>OY740801.1:32927917-33527917 GCA_963514005.1 Raja brachyura
ATGGGGGGAAGGGGAGATGGGGGGGAAGGGGAGATGGGGGGGAAGGGGAGATGGGGGGGAAGGGGAGATGGGGGGAAGGGGAGATGGGGGGGAAGGGGAGATGGGGGGGGAAGGGGAGATGGGGGGGGAAGGGGAGAGGGGGGGGGAAGGGGAGATGGGGGGGGGAAGGGGAGATGGGGGGGGGGAAGGGGAGATGGGGGGGGGAAGGGGAGATGGGGGGGGGGGAGGGGAGATGGGGGGGGAGGGGAGATGGGGGGGAAGGGGAGATGGGGGGGGGGGGAAGGGGAGATGGGGGGGAAGGGGAGATGGGGGGGAAGGGGAGATGGGGGGGGAAGGGGAGATGGGGGGGGGAAGGGGAGATGGGGGGGAAGGGGAGATGGGGGGGGAAGGGGAGATGGGGGGGGGAAGGGGAGATGGGGGGGGAAGGGAGATGGGGGGGGAAGGGGAGATGGGGGGGGGAAGGGGAGATGGGGGGGGAAGGGGAGATGGGGGGGGAAGGGAGATGGGGGGGGAAGGGGAGATGGGGGGGGGAAGGGGAGATGGGGGGGGGAAGGGGAGATGGGGGGGGAAGGGGAGATGGGGGGGGAAGGGAGATGGGGGGGGAAGGGGAGATGGGGGGGGGGAGGGGAGAAGGGGGGGAAGGGGAGAACACAAACAAATGAACATGTTATTTTTCCTTACCTTCTTCCCTGCATTCCTCAACGCCAGGGCTAATTCTGTTGTTATGGTGCTTTTTCCTACTCCTCCTTTGCCAGATAGAACCAGCAGAATGTGTTCAACAGACGCCAGATTATCTTTGCAAAAAAAAAGTAAAGTCCTTAAAAAGTGCAGAAATCTAAACAGATCAAGACAGTCCAGTTTGCAGGACAAACTGTCAACAATAATTCTAGTGTCTTACAAACATTTAGGCCCAGGCATAAAGTGCCACACTTTAACTAAGGAATCTCCCTCTTCTCAGTGGGAACTTGCATAGATCTATATCCCAATATATTCATTAAATATGTAGTGTCAAACCTAATGTTGTATCTTGATGTTTCAGAAGGAACTGCAGATGCTGGAAAATCGAAGGTAGACAAAAGTGCTGGAGTAACTGAGTGGGTGCCGCACAATCTATGGAGCGAAGGAAATAGGCAACATTTCGGGCTGAAGAAGGGTTTCGGCCTGAAATGTTGCCTATTTCCTTCGCTCCATAGATGCTGCCGCACCCGCTGAGTTTCTCCAGCACTTTTGTCTACCTTGTATCTTGATGTTCAGCTGACAATTTGCTGATGTACAAGATGGCGACTGTCATAACAGAATTTTTATAATTCAACGATATAAAGGTTTGTATACAGGAATATAGAATGGGGTAATCCAAGGGTCTGAATTTGTTGTCTAATACAAAGCCCCACATTGCCTTAAGGGGCTTGGCAAAACTCTATCTTATTTACGAATAGTAAAACTAAATCTCCAATGATTACTTCCAATACATTGTTTCTATGAGATGATTTTGGTGTCAATGGAATTTTCGGTTTTCTTCCTTCCCAAACAATATTACACTGAAGAACAGTTCCCAACCAAAATGTCACTTATCCATGTCCTTCACAGATACTGCCTGACACACTGAGTTACTCCTGCACTTTTTGTTTTGCTCAAGATGCCACCATCCGCAATTCCTTGCTTCGCCATTAGTAATTAACCTGCCTTTTAAAATAAAGACTGTGCACCTTTAACTGGTAAAAGAAAATTATGATTAAATGATTCTTTTCTGACCACTTTAGATTATCTTGAAGTTGCTGACTGCATCATTCCTTTGATACCATTGCAGAACTTAATCAACTTCAGAAGCCTTTTCTAGATTACATAATTTCAGCAAGAGAGTGACTAGTCAACAACCAAAACACAGAAAGTCCCATCTATTTCCCTGTCAAGGAGATTGGGTACAACTGAAGTGTTCTCTGCCCCAACGGAGGAGATCAGTGCAACTCAGTCAATCTTCCGACATCTTAAACAATCAAAGTAGAAAATGATGGGAAATATTGCCAGATTCACAATAACTGTAGACTCTTGAATAAAATTCAACCATACTTTATCTCTAAACTACACTAAATCTATGGATGCTAGAATCTGAAACAAATGCACTGGAAGAACAGGCAGTCAAGCAGCAGAAATGTGTAGGAAGGAACTGCAGATGCTGGTTTAAACCAGACAGACACAAAAAGCTGGAGTAACTCAGCGGGACAGACCCTTCTTCAGTGATGTACACTCACTGATCATCAACATTTGAACTAAATCCCACTGAATACAATTTTCATGGTGATTTTATAGGACAACAATGCAGATTAGAAAACACTACAGCCCTTCTTCTTAAAAAGAAAATGACATTACCATCAAGTTACTAAATTAAGATTTCAATTGTTCAGGAGTTCAACTGCTACTAATCTTGAAAGATGATGTGAGCCTCTTTGTTGCAGCACAAAAGTAATTGGAATTGTATTTGAGACGGGTAGAGACAAAGTTCAAGCAATTTGCACTATGGCCTCAGGTACACTCAATTCCACTATCAGGACACAGGCTTAAGTTGCACGCTTAACTGGCCAGAAATTCCCAACGACAGCGTACATTTCTCATTTTGCTTAGCCCAAAGCATACACTATTTTACATTTAGCTGTAATCCATAGAAACAGGTGAAGGGTGGCACTGACTTGTATTATATAGCTACTAAGTCTATATAGGAAGGAACTTCAGATGCTGGTTACACACCGAAGATAGACACAAAATGCTGGAGTAACTCAGCAGGACAGGCAGCATCTCTGGAGAGAAGGAATGATGGGTGATGTTTGGGGTCGAGTCCCTTCTTCAAACATGTTCAGTTTTTAGTGCTGAAGTCTTATGATTACAATTAAAATACAAAATACTTGTGCTATAAACATTCAACCAAAAAAACAAAAGCCAAAGTAGTATCTAAACTGCTTATACACACCTATGCTAATGACAATATCTAACTACTTATGGAATAATAAGCTCTCCTCCTCTCAATTTCTGCAGCCAAGTATACCGACCCTGAGAAAGACTAGTCTTACATCCTGACAAAATATGCCTCAACGTTGCCACCTCTGAACACAAGGACACGTCGGGTCTCCACCTACCCACTGTTTAAGGTTCTGTGGTGATGGTAGCATCATCATAAATAGTGCCTATAAGGGAATTTACATGACCCACCTCCATGCACCAAAGGTCCCTCCAGCTAAATCTCCTCTTATCTACTTTCCCTAGTCATCCACTGTCCCTGCTTAACGTGAGCTACTACCCTTATAGATATCACTGTCTTTGGATAGTCTAAGTACGATTTGTTTTACATCAACCAATGTAAAATTGGTTAAAAAGATTGAGTTCCCATTTTGACAACCATCACGTTGGTCTGCGTATGTATGTATGCACTTGGGTCTTCACCCACCCACTCATGTTCATAAGTTACAGGAGCAGAATTAGGCCATTTGGCCCCTCGAGTCTACTCCACCATTCAATCATGGCTGATCTCAACCACATTCTCCTGCCGTCACCCCATAACCCCTGACATAACCACGATTGCAGAGCAAAAGGCTTGCAAGGGGTCACGCAGTATGGAAACAGGCCCTTCGGCCCACGACCATGCTGACCAACATGCCCAAATGTAGTTCCACCCCCACCACGTTCGACCCACTAACCCCTCTTAGCCAGTAGACTGATCAAACGCAACACGTCTCCCTTTTTTCCTGTCAGTGACCTGCAGTCTCTCAGATGCAGATAGATACACAGTGCTGGAGTTACTCAGCGGGTCAGGCAGCATCTCTGGAGAGAAGGAACGGGTAAAGTTTCGCTGCCTGGCCCGCTGAGTTACTCCACGATTTTGAGTCTATCTTCGGTGTTAACCAGCATCTGCAGTTCCTTCCGACACGTCTCCCCCTGACCTTGAAATCCCCCTCGCTCCCTCCCTCCCTCCTCACGACGCCGGGCCGAAGGGAAGAGGTTTCTCTTTACCTTCCGCCATCTCCATGTCGCCCGCTTGCTCCGCGCGACGACGGGAACGTGCGCGGTCCCGACCGATGTGTTTGTCACAGCGTGCGCGGGAGCGGTCCCAACGGCCCATCGACGTCATCACGCGGTGGCGTGCGGTCGCCCCCTCCTCCTCAAAACCCAACCCGACGGTCTGCCGACGTCATCACGCGCTGGCGTGCACGTTCACGCTTCACCCCGTCCCCACCCACCCTCAACCAAAATCTTTGCCCTCAACGGTCTGTCCACGTCACGTGCGCGCGCGCGTAGCGTCACTGCGCCGCAACGTCAAACACAACTGGACGGACGTCGGCGCCGGAGATGGGCGGGTCAGTGAGTGATTGACACGCATGCCGGCCACTCACGGGGCGGGGCGCTGTGACGTCGGGCCCTGGCGGACGTATCGGAAGGCGGCTGGGCGCGTGACCGGGGCGGGCGTTGAAGTTGGGTTGAGAAGCTTCGCTCGATGCACAATAAACAAAACACAGCGGTCCCGACCCGACAATACGGCCCCCGCCCTTAGAGTCTGCTGCAATATTAATTCCACATTCGCAAGGCGGCGAAAGTTCACCTCCTTGACCCAGGTGGGTGAGTGAGTGAGTCAGTCACGGGCGGCAGCTGGGGGAAGTTTGTGGTGATGGCGGTGCTTCGGGCCTGCGGATCCGGGGCCGCTCTCCCCCCAGCCCCGCACCCCGGGTGCATCTTCCACTCGTCGCCTTTCCGCTGCCAACCGTCGTTCTCCCCCCCCCCCCCCACACCCACACCCACACCCATCGCCTCTCTCCTTCTCCTCAACCCCGCTCCCGTGGGTGTTGCCTCCAGTCCCCACCCATCCCATCCCGCGATTCCCCCCACTCCCACCCTTCGCCTCCTCTCACGACCCCTCATTCTCCCCGCCCGGCTATCCCTCTCACGCCCACTTGTCCTTCTTTCCTGCGGCCAGCCAGCTGCTTGTCATAACGTCCCAGTCCCTCTCTTCCACTCCACAACCCACGGCAGCTTCATACAAGCTACAGTCACTGGGATTCACCCTCCTAATCAACTGGAGATAAATGCACAGCCCACCATTTAATTTGGAGGAGAGAACGAGAGGTGGTTCGATCCTTTGCTGGGTTTTTGTTTACAAGGCCAAGTCACCAGTGAACAAATGCATAATGAACTTGCGCAACGTAATTATAATAATGGATACTTGGCCTTTCTAATCGAGTGCTTGGAGGCAGGGTGTTGTCCTTATTTTTTTTAGTCTCTAAAAAAATAATGATCAAAAAACCACCGGTCTCCCTTTTTTTTGCACATTTCATGTTTTGTGTGTCTTCGTAATGTCCCAACCGTGCTAGGTGACGAGGGCCCTCTTTTTTTTTTGTGTTTTAGATGAGCGCATCCTTATTTTTGCCAATATATTTTGTGAAGTTGATGATAATAGTTCAAATAAAACGCAGACCTGTTTATCAGATTGAGGGTGTAATTCGGAATGTTCTTGTATTTCATTGTACTATAACCTATAAGTGACTGTTGGCAAACATGGTCTTATCTAGATATGATTTTTATTTGGCTTTTGAACTTTTATTATTCCCTTCATTATGAAGTTGTATCACTAAAATGAAACACTACTTGGTCTTCTGACCCTTCATGATTTTTTTATTCTCCCATCAAATCTCCTTGCAGCTTTCCAATTTCATCTGCCACTTATTTATTACTAACCACCTTACAATTTATTGCATCATATTTCATTATGCATTCATTTTCTATCTATAAATATGAAACCCTGTATACTCAAGTACAAGTTATTAACAGATAAGGAGACCAATAATTGAGGAGAGATAAAGAAAGTGGGAAATTAAATCATATCAATGGAATATAATGTGGAAACATTATGTGCATAGAATGGAAGGTGGAATATATTGCTAAATGGTGAGATTTTGGGTAATGTTTGGATGATGTTCAAAGGGACCTACATGTTCTTGTACACAAAAAGCCAACATGCCTGGTCAACAAGCAAAAGGAACAAAATGCTGGTTTGAACATTATCATTGAATATTTGACTATCTCGCTGTAATGAATTTCAGAACAAAGGGCCAAATAGCCTTTTATTTCTTATGTAAGCCTGGCACCTGTAGTAGGAAATTGCTGCAATCTATGAAAATTATTACCTTGGCAATAAACGATTGGATAAGTTAATTTGGACTTGTGGGCCTTTAAGTTTGACCTTCAACAAGTTGCTACAGGTATTGGGTCGGACTGCACATTGTCAGGGTATTCTATAAATTGTGATTTGAGGATTAGTTAAAGGACATTTGGAATAATGTGATATTTTTAGATTGCCTGTGATTAATAGGGTGTTGCAGGGCTTGATGCTGGGCCCTCATCTGTTCACAATGTGTTTCAGTGATTGCGATGCAGAGGTCAAATGTAATATATCCAACATTGTTGCTGGTACAAAGCTAATGGCAGTGTGGGCTGTGAAGGAAATGCAGAGCAACTTCAAGGCATATAGAGGTTATGGTGTGGAAAATTAAGGTCATTCCTTTTGGAAGGTCAAAATAGACGTGCAAGTATTTTTAAATGATGAGTGATTGAAAAGCTTTGCTTTTCACAAGACACTGAAGAATAATGTGTGGAAAGGATCTGTATATGCTGGTTTGTACCGAAGATGCACTCAGAGTTCTGGAGTAACTCAGCAGGTCAGGCAAGCATCTCTGGAGAAAGAAGATGGGTGACACCGTGGGTTGGGACCCTTCTTCAGACTACCCATGAATGTTTACATACAGATAACGTTTTTAGGAAGTCTAAACAGTGTATTGTCCTTATTTCAAGAAGATGCGAGTACAAAAGTAGAGACTTACTCAAGCTTTAAGGGATCTGGTAAGTCCCAGGGTAACTACACTGCACTTATCTAGTCTGATGATACAATCCTAATATTCCCTGTATTTGACCCATGTGTTTAATCCTTTTTTCCCCCAACACATTAGATCTTGAAGTCAACTTCATTTTGTGTCGCCTTTATCAAAATGCCTTTTTGGAGGTCCATACACTAACTCATTGTAACTGCATTAAAAATAAAATCTCAAAGTGTGATGGAGTACTCTCCAATTGCCTGGATGAGTTCAGCCTCAACAACACAAGGAGCTTGACAACATGCAGAACGTGGAAGCTGCTTGATATAGCCACTCTGTCCACAACCATTAGCTTACCTGACTGCAGATGCTTAGTCATAGCAGTTTGTACCATCTACAGGATGCACTAAATTCATTTGTCACTGGGTAAATTTTGCCTTGGTGCTCCCTCCTCAACAGCAATTGGATATACTCACAGCTGTAGGACTGAAACGGTTCAAAAAGGCATATCACCACCACTTTCTCAAGGGCAATTAGGGATGTACAATGAAAGGCCGGCTGAGCCTGCAACACCCACATCCCTTGAATGAATAAATGATCCATTGACAAATTTATGCTGGCATCTCCAATAAATCCACACTTGGTTAAAGTGACCTCTAATTCTGTCACCAACTATTGCTTTAAGGACTTTTCCCACCACTAGGCAAACATGCTGATATGTAGTTAAAGGTTTATCCATAAACTCTTATGTTTTTGCCAGATTTCCATTCCTGAAACACTACCACTGAATCTGCAGATGTAAGGAAGATTATGGCCAGAGTGTCTCCCTTACTTCCCTCAATGGATTTACACTGTAGATGGCTCAATTGTAATCATACATTGTCTTTCCGCTGACTGGTTAGAACGCAGCAAAAGTTTTTCACTCTAGCTTGGTACAAATAGAAACATAGAAATTAAGTGCAGGAGTAGGCCATTCGGCCCTTCAAGCCTGCACCGCCATTCAATATGATGATCATCCAACTCAGTATCCCGTACCTGCCTTCTCTCCATACCCTCTGATCCCCTTAGCCACAAGGGCCACATCTAACTCCCTCTTAAATATAGCCAATGAACTGGCCTCAACTACCCTCTGTGGCAGAGAGTTCCAGAGACTGAAAAGTCTTTCTCATCTCGGTCTTAAAGGATTTTCCCCTTATCCTTAAGCTGTGACCCCTTGTCCTGGACTTCCCCAACATCGGGAACAATCTTCCTGCATCTAGCCTGTCCAACCCCTTAAGAATTTTGTAAGTTTCTATAAGATCCCCTCTCAATCTCCTAAATTCTAGAGAGTATAAACCGAGTCTATCCAGTCTTTCTTCATAAGACAGTCCTGACATCCCAGGAATCAGTCTGGTGAACCTTCTCTGCTCTCCCTCTATGGCAAACTAAACTGAAACGTTTATACTTGCAACCCAGCATTTATTTAATACTAGACTAAGTGGGACCAACATTGACCAATTGGATGATCACACGGGAGGGCTGGTCCCCCAACGCAATATTCCACCTCTCCACCAATTCCAATATTGATGGCCAGTGGGGTGGGGGGGGGGGGGGGCTTTCTGGAGCGCTAGTATGGGTGTTGTGGGCTGATGGGACTGGTTTCCAGAGGGCTAGTATGGACATTGTGGGCCAAATGGATTCTTGGGGTGGCAGCTCACTCACGGCTGGTGGGCTGGCAGTTGACTCACGGCTATTCCTTGAAATTACATTTCAAGCAGGGTGCAAGGCCACCAAATTCAGGTGCAGTTTCCTACCACTTCAAGCAGGGTGCAAGGCCACCAAATTCAGGTGCAGTTTCCTACCACTTCAAGCAGGGTGAAAGGCCACCAAATTCAAGTGCAGTTTCATACCACTTCAAGCAGGGTGCAAGGCCAACAAATTCAAGTGCAGTTTCATACCACTTCAAGCAGGGTGCAAGGCCAACAAATTCAAGTGCACTTTCATACCACTTCAAGCAGGGTGCAAGTCCACCAAACTCAAGCCCAGATTCCTACCACTTCAAGCAGGGTCCAAGGCCACCAAATTTAAGTGCAGTTTCATACCATTTCAAGCCAGGTGAAACCACCATTAAAAACAACACAAAACACCACACTCACAGTTCAGTAGACATTCAGTGTGTTCAGTTGATTCACAGCTCAGACAGAGTCGTGACCTCTCCCTCCCCCATCTTGCAGAGACTGAGCCACACCCACACTTCCGGGTTTTATAATCCCTCCCCCTCCCACTGGAAGGGGCGTGGCCTTCATGGCATGATTGACAGGAGAGAGATTCTCAACATTTTTAAAACACTAATAATACTTTTATTTTTAATTGATGGGAAGAATCCCCTGCACCTGATGAGTGGAGGGGGGCTGAGTAAGATGGCCAAAAATCACAGCCGTAAGTGGTAGCTTTTTATCTAAAATACACAATGGCTGACATATTAAGCTGGATGACACTAAGCTGGGGGGCAGTGTTAGCTGTGAGGAGGATGCTAGGAGACTGCAAGGTGACTTGGATAGGCTGGGTGAGTGGGCAAATGTTTGGCAGATGCAGTATAATGTGGATAAATGTGAGGTTATCCACTTTGGTGGCAAAAACAGGAAAGCAGACTATTATCTAAATGGTGGCCGATTAGGAAAAGGGGAGATGCAGTCATTGAAAGTAGGCATGCAGGTGCAGCAGGCAGTGAAGAAAGCGAATGGTATGTTAGCTTTCATAGCAAAAGGATTTGAGTATAGGAGTAGGGAGGTTCTACTTCAGTTGTACAGGGTCTTGGTGAGACCACACCTGGAGTATTGCGTACAGTTTTGGTCTCCAAATCTGAGGAAGGACATTATTGCCATAGAGGGAGTGCAGAGAAGGTTCACCAGACTGATTCCTGGGATGTCAGGACTGTCTTATGAAGAAAGACTGGATAGACTCGGTTTATACTCTCTGGAATTTAGGAGATTGAGAGGGGATCTTATAGAAACTTACAAAATTCTTAAGGGGTTGGACAGGCTAGATGCAGGAAGATTGTTCCCAATGTTGGGGAAGTCCAGGACAACGGGTCACAGCTTAAGGATAAGGTTAAGACCGAGATGAGAAATACTTTTTTCACACAGAGAGTGGTGATTCTCTGGAACTCTCTGCCACAGAAGGTAGTTGAGGCGAATTCATTGGCTATATTTAAGAGGGAGTTAGATGTGGCCCTTGTGGCTAAGGGGATCAGAGGGTATGGAGAGAAGGCAGGTACTGGATACTGAGTTGGATGATCAGCCAATGATCATATTGAATGGCGGTGCAGGCTCGAAGGGCTGAATGGCCTACTCCTGCACCTAATTTCTATGTTTCTATTATGTCCTGCCTAAAGCTCGATAAAATCAGGTACTCACTTCAACATTCAAATGGAAGGTTTCAGGAAGCGTGGGGACCTTTTTTAAATGCATTCCAGGTTTTGTAAATGCTTGATCATCAAGTACAGTTTAACAGCTTTACAGTATCCATTTACTTATCGTGGATTATTGTTGTGACAGGCTGATATTTGCATATGCTCACTGGCAGTGACTGGGGAGGGATTATTTTTGGTATCTCATTTCTCTTTCATTGTTGTCTCGTTATATGTTGGCATAAGTTGATTTTAATTTATTCTTTTGGTACACTCTAACAAATGGACAACTTTGCACTTTGTTATGTCTTAAACTAAATAAAAAGATTTTGATTTATTTAAAATGAGTATACAGTGCAAACAGGAAGTTGTCAAGTTTAGACTTCCAACCATTTGCTGTGCTTTATTTCAAACCAACCACATTATCATTTTCAACATTAAGGGCACTCAAGGTCAGTAAAACCACACTCACAGTTTAGTAGACATGTGTTCAGTGCTATTCACAGCTCCGACTGAGAGACGTGACCCTCTCGCTTCCCCCATCTTGCAGAGGCTGATTGAGGCACTCAACACTTCCGGGTTTTATACTCCCTCCAGAAGGGGCATGGCCTTCAGGAGACAGAATCTCAACATTTTTTAAACACTAATAATTCTTTTATTTTTAGTTTAGTCGCTGGTTAAAATCCTCGTGTCCTGCGCAACGGAGGGCGAGAGTAAGATGGCCAAAAATCACAGCAAAATGCTGCAAAGACAGATGTTGAACTGATGTTGAAACAGCCACGATCACACCTTTGTCTCCCTTTCACCTCTAGTCTTTGTCCACCCATCTGTCAATCTAAAAGAACATCACCTGTTTCTACCCATCATTTGTCAGGCTTTGTCCCACCCCCACCTCTTTTCCAGCTTTCTCTATCCCATTACAGTCTGAAGAATGGTCCCGACCTTAGGCGTCACCTATCCATGTCCTCCAGAGATGCTGCCTGGCACTCTTGAGTTCCTCCAGCACTTGGTGTAAAAATAGACTTGGTTCCAACTGACACTTGAGCGTCACTCACCTGCCTTGAATCAAGTGGGAAAGGTTTATGATTTAACAAGAGAAAATATGATTTAATGTCCAGTGCAACTGAAATCTGGCATACAAGTCACCAAATACTTCATTTGATAATTCTTCAGACTTTGAATTATAATTGTACCCTAACTTCTGCTCTGTGTACAGTGGCCACAGAAAGTATTTCATCAAAACAGCACAATTGGATGGTTTTGGAAACAAGAAACTGCACTTGCTGGTTTACAAAAAGGGACACAAAGTACTGAAGTAACTCAGCGGGTCAGGCAGCATTTTTGGCAAACATGGACAGGTGACATTTCGGATACCCCCCTTACAATCAGTCTGAAGAGTCCCGATCCGAAACGTTGCCTATCTATGTTTTCCAGAGATGCTGTCCGACATGCTGAGTTTTTCCAGCATCTTGGGTCGACAATTGGATGGTTGTGTACCTTGACTTAAAAATAATACTTTTTTGAAATGCATAAGAACTGTCCAGCATTTGGCTAATCTATTGTACACTTCTCATGACACAGCAAATTTTAGGAAAACATGTCACGGAGTAACAGAAATAATCGTGCCTGGCGGTATGTGTACAGTGGTGTTCGAGAAGCTGATGCTGTGGCAGTGGTATTGCCCGAAGGTTCGGCAGGTCCTAACCCTGGCTATGACTCTGATGGTCAGGTAGGTCAATAAAATACAATCTTGTTCCCCATTTCCCATCAGTATGCAGCAGATGTTGGAAATCTGAAATAGCAGCAAAAATGCTGGAGATTCTCAACAGGTCATGCAATCAATGGGGAGAAAGAAGGCATAGTATTCTTGTCCAGAAGAAACTAAAATGACGCGTGTACCTTGACCGGAAATAGACTAGTAGTATTGAATATCATTATTTTGGTTTTGTGGTACCAAATTTGGTCACGGTGCAACGCACACAATTTTAAAACATATTTTTGCCCTTTGCAAATTTCAGATGTTTCTGTAATAGGTGTAATTAAGAGGTGGGTTATTTATCAACTGGAGCAATGAAAAGCATAGTAAAAATTATTTAATTCAATCTATATTTAATATTTTTATGCCTTTTTTTCTTTTGTGCCCATCTTTTGAACATTAGTTTAGACAAGTTGTAGATCTGTAGATTAATGCACAAGAGCTGATCATCGCAGTAATATACAAGTTGTTCATTTCAATATTGTAGAACAACACCGAGAAGCCCGAGCTGCTGCATTTTACAAAATGTGTATTCTTGGCCAAACAATTATTTTTCAGTTGCCCTCTTGATTTTACTCCTTTGAAGCTAAATTTTGTTGTCTTTGCAGGTTGTCATTTTGTTTTACAATGTTGTTTAAAGTGGATTTTTATTTTCATCTCTTAAAGCACAGTGATTCTGATTCTGAGCCAGAATTCCACTTGCCGCCATCAATACCAACAGCATTACCGGTGACAGGGGAATCGTACTGTGACTGTGTAAGCCAAAATGACACCAGATACTGCAGGAGCATGCGCAGTTTTCATCGTATGAAAGATTGCCACTGTGGAGAAGAAGATGAATGTAAGTTTCATTTGCTGTCATCTCTTTTGTTGGATTGCAGATTATTTAAGGCTGCATAGTAAAATGTGATAATCCAGCACTTCACGGTTTTCGGTTCTAGACCAGCAGATTCTTTGCACTACAGTTGCTCCCCAGGATACCACATGCTTCCATCCATAAGAACAATTCACAACAGAAGATACCTGCAGAGATGTGTTGTTCTGTTAGACTCTTTTTTACTTCACTCTATCAGTTGTACTTGAGTTTGGCTTGGTTATATTTATGTATAGTAACATCTGATTTACTCAGATAGCATGCAAAGCTTTTCACTGTCCCTCAGTACATGCGACATTAATAAACCTAAACCGTAGGATACATTTTAAATCTCATTTAGCTATTAATAATAAAGCTGATAACAAATAGCCTGAATTTGTCTTGGGCTAATAATATTTTAAAAGATTACACTGCAGACAATGCTGTAGAAAGTTTGAAAAGACTCTGATGCTGGTCTGCATGTCTTTTTACTCTGCAAGCATTTTGCCCATGTACATTTTCACCATCTTTCCTGCTGTGTTATTGTGCAGGAAATCTAGATTTATTGCCATTTATTTTTGCTCTGTTCACTTTATTAGCCATTTATAAGAACTGAACAATCTTATTATGTCTTAACTGCACTCAAACTGAAGAACCTTTAGAAACTAAATTGTAGAAACAAGGAATTGAAGATGCTGGTTGACACAAAATGTCAGAACGTGCTGGAGAAACTCCAAGAGTCAGGCAGTATGGTGCTGGAGTAACTCAGCAGGTCTGAAGAAGAGTCCTGACCCAAAATGTCACCTATCCATGTTCTTCAGAGGTGCCGTCCGACCTGCTGAGTTAACAGCCTGTCCCACTGTAAGAGGTAATTCAAGAGCTCTCCCGCGTTTAAAAAAAAAATCAAACTCGTGGTAAGTACGTAGCAGGTACGTCGGAGCTCGGGACGTCTCTTAGCGGCTCGTAACGCTAACGGCAGGAAATCAGGGAAACGCGGTAGACTCGTGAAGATTTTTCAACATGTTGAAAAATCTCCACGAGAGCCCCGAGTACCTACGAGCGGCTCTTACCGTAATTCTCCGAGTTCGAATCAGGGGAAACTCGGGAGAACTCTTGAATTAGCTCGTACAGTGGGACAGGCCCTTTACTCCTGCGATAATTGTTATATAGCCACTGTAGGTTTTTCATATTTAAATCAAAAGAATGTAAATGAAGAATTATGTGATAATTTAAAAGAACTTAAATGTTGTTCTATTATCTGTTTCATACTAAATGGCACAGTGGTAGAGCTGCCATCTCACCGCATCAGACGGGGGTTCGATCATGACTGTAGATACAGTTTGTGCGTTCTTCCTGTGACCACGTGTGTTTTCTTCAGGTGCACCAGTTTCTTCCCTCATCCCAAAGACGTACATGTTTGTAGGTTAATTGGCTTCTGCAAATTGCTCCTAGTGTGTAGAATGTGAAAGTGGGACAACTTAGAACTAGTGTTCGGGTGGTCGATGGTCGGCATGAACTTGATAGGCAGAAGGGACTCTTTCCATGCTGCATCTCTAACCTAAACTAAAATAACTGATTATTTTCTAGCTGTGGGGAACTACATGCATCACATCTATTAAGCTTTCAACAGGTTCTGCAGCATGAGTGTAATCAAATCATTAATCTCACTGAACCTCTTTGTGTGTATTTTAACAAAGGCAAATGTGGGTAAACAGGTCTGATTTGCTGCAAGTAATGTCAGCTCCAGTAAAATGTGACTGTTATTGGTTATCCTAAGTTCAAAAACAAGTCCTCCCTGCAGATTTTGAATGGATGTGGGATGATTCAACCAAGTCTTCTGCCACACTGTTGAGCTGTGATAACAGAGAAGTGAATTTCCACATGGATTACAGTTGTGGAACTGCAGCTGTTCGTGGAGACAAGGAAATGAGTGAGGGACAGCACTTTTGGGAAATAAAAATGACCTCTCCAGTATATGGTACAGACATGGTAGGTGTAGTAAAATGGCTATAATGGGATGAGGTGTGTGTGTGTATGTATGTGTATACCCCCTCTATAACGGACCTCTATATAGCAGATTTTGGTTATAGTGGACCGAGGCTCCTGTTGCACCAGACCCCCCTCCCCCCATTATCCAACGAGGTGTCACGTGGTGTACTTCCTGTTGCGGGAACGGAGAGAGTGAGCAGCATGAAGGCAGCATGAGTGACGGACCCATCCCTGGAGCACCGCTTGTGGGCTCTGCCGCTCCCGGGCCTTTGAATTCCTGCTTGTTTAAACCCCACCCATTACATTGCGTATCCTTCTTCCCAGTCTTGTGTTAAACCCGCCTCGCTCGGTTATAGCTCACAATCAGCAGTAGCATCATCGTCTTCTTCCATCGTCATCGCCCCCCGCCCGTGGTCTGTTATTGTGAGGGTTTACTGTATGTGTGTGTGTGTTTATTTGTACAGCACCCTCCATAATGTTAGGGACAAAGACCCATCATTTATTTATTTGCCTCTATTCCACAATTTGAGATTTGTAATAGAAAAAAAAGTCACATATGGTTAAAGTGCACATTGTCAGAATTTAATAAAGGACATTTTTAGACATTTTGGTTTCACCATGTAGAGATTACAGCAGCGTTAATACATAGTCGTCGTCGTCGTCCGTCCCCCCCCCCCCCCCATATTTCAGGGCACCATAATGTTTGGGACACAGCAATGTCATGCAAATGAAAGTAGTCATGTTTAGTATTTTGTTGCATTTCCTTTGCATGCAATGACTGCTTGAAGTCTGTGATTCATGGACCACCAGTTACTGGATGTCTTCTCTGGTGATTCTCTGCCAGGCCTGTATTGCAGCCATCTTTAGCCTGTTTTGGGGGCTAGTCCCATTCAGTTTTCTCTTCAGCATATAAAAGGCATACTCAGTTGGGTTCAGATCAGGCGATTGACTTGGCCACTCAAGAATTTACAATTTTTTAGCTTTGAAAAACTCTTGTTGTTTAAGCAGTATGTTTGGGATCATTGTCTTGCTGTAAAATGAACCGCCGGTCAATGAGTTTTGAGGCATTTGTTTGAACTTTAGCAGATAGGATGTGTCTATACACTTCAGAATTAATTATGCTACTACCATCAGCAGTTGTATCATCGATGAAGATAAGTGAGCCAGTACCTTCAGCAGCAATACATGCCCAGGCCATAACACTAGCAATGTTACAAAATTTTGAGATTTAAAAAATCAAGTCTGTAATTTATCCCATCAGATAAAGCATACAAAGAAGTTTAATTTGACAACTTATTCACTTTCATATCTTCAGTATTAAAAAAGTTATGGCCATTTTCATATTCGGAAATTAACATCTTGTTCCCCATTGCCTTTCCATTGACTTAACACAAAAGCTGTGATCGAGGACAGTCAAAAGCCCATAACTTTCTTAAAAATTAAGAGAACTTAAATAAATTTTCAGTTATTATAGATTAAAGCATTCTGAAACTAATATGAAACAATCTTACTTGGATGACCTGAAATTAAAGCATATTAGTTAGTTACCCAATTGTAGCTAATTACAAAATTCAATTACTAGATCTAAACATCTATCCATTTCTTAAGAAAATATTTTAAAAAATTTTAAAGCCTAAGAGTTCACAATATAACATGATTTTTAAATCTAATTGTTATGAATTTATAGGCCAAATTGAAGGAATTTAGTGTATAATGCCTGTAAATTAATGGCCATTTAAATCAGCTTGCGAGTGGGATTTTCTGGAACGCGATGGATTGGAACGTTGCGGTTGAGGTGAATTTAAACCCAATATTGGCAGGAAAAATTCTTCCGGTTCATATGGGGAATAAATCACCGTTTCGCAACATGAAATATTGATTAAAGTCACCTAAACAAGGAAGTTTATATGAAAAAATAAGCAGCTTTCACTTACCTGTCCCCTACGTAAAATCGGTCCCCGTTGTCGGCGTTCACGGCATTAGGAGCTAATTTTTATTTTACTCCAGCGCTGAAATAGTCCGGCTATTTAAAAAAAAAATTTTAATTACTTACCGGCAGTCGGTACGAATCTCCAGAAACAGCTCGCACTCCGAGAAAATATAATTCCGGTGGCAAGGGGAAAAACGATTTTAAACCCCCCCCCCCCCCAAAGGCGCCAAAGTCGCGCACACGGTCAGCGGCAAAACTGCAGCACCGCTGAAGGTAAGTTTTGTAACATACCTAATAACACCTCCACCACCGTGTTTCACAGATGAGGTGGTATGCTTTGCATCTTGGGCTGTTCCTTCTCTCCTCAATACTTTGCTCTTGCCATCCCTCTGATATAAGATAAAGCTGTGGTTGATCTTTTAAGTACTTCTTGGCAAACTGTAACCTGGCCATCCTATTTTTGTGGCTAACCAGTGGTTTGCATCTTGCAGTGTAGCCTCTGTATTTCTGTTCATGAAGTCTTCTGCGGACAGTGGTCATTGACAAATCCACACCTGAAGAGTGTTTCTGATCTGTCGGACAGGTGTTTGGGGATTTTTCTTTATTATAGAGATAATTCGTTTGTCATCAGATGTGGAGGTCTTCCTTGGCCTGCCAGTCCCTTTGCGCTTGATTGCAGTTGATTTTGGTAAGCCTAAGGTTTGACTGATGTCTCCAACAGTTTTATTCTTGTTTCTCAGTCTCATATTGGCTTCTTCGACTTTCATTGGCACAACTTTTGGTCCTCATGTTGATAAACAGCAATAAAAGTTTCCAAGGTGATGGAAAGACTGGAGGAAAGACTTGGTGCCGAGAGCTCTCTTATACCTCCATTAAGGAGGCAATTGAACACACCTGAGCAATTTCAAACACCTGTGAAGCCATTTGTCCCAAACATGGTGCCCTGAAATTGGGAAACTATGTATAAACACAGCTGTAATTTCTGCATGGTGAAACCAAAATGTATAAAAATGGCCTTTAATTAAAATCTGACAAAGTGCATTTAAACCACATGTGATTTTTTTTCCTATTACAAATCTCAAATTGTGGAGTAGAGAGGCAAATAAATAAATGATGGGTCTTTGTCCCAAACATTGTGGAGGGCACTGTATGTGTGTATATAAATATATTTTTAATCAAATTGTAATAATATTTGCATCGGCCTTGAAATTAGTCATCATAATATAGTCAGTTAAAATGAATGTTCAATTTCAACTTGTAAGCTAAAGTTCTATATTGCACGGCCAATTTATCAACATCAGAAGGTTATAATATTCTACCTTCAGTCCAAGATTTGTCAGAACTGAACCTAACACTGAATTAGTGTTGAAAGGGCTTTGGCTGCCCAGTAATACATATTTGGTCAAATAAAACAATCCAATTATTTGAACTTAAGTCTGGAATCTCTTCAAATAATTTAATATCATTCTAAGCAATGAGAGATATCAAGTTGTTAATTTACATTTGTGGAAAACTAACATCAAGTTCAAATGTTTTTGTAAAATTGAGTGACTCAACTTGGATCTTTAAGGTTCAATAAAATGTTAATTAAAAAAAAGTTAATCTAAAGTTCCATTGATGTTAATGTTAGTCTCTTGATGTTCTGGCTGCCATTTATTAAGTTTTTATTAAGCCTTTGCACATAAGCAGTTTTAAGGGAATTTCCTGCTGTTCATCCCTGTTCTTGTTTGTCATTTGGCTGAATTTCCCCTCTTCTATCCTGACTCTGAAAGTAGCTGCATTTTAGCTTTTCCACCCCAAGTTGTTCGTTAAAATCTACCTCCTCTGATCGAGCCTTTGGTCAATTTTTAATATTGTCAAATGCAGCAATATGTGTTAAGATTGTAATATTTGGTTGCAATAAATTTGCTTGCAATTGTTATTGAATCAAATAAATTATGGTTTCTGTTAAAGAATGATGCAGGAAAATTATGTTTTTATGATTGCTATGACAATGTTTTCAATTGCATTCTGCCAAAGTACCTCCAACCATAGCAACTTGAACATTTGTTAGTTTGCCTAACCTCTCATTTTTGTGCACCATTTAGATGGTAGGAATAGGAACAACTGACGTCAAACTGGACAAATTTCGCCACACCTTTTGCAGCTTACTGGGAAAGGATGAAAATAGTTGGGGTCTCTCCTATACAGGTACTATTATGATCAGTCTGAAGAAGGGTCTCTGCCCGAAACATCACCCATTCCTTCTCTCCAGAGATGCTGCCTGTCCCGCTGAGTTACTCCAGCATTTTGTCTACTACTGTTATGGAAAACTATTTGTCAGTTTTCAAATGGAGAATACCAGTCCCCCATTTTAAATTTAAGATGGCGTATCTTTAGAGAATTAGAACACACACTGGTGTTGACTCATTGACATGTTAACTCGTACCTGTGCCTACTGTCACAAAGCCTTATAGGTTATTGCTCTTCAATTGCTTAAGCAGGTGTCGTGTGATGAAGATGTGATTCAGGCAGAATTGTTAAACCACTTTTAATAATATTTTTATTATTAATATTTTAAATATATTTTAAAACATTTCAATTGCACTGTTCCTTCTAATGATTATATAAATTATGGATGGGCAACATGGGATAATTAGCAAGGAGCTATTTCTCATAGATGAGTAGTGCTATCTATGCATGACTCGGGCTATCCCTCAGTGATTCACTAACTACTCTTTAGACTTTAGAGAGGCAGCGTGTTAACAAGCGTTTCAGACCACAGAGCACATGCTGACCAGCCAACACCCTATACACTAGCGCTATCCTACATTCTAGGGACAATTTATAATTTTTCCGAAGCCAATTAACCTACATATCTGGACGTCTTTGGAGTGTGGGTGGAAGCAGTAGCACCCGGAGAAAACTCATGTGGTCACAGGGAGAACATGCAAACTGTGTACAGACAGCACCTGTAGACAGTATCAAACCCGGGTCTCTGGCATTGATTTTTTTTTCCCCCACCACTCATCTGTGGGGGAAAAGATCCTTGCTATTAACATCATATTAGCCACATCATCTTATGCCTTGATTATATCTCCTTTATTATTGTAAATAACGAACACCAGCTTAGACTAAATGCTTTTCAAATTTGCCAACATCTTGCAACCATCTCTTTCCGTTTGTGATATTATAATCAAAACAAATGTAATTAAGTAAAATAGTTCATTATTCGAAAACCGCATGACCTCCCTACACTTATTCCCATGTCCCTTTTGATAAAGCATCCTGTAACTTGCCTGAAGCCATCAACGTCATCCATTAGCCCTGCCTTCTAAAGAGATTTGCCAACATGTACATCTCTTGCTTTCGGTCCCTTGATACGTCTCAGTTTCAAATCATGTGCTATGTATTCTTTCAACATACTTGCCCTAACCAGATGCCTTTTCTTCAGGTTCAATCCCATTTGTTGCTTTTCACTCACCTGACTAATCTATTGCAATCTTCTTGTGCAAATTGTTTCCACTGTCAGCACACTCGGAGTCCAACAGTGAAAGGAATCAACTGAGCGCTGATAAAGCTATATTCTAAGAATGGTTTGCATAATAAACATGCATTTAGAAGACTAATGATGGATAAATAATGGCCGTTCAGGAGAAAAAAGTGAAATTTGTTCTTTTGACAAAACTTGCATTTGAGATTACAATGAATTGGAATCGTGCACTTACAAGATAAATTATCTGCCCAAAAAATGTATGTACCCATTCTTTGGTAACTCTTAAATATCCTTGAGACAAGGACCAAATGTTCTTATATTAAACCCACACTAAAGGAAATCTGAAACCTCTACATTTTGAGCATTGTTAAGATCCACAGGTTTTTTTTAAATGCGGCGAATTATCATTGCAATGTATTACATGTAATATTTATTTAACCATCTTGTGTTTGATTATTTTGAAAAATATCTAATCTTGGATTTTTTTTAAAACATGTACATTTTGTTTGTAGGTGTTCTACATCACAAAGGTGCCAAGAGTCACTTCTCAACAAGATTCGGTCAGGGCTCCATCATAGGTATTCATCTGGATACGTGGCATGGTGTCTTGACGTTCTTCAAAAACAGGAAATGCATAGGTATGACCTAGCTTTATGTAGCTCAATTTTACATGGCCTGAATCTTAAATGAAATAATAAATACTGGTGTAGGAAAGAACTGCAGATGCTGGTTTAAATCAAAGGTAGACACAAAATGCTGGAGTAATCAGCGGGACAGGCAGCATCTCTGGAGAGAAGGAATGGATAACGTTTCGGTTCGAGACCCTTCTTCAGACGGATAAATACTGACTAGTAAATACTGGTGTTATACATTGTTATTATCAGGTGCTCTATGATGCTGATCTATTGGAATGAAGTTCATCAAAAACATAAATTTTGATTAAAAAATGTAAAATAATAAAGTACTTGCCATTAGAGGTTTAAATTATATACTCTGTAATCGCCAAAGGCAACAGGAATGAGGTAGGCTTTGATACATTTGTTTCTGTAATATACAATCCAAGTGGCCTGGGTAACTGATGAACTGGAGTTCACTTGCAAAAGCTTAAATGGTCACATGGAATCCCTTATATTGCTGGAAACTTGAAAACAAACCAACTGAACAGCTATGACACTTGCACTTTAAAATGTAATGGATGTTGAAAACAATAAATTGGTGGTACCACTTAAGATACTTCCAAAAGTGCAGCTCTCTGTATTAAAAATAAAACAAAATTCAGTTTTCTATATGTACGTATTATGCAAAGGACGATAGTTTTTTTCATATCTTGTTCAGTTTTGCTTGCAGATTTTTAAAGTTTTGAGATTTTTTGATCACGTTATTTGTTTATTCTGTTGAAAATCTTATTTATCCTTCCAAAGTTTCATATTATGTGGCAAACTGCCTGATTGTTTATGGAGAAAATTATGAATTTGGCAATATTTGCTTTTTTTTAAATTTGGAGACTTCCTGGCAACATCTTAACTGCGAGCATTTCAATGACTCTCAATACGACTTGCACTTTCAAAAATCTCAAATATTTGATGTATTGTTAAATATTGTATAATAATAGTACATGTGCACTTAGCTGGCATTAATAGATTTATTTTATCTTTATAAAGGAATGGCAGCCACCAAACTGCAAAACAAAAAGTTTTTTCCAATGGTTTGTTCAACTGCAGCAAGAAGTAGTATGAAGGTGATACGTTCATGTTTCTCCCCGACTTCTCTCCAGTATCTTTGCTGTCTGCGGCTCCAACAGCTCGTGCCTGAACACATTGACAAATTGGAGGTTCTGCCGCTACCCCCAGGTCTGAAGCGCATGCTCCGCAATCAGTTGGGTTGGGTTCTCTCCATGAATCAAGAAAGCAGTGGCAGTGAGGCTGCAAACAACTCCTCTGGCAGCGATTCTGACAGCTCTTCCACAGCAGACGCGGAAACTTGCCAACGGAAAAGATGTCGATGGACTTAACGCATCTGGTTTGATTCCTTTTTAAATCATGACTATTGCATGTATGGCAGTTCAAATTGTATTTAGTATGGACATGGACCATTGCTGCTATACATGAGATGTGTAAAGCTCTCAACTTCATTTTCAATTGTTCTAGCTCTTTGCAGCAAACTAACGAGGACTGTGTTACTTGTGAACTCAGATTGGCAGACGTGTAAGATGATGGTTTAAGATACTGTTCTTCTCAATAAAGTTACCTGTGTACAATTTTTTTCCCCCTCAATCTGCACTCTTTTTGTAGGGCACTTCGTGTTTTCACTTAAAAATATTAAATGATCATCTTGTCCAAAATATTTCTAGCATGTCTATCTTATTTCTTTTTTTTTTTTTTTAAACTCTACCCGTTGGTTGAGTCTTTATCCAAGTCGACCAGGCACATCATTTGGTTGTTGTTCTGTGCTGCTTGTTCTTGGCTTGGACAAAGCATGCTCTGGTAATCATGTTGAACTTGCATCAGGCGAGGGGAAAAATGCACTGATTATCATTTGCAATAAAGAAGCAATTCTTAAAATATATATAAATATGTGAGGATCAGGTCTTTTTGTCAGCAAGTTATAGGACAAACGACAGTAGTTTGGGCTTGCACTTGTTATAACATAGATTATCTGAAGTAAGTCATATTGTTCTGAAACTGACTTCAGGATAGAATGGGGTGAAATGGATGCTATTGTAAATGTTATATTAGTAGAAAATAGTTGTCAATGTCAATTTTAGATCTGATCTAAACCTATTTTTTGTATTCTAGAAACATACATAATTGTGTTGTTTGTTGACGTGTGCAATAGATGTGTCTACTATCCAAGCAACCTAAAATCATTAATTGAGGAAACAAGTATGTTAATGCCTTTCATGTGAGATTTACCATTTATAAACACAGAACCTTTTCATATTTCATGCAATAGGGATATCTTCAGTGTAAACCAGCATCTGCAGTTCCTTCCTACACATTTTGTCTGCTCCACTGCAAGGTCTCCTCAAGATATGCCTATTTTGAAGAAGAAGAAGTTCTCCTCTCTAAGTTCTGCAACACCCTCTCCTGCTGCTCCCCCTCTGTGCATATCTTTAGTTTCCTTCTCCCCTGACTCAGTCTGAAGAAGGGTCATGGCCCAAAACGTCACCTATTCCTTTTCTCCAGTTGCTGCCTGACCTGCTGAGCTACTCCAGCATTTTGTGTCTATCTTTGGGCAGATTTCTAAAGTTAGTTGGTATTTTATTCTGCTAAATTTACATGCAGAATGCTTATCAACTGTGTGAGACACTTGATAATAGTTAGTGGTCACTAAAGATATAATCATGGAAGTCATTGCTGGCAACCTCCAGTTCCATTCGGATGGTTGGCTTTGCATTCTGAATTGTTCCTTTAAATCCTATCCCAACATCGGTACTCATTTGGCTTTGGAGACACAGGAACTACAGGTGATGGAAGCGTTGGCTTTAGTGGGTTATTTGGTATAAGAATCCCCTTTGACTAAATGGAAATGAGCACACCTATTGCACAATCTGCTCCATCCCCATTAAAATGTATAAACAAATCTGGAAAGATGCACATTCAAATATCTATTCTGCGTGTGCTAGGAACACAAGTATGTTTTGTTCCCCGACCATTGTCTGTTCTGCCTTCCTGGTGCAAGATGGTTTGAATGGTAATTGAAGTGTGTGTGTGTGTGTGTGCTTTTAAAATGGGATTTTGATATTAGTAAGAAAAATGACATGTATGTTAAAATCTATACCTCACAGAAGCTGTGCCATATTCTACTTTTTCTGAACAAATTAGTTTAAGTGATTTTGTCTACTAGCTTTATAATCTCTCTCTCTCTCTCTCTCTCTCTCTGTCTTACAGTCTAGCATTCTGTCCTTGTGTTTTATAATCATGACTTGCTTTAAAGTGAGATTTGTGATTGCTTGATTGGCAGATACAGCATGAGAACAGTCCCTTTGGCCCACTAAGTCCACGCCAACTATCCATCATCCATTCCCACTAGTTCTATGTTATTTTTGCATCCACAATAGGACACGGGAAACAATATGAGCAATTTACAGATGCCAATTAACCTACAAACCCGCTCGTTGTTAGGATGTGGGAGGAAACCGGAGCACCCTGAGGAAACCCAGTCAGTCGCAGGAGAACATACAAGCAGCACCCATGGTCAGGATTGAGCCTGGAACTCTGGCACTGTGAGGGAGCAGCTCTACCAGATGCACCACTGTATGTGCACTGTGTGAGTGTGAAATATACATCTTCTAGATGCGCTGGGACGCATCCTCAGTGATGTGACCTGGAGTCATCGGGTGTTTCGGGTCTCACAACATCAGACACCCTCGCCCAGGCGACCCAGCCAGGATTGATCAAGCCCCGACTTGCGTCCCAGCAGCAACCGCCCACGGATCAGCCCTCTTAATCCAAAGCCACCAAGTGGCTTTCTCTGCGGATTGAATGGCCCTCTTCTTTGCCAGCCCCGTAATGCCCAACGGGCCGGTTGCTGGCTGGGGGCCACTCAATCCTTTGCTGTGGAACTAATCTGCAGAGGTTGGGAGACTCTAGTGCGTGGAGGGACTGGCCTCTGTGGGGTGAGTCCTGGCAAGGCTCCTCCTGTGTCTCACCAGGTTCAAGGCCTTTGCTTTGCACCTCATCTCCGAGCATTTCATTCTTGCCTGATGGATTTTTAGGCCACGGTGGTTCTTACACAGCTTTCCGCAAATGCATCTTATACTCGTAGCCAGGTCGTTTGCGTGGGTCAATAACCTTTGGTCTGTCCTATTGGAGATCTCATCCTTCCCCCCCCCCCCCCTCAGGATCTCCTGGGAGTATTTTTCATTAGGCCTTTCTGTGGCAGACTGGGGTGAAATATAACTGCAGTATTTTCTTAACTGTCAGGCTGTGATATCTAAAACTCGGAGATTCTGGCATAGCAATGAACCAAACATGGCATCATGTGGCAACTTAAACCTTGTTTTGTACCTGTTCCCCTTATAATATTTGAATTGATGCAACACGTTGTACATCACATAACTATTTATTTGGCCACATCCAATAATACAAAGATAATACATTTTGTCAAGCTATCACAAATCTTAATCTCATTCTTCAAGTTTACAATGATACGCTACAAACTTTTGTCAGTACAGAGTGATAACCATTTTGTGCTCTCGGATGGATTTTAGTTGTTAAAACCATGTAAAAGCATTCTGTGTAATGCCTAAGACTCTGTGATTTGTGCTTCTCAAGCTTGTTTGTAATGTACCTTCTATCTGTACCGCTGTGTGACACTCAATTCTTCCTTGTGCTTTGCCTAAAATTGATACTCTAACTGTAAGTCTGGTGTGTAATATTTTATCAAAGCTGAATGTTTGTTCAATGTGAAATCCTTTTATAATCAAAGTTAGAATAATAATTAAAGGTATATAATAATGCCTTTAATCTTGAAGTGGTAGTTCTAATTTAGTGGCAATCTAATCTGTCCATCTTTAGTGGAGTCTGCAAGTTATTTTTTATTGTCCCAAATTATTATTTTTTCTGAGACAAAGAATTAGATTTTATTCTCCTTAATTTGTATTAGTTAACTATCACTATCAAGTTTCCAGTACCTCTCTCTGGTTCTAATATCAATCAAAATACTTTTAAGTATATGATTTGCTATAATTGCTAGAAATCTCATTCTAGGAAACATTCTTCTAGCATATGTTGCAAAATATCTTTAACTCGATTACACCTTGACAATTCTAAATCAGTTCGACTCATCACACACATATTTGATTGTTATGCATACAAATACGAACTGGTTAAATAAAATAACAGATACATTTCATAGAAATATCACACAATATTGAAAATATGGCATCATGTCACTAAATAGCAGTTTATTAACACCAGTCAAAATTTCCTATACTATTAGCACGCTTTTTTACGTTTTGCGTCTTGTAGGGTGTGTCTGTAATAATGTTAGTACTAAACAATTCTTGTAATTTGTCTAGGTCAGAGTAAATTATAGATGGAGGCAGAAAGAAATTCACAAAACCTGAACATTTTACCCTCTGAGAAACCTGGCACCGTTAAGACGAGGCATTCATCATTTTTTTCATTAATCGTTCACTTTTCTCCAAGCTATCTATTTTCTTTGAATAATCTTTAAAGGTAATTTTTTTCAATTAATATCAGTGGAATTTGTTGTACTTCATAAAGTTTCCACGTTGTCTTTTTTGTTCCCTCCAGTTCATGCTTTAAATCATGTGGAACTGGGTTCTTCACTTGAATTTTATTTATAACCTTCGCAGCTGTTATCATTCCTTCCCTGGACCCCAATGTTTCATAAATCCCAAGAATTGAGTCTGGCCACTTAACCAGACCTGCTTCAGATTATGTCTTAGGTTCAGGTCAAGTTGATAGAGCAGACAAAAAAATGGAATCAAATTCATTGACTGTGGCTGTGTTTGGTATGGATCAGAGTTAATTTTAAACCCGAATAAATCTAAACTTAAAACATTTTTGACGTTAACATCATTCTTAGCTTCCATAACAATTTCTGGAACACGTTTTCCACAGATTTTAACACTTTAAAATGGTTTATTTTTCTCTCATCGCATTGCCTGTGTGTATACTTGATCCTAGTCTATTTAAACCTGTAGCTATGTATTAGCACTCCACAGTAAGCAGGTTAATTTTAAAACCATAATTTATAGTTGTTAGCACTTCTTTGCCTATAATATGGACAAGTTTTAAACAACTACCAATCAACTGGTACCTGAATTGTCCTTCGACTTCTAGTCTCCTTTGTTGGAATGAAAATAAATACATCACTGAATGTCATTGTCACTTTTAAACTCTTCCTCCCTAACAATTCCATGCTGATTCACCGCCATCACATGTAATCCTTATTTTTTTAATCCTTATCCAAATTGGTTTTTCAAGCCTAACATTTGGACAGCAATTTAGTTAATGAATCAGCGGAGTAGAAGTAGGCCATTTGACCCAATTGTTATTCCACAGACAAATGTGTTTAGTCAAGTTTGTTCTCCAATTATTATTTTTTAAATTTAATTTACTCTTTTAAACTTTAAATCCGAAGACATGATTTTTCACTCGGTCTAAACCACTAGTCGATGAGATTAAATTCTGTTTTAAACTACACATAGTTTATCAATTTACCTTTGAGGGTTTTTACAGAAGTGCTTTAGTTTAAGTTTTTAACATATGTTGTATAATTTCCATGGAGGAACTAAAGTTTTTTTTGTAACTGAAAAGTATTGTCCATGTATCTATCAAGACCTCCAGTTATTAACTTTGTGATGATTCTTTGCTACTTTTGCTACTTGCTAGCGACATACAATTTATAGTTGATTGGCTTTCCCCTCCCTTGTGTTCTACTGGGTGATAATACAGCAACTTCCTTGTGTACTTTGACTTGGAAGAATTCAAAGATGCTGCCTAATGATTCCTTACATGTTTCACAAGCATAAATCTCATCTGCAAATCAAATTCATCTACTACATCTCAGGCTTTGTTCTGCCCCCACCTCTCTTTTCCTGCTTTCCAATCCATTCTCTCCACAAATGCTACCTGACGCGCTGAGTTACTCCAGCATTTTGTGTTCTGTTCATGGGTCCAATTTGTTGGTAATTAGCTACTGAATAAGAACTTTGCATGATGGATTAGCAAGGTTAACCTGGCTGTGTCTCATGTTCAAGTTAGTGAGCTGTTCCCCTGAACTGATGCAATCCTCGTAAGGGTACTTCCATGGCACTACAGGGAATGAGCTCTGGACTTAAAGGAACAGTGATGTCTCCATGTTGGGATTGTGTGTGACTTTGATCTCTCAGGAATTTTCCACGTACCTTTGCAGGCAAAATGTTTCAGGTAAAGGTCATACATTTGGCAGTAGCCTGGGTGAGTGACTGAAGTGTATTTTGTGTTAAATGTGAATATTAATATTTGGGGGGTTGAAATTGGCTAAAGACATTCCAGATTGCTGTGTGCTGAGCTGAGTGTGTGTCTGATGTTGCACTCCTCCAGACAGGTGGCAAAATGATGTCGCTCCACTGACGTGCTTTATAGGAAGGCTTTGTGGTGTCACAAGGTGAATTGCTTCGGCAGGATACTCAGCCTCGTATAACCATGGTATTTATACCTACATCACCTGGTTTTCATCAACCTTTCAGACTCTGAAGGGGTTTCGGCCCGAAACGCTGTCTATTTCCTTCGCTCCATAGATGCTGCTGCACCCGCTGAGTTTCTCCAACACTTTTCTCTACCTCAGACTCTTTCTATGCCCAGCTTTTGACATGCTCCGGTAGCCATATTACATTCATAATTCATAGGAGAATAACCCGTCGAGTATACTCTGCCATTCAATAATGGCTCCATTCAATCATGGCTGATCTATCTTTCCGTCTCAACCCCATTCTCCTGCCTTCTCCCTGCCTTTGACGCTCTTACTAATCAAGAACTTGTCAATCTCCACTTCAAATATACCCAATGGCCTCCACAGCCACCTATGGCAATGAATTCCACAGATTCACCACTGTGGCTGAAGAAATTCCCCCTCGTCTCCTTTCTAAAGGTATGTATTTTCTATTCTAAGGCTGTTCCTCTAAACTCCAGCAAGTATAGGCCCAGAGCCATCAGTTGTCCACCATACGTTAAGCCATTCACCCCCAGGATCATTCTCATGAACCACCTCTGGACCCTCTCCAATGCCAGCACATCCTTATTCAGTTGAGCTTATTCAACTGAGTTTATGATTAAGCCCTTCCCTCCCTTCATCGCTTCAGATGTTAGGGGAACTTGGCACTCTTTATGGCATTGAATGTCAAGAGTAGGTGGGTAGACTCTTGTTGGAGGTACCCACTGCCTAATGTGAATGCTACTTGCCACTGTTGATCCCATAGCTGAATGTTACCTCCGTTAAACTGCACACAATCTGCAAATGCGTCAGTGGCTGAAGGTGAAGAGTTGCAAATAAAAATGAACAGCATTTGGTGAATATCCCCACTTCGGACCCTATGATGGGAAAGATGAGCTGCGGAAAATGGTTGAACATACACACTGATCTAAGGAACATTGATATTGTGAGCCTGGAATAATTGACCTCGACAATCACAACCTTCAATGTATGCTGACTAATTTATAAATGATCATTGCAAATGACCCATTCGATCAAACTGCACTGCTTGGCTGCATCACGTTGCCATTCTGCTCATTGCCTATTAAGGACTTTTGATCACAGTGTTTCTACGGTATTCTATTTAACTACCATAAATTTTGACTTTTCTAATCATTTAACTGGCAATTCTTTTATCCATATCACATTCTGCTGAACCTGAACTTTGTGAAAATACAGTAAACCCTTGTTATTGCAGACCTCTTCATAACAGATTTCAGTTACAGTGGATGGTGCATCTCCACAATAATCAGACACCGCTGTCTCTTTGAGAACGCAGGTTGCTGGTTACAAATGCAATGATGAAGGACACAAAGTGCTGGAGTCATTCAGCGGGCCAGGTAGCAACTCTGGAGAGTATGGATAGGTGGCGTTTCAGATCCGGACCCACCGCTGGAATGTGCCGTGCACCTGACTGCCGCACTGGGAGATGCAGTGCCAAGATTCACCTGGTCTCTCTGAGGCCAGGACCACCGAAGATGGCACCGACCCTCACCCCCACCCCCACCCCAGCTGCTTCCAGACCAGTCCCACCAACCTTCACAGCCAGGCTGGACGGCCGAAGCTAAACCCGGCCCGCACTGCATCCCTGCCACTTCCCAGGCCGGACCAACTGACGCCACTGCCAGCCCACTCGGCCTCCTCGGCAGCTTCCAGGCCGCGCTTGCCGCTGCCACCACCACTACTGACCCTCACTTGTCCGGCTGCCCACGCCCCGCGACCAATGACCCCGCCGATCCTCACCTCTCCCTCGGCCGCCAGCTCACCTGGATTCCAGGCCCAGTTCCAGACCGCGAATCTCACCAAGGGTCTCGACTGGAAACATCACCTATCCATGTTCTCTAGAGATGGTGTCTGACCTGCTGAGTTACTCCACTACTCCAGCGCTTTGTGTCCTTTTGTGTATTAACCAGCAGTTTTTTGTTTCTACTTCTTGTGCAATGATACTCTTGCTCGGTAATCCTTTACTCTGTTCTAGAAGACAATCAGCAGTAACAGACACCATCCTCCCTCCCCATGGTCAGTTATAACGAGGGTTTACCACATTATTCGAGTTGTAACTTACTTTAAAATGCGACGTATTTTCTTTCCATTATAAAATCTTGCATGTGGGCATTTGTGTTTGAAATGTAGAATGAGCAGAAAAACTTGATTGTTTTAAAAACTGGCCAGTGTTGACATCCTGCTCATATTTGTTAACCCATTACAAGAAATAGTGAATTAAGACTAATTTTGGTTTAATAACAATCAGTTCCGAGCTCACACAAACTGTAACAGCACCTCTTAACGCCGAACTATGTTTCAAATTCAGCCAAACTTAGTTCATGAGTGTTTATTTTTGTTAAATCATAAAGGCAAATGGTAAAAGTTTTCATCTGATCTGTTTACCCACTTTTATCCAAGACGATGTCAGCATTTTCTGAAGTCATGAAAATATACAACCTGCGAGATATGTCTGGTCCAACGCGCCGATCCACACGTTTTCCTCCAGCTTGTACTTTCACCTCTGATAGCAGATTCTGCTTCTCCCACTCTGTCGTACAATGTCTATAAGCCTTAAAATGCAGAATGTTAAGGCACGTCTGTGAATGTTTGTTTTTTGGCCAGCAGCAATAGCTTCTTTTCAGCTTTATTCACACGTTACAATTAAAAATGATGGGTCACAAAAGTGAGTGTAATACAAACAGTTTAGATGCTTGGTGGAAGGAACAGGGGAATTGTTGTTCTATTGCATACAGACGGAACGGATGCAAGAGAGAGGCAAGCAAAGTAGGGTGGGGGAGTGGAATTAAGAAACAGCAGGACTAAAATAATGGGTGACGAGCTATCTAATGAGTCAATGGATGCAGCTAAATGTGATGGAATGTTTACTGTCCAAGACTGCTTGCTGTCTTCAAATATTTACTTTTCATTTCACACCACTGTTCCTTCTTATTCTAGAAGTGTGTGACATGAGCATTGAAATATCCAACATTGTGACTGTACATAAAGGGCCTTGCTATTTTTTTTATTAGAAAGATTCAATGAGTGAACTAAAATTAAATACCACGAAACAAGTCGGCGAATCCTAATTATTCTCTATGAAAGTAAATGTATTATTTAAAGTGTGCTAAAAAAGATCAATAAAGATTTGGAACAAATTTGCAATGGGATCAGATTCACTGGAAGCATTTCAAAGACAATGGCATAAGTTCCCAATTATGGCTGTAATTACAGCAACAAAAAAAAGCAAGTAGGTTTTTGAAGAAAGTGTTTTGAGATCAGTGATGTGTGGATGTGGAACTCTAACTTCATAGGAGGTCGGGTGAATTTTCCAGTAGCCTTTTACCCTGAAATTGGTTCTGATTTTTCTGTATCATTTCTTTGGCTTTCTCTGATTGTGTACTTTATCATGGACCCCGAACATTCGATGGGTTTGGGGACTGAGAGTTCAAGCTACCGGCGCTATGAATCCACGATTGATTTGACAATTTCCTGTTTGTTTTGTATTACTGTTGAAACCTCATGAAGCAAAGAGCAAATTTCCTTTGATCAGTTTGACATTTAGAATGGGTGAGACTGAGTACACAACATATATTGAGGGAAGGCTGGATAAAAATAGGTCTTTCAGAACTTCAAACAGCTTACGGCCCAGAAACGTCACCTAGTCCTTTTCTACATAAATCTTACTCCTGGAGCAGTTTAAGGATCAAACTGAAACTTTTGTGTTTAGAGAGAAGACTTAACTGGGCAGAGCATGATGCATTTTCATAAATGCAAAGAGAAGTTTGGGATATTGTGTTTGTCAATGCAGTAAATTGTTATTCACGGTATCCCTTAGAAGAAATAATGAGAGAAGGAAATAGGGAATGTGATTCGGTCAGTATTTCCCTCCGAGAACTTGCACAGATTTAGTGGGTTGAATGGCAGAAAGGGTATATGTTTCCCCCCCCACAGTCACCCTGCAGTAAATGGGTTCCTTTCTGTGCTAATGGACTAACTTCTCCCATTACATCTGATGCTCTGACAAAGTAAAACAAGGTATTAATTATCGCTTGTGGGCCCATAACAGAAGCTGGAAGCTGGAAGTATCCCGAGCTAATTCTGCTACCACCACCATCTTTTGCAATAAGTGATAGCTCCCGCTGATTGTCGCCGGAAACTTGGATCCTTTTCAGGGCGGACGATGACAGCGATGTCAACATTTGAAACATGGAAGATGGACATGAAAGAAGAAGAAGAAGAAGAATTGCTTGTATTTAAAAACTGAGCCGCTAATTCCATTTGCACACCACTTTCACTATCACAAAACATCCTAAAACATTTCACAGTAGCAGTAAAAAATGGTTTAAATTAAAATGAGGTATGTGTGGAGATATTAAAAGAGACATTTTATAAGCAAAGTCACTGGGGAAAGTGAAGTTAAAGAAATAGAAGGGAATTCCTGATCTTCAGACATAGGTAGCTGAAGACAAAGCTACTAAGGAAGTTATTGGGATGCTTCACAGCATGGGTTTGGGAACAGCTCCACCCAAGATCGCAAGAAATTGCAGAGAATTGTGGACGCAGCCCAGACCATCATGCAACCAACTTCCCTTCCATTGACTCCATCTGCACTTCATGCTGCCTCGGCAAGGCCAGCAGCATAATCAAGGACAGTCATCCCGGTCGCTCCCTCTTCTCCCATCAGGCAAGAGTACAGAAGTGTGAGAGCATAGTTCCAGATTCTGGGACAGTGTCTTCCCAGCTGTTATCATGCAAGTGAACCATCCTATAACCAACCAGAGAGCGATCCTGAACTACCTACTAAATTGGAGATTCTCGGACGGTATTTAATCGGATTTTCTCCTGCACTTAAAGTTATTCCCTTTATCCTGCATCTGTAGTCTGTGGACAGCTTGATTGGAATCATGTATAGTCTCTCTGATGACTGGATAGGACAAATCAAAAACGCTGTTTGCTGGACTTCAGGACATGTGAAATTAAACTAAACTAATCTAACAAAAGTGGTTACAGCCGATAGAACCCAGAAGCAGAGCAGCATTGATATGAGAGTTACATAAAGATATCTGAAAATTGAGGTAAAGAGGAAGAAAACAAAGGAAATTTAAAGTAGGGATGAGAGTTGTAAAACGGTATTTCTTAACTTAAAGCTAATAAAGTCAGCAAAGAGAATTTGGGCGAACAGAATTTCACGTGCATTTGAAGTAAGAGGCAAGCGATTTGGATGACTGCTTTTTTGAAGCATTGTTATTGAATCTTGCAAAGCAAACACAGTAGAACCTCGATTATCCCCCTAAAAAGACAATGTCTCAAATGAATGAGGGAATATCTGCACGGACAAATGCCACGGATGCCCACGTCCCTTTCTATTATCAACCCCACACCACCATGGCCACACATTCATTCCATTCCTGCCATCGGGAAGAAGGTACAGGAGCCTGAAAACTGTAACATGTAGGTTCAAGGACAGCTGCTTCCCTACAACCACCACACTAATATACATTACAACCTCCAAATAACTCTGAACTGCATAGAATTGGGGACATTTGTTTTGTCTTTTTGCACTATTATTGTTTGTTTATTTTTATGTGTGCCTGTGTGTGTGTATATATATGTATTATATATATATATATATATATATATACACACTCATCATTTATTATATTGTTTACAGAGTACCGTGTTTACATATTCTGTTGTGCTTAATTTAATTGGGACTCATGACAATTAAACACTCTTCACTCTTGAGATATATTGCGATAATAATTGAACTGTTAACTAATCCTTGAGAAACAATTAAAATGCAAATGGAATCAAGTCCCCATAGCCCCTGCTTAGTTTCTATTTTATGATTTATCTTTTTTTAACCTTATCCACTTTCTAGTATGTTTAGATGCCAACGCTTCACTTTTTTTTAACGTTACATTCTAGGGTATTTGCTTCCTGCCAATTCCTTGTTAGTTTTTAAGTTAATGCACAGGGGAAGCATGGAAAATTAACAGCTATTAAACTGGCTGAAGGAAGAACCCAGATGACCAAGAAGGAACCAGTTTTTTTTCAACGTAATGTTTTCGCTACAAGTCTTGCTGGTCACCTGGTTTGCATGGAAACCGTGGCAGGTGATAAAGACTATAGATGATCAAGGTTTCACTGTTTATTAATGACGCAGCAAGATGAATAGTGGAATCTATTAAGATGGATGGAAAGTGTTAGCGGAGATATGAATGAGAACAAATGGCAGATTTGTACAGATAGCTGCCATTACCCGCTGGAGGAGCAGTGGTGTGGGGTAGGCTTGTGCTATTGCCATGGCCACTGGCTGAGTGATCCTGTTCAGTTGCTGGAGCTGTTTTTTCCACAATTTCAGGAGCCCTTTTCCATCCTTATCCACTTTCACACCAGTGGACCATGTTCCATCAGGGCAGAAGGAGAAGGTCATTCTCTCACTTTGCTTTCTAAACAGAATTATTTTCACAAGAACGTCTTGTCAAAAGAAGGTTCGTTTTTTTTGGCTTTTGTAAACACATTCCTTCAATCACCGTCTTAGACATGCAAAGGCCAATGTCAAATGCTGTGCACCTTGAATAAATAGTATAAATAAGTATCTTGTATGAAGATTTGAAATAATGTCAAGCCATGAACACAATGTATATAACCATGGAAGACAATGGTTCACCCAGCTGAACGCATGCAAGATGAATCCCCACCGATGCTTATTATCCTGTCTCGTTGGAAAACTGAATTGGTTGTGTTGCATTAACGGTTATCAGGAGGAATATTTTACTCAATCAACTGCAGAATGTTATGGAAGTAAACCAGCATTCATGTATCGATATAAACCAAACAAGGGTTAACGTTGCATGTGTAAGGCTGATGTGTGTACATTTCCTCCCTCAGAGTGTTGCAGTCAGACTAAAGATTCTATTAAAGACACACGATGTCGTAGTAGTAAGGCTGTCTAAAAGAAAAAGCCAACTCTATAACAGTGAATTGATGGCTATCTAACCAATCTGTCACTTTGGAGATAAACCTTACAGTAGCATCACCTCATAAATGAAAATGAGTTGTAGCAGGCATTTGCTTTAAAAAAAAGAACTATATCAGGTTTTAATTTGTACCCGACAGGAAAAAAATACTTTTCTGGATCGATTTTTAAACGTTCATTTTTCTGCTGCATGGGTATGCACTGCAGTTTGACTTACTTGAACGGGGATCGAGCTATTGCCTTTGTAAGAGTTGCAATGTGATCTGCAAATTGTTGCCAGTTCTCCAAGAACCAAACTGTTGTGTGTGTTTGCAGCTGCAACGCAACCTGGACCTGGACACAAACCAGCAAGAAGTGAGCCAGAGCCAGAGTAAGACAGTACAACCTGCTGGCATTTTACTAATTCTATCTACGGAAGTAACATGCACAGGGAAATTACACATGCTTTGCAAATGTAAACGCCTCTATTTACCTCAGGTGGACTGATTCATTTAAGTAGCAAGGCCTCCAGAATGTAAAAATAGACACAAAATGCAAAATGGAACGGGGTGCTGATTGTGGATGGTCAGCCATGATCCTATTTAATGGCGGTGCTGGCTCGAAGGGCTGGTTGACCAACTCCATCACCTATTTTCTATGTTACTCAGCGGGTCGGATAGCATCTCGAGAAAAGGAGTAAGTGGCGTTTCGGGTCGAGACCCTTCCCATCAGACTGAGAGTCGGTTGGGGTGGGGGGGGGGGGCGGTTGGAACTAGAGGTATGAGAAGGGTTTTGACCCGAAAAGTCACCTATTCCTTTCCTCCAGAAAGGCTGACTGATCCGCTGCGTTACTCCAGTATTTTGTGTCTATCTTTGGTGTAAACCGGCATCTGCATCTTTCTTACTCCAGAATATAAATCTGCCTTTTATTCAAGAAAAGGGCTGGTCATAGAATCTTAGAATTGTTAAGGCATTTTGAGGACATTTAGCCCAATGAGCCTGCCTCACTTTTACCAGACCAATCTCATCAGTCTCATTCCCCATAGGCTTATCCAGGTCCGTTTTGAAGGACTGGTTGATTCAGCCACAGTCGGTAAATCTAAGAACATATAAGGACAAAGGGCTGGAGTAACTCAGCGGGCCAGGAAGCATTTCTGGAGAACACGGCGATGTTTCAAGATGGGAACCTTCATTCTCCCACTTATGACTTTTGCCCATAATATTGGCCTTATTCTTCAAAGTGGATTGTCAACCAAGTTTGAAGCTCAGAGAAACCAACTAATAGAGAAAAGCAACACAGACCTCGTCCAAATCTGCACAGGTCAAGCCAAGCTCTTTGCTAACCCATGACTCAGAGTCTTCATCGCTGGTGTTTTCTGAATTCAGCTGTCGTTTCACTGGACTATAAAGCCCTTTCTCCCTAAATGATTTAAGGAAACAATTACCTTTCTACGTAAAGACCCAAAGCAATGAATATGCACAATTCACATGACAATTGAGACGAGTGGTGGTTTTAGCATCACATCAATTCAATGTGCTTGATATCTTCAAAATAAACTCAGTCAGCAAAACATGGTGAAAAGAACATTTTCCATGGAAAAGGAATGTTTGAGAAGTTCAGTTATCCGTCCTAATTCATAGTTTTCACTTGCAATGTACGATTGAACTTAAATGAACTTAAGATAGAAACAAAGTTCCCTCCTTATTCCCATGGTATTAAGAAAAGCCCCAAACCTTTAGAGTTCCACCATACTGTAGATGTACTTTGAGGCCTGTCCCACTTAGGTGATTTTTTGGGTGACTACAGGCAACTGCCGCATATTTTTCAACATTTTCAAAACATTTCGGCGACAGCGGCGATATTTGCTGCCGTAGGTTGTCGTCAGGTGTCGTGGGTGAATTCCATTAAGACTGGTCCCTGGCAGTCGCCTAAAGAGTTGCCTAAAGAGCCTGTCCCACTTTCCCGAGTTATTCACGAATTCTCCCGAGTTTTCAAACTCGCAGAATGTTCATAACGAGTCCGTAGGAGGCCGTAGGAGTCCGTGGATATATCGTTGCGGCTCGTTATGCCAGTTGTAGGTACTCGGGGCTATTTTTTTAACTCATGGACATTTTTCATCAGGCTGGAAAAAACGTCCCGACTTACCTGATGCCCCGAGCACCTACGGCTGGCATAACGAGCTGCTACAAAATATCCACGGACTCCTACAAACTCGTTACGAACATTCTGCGAGTTTGAAAACTCGGGAGAATTCGTGAATAACTCAGGAGAATTAGTGAATAGCTCGGGAAAGTGGGACAGGTCCTTAAGTGGAACAGGCCCTTTACAATGAATCAATGGGGTGCGGTAATGTTTCTATCCACTGGAGGCGAGAACGGACAACATCAACCTTTATCTCACTAATTATACAAGTGGAAGATGAACAAGTTGCAAAGAGGTTCTCATCATTTCCGATCACCACATCTATTCTGGTGTAAGACTGAAATGAGACCAGGTCTCTGGCAAATGGCAGCAATAAAACCATGAGCTCACACTCACCTTGTGTAAGTATCCAATCCAATGACAGCCAATGTGGCTTTTCTGTAAAACTGCTTGCCCAGAACTCTCATTATAAAACTGTCAAAGTTTTCACAAATGTTTTCCATGAAAATGCCTTTCATTTTCTGTCAAGCAAAGAAATAATTTAAACTGATGCCATTGATTTGTTAACATAGGAGTCATAGAATCATATAGCACTATACAGGCACTTAGGCCCTCCATAGGTTCATGTCATGGGAGCAGAATTGGGCCATTCAGCCCATTGAGTCTACTCCACCACTCAAGCATGGCTGATCTATCTTTTCCTCTCAACCTCATTCTCCTGATTTTTTCCCACAACCCTTAACTCTCTTATTGATCAAGAACCTGTCAATCATGCCTTAAAAATACCCAACGACTTGGCCTTCGCAGCACTCTCTGACTAAAGAAATTCCTCTTCGTCTCTTTTCTACAGGTGCGTCCTTTTATTCTGACAATAAAAGAATTACAACAGAGCCCACCATGTCTATTCTGACCATAATTATCCATCTAGTACTAGTCCCATTTATCCACACTTGGTCTGAAGCATTTCCATGCCTTGGTAATCCATGTGCACAACTTCAATGTTCTGAGAGCATCATAAGAGATTTTAATTAAAAACAATTAATAGGGAGGAAGAGTGTTAGGGAGGGAAATACACAAAAGAAAGGAATCCCAAAAGATCGGTCTGCTTCCTAAACACAAGCAGTAAAACAAATTAGAAGGCAAAGACAGAATTAGATGAGAAAGGGAACCCCTGGTTCAGGTGGAAGGGATTTGCAGTTTTTCATAAGAGAGAAGATACCGGGATGATGGAGCCGGCAACAACGTTGGACGTGACGGGTGAGGAGCAAGGCCGGTAGGAGAGGAGACGGAACCGGGGTCTGGCCTACTCCACCCTCGAGGTCGGTCGGCTGTGGGAGGCCCCCTCAGGGCACAAAGGTGGACGGGCGAGGAGAAGAACATCAGTTGTTGATTGACCAAGGAAGGCAATGGCTGGAGGCCCTGCAAGAGCTGGAGGCCCTGCAACAGCTGGGAGGCCCTGCAACAGCTGGAGGCCCCGCAACAGCTGGAGGCCCCGCAACAGCAGGAGGCCCCGCAACAGCTGGAGGCCCCGCAACAGCAGGAGGCCCCGCAACAGCAGGAGGCCCCGCAACAGCTGGAGGCCCCGCAACAGCAGGAGGCCCCACAACAGCTGGAGGCCCCGCAACAGCTGGAGGCCCCGCAACAGCTGGAGGCCCCGCAACAGCTGGAGGCCCTGCAACAGCTGGAGGCCCCGCAACAGCTGGAGGCCCTGCAAGAGCTGGAGGCCCTGCAACAGCTGGAGGCCCCGCAACAGCTGGAGGCCTCGCAACAGCCTGGGGCTTGTCTGAATTGGCACCGGTCATAACAACTAGAGCATGGACTGGACTTGGATAATGGCACCAAACATGGCACCTCGTGCAAGCGGGATCAGTAGACTATTTTTGTACAACTGCTAATTGGGGGCAGTATGGTGGTCCCCCACTGGATAGTTTGTTTGCACTTTGCACATGTGACAATAAGAGGATCTAATGGATGGAATGCAGGGCCCTTCAGGCCAGGTTAAGACTCAATTTTTAAGAACTTTGAAACTTGAATGATACAATTTCGTGCCAGAAGCATGGCAACCCTTGTGTACAGCCTCAGTGTAATCTCCTATTCTTACACTCTAGTGCTGGGGAATGATTCTGCTCGTGTATAGTAAGATATTACTGAATTCTACGTGTCAAAACCCGGGTACATGTGACAATGCAGTGCCATTGAACCATTGAAGTGCAGATAGGATTGACATTTCATCATAAAGTGATTGGATTAGCAAATACTTCAGGGGAATAAGTAAAAGGCTGACAGATTTTTTTTTAAAAGCTTATGAGAGCAGGAAAGTGAAGGAGTAAGTGGTTGAGAAGGGATTCGGTATAAACTCTGACTTGACCCAGACACAGAATCAGACCCGGGACCTGGTGTGGGGGGACTGCCAAGAAGGAGGGGGGACTGCCAAGAAGGAAGGGGGACCCAGCGGGGGAGGGTGGGAGGACTGGCGCGAACAAAGGAGGGGTGTGGGGAGGTGGGGGGGCGGCTGCCAAGTGCAGCCTCAGGCAGTAGAGAGGACTGTTCAGCGAACTTTTGTAACTTTGTCAGTGTCAAAAAGTGGCTACAGTTGTGCACTGTCCAGCTGAGGTCTGCTACATGATTTTACCGGGTTGTAAGCAAAACAAACCATTTCACTGTACCTAGGTACATGTTCTAACAAAGTATCATTGGGACCCATTGAAGGCTCCTTCGCCAAGCCTGCTACTGCATATCCCACACCACAGCCCTGCAGTCAGCACATTCTGAGACAAAACAGAGTAAAAAGTACAGAGAAAAATGGGAAGAACTGGCAGAAGCGGCAATACAAGAAGAAATGGCAATGTTACAATGACTGCATCGCCCATCAACATCACAGGTGATTGATTTATAACTTATTGTCACTATTATTATTATTATTATTATTATAACGTCGCTGCCTTTTCCAGTTGCCGTTTTTCTGTCAGAACTGACGCTTGTGCAGATCATCCTCGTTCAATAAGATTATTGTTGATCTTTGACCTCAGCTCCACTTTCCACCACTAACCCCCATCCCTTGCTTCCCTTAATATCTGAAACATGTTGGCTAAATATTCTGCTCTTTGCCAGTCCAGTGCATGTTTTTTTCCTAAATGTCCATGTTATTTTCTTCCCCCCCAATCCCCCATCTCCCCCACACACCAATCCCTCATCCACTCTCCCTCCCTCCCTTCTCTCTGCACACTAAGCAAAATATCATGCAGGCCACAAACACCTGAGGTCGATCGTTACCTGTTTATGCAACCACACCATGTTAAGGAAATAATTTGGTGAAAGCAGCACCAGAATTTGATTTTCTTCCTTAGACTTGTATAAATGTTTACTCTGAAAGCAAAAATCAATATTGACAAATAAACAGCATTTTAAATACAACGAAATGATGCATCAATTGGCTAATTATTTCAGATTTTCGAGTTTTTTCTAATATCTTCCCTCGACGGAGATGTGATTTTTTTCCGTATCGTATCTCCAACCTCATTGCGGCCTAACATTGAGGAGTTGGCAGCCTTTGCTGGGGACCGTCTTCAAGAAGCTCCACCGCGGAGCCTGCAGACTTAACACCGCGGAGCCCACAATCCCTTTGCCAGGGATCGACCTCGGAGCTCCAACCGTGGGTGCTTGTGGACTTTAACATCACGGAGCCCGTGGTCTCTGCTCAGAGACCGACTTCGGGGACTCCAAGCCGCAGGAGCTTCGACGGCCCCGACGCGGGAGCTTCCACCGCCGGCTGTGGGAGCTTCGATCGTCCCGATGGATGTTTCGTCTGCCCCGACCGCGGGAGAATAAAGAGGAAGTAGATTGGACTTTATTGTCTTCCATCACAGTGAGGAATGTGGGGAATCGCTGTGGTGGATGTTTATGTTAACTAGTTGTGTGTCTTGTTGCTTTGTTTCCATACGGCTATATGGTAATTTGCATATCACTGTACCTTAATTGGTACATGTGACAATAAAAGAGCTTTGAAACCTTTGAAATACATCGGAGAAGTATTTTTTTGTGTGTGTCCATCTTCCCCTTTGCTCTATCTATTGAACTTAAGTTTGACTTGATTGTAATTATAGAGTCATACAGCATGGAAACAGGCCCTTCAGCACCACCCACCAATATGCCCCACTAGTCCCACCTGCCATGTTTGGCCCATATCCTACTAACCCTATCCTATCCATGTACCTGTCCAAATGTTTTTTAAATGTTATGATAGTACCTGCCTCAACTACCTCCTCTGGAAGCTCATTCCATATACCCACCGCCTATTGGGAAAAAAGGTTGCCCCTCAGGTTCCTATTAAATATTTTCCCCCTTCACCTTAAATCAATGTCCTCTGGTTCTGGATTCTGCTACTCTGGATGATAAATTCTGTGAATTTATCCAATCTATTCCTCTCATGATCTTATACACCTCTATAAGATCACCGCTCGTCCGCCTCCTCCGCTCCAAGGAATAAAGTCCAAGCCTACTCAACCTCTCCCAATGGCTCACATCCTTCGAGTTCTGGCAACATTCTCGTAAGTTCTCTGCACCCTTTCCAGCTTAATCTTTCCCATAACAGAGTGACCCCAACTGATTACAATACTCTATATGTGGTCTCACCAGTGTCTTGTACAACTCTAACTTAACCTCCCAACTTCTATTCTCAATACGAGCGACCAAGGCCAATGTTCTGAAAGCCACTTTCAAGGCATCACACTTTCCTCGACTTCCTCATCCACAGACTATACCCATGACTGTGCAGACGAACATAGTGCGAACTCCAACATCAAGTTGACCGACGACACCACAGTTGTTGGACAAATTACAGATGGAGATGAGTCAGAGTATAGAAGTGAGATCGACCAACTGACCAAATGGTGCCAGCACAACAACCTGGCTCTCAACACCAGCAAAACCAAGGAACTGATTGTGGACTTCGGAAGGGGATGGATGAGGACCCACAATCCTGTTTATATCACCGGGTCGATGGTGGAGAGGGTCAAGAGCTTCAAATTCCTGGCCGTGCATATTTCCAAAGATCTTTCCTGGACCAAGCACACTGATGCAATTATAAAGAAGGCACATCAGCGCCTCTACTTCCTGAGAAGCTTACGGAGATTCAGTATGTCAAAGAGGATTCTCTTGAACTTCTACATGTGCACAGTAGAGAGCTTACTGACTGGTTGCATCGTGGCCTGGTTTAGCGACTTGAACGTCCAGGAATGGACAAGACTGCAAAAAGGTTGTGACCACTGCCCAGTCCATCACCGGCTCTGACCTCCCCACCATCGAAGGGATCTGTGAGATATAGCTTGTGCTCACAATCACTGCTCAGAGACTAAATCATCGAAACAAGAAATGCTTTTTATTTATTTGCGAATCTGCAGAATTCGGGTGCCTCTCCAAATTGAGACACACCAAAGTCAGAAAAGTAAAGCCCCTTTATACACACAATTCTGCTGGCATAACCTCCCCTTCTGGCTCTCCCCAATCAGAGCACTGAGGTGCACAGTCTATAGGTACGTCACCCAGTACCTCCCTCATCATACATACCACGTTCATACATGTGCATGGTAATGAGCAATTTCTCGACTAGGGGCGTATAACCAATATTCATTTATTGCATTAAGCATGCCCAGTTGCAATTGACCTGGCCTAGTTTTCTCACCTCCAACTGACCTATCTCAGTTTTTTTTTATATCTGAACTAAAGCTGGTCTCTACTGACATATCAAAATCGCTGCCTCAAAAAGGCAGCCTTCATCATCAGAGACCCACACCATCCTGGCCACACACTCATTTCACCAATGCCATCGGGAAAACGGTACAGTAGCCTGAAAACTGTAACGTCCAGGTTCAGGAACAGCTTCTTCCCTACAGCCATCAGGCTGTTAAACACAACAACGAATAAGCTCTGAACTACAGCAGACTATTATTATTGTTGCACTATATTTGTTTATTTATTGAGTATGTGCGCATGTGTCTATATACACACTGAACTTTGCTTCTCCCGTTGTGTACTATGTTTACATATTCCGTTGTGCTGCTGCAAGCAAGAATTTGATTGTTCTATCAGGGACTCTTGACTCTTGACTTGAAATGTATAGTATTATGTATAGCATTATCTGATCTGCTTGCATAACATGCAGAACAAAGCTTGTTGCTGTACACGTTACAATAATAAAGCTAAAGATACTCCTGAACCTAAACCAATTTTCCTGTGCCCTCTGAACACAGACTCATCCAAACTCCGCACAGACAGCACCCGTGTAAGGATAGAACCCGGTTCTCATGTGGTTTGGGCAGCAACCCTTGTGTAGAAAGGAACTACAGATGCTGGTATCAAAGATAGACACAAAGTGCTAATGTAACTCAGCGGGTCGGGCATCACCTCTGGAGAGAGAGGATGGGTGACGTGTCGGGTTGGGACTGAAATTGACCAAATCTGAGGAAAGACATCCTTGCCATAGAGGGGGTACAGAGAAGATTCACCAGACTGATTCCTGGGATGTCAGGACTTTCATATGAGGAAAGATTGGATAGACTCGGTTTGTACTCGATGGAATTTAGAAGATTGAGGGGGGATCTTATAGAAACCTACAAAATTCTTAAGGGGTTGGACAAGCTAGATGCTGGAAGATTGTTCCCGATGTTGGGGGAGTCCAGAACAAGGGGTCACAGTCCAAGGATAAGGGGGAATTCCTTTAGGACCGAAATGAGGAAAACATTCTTTACACAGAGAGTGGTGAGTCTCTGGAATTCTCTGCCACAGAAGGTAGTTGAGGCCAGTTCATTGGCTATATTTAAGAGGGCGTTAGATGTGGCACTTGTGGCTAAAGGGATCAGGGGGTATGGAGAGAAGGCAGGTACGGGATACTGAGTTGGATGATCAGCCATGATCACATTGAATGGCGGTGCAGGCTCGAAGGGCCGAATGGCCTACTCCTGCACCTATTTTCTATGTTTCTATGAAAGCAGAGGGCAGCGACCTGGAGGTCAGAAAAAGGCCAGAACAACTCTGCTGCTGCCCTGCTGTGCTGCCCCTAAAATGCAAAATAATAAACCTGTACTCAAGAAATCAATGGAAAGAGAGAACTCATCCCATCTGCCTACCTCCTCAGAAAGCTGGTCCAGGATGATCTGTGGCAGTTGTCTTCTCCATGTAATGGTGGAGGGGACTGACTGCGGCTCAATGCTATATTCCGATTCCAACGAGTTCAAAACGTCCAGCAGCACATATCCACCGGGCTCCTGCAGAATAGCTGGGGAAGGATCAATGCAAGATTAGGTCAATGCAGAATTCACCCATCCACATGGGGCCATGGAAAACAAAACACAAACAGTTTCAGTAAAGTCAACTTATTTTTTGTTTTCTAAGTCAATTGATTGCTTCCAAAAGTAAACCTTATCTACTACAACCTGTTATGACACCAAGTGCTGGAGTAACTCAGCGGGTCAGGCAGATTCTCTGCAGAAGGACACAATGTGCTGGAGTAACTCAGCAGCTCAGACAGCATCCTTTTTCTCCACAGATGCTGCCTGACCCTCTGAGTTACTCCAGCACTTTGAGTCTATCTTTGGTGTAAACCAGCATCTGCATTTCTTTGTTTCTATAGATCTCTCGAGAACATGGATAGGAGATCTTTCAGGTCGATACCCGTCTTCAGGCTTGATCTGTGACATTTTGGGTCGAGACTATTCTTCAGACAACCTGCTGTGCTGCTGCTGTAAGTAAGAATTTCATTGTTCTGTTTCAGGCATATGACAATAAAACACTCTTAAATTGACTCGACTCTCTCGAATTCTCCAGAATTTGCAAGCCCCATACACTCATACACAAAGTAACCCTCCACTTTGAAACTCATAAAGTTATCGAGCAAAAGTAAAACAATGGAAGTACAAGGAACTACAGACGCTGGGATCTTGAGCAAAACACAAAGTGGTGGAGTAACTCAGCACGGGGTACACAAAAGGCTGGAGAAACCCATCGGGTGCAGCAGCATCTTAAGGAGCGAAGGAGATAGGCAACGTTTCGGGCCGAAACCCTTCTTCAGACCGGCAGCCGCTGAGTTTCTCCAGCCTTTTGTGTACCTTCGATTTTCCAGCATCTGCAGTTCCTTCTTTAACACAAGTAACTCAGCATGTCAGGCAGCATCTCTGGAGAACATGGATAGGTGACGTATAGGATCAGGACCCTTCTTCACGCTGTGGTGGGAAATGGTCAAATAATATATAGGGTGGAGATCTCTCCACTAAAGCAAAACGCTGTCAATATATGAAATAGCAACACAGCTACACCTCCCGTTGGATCTTTCCTCATGGAGAGCTGTTTCTCTCTCCACAGGTGCTTCCCGACCTGCTGAGTGTTTCCAGCTTTCTCAGTCTTTGTCATAGTGTCTGACCTTGTGTGTGTTTTAATTTTTCTGCCAAAAGAGAGAGTTGTAGAAACAAAGAACAAAACGTAATGTACAAAAGGACACAAAGTGTTGGAGTAACTCAGCAAATCAGTCCGCATCGCTGGAGAACATGGATCGGAAGGGCTCATATTTCACATGGGCAGCTTACAACCCAGTGGTATGAATATTGATTTCTCTAACTTCAAGTAACCCCTGCATTCCCTCTCTCTCTCTCTCCATCCCTCCCCCGCCCAAGTCCTACCAGCTTCAAAATCGTCCTGTTGAATCTCATTGTCTGTAACTCGTTCTCATCAAACAAAAAGCTAACAAAAAGCCTGTTTCTTTTATTATCGTTACTTTTCTTTTGCATATTTTTAATTCATTTGTTCTATATCTCACTACATCATCGCCTATATCTCTCTCGTTTCACTTTCCACCTGACTCTCAGTCTGAAGAAGGGTCTCGACCCGAAACGTCACCTATTCCTTCTCTCCACAGATGCTGCCTGTCCCGCTGTTACTCCAGCTTTCAGCGTCTATCTACGGTTTAAACCAGCATCTGCAGTTCCTTCCCGCACATGGAGAAGAAGGGTCTGGACCCGAACCGTGTTCTCCAGAGATGCTGCCTGACCTGCTGAGTTACAGCAGCGCTTTGTCATAAGGTCATAAGGAATAAGAGTACAATTAGGCCATTCGGCCCACCAAGTCCATTCCAGATTGTGTCCTCAGATGTCAGAGCTGACCTGTATCCACACACACTCTGATGTACTTCAGGCAGTGGTCAGCGCGGATGTATTTGAGGGCGATGTCAGCCGCCAGCCGCTCCAGTCTATCCTGCATCTCCACCTCCCTGGCAGTTTCCCTGTCGCGTTGGAGGATCTCGGAGCCCCATCTGGCCAGGTGTACTTGCTCCGGCCCGCTGCCTGCCCTCTTGCCGGGGCTGGAGCCGGGGCCGGGGCCGGGGCTCGCTGCCCCGCTGCTCCCCGCGGCTGCCGAGCCCAGCTCGCCCCCGCTGCCCAGATGCTGCTGCTGCTGCTGTGGAGGTTCCTGGACGCTGGGCAAGAGAGGGGCAAGGAGCGGCCCGCTGCCGGCCTCGGAGCTGCACAGCTCCAACTCACCCAGGGGGGCCTTCCAAGCCACGGGAGCCCAGTAGAAAGACCCCAGCGCCGGGTACATGTCCCCCTCTCTGTCCCAGCCCGGGACAGCACAGCGGCCGCTTTGACAGCGCTGGGTACGAGCGATCAATGCAACGGTGCTCCTGGATGGCGAGATTGTGGATTGAGAATAATAAACATTGCGGGAGCACGGAATCAGTCCCAGCCTGGGCACAAAGCTCTTGTGCTGAGCTGCGAGCCCTGCCCCATCGCTGGAGACAAAGAACACCGGGCTCTATTCCAGCCTGTGGCTAGAATAAATCGCTCAAGCCATTTCCATTCAGCCCCTTTTGCCAGGGCTCCACACCCCGAGCTGTCCCGCTCCGCCCTCAATCCGACCAGGTAGCCGAGCCCCAGCCTAACAATTCCCTCTGCTGCTGAGACCAGACCAACACTGCACTCGCCTCGGCGTTAAATGCAGCAGCGTAACCCGGTCGCTCATAAACCACCCTTCAAATTCCAGTGCGAAATATGGGACCACTCTCTCTTGCAGGCGGCGCGATTAAATCCCTTTGCTTTCCTCATTTCCCTAATGTCAATACTTCGCCTTCTTTTTGGCTTAAAGCAAAAAAATAGATTTAATCAAGTGTTTACAATAGTATTTGCAATACGAAATTATTCAGAACAAACCCATCACCACAATACAATAAGTAAAACAAAATTTCCCTATCCTTATTAATATGTTGATACCTTGGTCTCAAAAACAGGAAGGCAGATTACTATCTAAATGGCATCAAGTTGGGAAAAGGGGAAGTACAACGGGATCTGGGGGGTCCTTGTTCATCAGTCTATGAAAGTAAGCATGCAGGTACAGCAGGCAGTGAAGAAAGCGAATGGCATGTTGGTCTTCATAACAAGAGGAGTCGAGTGTAGGAGCAAAGAGGTCCTTCTGCGGTTGTACAGTGCCCTAGTGAAACCACACCTGGAGTATTGTGTGCAGTTTTGGTCCCCTAATTTGAGGAAGGACATTCTTGCTATTGAGGGACTGCAGCGTAGGTTTACAAGGTTAATTCCCGGCATGGCGGGACTGTCATATGCTGAGAGAATGCAGCGGCTGGGTTTGTACACTATGGAGTTTAGAAGGATGAGAGGAAGTCTTATTGAAACATATAAGATTGTTAAGGGTTTGGACATGCTAGAGGCAGGAAATATGTTCCCGATTTTGGGGGAGTCCAGAACCAAAGGCCACAGTTTAAGAATAATGGGTAAGCCATTTAGAACGGAGATGAGGAAACACTTTTTCACACAGAGAGTCTGTGAAATTCTCTGCCTCAGAGGGCGGTGGAGGCTGGTTCTCTGGATGCTTTCAAGAGTGAGCTAGACAGAGCTCTTAAAGATAGCGGAGGCAGGGGGTATGGGGAAAAGGCAGGAATGGGTACTGAATGGGGATGATCAGCCATGATCACATTGAATGGTGGTGCTGGCTCGAAGGGTCGAATGGCCTACTCCTGCACCTATTTTCTATTGTCTTTTGTCTAAACATGAATTATGCATAATTTACACTGAACATTTCTCAAAGAAAGACGATTGTGCAAATAAACAAAACATTCGTGCAAAAATGCTGTTGAAAAGGAAAGCTAACAGTTCCATTATCCGTGTCGGAAGGAACTGCAGATGCTGGTTTACACTGAAGATAGACACAAAATGATGGAGTAACTCAGCGGGTCAGGCAGCATCTCTGGGAGGAAAGCGTGACGTTTCAGGTCAAGACCCTTCTTCAGACTCCTAGGTGACGTTTCAGGTGGAGACCCATCTTCAGTTCCATTACCTGACTGGACATATCATCGTGCTATAATGAATTATAGTTCAGAAATGGTGCAGGGTGGCATGGTAGCGCAGCGGTAGAGCTGCTGCCTCACAGTACCAGAGACCCGGGCTCAATCCTGACTATGGGTGCTGTCAGTGTGGAGTTTGTACGCTCTCTCTGTAACCACATGGGCTTTCTCTGGGTGCTCTGGTTTCCAAAGACGTGCAGGTTGATTGGTTTCCGAAAATTGCCCCTAGTGCAAAGAATGCGGAAGTTGGATAACATAGAAGTAGTGTGAGCGGCGTGGGCTTGATGGGCCGAAGGGCCTTTTTCCAGGCTGTATCTCTAAACTAAACAATGTTTTATATGGCAAAAAATAATCTTAACTTAGGCTGTGGTTTGAGATCACGAATGTTTTAAAATAAATACAATTAAATTTAATTAAAATTAATAACGTTTTATTAAGTGCAGCACAGAACACAGAACAATACAACACAGGTCGAACTGATTGTATCTATGTATGGTGTATCTGAACTCTTTGGATGGCATGCAAAACTGAAAGCTTTTCACTGTACCTCTGTACATGTGACAGCAATAAACCTAAACCTATCAACCCAAAAACCCGCACCAGTTTGGGGATGAGGGAGGAAATCGGTAGAAACCCATGCGGTCACAGGGAGTACGTGCAAACTCCACACAGACAATGCCTGAGGTCAGGATCGAACCCAGTTCTCCGGCGCTGTGAGTCAGCAGTGCCACCTTGTTTTGTTTAATGGTTTTAATTATTTAAACATTCTTATGTTTTAAATGATTTTTGCAATAATTTTTTTTTAAATATGGTCATAGGTCATAGGAACAGAATTAAGCTACGTTGCCCATTGAGTCAACTCTGCCATTCAACATAGCTGATCTATCTTTCCCTCTCAATCCCTACCTGCCTTCTCCCCATAACCCCTGATTCCATTACTAATGATTCACTATTCTCAAGCTGAAGAAATTCCCCTGCATCTCCTTTCGAAATGTATGTCCTTTTATTCTCAGGCTGTACCCTCTGTTCCTAGACTCTCCCACTAGTTGGAAACATGCTCTCCACATCCACTATATCCGGACCTTTCACTATCAGGTAAGTTTCAGTGAGGTGCCCTCCTCATTCTTCTAAACTGCAGCAAATCCAGATCCAGTACCATCATATATTAACCCAATCATTCCTAGGATCATTCTCTGAAAACTTCTTTTGGCCCTATTGGGGCCCAATAATGTTGTAATGTGTGTCTGGGGACCCAAAGTCCCATTTATATCAACGGGTCGATGGTGGAGAGGGTCAAGAGCTTCAAATTCCTGGGCGTGTATATCTCTGAAGATCTCTCCTGGTCCGAGAACACGGATGCAATTATAAAGAAAGCACATCAGCGCCTCTACTTCCTGAGAAGATTAGGGAGAGTCGGGCTGTCAAGGAGGACTCTCTCGAACTTCTACAGGTGCACAGGTAGAGAGCATGCTGACCGGTTGCATCGTGGCTTGGTTCGGCAACTTGAGCGCCCTGGAGTGGAATAGACTGCAAAAAGTTGTAAACACTGCCCAGTCCATCATCGCCTCTGACCTCCCTACCATCGAGGGGATCTATCGCAGTCGTTGCCTCAAAAAGGCTGCCACCATCATCAAAGACCCACACCATCCTGGCCACTCACTCATCTCCCCGCTGCCTCCAGGTGGAAAGTACAGGAGCCTGAAATCTGCAAGATCCAGGTTCAGGAATAGCTACTTCCCCACAGCCATCAGGCTATTAAACTCAACTCAAACAAAACTCTGATCGTTAATAGCCTATTGCACTTTATCTGTTATTTTACTTCGGAGTCACGTGAGTGACTACGTGAAGACCCCGCCAGCACGCATGCGCGACATATCGTCGTACGCATGCGGAAGCGACGGTCGGGAGGAGCGGGGCTCCTCCAGCGTGAGTTTAAAAAGCTCACGCCAGGTAAGTCTCACCGAAGGAGTGAGTCGACCATTATGGAAGGGAGAAAATCTAAGAGAGCGGCGGCCAAATCAGCGGCTAAGGACAGCAGCCAACGGAGAACCGCCTCTCCAGAGCTACAGGTTCTACCTGCAGCTCCCGACTTTTCGGATTTTGAGACCGTTGGTACGCCACGGTCGGGGAAAACTACCCGGAAGTCGGCCGGGGCCGACTCAGCGGAGTCCGGTCCCGAGGGCACCCCGCTCGCTGGCAGCGACGGAGGTCGCCTTGACCGCATTGAGCGGTTGATGGAGCAGCTGCTCCAACGTGACCTGCTAAAGCAGGGGCAGGATCACAGTGGGACCCCTAGTAGGCCCACGGCAAGTTCCCTTAGAGGACTGCCTAATGTATCCCCTTCTCTACAGGGGAGCATTGAGGGTCAGAACTGGGCTGACCCAGAAGAAGGGGAGTTGGCTGAAGCGCCTGCAGCGTCAGGGGTGTGTGAAGATTATATGGATGTGGTGAGCAAACATGCCATGCCCAACCAGAAGGGCCTACCCATCCACCCCAAGCTGGCTGCCAGCATTGATTATATGGCCACTAACCAACTTCAGGAACAGGCCATCAATGCCACAGCAGACAAATATATGGCGCCAGAAAACTGCAAGTCATTAAATGTACCCGCGGTGAACAACCCGATATGGGGAAACATGAGCCCCTCGAGTAGAGGGCAGGAGATGAAACTTCAGAAGATCCTGAAGCTCCTAACCGCAGGGATTACTGCAGTAGCCAGAACAGCAGTGGGAGTGGATATGCCGGAAGAGCTACAAGATGCTTTGGCCTTACTGTGCAACACACAGTATGAAATAAATAATTTCAGGAAAAGCATTATAAAGCCGGCGCTTAACCCCAAGTTCGCGGGGTTGTGTAAGCCTGGGAAGACGCAGCCTCCAAGCCTGCTATTCGGGGAAGATCTCCCCAAACAGGTTAAAGATCTTGACGAGGAGGCTAAGGCTTTGGGCCTTATTAAAGTACCTGGGTACACTAAGCCTCATCACCCACACAGAACGCACCCCTACGCACCCACCGGGCAGAGTTACCCTAACAGGTCTGCCGGTGGTGAAAGCTCGAAGGCCGGCATACCTGCTCAGCGGTCTTTTTTAGGCCAAGGCCCAGGCCGGCCTTCTTGGAAGATGCGCCACTCCCAGAACACCTACAACCAGCCGAGGAAGCAAGGCCAGAAACCACCACACCGGTAGTAACCATGGAGGTAGGTGGGTCTGGGATCCCCAGGAACACTACTGGCCCAAATTCACTTTGGATAGGGGGCAGGTTGCACATGTTCCTCGAGAATTGGCTCACTTTTACCTCTGATCCTTATATACTCAGGAGTATTCAGGGCTACAAAATTGAATTTATTCACGAACTCCCTACCCCGGTACAGCATGCACCTAGTCCGAAATTCGTCCTTTCTCATAGAGATAAGGCAGCAGGGCATGCTGAACTACAGAGGTTAATAGAAAAAGGGGTAATTGAGAAGGCCATTAAAGAACCTCAGGAGTTCGTGTCTAATATATTCACTAAAAACAAAAAAGATGGCGGTTGCCGCATTATCATAGATTTGACCGACCTGAATACTTCTGTCCAGTATATTCATTTTAAAATGGACACCTTCGACACTGCTATACAGCTTATAGCCAATGGGTACTACATGGCATGCGTTGACCTCAAAGATGCATACTATTCAGTACCCATACACAAAGATCATAGGAAATACTTAAAATTTATCTGGATGGGACAATTATGGCAATGTAAAGCTTTGCCTAATGGGTTATCGTCAGCACCCAGATTGTTTACCAAGATATTGAAACCAGCTTTGGCCTATTTAAGGAAACAGAATCATACTGTTATGGCCTATCTTGATGACATCCTCATAGTGGGGGAGAATTTGGAAATGGCTACCTTGGCAGTCACAGCCACGAAACATCTTTTTCAGAAACTGGGGTTTACGATACATCCAGATAAATCAATATTGGAACCCTCTACCACCATGAAATATTTGGGGTTCATTATTGACTCAGTGCAAATGTCTGTCACGTTACCACCAAGCAAGGTGGAAGACCTGATAGAGGCTTGCAGGAGCCTCATTGGCATTAAGGTCCCATCCATTCGGCAGGTGGCCAGGGTGATTGGGAAGATAGTAGCTGCATTTCCTGCAGCACAATATGGGCCCTTACATTACCAAAACTTACAAAGAGCCAAAATTACAGCGCTCAAAAATCATGCTGGCCATTTTGATAGGCCCATGAAAATTCCAGAAAAGGCAAAAGCTGAATTATATTGGTGGATGGGTAATGCCCAAAATTGTTCCAAACCCATTACTATCACCAATCCCTCGATCACCTTACAAACGGATGCCAGTGCCAAAGGGTGGGGAGCTACTAACACTACCTCTAGCTGTGGAGGTAGATGGAGTGCACCAGAGTTAACCCTATTTAAAAACTTAGGGATTAACTATTCAGAAATGCTGGCAGCATTTCACGGCCTTAAGGCATACTGCACTAACATGCACAAAGTTCATGTTAGAATACAGATTGACAACACCACGGTGGTAGCCTATATTAACCACATGGGCGGTGTAAAGTCGATATCGTGTGATGAATTGGCCAACAATATCTGGCACTGGTGTCTGCAAAGAGAAATTTGGATCTCCGCAACTTACCTTCCAGGTAAACTAAACACAGTGGCAGACACCAGGTCACGGAAATTCAACGACAACATAGAATGGATGTTGGATCGGAATGTGTTCGCAGATATTGTAGAACGTTATGGGACACCAGATATCGACCTTTTCGCGTCCAGGCTAAATCACCAACTACCAACGTATGTTGCTTGGGAGCCAGACCCGGGGGCAGTAGCGATGGATGCTTTCTCGCTACACTGGGGGGGATTTATTTTGCTACACTTTCCCCCCTTTCTGCCTCATCAGTCGGGTCTTGCAAAAAATCAAGCAAGACTCCGCATCGGGTATCTTGGTAGTGCCCGACTGGCCTACTCGACCATGGTTCCCTCTGGTACAGAAGATGGCCACAGAACCCTGTATCAGGGTGAATAAAAGACCTAGCCTGCTTGTTCATCCTGTTACAGGAGAATGTCATCCATGTCATGATCGCATGGATTTGTTAATTTGCAGATTTTAAAACGGCCACTTCATGGATTCGGACTCTCCAACAGGACCATTGATACCATCACGGCAGCCTGCAGAGAGTCCACAAGGAAGCAGTACCTGACCTACATCAGGAAATGGGAAGGATTCTGCGTGACTACCAAAACAACATACGAAACCGCCACCATCACGGAAGTGCTGGAGTTTCTGGCTACCCTTCATTACGATGAGGGTCTAAGCTACAGCGCCATTAACTGTGCCAGGAGTGCCCTATCGTCTTACTTGGGCAAGGGGAGTGACCAATTGGGAATTGGGTCACATCCCCTAGTATCCAAATTTATGAGGGGAATATTTAATTCCAATCCCCCCAGGCCCAGATATAGCCATACCTGGGACATCAGCACGGTATTGACGATGCTGAGAGGATGGACACCGAACACGGGACTCCCTTTGGCCAAATTAACCTACAAAATGGTCATGATAATGGCACTGATCACGGCGCAACGGGTCCAGTCCCTGCACAAACTCAGTCTGGATGCCATGGCAATTACCAGTTGGAAAATCACATTCCAGGTGCAGGGACTATTGAAGCAAGATCGACCCGGAGTGTCTGGACATACTTTGGAGTTCCTGGCTTACCCAGCGGACACCCGTCTTTGTATCGTTACATTGATTCTGCGATACATTTCAGTCACTAAAGATCTAAGAGGCACGGAAACAGCTTTGCTTGTCAGTCACAAGAAGCCTCATCACAGGGTCACGGTGCAAACCATTTCCAGATGGTTAAGGGTGGTACTGGATGCGGCGGGGGTGGATACTAATGTGTATAAATCTCACTCCACCAGGGCAGCATCCACCTCGGCGGCTAGAAGGATGGAGGTACCACTGGATCACATCCTGGCCACAGCGGGTTGGAACAATGAGAAAACCTTCCACCGCTTTTACAACAAACCCGTGACCTCCCCTGGCAATTATGCAGGGAGGATTTTAAGTGCTGCCAGATAAATAACCCTTATGGGACACAATATTGTGTTTGGTATGAATAAATACCTGTTTTGTTTTTCAGCCAGTGTCTTGTCTGAATCACGTCCATCCTCTTATCCCAGCTTTAGCGGTGTGTGAGCATGGAGCTTCCAGGGCATGAAATCACAGGGCTTTGAAATCTTCACGTAGTCACTCACGTGACTCCGAAGTAAAATAGTAAGATTAAACGAGAACTTACCAGTTTGAAGTTTGATCTTTATTTTATGAGGTGTTACGATGAGGGATTATGTGCCCTCCGCTCCCGACCCTCTATTATAAAGATCACCTGGTATGAAAGTTCTCTTTTTCTCTTACTATGTCAGTCATTGTGACTGTTTGTTCTGTGATTTCACACCACTGCTTTGAAGAATGTCGTGCATGCGTGCTGGCGGGGTCTTCACGTAATCCCTCATCGTAACACCTCATAAAATAAAGATCAAACTTCAAACTGGTAAGTTCTCGTTTAATCTTACTATTTATGTGCGTATATATATATATCCATTGGTATATGGTCACACTGATCTGTTCTGTTCTGTATTTATTTATCCCTACTATATTCTGTTGTGCTATATACAGTTGAGTGCTGTTCATTTGTTATCAGCTTGGTTAAGGGTACTGATGAAAATAGTTTTCATACACACTGTGGTGCAGCAGGTTGAGCTGCTGCCTCACAGCGCAAGAAACCCAGGTTCGATCCTGACTACAGGTGCTATCTGTGTGGGCTTTGTATGTTCTTGCTGTGACCATGTGGGTTTTCTCTCGTTCCTCTGGTTTCCTCCTACATTCCAAAGACGTACAGGTTTGTTAGCTAATCAGCCATGATCACTTTGAATGGCGGGGCTGGCTCAAAGGGCCGAATGGCCTACTCCTGCACCTATTGTCTATTGTCTATTTAATCAGGCTTCTGTGAAATTGTAAATTGGTACGAGTGTGTAGGATAGTGCTAGTGTACGGGGTGATCACTGGTCGGCGCAGACTCAGTGGGCTGAAGGGCTGGTTTCCGCGCGATGTCTCCACAGTCTAAAGTCTAAACTCGGTGCCTCTACTTTCAGCACATTTTAAGGATATTCAGTATGTCATCGAATACTCAAAGAAACTTTTACAGATGTTCTCTACAAAGTATCCTGACAAGTGACATCACGGCCTGGCACAGCAATGCCAAAGCACTGGAATGCAAAAGGTCACAGAGTAGTGGACTCACATGGTCCTTCACGGACACATCCCTCCCCACCATCGATAGCATCTACATGAGGTGTTGCCTCAAGAAGGTGGCATCTATCATCGAGGCTCCACACCATCAGTGGGGTACTGATTGGGGATGATCAGCCATGATCACATTGAATGGCCAAGTGGCCTACACCTGCACCTATTGTCTACTGTCTATTGTCTATTGTCATCCAGGCCCATTCTCACTGCTAACATCAGGCAGCAGGTACAGAAGCCCCAGGTCCCACACCACCAGATTAAGGAACAGCTACTTTCATGCAACTATCAGGTTCTTGAACTGACAGCGCAGCTCAAATCCTACCTCAGCAATGGAACTCCTTGGACCACTCTTGCTCTATCATGGACTTGTTTTCTAATTGTGTTTTGTACTAAAATCTTTTTTTTTGCACAGCCCTTTTCTTCTAATTCTCTTGCAGAATTTATGCTTGATTTACATATAATTAATTTTTTGTGCGTTGTCTGATTCTCTGTGACTGCGATGCTGCGGCAAGGAAGATTTTAATTGTACCTCACTGTACCTGTGCTAACGACAATAATCTCAACGTGACTTTCTTGTCTAGCTCTGTTAAATCCGATTAAGTGGAATAACTGAATGGTTGGCTTAACACCAAGTTTTCAATCCAGATAAAACAGTGCAGGAAGGGACTGCAGATGCTGGTTTACACTGAAGATAAACGCAAAATGCCGGGGGAACTCAGCGGGACAGGCAGCATCTCTGGATGGAAGGAATGGGTGATGTTTTGGGTCGAGCAGCCAATTATGACAGCTCTTACATGGATATCAATGTTTTTGAATGAGTTGCGGAAACTGCACAATGTAAAATGCTCAACATTTAAAATAGTGGGCAAAAAGAGAATTAGCTCCAAAACAATTTGCCTTATCGCTACGGTTTTTGGCATTAATTTCAGGGGCGAAACCTGTAGAGTTGTCGAAGCTGAATCTTCAAAACTATATAAAATTAAAAATGGCATATAGAACAGATTGCATGATGTTAACATAAGGACAGCGAAGCGGTAGAGTTGCTGCCTTACTGCGCCGGAAACCCGGGTTCAATCCAATCTACAGGTGCTGTCTGTACGGAATTTGTACATTCTCCCTGTGACCACGTGGGTTTTCTCCAGGTGCTCCAGTTTCCTCCCACTCTCCAAAGCCCTTCAGGTTTGTAGGTCAATTGGCTTCTGTAAATTGTAAATTGTCCCTAGTGTGTAGGATAGCGCTAGTGTACGGGTGATCACTGGTTGGCGCGGACTCGGTGGGAGGTAGGAGCTTGCTTCCAACGCTGTATCTCTAAAGTCTAAAGTCTAAAGACATCATGTGGGATAAAAGTTATTTGTGTCAATTTTGAAAACTTATACTTTTCATATCTTGACTTAAAAGAGAACTTGATACATATATATACATCATTTTATTCAGTACAACATAATTTACATGTGACAGGCAAAGATATGTATTCCCACCATCTGGCAAATAAATGGGCTTGTATTTATTTCTCAAAAATTAATGTTACATGTATATGGAGCAAAAGTAATTAAAATGCAGAATGTGGTATGAAACTGACATCAGCAGATTCAGTCAAAGGAAAACAAGCATTACAATTACTATTTAATTATTAAAATATTATCCAGTATACCATTCTACTAATATTTTAGCATGAAAATTAATTGAACATTTTTTTAGATATTCAGATCAAGCATAATAAAATATTTAGTGAAGTATTAGTACATTGATCACATGTTGCTGGTGTTTTCACATTTGTATTTATTTTAATGGGACAGTTGGCAGCTGGCGGCTCTAGATAGATAAAAATATATAAGTTGTATATTATAACTGCGTCTGTATGGAGCATTTCCTTTTCACTGTGTAACATTTAGGTCAGAAATGGAAGCAGACTTTTCAAAAATCTCATGATCAAATATCAGTGATAAATAGGCTGGGTTTAATATGTTCTCTGTCGGTCTGTAGGCTTTCAGGTTAGCTAGTTTAGATATACTTGGCATTCGGATGACATGTCACACCACTTTTATTATCAGCCCCAATCGGGTGTAAATATATTTCACTGTCCAGTGTTGCAAATGTCACTTACAAAATGGTTGACCTCTACAATGCCATTTCCTTTACGTTATTTCAATGGGATAGTCAGTAGCCAATGGTGCAAGAAAGAAATATATAGGATGTATATTTCAAGACAGACACAAAATGTTGGAACTTGGGGTACAGATTTCAATAGAAATTTGACCTGCACATAACATGGAAATGTTGAATTGTTACATATATCTTCAATGTGCCTTACCATGAAATTTGGATGACACTACGTGAAGATTAGACTAAGAGATAACATATTTAAAGCATCATTAAATTCAGCAGCAGTTTTTTCCTCTAGCTTTACAGCAAATATTCACGTTAAAATCATAACAGTTAACAAACAGGGCGAATAAAGAAAAGGACAACACTTGTTGGATTGACACGAAAACTGTGTGTGTGGTTTGAAGTCAGAAAAGCAACCAGCTGCTTGTCAAAAACATCGTAGATATTGTACCCAAGAGAACAGTCCTCAATGTGCAGAGGAGATAAGCTCAGTGTGAAGGATCTGGCTTCGCCCAGATCAGCCGTGTTGAGGTAGGCGAGAGCAAATTGTCCATGAGATAGCTTCCTCTTCCACAGTTGGAAATCTTGATCCTACAAGTAAGAGTTAAGGCTTTAAATCAACATTCACTATTAAAAGGCACAGGGATAGAACAATACAATAAAAAAAAACAGATAATTCTGGCCAGAGAGAGAAAGGCATTGGTTTGCTATACAAATCTTCACAGAGCAGGTCCTTTGCTCTTATGGGTCATGACTAAAGTAGGTGAGAAGGGGGAATATAGCTGTCTTTAGTCAGAGGGTGGTGAATCTGTGGAATTCATTGCCACAGACGGCCCTGGAGGCCAGGTCAATGGATATATTTGTGGACATTGACAGATTCTTCATCAGTAAGGGTGTCAGGGGTTATGGGGAGAAGGCAGAAGAATGAGGTTGAGAGGGAAAGGTAGGTCAACCATGATTGAATGGCGGAGTAGACTTGATTGGCCAAATTACCCAATTCTGCTTCTAGAATTTCTGATCTTATGAGATAAACTACAGGATAATTAATCTTCCTCACTTCCTAAAGGCAAGGGTGGCACGGTCAGGCTGTTTGCTAAATTTCTCAACAAAGAATGATGGGATAAAAGATGAGAAGCAAGTTAAGGAGATAGTGGAAACAAACTGGATGGAACATATGAATGAATTAGACCAGTGGTAAATTTGAGTCATTAGATGAATTGTGATGAATTACGAACATAAGCATGGTTATTGTATAACAGTTCCACCATTGAGGTTTACTGAGCTTTGTCCTGATTTATTCTGTCAAGGACATTATTGGAAGGACTTGATAACTTGGTTTCACATTTCTTTCATGTGGCCAAACTTTATCCAATGACTAATAATGATAGCTTTGTACAATATATTCTCAAGGGCCTTGCACCTCAAACAAATCTCAATTCATCATTCTCATTGCCATTTTCAATCCCTGAATTCAACTAGAATACTGCCTGGATTCGAGGGTTTCACCAGCAGGAATAGGTAGATTATATGATATCGTATTGTGATTTACATTCCCCCTTTAACACAAGCTTCTTAACATATAAATGGAAACAAAATTCTGGTTACCTTCTTAATTCTAACACCCTGTTGTCCTAGTTTGTCCTGATCTATATGGATGAGCAACTTGTTTTGCAGAAGGTTCATGGCATCGTCAGAGATTGTACGAAGATCATTGCTCATAAAAAACGGTGCTGCCAATATAGCCCAGATGGCTAGCTGTGCTTTAGACTGGTCTTGACTCAGGCCAAAGTTACCAACTATTAACTGTAAACAACAAAATCATTACAGGTCAGTCAGGCACTTTGAAATGTTAGATCTAAATCCATATCCTCAATCGCTCAATCGCTCAATCAGTCATCCGTATCCCCATGAGGCCTCTTTGCATCCTCTACCATATTCACAAGCCCACCGAGCTTTCTATCATTAGTGTTTTTTTAAATAAGCTATCTGTCCCTCTCAGCAAAGCCCGAAGAATAACTGGTGCCCAGGCACCAATCCCTAATATACCCAGATTATTCATCGCCTGCCAAACTAAATTGGATATCTTTATCCCTATTCAATTTTCTCTCTGATAGCCAATTCTTGGTACAGGACATGATATAACCCCCTATTTCATTTAGTTTAGTTTAGTTTATAGATTCAGCATGGAAAAAGGTCCTTTGGCCTACCGAGTCCTCACCGACCATCAATCACCCATTCACACCAGTTCTATGTTAGCCTCCTTTCTCATCCGTTCCCTACACACTATCAACAATTTACTGAAGCCAATTGACCTACAAGCCCGCATGTCTTTGAGAGGTGGGAGAAAACCGGAGCACCTGGAAGAAATCTATGCATGCACAGAAAGAATGTGCAAACTCCACCGAGGCAGCACCCGAGGTCAGGATCGAGGTCTGGGTCTCTGGCATTGTGAGGCAGCAGCTTTACCAGCTTCACCATTGTGTCACCCATTTCCTTGTGTTCTCAACTTGTAGATGAACCTCCATTGTGGGACCTCATCGAATGCCTTCCAAAAAAATTTGCACATACCTATTTCTGTCCCCACACTAATCACATTCTAAAAGAATATCAAAGAATTCTCAAAGCATATTGGTTAAACGTAACCTTCCTTTCATGTCCATGTTCACTCTGCTGAATCATCTTATCCTACTGCACCTTATTTACAAATGCTTCCGGACTGCCACTGAATTAATTCCTATTGTAGTAGGTTGAATCCGTTAAAATTTTTAGCAATGTTGATTTATAGTAAGCCCCGATCTTGCGCAATTGTCCACTGTGTTCCACGTGCCACAAACAGTGATACCCCAACAGATGTGCAGGAAGGAACTGCAGATGCTGGTTTAAACCAAAGATAGACACAAAAAACTGGAGTAACTCAGCGGGACAGACAGCATCTCTGGAGAGAAGGAATAGGTAACGAAGGAAGGTCTCGGCCCGAAACGTCACCTATTCCTTTTTTGCCAGAGATGCTGTCTGACCCGTTGAGTTACTCCAGCTTTTTGTGTCTATACCACAACAGATGACAGATAGCTAAAATGTAGCAAAATGTGCATGTATGTTGTACCATATCTGGATCATTCCATCTTCCTGGACCTGCAGCTGGTTGCAAATCTTCCTGGTGGTCTCCAAACCAATTTATAATCGCTTTCACTTTATCCCACGAGTCATTGATATCATCATAATTTCGCCAAAGGTTGCAGAGTTGCCCAATTAGAGTGTAATTCACCTGAAGGAAAGTAGTATACAAATAAAATATTTAGCATATAATATATATTTAGTATATAATATATTATTTATATAATGTATTATAATATAAAATAATAATATAAAATAATAGTATAAATATATTATTATAAATATTAGTATAATATTAGTATAAATAGTATAATATATAATGTAAAAGGATATTTGATGTATAATTATATATTATGATATCATGTTTTATAATATGTTATTTAACATGTTTTATACATATAGTATATATCATTATATACTAAATTATATATTATATTCATTATTATTAAATAGTATATAATTTAGCATATAATTATATGATATTTAGTATGCATTGATATAGTGTATAAGGAAACGTTTTTAGCACAATAATGAGTAGTTAACAGCAACACAACGATGGAAGCTTTAATGTAGTAAATCAAATGTAAATTCTTTGAAGCAAAGGAGAAATATAGAGACAGTGTGGCTTCGGGTAAGAAATTGAGAGCTGGAGACCAACACAACCTGAGGCAGGGGTGTAATTGTGGAGTGAGACATGCCGGAGATGTGCAAGAGGCTGGACAGATTATGGCAACTGGGAAGTGTGAAGCCGTGGAGTGACTTCCGAACAAGAAACAAGCAGACTGTTGCCAGCCCACCAACCAATGCAGACTAGTGGGCACTGGGTGATGGTTGAAGGGGGCTGGGTTTAAATAAAGACACAAGCTGCGTCACTTTAGTTGATGGGACTTTTTCTACCATTGCACCACAATGCAGGCTTGCCTCTGGAATTAGGAGACATTACGTACAGCACAACAATCCTACACAGAAGACAACCGCCTGGAAGTTCCTCCTTCTTCACCCCCCCCCCCCCCCCCCCCCACCTTCTGTAGAATTGAAGGCTACTGTCTAATTCTCACTGTACTAACTTATTCCAATCATATCGTCTGAAGAAGGATATCAACCCCAATACATCACCCATTCCTTCTCTCCAGAGAGGCTGCCTATCCCGCTGAGTTACTCCAGCATTTTGTGTCGATCCATGGCATGAATGTTGGTGGCCACTTGCAATGTGCTCTAGCTATTATACAATAGCACCATCTATCTGGAGCAAAGTTCTAGGCGATTAACGCTAATGGTGGCATGGTGGCGCAACGAATGGTTTGCTGCCTTACAGCGCCAGAAACCCAGTTTAATCCTGACTACGGGTGCTGTCTGTACGGAGTTTGTACGTTCTCCCCGTAACTGTGTGGGTTTTTTCTGTGTGCACTGGTTTCTTCCCACACTCCACAGATGTACAGACTTGCAGGTTAATTGGCTTTGGCAAACTTGTAATTTGTCCCTGGTATGTATGAAAGTGCTAGCGTTACGTGGTGATCGCTGGTCAGCGCGGACTCGGTGGGCCGAAGGGCCTGTTTCGGCACTTTATCTCTAAACTAAACTAAACTAAAACGCCCCATGGCTGCTTATATAAAGAGCCTAAAACTGAGCACAAAATCGTTGTGAAGATGAGATGACTCAAAGCTCACTGAGTTTTGGATATTTTAACCAATGTGAGAAAGAGGGTGAAATATAGACACACAGTGCTGGAGTAACTCAGCAGGACAGGGGGCATCTCTGGTGGACATGGAAAGGCGATGTTTCAGGTTGGGACCTTTCTTCAGCACACTGTGTCTTTTTTTGTAAACCAGCAACTGCAGTTCCATGTGTCTGAAACGTAGGCACATTTGACAGCTAAATGGATAAGCATCTGGGTGTTTTTAACTTGACTTTGCACCACCTTCAATTACCCTAAGTGGCCCAATTATATGCTCAAGCATCACAAAAATCACTCATATCCGCTCATCTGGAAATGTTTGATACTTATGTGAAAGTGATAGATCACCAACGTTAGCTGCCTTTTTTTCATTTCATTTGAATTATTAAGGTCATAAGGTCATAAGGTAAGTAAGTAAGTCAGTTTATTGGCCAAGTTTTCACATACAAGGAATTTGCCTTGGTGCTCCACCCATAAGTAACAACATGACATACAGTGACAGTTATGAAGGAACTTCGTTCTTTCGTAAGGTATAGGAGTAAAGTTATTTAAGAAGGAACTGCAGATGCTGGAAAATCGAAGGTAGACAAAAGTGCTGGAGAAACTCAGCGGGTGCAGCAGCATCTATGGAGCGAAGGAAATAGGCAACGTTTCGGGCCAAAACCCTTCTCCAGACTGCCCATCGTCTACTCCGCCATTCAATCATGGCTGATCTATCTCTCCCTCCTAACCCCATTCTCCTGCCTTCTCCCCATAACCCCTCACAACCGTACTAATGAAGAATCTATCTATCTCTGCCTTAAAAAATCCACTGACAGTCTCCACAGCCTTCTGTGGCAAAGAATTCCACAGATTCACCACTCTCTGACTAAAATATTCCTCCTCATCTCCTTCCTAAAATAATTATTGTTTTATTTTTTTAAATTTAGTTTCAACCATGAAGTGAAAGCAATAAACTTCAGACAAAATGGAGTCAGATGCTACTGAGCAACACTGTGGCAAATCGTACTCATATGGTCAAAAATACATCCAGATTGTGTTTTGTTCAAATGCTTAGGTAAGGAAATTAAAAGCTTCTTGCTACAACCTTTGGGGGTAATCCATCTTCATAAGCTGGCCAGCTGCAGGAGTACAAGATTGCTCTTCCTGTGGAATTGAGGGCATGGCTCATCTTGGGGTAACCTTGGAAATAGAATTTGGACGTTAGCTTTAATGAACCACAAATAGTGGTAATGTCAGTGACAGAACGAAGGGGGACCCCTGGCGGGGGGGGGGGAAGGGGGGGGCGAGAACGGAGGGAGGACCAGGGTGGGGGGGACTGTTGGAGAGGAGGCTGCTGCCAAGTGCAACGGCAGGCAGTAGATAGGGCTGTTCAGTGAACTTTTGTAACTTTGTCAGGGTTGAAACTTGGCACTTGTGTACTGCCTAGGTGAGGTCTGCTACTGTACATGAATTTACTGGGTTGTATGCAAAACAGCATTTCACTGCACCTAGGTTCAAGTGACAATAAAGTATCATTGAATCATTGAATCAGTTATATTCCTTTCACATAATTTGCAATTTAATCACGGTTTATGTGTTTTTCTTTTTGGTGACAGACATTCACCAGACATTGACACAGACAAAGGAATTTAAATGTTATTTAAATGTAGTAAATTACTTTAGGACAAATTTAACTAATTTAACAAAAATATATATTTCAATGTTAATGGGGTGGCACAATGGTGCAGCTGGTAAAGATGCTGCCTCACAGTGCCACAGTGCTAGGTCAATCCTGACCTCAGATGCTGTCTGTGTGGAGTTTGCACGTTCTCCCTGTGACCGTATGCGTTTCCTCTGCCTACTCTGGTTTCCTCCCACAACACAAAGAAGGGCAGGTTTGTAGGTTAATTGGCTGCTGTAAATTGCCCTGAGTTTGTAGAGAGTGATTGCACAAGGGTGATAACATTGAACTAGTTGGAATGGGGGATCGATGGTCGGCGCGGATTCAGTGGGCAGAAGGTGTCATGTGCATGCTGCAGCTCGAAAATAAACTGAATGTTACAAACTGAAACAAAATAAAATATTGACTTATTCAACAATTAGGAATTTAGGCCACTACTAACTCAAGTCTTTGAGAATGGAAATCATTCAGTTGTTCTTGTAAAGTTGGACTCAACGATCTTGAAACAAAAGTATCTTCCATTAAATCGGAGAAGTAGATTAATTGATATGTTATCACTGCAAAGTCTCAGAGAGGTACCTATTGATCTTTCAGTGGAGTTGGAATTGCAGCCATCAAGCTTCACCATGTCTACTTCCCATTCTGCAAATGTATTTGCATCGATGTCAATGGTTTCTGGTAAGGTACCAAGATAGCCACCACAGGTTGAATGACCCAGGTCACCATAAATCCCCAGCTTCAGTCCTTTGGAATGAATCTAGCATAAATATAGATCAGGAAATGATTAAAACTTAAACATCTTTTGCTGTATTAAGCCTTTTGCTGTATTTATAATCAGAAGATAAAAGCCGTATGTCAAGAGTGTTTCATTGTCGTATGTCCCAGAATGGGAGTAATGAAATTCTTACATGCAACAGCACCACAGATATGTAGACATAGTTCTCAGTACACATCATGATCAACAACAAAACAAGTTCAGTGTATAAAAGTAAACAATAATAATGCAAAGGGAAATCGATAAAAGCAACGCCCCCCCCCCTCCCCCCCCCCCTCCCCCCCCCCCTCCCCCCCCCCCCCCCCCCCCACACACACACAATCAATGTAATTCGGAGCTTAGTTGGAGGGTGTACTCATATAGAGTGATACAGTGTGGCAACCGGCCCTTCTGCCCAACTTGCCCACACCAGCCAACATGTCCCATCTCCACTAGTCCCATCTGCCAGCATTTGGTCCATATCTCTCCAAACCTGTTCTATCCATGTAGCATTTTATAACCTGATGGTAGTTGGGAAGAAGCTGATCCTGAAATTGGGAGTTACAGTTTTCGGGCTCCTGAACCTTCTTCATGGTGGTAGGAGTGAAACGAGAGTGTGGCCAGGGTGATGTGGGTCTCTGATGACGCAGGCTGCCTTTTTGAGGCAGCGGCTCCTGTAGATCTCTTCGATGATGGAGAGGTCAGTACCTGTGATAGAATGGGCAGTTTTCCCCTGATTTTTGCAGTCGTCTTCATTCCTGGGAATACTTAATTTGCCACTTTAGGAAATTGTCTGACTCATAGGGGAAGATTATCAATGTGATTCATTCTCACTGCAGTTAATATATCATGTTTTACCTTTTTAAGTGACTTCTTACTTTATAACCATTTTACAAAATAATTGAGAGCAGAGATTTGTTGACAATGAGTCCCGGTAGAAAAAGCGTCATGGGGTGAGTGGATGCCTCGTGGGGTGAGTCTTAGTACATTAACAAGGACTAGTTCTGCAACTGTAGTTGGGCGAAACATTAAAAATAGGTGCAAGAGTAGGCCATTCGGCCCTTCGAGCCAGCACCGTCATTCAATATGATCAAGGCTGATCTTCCAAAATTAGTACCCTGTTCTGGCTTTTTCCCCTGTCTGTGTGCACTTTGCATGTTCTACTGTGACCACATGAATTTCCTCTAGGTGCTCCAGTTTCCTCCCTCATCCCAAAGATATGTGGGTTTGTAGGTTAATTGGCCACAGTAAATTACCGCTTAGGTGTGGGGCTTGTTTCCATGCTGTCTCTCTAAACTAGAGATACAGTGCAGAAACAAACCCTTCGGCCCACCGAGTCTGCACCGACCAGCGATCCCCGCACATTAACGCTATCCGACACACACTAGGGGTGTGGGAGGAAACAGAAGATCTCGGAGAAACCCACACAGTAACGTAAAAAGCCGTACAGACTGCACCCGTAGTTGGGATAACCCCGCGTATCCGGCGCTGCAAGCGCTGTAAGGCAGCAACTCTACCGCTGCGCTACTGTGGCTGCCGTGGGCGAAGGACTTCTTTTTTCTGCATGAGAATTAGAACCCCTTCTATTACAAGCATTTCAACTGAGTACACTATATCAAAAGCACGCTGGATAGCCACCAAGTGGTCACAGGAGTGGAAGGCAACCTCATCTCCATTACACAGCTACACCCGTTCACAATATAAAAGCTGCCCAGGGTCTGACCTCTGCAGAGGAGATGGGTGAAGCTCAACAGACTTCATACTGGAGTTGGGCGTTTCAATGTCAGCATGTGGAGATGGGGGCTCCCTCCGCCAGAGCCCAGCCTGTGATTGCGGAGCCGAACAACAAACAGCCAACCATGTCATCCCTGGGTGCCCGCTCTACCACCCACCAAATGGAGCTCAGGGCCTAGCAAAGGATTTTAAGGATAAGGGGGAAGTCTTTTAGGACCGAGATGAGAAGATCTTTTTTCACACAGAGAGTGAAGAGTCTGTGGAATTCTCTGCCACAGAAGGTAGTTGAGGCCAGTTCATTGGCTATATTTAAGAGGGAGTTAGATGTGGCCCTTGTGGCTAAAGGGATCAGGGGGTATGGAGAGAAGGCAGGTATAGGATAGTGAGTTGGATGATCAGCCATGATCATATTGAATGGCGGTGCAGGCTCGAAGGGCCGAATGGCCTACTCCTGCACCTATTTTCTATGATTCTATGATTCTATGAAACATTGACACAGAGTCAACAAGCTGGCTGCTCAACACCCGGCTTGTGATCTAACTATTCCTTTGGATTATGTTTCATTCGCAGGAGGATCTGAGTATATTGACATCAAGTTTCATAAGATGCAAAATGCATGAGCATGAATGAAAACAAAAGTGATTTTACTGACATGAAGATATGTAGAGTTTTATAATGGGTCAATAATCTACTCCAAGGGACAGTGAAGTTGATAAACCAGCTCTATTGTCTTAATGATTCTGGTACAACAGGAATTCCCAGAGGACTGCAGATATCTCTGTCTTTTTTACCTCATCCATAAACAAGGAAGAATAGCCATGCTAGTCATCTAGCGATTTGTCAGTTCAGCATGGTGGCGCAGTGGTAGAGTTGCTGCCTTCCAATTCCAGAGACCCGGGTTCAATCCTGACTATGGGTGCTGTCTGTATGGAGTTTATATGTTCTCCCTGTGACCATGTGGGTTTTCTCCGGGTGCCCCGGTTTCCACCCTCATTCCCAAGATGTGCAGGTTTTTAGGCTAATTGGCTTGGTAAAATTGTAAATTGTTCCTTGTGTGTTATAGGATTGTGTTAGTGTGCGGGGATCGCTGGTCAGCGCGGACTTGGTGGGCTGAATGAGTTGTTTCTGCACTGTATCTAAACTAAATTTCCACCCTGGTATTTGAAATACAGTTCCAATGACATCACCCTTTATATTCTTTGCGATTTCCTTCTGCTTTGGAACATAAATCAGAGCTGTGGTGAGGATCATAGATTATATTAAGGCTCCAGGATAATTCTCAACACTGGTAACTCTCTCGAAAGCATTCTCAGCCCCTTACTGTACTCCCTATACACTCACAACTGTATGGCCTAATTCTATCCTAGTTCCATTTACAAGTATCCAGATCACATCACTGTAGTGGTCCATATCTCAAACAATGACAAGAAGAAGCACAGGAAGGAGATAGAGAGTTTAGTAACATGGTGTCAAGACAAAAACCTCTCCCTCAATGCCAATAAGAGCTAGTTATGGATCTCCCAACCTACCGCATTGCGGCTGTTGGACTTTTTCCATCTGCGCTTTCTCTCTTGCTGTAACACTATAACGATGGAACACTATGCTCTGTGCTCTGATATGTTTTTCTGTTTGCACTACCTGTTGCACTTGTACAGGGCATGTATGTACTCATGTATGGTATGATTTGACTAGACAGCACACATAGTTTTTCACTGCATGTCAGTATACGATGACAATAATAAACCAATGCCAATAGCAATACCAATAAGGCAAAGGAAATAAAGTGTTGCGATAAAAGCCTTAAGACCACAGGAACTAGAAGAGATGTTACTCACATATTCAGCCAGTTTCTTAATACCATTTGGGAATCGGTCTTGGTCCGCTTGAAGCTTCCCATTGACGTCCCTCACCAGTGCAGACCAGCAGTCGTCAATGTTGACGTATTGATATCCCAGGTCTTTCCAGCCATCTTCTACGAGCTTGTCTGCCATCGCCATGAACAAGTCCTCACTGTTAGGGAGGAAAAGCCAAGAGGATATAAATTGACATTTATAGTATGAACATGATGTAGGTGTTGCCAGCTCGGCCAGTATATATTCCCCATCCTTCAATGAGTTAGACACAAAAAGCTGGAGTAACTCAGCGGGTCAGGCAGCATCTCTCATTACTGGTCCCTTCCCTCCCTGTGAACCTGACATAGAAACATAGAAACATAGAAAATAGGTGCAGGAGTAGGCCATTCGGCCCTTCGAGACTGCACCGCCATTCAATATGATCATGGCTGATCATCCAACTCAGTATCCTGTACCTGCCTTCTCTCCATACCCCCTGATCCCTTTAGCCACAAGGGCCACATCCCTCTTAAATATAGCCAACAAACTGGCCTCAACTACATTCTGTGGCAGAGAATTCCACAGATTCACCACTCTCTGTGTGAAAAATGATTTTCAGGTAACGTCATTCAGGTAACGCATTGAGCACGTTGATTCTCAGTGAGCACGTTGCTTTGATGAGATATAAAGGAAAACATCTGGCCATTTGCACACTGACCACAATCTGCCAACTGGAGGGAAAATCACTGTCAAAAGTGTAGATAGACACAAAAAGCTGGATCCCCCTAACTCCGTGGGCCAGGCAGCATCTCTGGAGAAAAGGAATAGGTGACATTTTGGGTTGAGACCCCTCTTCAGACCCGAAACATCATCTATTCCTTTTTTCCAGAGATGCTGCCTGACCCGTTGAGTTACTCCAGCATTTTACGTCTATCTTCAGTGTAAACCAGCATATGCAGTTCCTTCCGACACATATTCCTCATCACTAATTGCCCTGGAGAAGATGGTAGTCAGCTACCTTCATGGGCCACCTGATGGCTTAATTGTACCTTGATGGCATATGTACCGCGGTACAGTGACATTCCTTTTTTTGCATACGGTTCAGCAGGAGTATTACGATAGATAAGCACAATTTTAGTTAAGTACAAGTGTAGAGGAGGAGAGAAGGAACGGGTGACGTTTCGTGTCGAGAGCCTTCTTCAGACTGAAGTCACGGGAAAGGGAAACGAGAGATAGAAGATGATGTAGAGAGAGGAAAGAAAAAAATATTTCATTCATTGTTCTTTGTATCTTCCTTCTCTCCACAGATGCTGCCTGTCAAACGTCAAGTCAAAGTCAAACAAACTTTATTGTCATTTAGAAATACATTGATATATGCAGTTCCAAACAAAATTACGTTGCATTTGGCTCCCTGTGCAACACAATAAATTAACCGAAGGATAGGAATGGGTGAAAACGATAAATAGACAATGGTGGCAGCCCATTACATGGCATTCAGGAGTCTGATGGCTCGTGGGAAGAAGCTGTTGCAGAACCTTGATGTTCTGCTCCTTATGCTGCGATATCTTTTTCCCGAGGGCAGCAGAGTGAACAGTCCGTGATGGAGATGTGTGGGGTCTTTTATAATACTGCTGGCCTTAGACACGCAGCGTTTGGTCGCAATATCCCCGATTGAGGGGAGAGAGGTCCCGATGATTTTTTCTGCTGTCCTCACCACTCTCTGCACAGACTTCCAGTCGGAGGCTCTACAGTCCCCAAACCAGACAGAGATACAGCTGGTCAGAATACTCTCTATGGTGCCCCTGTAGAAAGTAGTGAGGATGGGATGGGGGAGATGAGCTCTTCTCATCCGGCGCAGAAAGTGCAACCGCTGCTGCGCTCTCTTAACAGTTGATGAGATGTTATTCGACCAGGTGAGTTATGGGCCTGTCCCACTGAGTCCCACTGAGTTATGGGCCTGTCCCACTGTACAAGTTCACGCAAGAGCTCTCCCGAGTTTAAAAAAAATCAAACTCGTGGTAAGCACGTAGAATGTACGAAGCGGGTACGTCGGAGCTCGGGACGTCTCTTAGCGGCTCGTAACGCTAACAGCACGTACTCGGAACATGTGGTAAGCTCGTGAAGACTCGTGAAGATTTTTCAACATGTTGAAAAATGTCCACGAGAGCCCCGAGTACCTATGAGCAGCTTTAAACTGTAATTCTCCGAGTTTGAATCGGGGGAAACTCGGGAGAACCCTTGAATTACCTTGTAGTGGGACAGCTTTTTGTGTCTATCCTCAGATTAAACCAGTATCTGCAGTTCCTTCCCACACATACTATTCCTATACACCTGTACGTAACTAAATTGTGTTCATTTGTTGTAATACTCCTACTGAACTGTGTTTCACTGCACGTCTGTACTTGAGAGAGTGTACAAGAGTTGCCATTTTATCAAGATTATGGCTGAAAGTTGTTATTAGTGTGGAGTTCTCCTGTTGTGTGGGGACTTCCAGGATTGAGACTCAGTGATGGTGAACAAATGAAGATTCCAAGTCAGGATGATGTGGAGGGTGGCTGGGGGAACTACAGATAATGGTGATCCTCTGTGATTGCAGCCCTTGTCCTACCGCTGTTCCACCTTCCGGGGCGGTACGGTGGGGCAGCGGTAGAGTTGCTGCCTCACAGCGCCAGAGAACCGGGTTCGATCCCGACTACGGGTGCTGTCTGCACAGAGTTTGTACGTTCTCCTCGTGACTGGGTTGGTTTTCTCCGAGATCTTCAGTTTCCTCCCAAACTCCAAAGACGTGCAGGTTTGTAGGTATAAGTGTAAGTTGTCCCTAGTGTGTGTAGGGTGGTGTTAATGTGCGGGGATCGCTGGTCGGTGTAGACTTGGGGGGCAGAAGGGCCCTTTTCTGTGCTGTATCTCTAAACTAAACTGAACTGATCTAAACTAATGTTAGATCTTGAAGAGATGCTGGAAGATCAGCCTTGTAAAGTAACTACAGTGCATTTTCTTGTGTCATGCATGGTAGAAGGAATTAATATTCAGGTCAAACCAATGGGTTGTTTTAAGATAGACACAAAATGCTGGTGTAACTCAGCAGGACAGGCAGCATTTCTGGAGAAAAGGAATAGGTGACGTTTCAGGTTAAGAGCTTTCTTCAGACCCACATTCAACCTGAAACTACCTACTCCTTTTCTCCAGAGATGCTGCCACTGAGATACTCCAGTTTTTTGTGTTTATCTCTGGTGTAAACCAGCATCTGCAGTTCCTCCTATATCAATGGTTTGCTTTATCCTGGATAGTATTAAGATTCTTGAGTATATTAGGATTTGCACATCCTAGCAAGTAAGCAATGCTCCATCACACTCTTGACTCTGCAGATGTATCCACCCATGTATTTGTTTTTCTTCTTGCGTGTGGCGTGCACAGCCTAAAGTTGTAGGACAACTTGTTCTATTTGATCGTATTTGATTGTGCATGCCAGGTTGATTGCATTCGTCGAAACAGGGCGGACCACGTGAAGGTTGCAATCTCCCACCCCATGTATTTGGTAGAATGTGCAGACTTTCTACGATGAAATATTGGAGGCAGCCTCAGCGTACAATTCTTGGTGTGCACATGCAAAAAATACAAAGATATTCCTAGAATTCCCCCAATCCTGAGACATGAGCCTTTCCTGGAAACTGTTAAATATTTCCTGCGCTACACCAAGCTAGAGATAGCTTGATCTTTAGACTTGCCTCAAAATTTAAAATAAAGATCAACTCTTCAAACTACCCATCACAGCACCAGAGGCCTAGGTTTGATTCCAGTCTCCACCCACATCACAAGGACGCGCGGGTTTGTAGATTAATTGGCCTCTGTAAATTGTACCTAGTTTGTAGACAGTGGATGAGAAAGTGGGATAACATGGAACTAGGGAAAACGGGTGATTGATGGTCATTGCAGACTCAGCAGGCCAATGTTTCCATGCTTTTTCTCCAAACTATTCAGTATCTGACAAACAGGGGAGCGAGCCAGTGAAAATTTAAAACATGCAGATGCTGAAAATCTAAAGAAAAAGCCAGAAAATGTGGGAAATATTCGGCAAGCCGAGCAGCATCTGTGGGAAGAGAAAGATCTTTAGCCTGAAATATTAACTCTGTTTCTCACTGAAAAGCTGAGCAATTCTAGTATATTCTGTTTTTAAACGGGGGAGAAAGAAAGATAATGATAAATCACTTGGGGATCTGAGAATCACATTTTGGCTCACAAACCAAATCTGTATAAATCTGCTTTGTTTCATGTGAAATACATAGAGTTAGAGTCATACAGCACAGTAACAGGCCCTTCGGCCCACCAGGTCCATGCTGACCATCAACCATCCATCTGAACCAATCCTATATTTTTATTCTCCCCACATTCTCATGAACTCCCTCAGATTCCACCCCTCATCCACACACTGGGGGCAGTATACCGCAGCCAATTAACCGACTACGCAATCTCCCAGTTGCTAAACATTTTAAAGGGCCTATTCCACTTTCACGACCTAATTCACGACCTTTTTTACTCGTCATTGACATTTACTTGACATTTTTCATCAAGCTAGAAAAACGCCCCGACCTACTTGATACCACAAGTACCTACGACTAGCATCACAACCTGCTACGACCTCCTACGACCTCCTACAACCTTTTGACGACCATGCTGCGAGTATGAGTCAAGGGCAAACTCGGCAGAGGTCGTGAATTAGGTCGTGAAAGTGGGTCAGGCCCCTTAAGGGCCCTTCCCATTCCCACACTGTCCTTTATGTCCTGGGCCTCCTCCACTATCAGAGTGAGGTCACACGCAAATTGGAGGAACAGCACCTCAAATGTTGCTTGGGCAGCTTACAACCCAGCGGCATGAAAATCGATTTCTCTAACTTCGAGTAAACTGTCCTCCTGATTAATTTTACTGTTCTTTTATGCCTCATTTTCACCTTCCCCTCAACTAACAATGAACCATTCTACATTTCCTTGATCAACTTCTGCTTTGATCTGTTGTTTTCACACTTTACGTTCCCTTTGCACCCTTCCATATCTCGAGTTTCCCTCTTCCCGGACTCTCAGTCTGAAGAAGGATCTGGACCCGAAACGTCACCTATTCGTCCTCTCCAGTGAGGCTGCCTGAGCCGCTGAGTTACTCCGGCATTTTCTGTCTATCTTCGGTGCATCTGCAGTTCCATCCTACACAACCTATCAAACTGCACATCTTTGGGATGTGGGAGGAAACTGGAAGACCAGAGAGAAACCCAGCCGGTCACAGGGAGAATGTGAAAACTCTTTAAAATATCTTAAAAGACAAGCCGCAGAGTTAATTCGTGTCCAGATGCTGCATAAAGTACCTACCTAATGCAGTTGTCAGGGTACACATTGCAATCTGTCGTGCATCTGAAGCGTTCCCAGGCTATCCAGCCCATGGGGGGAGATTTAGCCAAGCCATTGTCCAGCAGCTCACATGGCCCAACTAGTGTCAGGAAGAGGGATATGAAGAGGACAAGTATTCCACAATGCATTAAGACACTCTCTGGAAAGAAATAATGGTGTTTATTCAGCATGCGTTTCATTCAACACGTTTCCATAATTTTTTTCAACAGACTCAATGACCAGCGGAAAGCATGTACGACAGATGGGGAATCTCAATAGGACATGGTCATTGAGTCACACAACACAGAAACAGCCATTCGGCCCAACTTGCCCAAGATGCCCCATCTAAACTGGTCCCACCTGCCCATTTGGCCACTTTCGGCCCATATCCCTCCAAACCTTTCCTATTCACGTACCTGTCCAAATGTCCTTTATATTATTTATATATATAATGTGTGTGTGTACCTGTATATGAATACGCAGTGTGTTTGTGCGTATTTGTGTGTGTTTTTTTTTAAATAATGTTGTTATAGTATTGGCCTCAACTACGCCCTCTGGCAGCTCATTCCATATATCCACCATCCTTATTAAAACATTAAAAATGATTTATTTAAAATAATTTTACATTCTTGCAATGATTTCTGATTTTGCATGCATGCCTGAAGTCCCACTCCACCAAGTTCAAGAACAGTTGCTTTCCCACAGCCATCAGATTCTTCAGGCAACCCATACAACCTTAATTGTAGGAACTGCAGATGTTGGTTTTCCTTCCTACACATTATGTCTGCTCCTCTGTGAAATCACCTCAAGGTATGCCTACTCCGCTGGTCTCTTGCTGCCCCCCGTGATTCCTCCTGCTCTTCAGCTCATCATTGCTTCTTACATATCTTTCATTCATTTATTCCATACAGCTTCTACATCTCCCATTTCCCTCTCCCCGAATCTCAGTCTCAAGAAAGGTCTTGACCCAAAACATCACCTATTCCTTCTCTCCCAAGATGCTGCCTGACACCCTGAGTTACTCCAGCATTTTGTGTCAACCTTAATTCTACCTCAGCAATGGAATTTAATGCGTAAAAATATGAGGTGCTACATTTTGGGAAGTCTAACATGGGCAGGACCTACGCAGAGAATGCTAGGGCTCTGGGAAGTGTTGTAGAGCAGAGGGATCTAGGAGTGTAGGTGCAGTTACCTGAAGGTGGTTGCAGGTAGATTGGGTGGTCAAAAAGGCTTTTGGCACATTGGCCTTCATCAGCCAGAGTATTGGGTATAGAGGTTTGGTGGTCAAGTCGCAGTTGCATAAAACGTTGGTGAGGCCACATTTGGAGTATTGTGTTCAGTTCTGGGCACCATGTTATAGGAATGATGGTGTCGAGCTGGAAAGGGTACAGAGATGATTTACGAGGATGTTGCCAGGGATCGAGGGTCTGAGCTATAGGGAGAGGTTGAATAGGCTGGGACGCTATTCCTTAGAGCGCAGGAGGATGAAGGGTGATCTTATAGGTTAATCTCATAAGATCATGAGAGGAATAGATCGAGTAGATGCACAGAGTCTCTTGCCCAGAGTTGGGGAATTGAGGACCAGAGAACATAGGTTTAAGGTGAATGGGTAAAAGATTTAATAGGAATCTGAAGGCTAACTTTTCTACACAAAGGGTGGTGGACGTACGCCAGAGGAGGTAGTTGAGGCGTGGACTATCCCGATATTTAAGAAGCAGTTAGACATGTACATGGATAGGACCGGTTTGGAGAGATATGGACCAAATGTTGGCAGTTGGGAGTAGTGTAGCTGGGACATAGAAACATAGAAACATAGAAAATAGGTGCAGCAGGAGGCCATTCAGCCCTTCAAGCCAGCACCGCCATTCATTGTGATCATGGCTGATTGTCCCCTATCAATAACCCATACCTGCCTTCTCCCCATATCCCTTGACTCCACTAGCCCCTAGAGCTCTATCTAACTCTCTCTTAAATCCATCCAGTGACTTGGCCTCCACTGCCCTCTGTGGGTGGGAATTCCATAAATTCACAACTCTCTGGGTGAAAAAGTTTTTTCTCACCTCAGTCATAAATGACCTCCCCTTTATTCTAAGACTGTGGCCCCTTGTTCTGGACTTGCCCCACACTGGGAAAATTTTTCCTGCATCTAGCTTGTCCAGTCCTTTTATAATTGTATATGTTTCCGCAAGATTCCCCTTCATCCTTCTAAACTCCAGTGAATACAAACCTAGCCTTTTCAATCTTTCCTCATATGACAGTCCTGCCATCCCAGGGATCAATCTCGTGAACTTACGCTGCACTGCCTCAATCACAAGGATGTCCTTCCTCAAATTAGGAGACCAAAACTGGACACAATACCACAGATACCACTATACAACTGCAGAAGAACCTCTTTACTCCTATACTGAAATCCTCTTGTAATAACCATATAACCATATAACAATTACAGCATGGAAACAGGCCTTCTCGGCCCTTCCAGTCCGTGCCGACCATTTATTTTCCCTTAGTCCCATCTACCTGCACTCAGACCATACCCCTCCATTCCCTTCCCGTCCATATACCTATCCACTTTACTTTTAAATGTTAAAATCAATCCTGCCTCCACCACTTCTGCTGGAAGCTCATTCCACACAGCCACCACTCTCTGAGTAAAGAAGTTCCCCCTCATGTTACCCCTAAACTTCTGTCCCTTAATTCTCATGTTGTGCCCTCTTGTTTGAATCTTTCCTACCCTCAATGGGAAAAGCTTATCCACGTCAACTCTGTCTATCCCTTTCATCATTTTAAAGACCTCAATCAAGTCCCCCCTTAACCTTCTGCGCTGCAAAGAATAAAGACCTAACTTGTTCAACCTTTCTCTGTAACTTAGTTGCTGGAACCCAGGCAACATTCTAGTAAATCTCCTCTGTACTCTCTCTATTTTGTTGACATCCTTCCTATAATTACGCGACCAAAATTGTACACCATACTCCAGAATTGGTCTTACCAATGCCTTGTACAATTTTAACATTACTTCCCTACTCCTATATTCAATGCCCTGATTTATAAAGGCCAGCACACCAAAAGCTTTCTTTACCACCCTATCTACATGCGATTCCACCTTCAGGGAACTATGCACAGTTATTCCTAGATCCCTCTGTTCCACAGCATTCCTCAATTCCCTACCATATACCATGGAATGTTGTTATGAAGGCCAACATTCCATTCTTCACTGCCTGCTGTACCTGTAAGCCAACTTTCAGTGACCGGTGTACAAGGACGCTCAGGTCTCGCTGCAACTCCCCCTTACCTAACCTAACCCCATTGAGATAATAATCTGCCCCCTTGTTTTTGCTGCCAAAGTGGATAACCTCACATTTATCTATATTATACTGCATCTGCCACGCATCTGCCCAATCACTCAACCTGTCCAGGTCACCCTGCAACCTCCTAACATCCTATTCACAGTTCACACTGCCACCCAGCTTTGTGTCATCCGCAAACTTGTTAGTGTTGCTCCTAATTCCCTCTTCCTGGACGCACAGCACATGTAGGCCGGTGTGGGAAGTTGGGCGGAAGGGCCGTTTTTCACACTGTATCAAGCTATGACTCTATGAGAACACTCTGGACCACCTCTTGCACCTTTATGGAATTGTTTCTAATTGTGTATTTTTGTTTAATGTATTTTGTAGCACAGTCGTTTTCTTTTCACTGTCTTGCAGAATTTCTATATGGTATATGTTTTTGTGGGTTGTCTATGTGTCTGTGCGCAAGATTTTCAATGTACCTGTTCTTGTATATGTGATAATAAACCTAACTTGACCTTGAGATCTAAAGGTCCCTGGTTCAATCCAGGTTGCGGCAGGGGTGGCGGGCACACTTATAAGGGGCGGCACGGTGGCGCCGCGTTAGATATGCTGCCTACAGCGCCAGAGACCAGGGTTCGATCCTGACTACGGGTGCTGTCTGCACGGAGTTTGTACATTCTCCCTGTGACCATGTGGGTTTTCTCCGGGTGCTCCGGTTTCCTCCCACACTCCAAAAACGTGGAGGTTTGTACAAGGTTTGCCCAATTGGCTTGTTAAATTGTAAAGTGTCCCTAGTGTGTGTGGGATAGGGTCAGTATGTGGGGGTCGCTGGCCGGCACGGACTCGGTGGGCCGAAGGGCCTGTTTCCGCGCTGTTTCCGTATCTCTAAACTAAAGCTAACTATGTCTGAAGAAGGGTCTCAACTCTCGACCCTGTTCCTTCTCTCCAGGGATGCTGCCCGACCCGCTGAGTTACTCCAGCTTTTTGTGTCTAACTTAAACTAAACGGATGCATTATAACTATGCGGTTAAACCTCACCTGTTGCAAAACTCGCTCAACTCTCAGGAAGTAAATTCTCCTTCAGCCCCCACATCTCTCGTCAAAGGGATGGCGTGGGTGAGAGAGGGGAGGGGGGGGGGGGGGGGGGTCCTTGTTGGAATGGGCTCTTCAGAGATGGGAGAACACGGTTCTAATCCCTGGGACGTGTCCACTGGCGAATAACTTGCACCCGCTCCACAAACCCAGAAGCCGTGGTGTCAGCTCGCTTTAGTTTTAATGTGGGGGGGAGTGGTGGGGGGTGTTGGGAGAACAGAAGTCAAGAGAAACGACCAGGTGATGTCATGTGGCCATTGTGATGTGCTGACTTTGTAATCCCATTGTTTCTGAGCTGGAGATCAGTGTCAAACGAAACTAAACTGTGGCCCGTTCCTTTCCCTCGCTTCCCGTCGCTGCATTGAGTACACACACACACACACACACGCTAGAAGCAGGTTTCACCGCTTTCACTGTTTGCATCCGGCAGCTATGGGTGATGGAATCATGCAACATATTCTCTAAATAAATATATCCATCACAAATAGACCAAGCAACGACGGGGGGGGAACGTGCTTTTTACAGGGATACTGGAAGGACACAAACACAGTGCTGGGGTAACTCAGCGGGTCAGTCAGGCAGCATCTCCGTTGAGTTACTCCAGCACTCTGTGTCCTTTTGTGTAAACCAGCATCTGCAGTTGCTCGAGTCAGTTCACCGTGTTTCGCGGTCACTTGCCTGACTCGCAGCAAACTCTGGCTCCACGCACTCTAAGGGTTTTTGTGCAACATCGCTTCCACAGTCTCAATTCTGAACAGAATTGTAGCCTACAAGCAGAACCACGACTATTGCCCCCGGACCCGAGGAGTCGAACGGCCTGATTCTCCTCCTATATCTTCTGATCTTCAACAGAGAGGTGAATTATCTGGACTGCGGAATCAAACTAATTATCCTCTTTTGCCATTTCTAACTGCAGGACTGTAAGACAGACGAGCTTCCAGCAGCAAACCAGGCCGTTTGTTGGTGCCCACTCCATTGAAGTGGTGGCCTGCCCGGGTTGAGACGAGGTGATGTTTCGGGCAGTGACTGGTGGTGACACTTCTTGAGGTCACGGCGATGTTATGTGATGTCAGGGTCTTGTGGACTGTGTGGGTATCGAACGCCTGGTCGCATCTGCTGCTCGGCTGACACTGAGAACACGGATCCTAACGGTAACGGTACCGTCCCCTGGGTCTCAGAATGGAACGACAGCGAACGAGAGCAAGAGGCAGAGGGCTGGAGATTGATCAGTAAGGGCCACAGAGGTTATGGGGAGAAGGCAAGAGAATGGGGTTAAGAGGGAAAGATAGATCGGCCATGATTGAATGGTGGAGTAGATTTGGTGGGCCGAATAGCCTCATTCTGCTCCTAGAACTCAAGAACTTATGAGACTTGTCACAGATGCTGGAGAGGGAAGCTACATTGTGATGCAGCCACAGCCCTCATCTCAGAGCAGGGCTAGTCTGAAGAAGGGTCTCCACCCGGAACCTCACCTATCCATGTTCGCCCCAGATGCTGCCTGACCTATTCCAGCACTTTGTGTCCTTTTGGTTGCATTGCCAGTATCAGTACAAAGGGAGGGGCTTTGCATTTTGAATGGCCTGCCTGTTAACAAGATGGAGCTGGGTGTTTTCAATCTCAGTTTGTTGTATGTACAATACTGACGTGTGCTTCATGACTTCCTGACCTGCGACTGCATGGTGCACTAGCAGTAGAGTTGCTGCCTCACAGCGCCTGAGGCCCAGGTTTGATCCTGACCTCGGGTGCTGTCTGTATGGAGTTTGTACGTTCTCCTCGTGACCTGCGTGAGTTTTCTCTGGGAGCTTCAGTTTCCTCCCATACTCCAGACGTACAGGTTTGTAGGCTAATTGGTTCGGTATAAATGTAAATTGTCTATCGTGTGTAAGATGGTGCTAGCGTGAGGTGGTTGCTGGTCGGCACAGACTCGGTGGGCCGAAGGACCTGTTCTGCACTGTATCTCTAAACATACTCATTGCCTCTAGCAATGAAGACTAGTATATCATACACGACTAACTAATGACTGCATTGTACCTTTTCAACTGATGTATCTCAGCATTTTCATCATCTCAAAATATAACTGGTACATTGCTTTAAAATGCTAAAACACTGGTAGTATATTATACAAAATATTCAGTTGCTAGGGTGTGGCACTTTTAATCTGGGAGCTCCATTAAAAATCATACAACTTTCATGATGGAAATTGTTAGCTGTCAATGGATTACATTCAAGGCTCTGAGTCAGACAGTCTTGGGTTCATGAGTTAAAACTTAGCAATGTGGAGGTGTATTGATGTGGACTGCTTCAGAGGCCTCACTAAACCGGTGCCATGTCACCATGCATAGTTGGGTTTGTACAATTCCATGACACCATTTGAAGAATGGTTGAATTCTTCTAATGTTTTGCCTAATATTTTATTTTCCACCAACACCAAGCAGATTTGTTGGTTAATGCTTTTAATGGTGCAGATTTGAGACTGTAGTTTCCTAGGTCACACTGATGACCGAAGATCTAACCACTGTAGAGCAAATTTGAGTGATTTCGAGGATCTGAAACAACGTTGTGTGTATACAAGCTCTTTCTGTCCTGAAATAATTTGTGGAGTTAATCGGCCTTTACATGTGCAAGAAGTACTTTGTGATATTGGTTGTTAATGCTAGATTTAACTTAAGTTTCTGTGTACCTTTCCTGGTGCCATCTTTGGGACAGCATAAAGAAAGATGAGGGAAAACAACCTTTCTTAAAACAACCTTTCTTAAATAGATGCAGGCCTCCTCCTGCATCTATTGTCTATTGACTATTGCGGGTGTAACTCAGCAGGTCAGGCAGCATTCCTGGAGAACATGGATAGGTGATGTTTCTGGTCGGGACACTTGGCAAATCAGCATCTGTGGTTCCTTGTTTCTACTTTCTTAACTGATGTCATGATTATATAAAGTTACAAAGTCATCAGATTTGTCTTACTTTTGAGTTTCAAACTTGTTAAAAATATAGTCTTTCAGAAATCAACACCGATGATCAAACATGTAATCCCTGTAAAGTAATTTGAGGTATTTTGAAGATCATTCATACATTACTTCAATGTATGAATGTACCGTCTTTCTGCCCTAAAGGACAATGTGAGGACTCTGCAAATGTTATTGTCATCAGAATACATTGCAGCTTTGAATAAGATTGGCAGTGGTGGATTGCATCTATGATGCACCCAGTATTTTGAGATTGTTTTGTACCCGAGAAAATTTCAGAGAGTATGATATAATTGCTTTAGAGATTGGTCTGGGAGTTGAACGATATAGGATGCTGAGATCCAAAATAAGACCTTCTATTCACAAAACATAAGATTTCTTAACAGTCTGGCAATGGAAAATAACTCACACTGGGCTGACTGTTTCCTCGTGGAAATCAGATTTCATCGGTAGCTTTCTTATTGCACAAGGGACAATTATTTTATTTTATTTTGCTGGTGTATTAAAGGCAAGTGGGAAACATTATTAGGTCTGGAGTAATTGATGATTTGTTGCCTCCTTGTTTTTCAGCTTTGTAAAGTCCATTGTGCTGTGTTTATAGAATAGGTTTTCAGATATAAACTGCTGAAACTCTTCCAGAATAAAGCTGAAATTGGAGCAAAATGTCCCTGCCACGTCACTCTACCTAGGCCTTTCATTATCCAGTTGGCTTCAATGATATCCCCCTCATCCTTATAACCTCCAACGAATTAAACGAGTCTTCAAACACTCCTCATACGTTAATCCAATTGACCCCAGGATGATTCTCATAAACTTCCTCCGGACCCTCTCCAAAGCCAACACGTCCTTCCTCAGATATGGGGCCCAAAACGGCTAACAATATTCAAGTCATATATATATATATATATATATATATATATATATATATATATATATATATATACATCTATTTATTTATTTATGTATTTTTATATATATATATATATATATATATATATATATATATATATGACTTGAATATTGTTAGCCGTTTTGGGCCCCATATCTGAGGAAGGACGTGTTGGCTTTGGAGAGGGTCCGGAGGAAGTTTATGAGAATTTATGTATTTTTATATATATATATATATATATATATATATATATATATATTTATTTATTTATTTATGTATGTGTTTTTATATATATATATATATATATATATATATATATATATATATATATAAAAATACATAAATAAATAAATATCTATCTATCTATCTATCTATCTATCTATCTATCTATCTATCTATCTATCTATCTATCTATCTATCTATCTATCTATCTATCTATCTATCTATCTATCTATCTATCTATCTATCTATCTATCAACAGATCAAGTGCAATGGGCTGTTATAGTTCAGAGTTTGTTTGAAGTTGCGTTTAATAGTCTGATGGCTGTGGGGAAGAAGCTGTTCCTGAACCTGGATGTTGCACATTTCAGGCTCCTGTACCTTCTACCTGAAGGCAGCAGAGCGATGAGTGTGTGGCCAGGATGGTGTGGGTCCTTGATGATGCTGGCAGCCTTTTTGAGGCAGCGACTGCGGTAAATCCCCACGATGGTAGGGAGGTCACAGCCAATGACGGACTGGGCAGTGTTTACAACTTTTGCAGCCTTTTCCGCTCCTGGACGCTCAAGTTGCCGAACCAGGCCACGATGTAACCGGTCAGCATGCTCTCTACTGTGCACCTGTAGAAGTTCGAGAGATTCCTCCTTGACATACTGACTCTCCGTAATCTTCTCAGGAAGTAGAGGCGCTGATGTGCTTTCTCTATGATTGCATCAGTGTTCTGGGACCAGGGGAGATCTTCGGAAATATGCACGCCCAGGAATTTGAAGTTCTTGACCCTTTCCATCATCGATCCGTTGATATAAACGGACCGTGGGTCCCCATCCTACCCCTTCCAAAGTCCACAATCAGTTCCTTGGTTTTGCTGGTGTTGAGAGCCAGGTTATTGTGCTGGCACCATTTGGTCAATCAGTCGATCTCACTTCTATACTCTGACTCGTCCCCATCAGTGATACATCCCACAACAGTGGTGTCGTCGTCAAACTTGATGATGGAGTTCGCACAATGTCCGGCTATGCATTCATGAGTACAGAGTGAGTACAGCAGGGGGCTGAGCACACAGCCTTGAGGTGCTCCCGTGCTGATTGTTATCGAGGATGACACATTTCCACCAATACGGACAGACTGTGGTCTGTGAATGAGGAAGTCGAGGGTCCAATTGCAGAGGGATGCGCAGAGACCCAGATCTGAGAGCTTGGTAACCAGCTTGCAGGGGATGATTGTATTAAATGCCAAGCTGTAGTCAATGAATAATAGCTTGACATATGAGTTTTTGTTGTCCAAGTGGTCCAGAGCAGAGTGGAGAGCCAGTGAGATCGCATCCACCATTGATCTGTTGTGGCGGTAAGCGAACTGCAGTGGGTCCAGGTTTTTGTCGAGGTATGAGTTGATTTGCGTCATGATCAGCCTCTCAAAGCACTTCATCACCACAGACGTTAGTGCCACTTGCTCCCCCCCTTCCCTTCCCCCCTTCTCTCCCTCTCTCTCTCCTCCCCTCTCTCCTCCCATCTCGCTCACCCTTCCTTCCCCACCCTCCCTCTCCTCCTCCCCTCCACCTCCCTCTCCCTCTGTCTCTTGCCCTTCTGTCTCTGCCCCTTTCTCTCTCTCACTCTCTACCCCCCCCCCTCTCCAGATGGGCCTGCGAGTTGGGGGCTATGCGTCAGTGGATAGGGCGGTTATGGGGTAAAAGGAGCAAATTAATAATATTAATATATCAAGGGGGGTAGTTAGCTTGTATGGGGGTGGTTAGTGCATGTGATGCCGCATGCTGCTTCCCCCCCCCCCCCCCACCCCAACCTCGCATTGGAGGAACAGACCCAACGGGTCTGCACTTGGTCTAGTATCTATTAAAACGCCGTGTGTGTGTATGTGTGTGTGTGGGTGTACGTCATTTTGCCTTTGAAATGTATTTTCTTGAAAACCAGATGGCGAAACGGGAACAATTTTACATATTTCAGTAGGGATTTTCCTTGCAAGTTTAGAAATCCACTCCTCTGTACCTTGGGTACCTTATTTTCCTGACTTTTTTATTAAAATTGTTGACCAATCTGACCATTTAAAAAAAAAAATCTGACCGCTGCCCAGCTGCTGTTGTTACAATAACAGTGACATTTTTACATCTTCTGGTAGAAAATTTCCTTATGATTTCAAAAATCCAATCCTCTATCAATTTGGTCAATTATTTCCAGAGATATTTACTAAAATTTATAACCAAACTGACATTTTAAATATATATTAAGGTTGCCCAGCTGCTCACCTCACAATGCCTTTGCACCTGGCCCAACTGCTTCCTGGCCCGTCTGGCCTGGTCCCAAGCCTGCCAGGTTGTTGATTACATTGTTTTTCATTGATTGGATTGAATTATTTCTCACAACATCACTAATTCTTAACATTAACTTTTAATTTCAAAGACAGTTAAACAAAACAATTGCTGGCTTCATTGACAGCTTAGATCGGACCAGCTGTGTGTGTGTGTTTGTGTGTGGGGGGGGGGGGGGGGTCCTCCCCTAAATTCCATAGAGCTGCCGACAGCTTTTGTGCATGAGACCCGGACACTTAATTTCCAGAACATTCTGAACGCGTGAAGCACGGTTGCATTTCGCTCTCTCTGTCTCTCCCCCTCTCTCTCTCTCTCCCCCATCTCTCTCTCTCCCTCCCCCTCTCTCTCTCCCCTCCCTTTCTCTTCCCCCTTCCTCTCCCCACCCCCCCTGCCCTCCCCCACCCTCCCTCCCCTAAACCCCCTTCCCCCTTCCCCCCTACCCCTTCCCTCCACCCCATCCCCACCCTCCCTCCCCTTCCCCCCTCTCTTCCTCTCCCTCTCTCTCTCTCCCTTCTCTCCACCCCTCTCTCCTCCCATCTCCCAATTAATAATATTAATATATCAAGGGGGGTATTTAGCGTGTGTGGGGGGGGGGGGGTAGTTAGTGTGTGTGATGCCACATGCCACCCCCACCCCCCCCCCCCCCCCCCCCCCCTCCCGGCAACCACACGTTGGGGGAACAGACCCAACGGGACTGCACTTGGTCTAGTTAAAAATTAAATATCCGTCAGCAATCAGGCAGAGGTAATCCAGCATTTGGGTTCAGTTTTGATCAATCAATCTTTGCCTTAGTGTCAGTATTCTACCAGCTCTCAATGACTTGGAATACACAAATACCTCACCTGTATCCACATATCACTTGCCAGGCTTTCCCCTACCCATGCCACTTTTCCAGCTTCCTCTCCCCTACTACAATTAGTCTGAAGAAGGATCCCGACCCCAAACAAAATCCTCCCATGTCCTCCACAGTTGCTGCTTAACCCCGCACTCCAGACTGTTTTCGTTTACCCTACGTATTCACATTGATCATTTGTCGTATGTTAATTTAAAATTACTGAACTGTGTAAATCATGAAATGGAGCCTAAACATCAATGGGGAAGGTTTGCTTGGTTGTGATTATTGCTCCAGGTCAAGAAAATAACAGATTTTAAGAGTCAATGGGCAATTTAGTAAATCGCTGGTCAGGCAGCTTCTCTGGAGAACATGGATAGGTGACGCTTTGGGTCGGGACCCTTCTTCAGACCCTTGTCCCAACTCGAAACGCCATCTATTCATGTTCTCCAGAGATGCTGCCTGACCCGTTGAGTTACACCAGCACTTTGTGTGCTTTTGTCTAAACAAGCATCATCACTTCTTGTTTCTACATAGAATCAATTAAAATGCATACACAATGCAGAAACATTGTGTGTGTTGAATGAATGCTGTTTACCCACGAGAGAAGAAACTTTCAGCATCGAATTCTGCCAGAATCTCTGAATAGTTTTCAACATTCCTTGAAATGGAACTGTGTGGAGTTTGCACAATCCACCTAGAATGTAGGGGTTTCTTCCTGGTGCTCTGGGTTTCCTCTTGATGAGAGCGTAGGAAGAATGAGCTACAGGGAAAATTCCAGTGGAGGTTTTCCCTGGAAGTTGGCTAGATTTGTTGGGCTGTGTTGTGAGGAATTATGAGCAATACAGATTCTACACACCTGTCTTTGTAAGTAAAGTGAAGGCAGACACAAGTGAAGGAGAAACTCAGTGGGTCGGGCAGCATCTCTGCAGAAAAAGGATGAGTGACGTTTTGGGTCGAAACCCCTCTTCAGACTGAAGAAGGGTTCTGACCTGAAACGTCACTCATTCTTTTTCTCTAGAGATGCTACCTGACCATCTGCTGAGTTACTCCAGCACTTTGTGTCTATCTTTGGTATAAACCAGGATCTGCAGTTCCTTCCTACACATTTTATAAATAAAGCATTAGGTTCCTAGTTGAATATTACATATTTTCCCCCTAACTTTCCTACTGATTGTGTTTGATATGGACATCAGTACTCTGGCAATACATTTTATACCACACTCCTACCGAATTCAACAGTTCATGTTTTCATCAGTATTGAGCCCTATAAAGTGCAGTTATTAGAACTATTTCTGTGGTACTGTAACTCATATATCGGCAACAGGAAGGATGGTGTGAGAGGCATGAAGGAATAAACAAAAGAGGGAGAAAGAGGAAGTTAAACAGAACTGGGAAATAGGAAGTAGAAGACAGAAGGAAGAAGGAAGAAGGAAGGATATGAATTGGTAGGGAAAGGGAATGAGGAGATAACGGGTGGGTGAGGAAACATAGGTTAAATGATGGATGCAGGAGAGGAAGATAGAAGAGGAAGATAGCTGTGGGAGAGGAAGAGAGGAAGTTATCAGTGTCCACTTTTTTGAGGAAAATGTCGCAGTAAGCATTTGGACAAGGTTAGAGGGAAGATAGGACTAGTTGTCTTTCTTCTCCTATTCCACAGTGTGTAAGCTGAGAGCATTGTCAAATGCAATTGGAGAACTACCATTAAGCAATGTGGTGGGATGGCAAGGAATCACCCTCGGTTAATGAGGAGAATTGGGTGTGAATGGATGTGTACGCCAGGCACTGTGAAGTCAGTGAAAAAGGACTGGTTGGGCTAAAATAGATGGAGAATGGAAGGAGAAGAAGCAACAATCTTTCCCTCAATGCCAGCAGGACAAAGGAAATTGTGATTGATTTCAATCGACTTCAGTAAGCGAAGTGGTACACATACTCCTGTATACATTGATGGCGCCAAAGTAGAAATGGTTGAAGGCTTCAAGTTCCTAGGAGTAAATATTCACCTGGACCAGCCACATCAAAGTAATGGCCAAGAAAGCACGCCAAAGTCTCTACTTTCTTAGAATGCTTAGGAAGTTCAGCATGTCCTCAATAACTGTTAACCACATCTACATATGTGCTGGAGAAAGTATTTTATTGGGATGCATCACAGCACAGTTTGGGAACAGCTCCATCCCTTGTCCCAACTCGAAACGTCATCTATCGATGTTCTCCAGAAATGCTGCCTGACCCATTGAGTTAGAACAGCATGAGATTTGTGTGCACAGCCCAGACCAACACGCAAACCAACCTCCCTTCCATTGGCTGCATCTGAATGCTTCACCCTGCCTCGGCATAGCCAGCAGCGTAATCAAGGATGAGTCTCACTGGTCAATCCCTATTTGCCCCTCTCCCATCAGGCAAGAGGTAAGGAAGTGTGAAAACAAATACCTCCAGTTTCAGGGACACTTGCTTCCCAGCTGTTATCAGGCAAATGAACCATTCTATCACCCACTGGAGAGTGGTCCTGACCTACCATCTACCACATTGGAGAGCCTTGGATTATCTTTAATGAGATTTTACTGGATTTTATCTTGCACTTAATGTTATTCCCCTTATCCTGCATCTGTGCACTCTGGATGGCTTGAATGCAATCATGTATAGGCTTTCCGCTGACTGGATAGCACACTACATAAAAGCTTTTCATTGTACCTTGGTACACATGACAATAAATTAAACTGCAACAAACTAACTAAACTAAAATAGGAACTGCAGTACTGGGAGATTTCTAGGAAAATTGAGGCACTTGAGTGAGGTTTAATAGACATGTGACTTGGACCTAAAGGGTTTATAACCATTTCATTATAACCATTTCATTTGGAGGCAGCTGTCGAGATAACGGATTATCTTTAATAAGGGTGTGTTGAAAGCCAACATTGTTGTTGACTTTCGCTTTTTGAGAATTTAGGATCAATTGTGAATTATAGGAAATATTAAAATTAATAACACTGTACTAGTTACAGTATGATTGTACGTATAATGATTGTTCTCTCATCATCTGTAGAACCATGCACCAAAAAGTTACACTTTTTTTCCTTACAGCGGTAGAGTTGCTGCCTCACAGCGCCATAGGGTTCAATCCTGACTACAGGAACTGTCTGTACGGAGTTTGTACGTTCATCTTGTGACCACTGTGGGTTTCCTCCCACACTCCAAAGATGTGCAGGTTTGTAGGTTAATTGACTTCGGTAAAATTGTAAATTGTCCCGTGTGTGTGGGATAGTGCTAGTGTACGGGGAACCAGGAAATGGCTGATGAGCTGAACACGTACTTTGGATCCGTCTTCACTAAGGAGGACACAAGCAATCTTCCTGATATTGTATTGGCCAGAGGATCTGGGGTGATGGAGGAACTGAAGAAATTCCACATTAGGCAGGAAATGGTGTTGGGTAGACTGATGGGACTGAAGGCTGACAAATCCACAGGGCCTGATGGTCTGCATCCCAGGGTACTTAAGGAAGTGGCTCTAGAAATCATGGAGGCATTGGTGATTATTTTCCAATGTTTTATAGATTCAGTATCAGTTCCTGTGGATTGGAGGGTAGCTAATGCTATCCCACTTTTTAAGAAAGGCTGGAGAGAGAAAACAGGGAATTATAGACCAGTTAGCTTGACATCAGTGGTGGGGAAGATGCTGGAGTCAATTATAAAGGCTGAATTAGCGGCACATTTGGATAACAGTAACAGGATCGGTCCGAGTCGGCTTGGATTTACGAAGGGGAAATCATGGTTGACTAATCTTCAGGAATTTTCTGATGATGTAACTAGGAAAATGGACAATGGAGAAGCAGTGGATGGAGTGTACCTTGTCCTACAGAAAGCATTTGATAAGGTCATACATAAGAGATTAGTGGGCAAAATTAGGGCACATGGTTTTGGGGGTAGAGTGCTGACATGGATAGAAAATTGGTCGGCAGACAGGAAACAAAGAATAGGGATTAATGGGTCCCTTTCAGAATGGCAGGCAGTGATGACTAGTGGAGTACCGCAAGGCTCGCTGCTGGGACCTCAGCTATTTACAATATGCATCAATGATTTAGATGAAGGGATTCAAAGTAACATTAACAAATTTGCAGATGATATAAAGCTGGGTGGCAGTGTGAACTATGAGGAGGATGCTATGAGAATGCAGGGTGACTTGGACAGGTTGGGTGAGTGGGCAGATGCATGGCAGATGCAGTTTAATGTGGATAAATGTGAGGTTATACACTTTGGTATCAAAAACAAGAAGGCAGATTACTATCTAAATGGCGTCAAGTTGGGAAAAGGGGAATCTGGGGATCCTTATCCATCAGTCAATGAAAGTAATCATGCAGGCAGTGAAGAAAGTGAATGGCATGTTGGCCTTTATAACAAGAGAAGTTGAGTATAATTGCAAAGAGGTCCTTCCATAGGTGTACATGGCCCTAGTGACACCATACCTGGAGTATTGTGTGCAGTTTTGGTGCCCTAATTTGAGGAAGGACATTCTTGCTATTGAGGGGGTGCAGTATAGGTTTATAAAGTTAATTCCCGGGATGGCAGGACTGTCATATGCTGAGAGAATGGAGCGGCTGGGCTTGTATACTCTGGAGTTTAGAAGGATGAGAGGGGATCTTATTGAAACATATAAGATTATTAAGGGTTAGGACATGCTGGATGCAGGAAACACGTTCCCGATGTTGGGTGAGTCCAGAACCAGGGTCCACAGTTTACGAATAAGGGGTAAGCCATTTAGAACGCGACAAGGAAACAGTTTTTTTCCACAGAGAGTTGTGAGTCTGTGGAATTCTCTGCCTCAGAGGGAGGTGGAGGCTGGTTCTCTGAATACTTTCAAGAGAGAGCTAGATAGGGCTCTTAAAGTTAGCGGTCAGGGGATATGGGGAGAAGGCAGGAACGGGGTACTGATTGGGGATGATCAGCCATGATCACATTGAATGGCATTAATGGCTCGAAGGGCTGAATGGCCTACTCCTGCACGTATTGTCTATGGAGATTGCTGGCCAGTGTGGACTCGGTGGGGCAAAAGGCCTGTTTCTATGCTGAATGTCTTTACTAAAGTAAAAAAGTTCAGTATATATTTTAATGATTTCTATTATAATTTGTTTGTTTATATATATAATATTTAATATGTGAGACAGAATAAACAAACAAACAATAATAGTGCAAGGACAAACTTATGCCCCGATGTGCATGCAGTTCGGAACTTATTTGGTAGAATTTACCAGCCTGATAGTTGTTGGGAAGAAGCTGTTCCTGAACCTGGACATTAAGAGTTTGCAGGCTCCTATACCTTCTTCCAGAAGGCAGGACTGAAATCCACCGTGGTGTGCGTCCCTGATGATGCTGGCTGCCTTTTTGAGGCAGGGACTCCTGTAGATCCCTTCGATGGTGGGGAGGTCAGTTACCGCGATGGACTGGACATCCCAATATATCCAATCTATCTGGGACTTTAAAAAAAAATCTCTATGCTCCACGTTGATGAAAAGTCAATGTATGGAAGAGTATTTGTAACTCTTCGCAGCTGACTGCCTCGGCTTCAAAATGTTTCTGTTTTATTTTAATTACTAACTATTTTAATTGTTATGATTATCCACCTGAGAGATCACAAGGTAAACCGGAAAACCAACGCAAATTATAATGCAAAGCATTCTGAACATCCATGATTTCACAATCATTTGAGAAGTTCTCCAATGTTGAGTAGTGCGATTTTGTTTTGCCTTTGTCTGGTGAGCTTGTTTTTTGTCGCAAATCAAAAGATAGACCTGGAGAATTCCCCCGCATTATGTAATTTTGCAATGTTGTGTGTGAGTGTGTGTGTGGCAACGTGTATCTGCAACTGTGTGAGTATTCCCAACATTTTAGTGCTGTAACCGGATTAACAGACAACTGCGGAGATTTGTATTTACTTGCATCCGTTGCTTTGCGTATTTGTGTGTTGTTATAATTGGCTAGCTGGGGTAGAATTTGTCGCAAAGTATCCCCTCCTCACCGCGCATTCGCACCGGAGGTTGCATATATTTCCCTGCACGATTATAACACAGAAATAACGTGCACGCATTTTGCACAATGCGGACCAGGTACGTGACCTGCCAGCCTCACATTGCAATTGCGTGCAACTAGAAAGACACCGGGTTTTAGGTGCAAGCATGTTTTTTATGTTGTCTTTTTATGCTGCAAAGCAGAGGCTGTTTGCAAGTCAAGAGGTCGGGTTGGAGAAAGTTTGGTCAATATTTTGCCTTGTGCAAAAAATAAGAATTCTGTCGCATCTCTGCTTGCGACGCCGCAAAATCTCGCCTCTCGGACGCAGCAAAAGTGCGCCGGCCCTCCGGGGTGCAAATGCAACTTAAAAGAGTCGCCATCTTAAGCTCCGGTGTTGCAAGGAGAGGGTTCTGCGTTCAAACATAACAATTGTAAAGCGCTAGAGTTGCGACCAAACGGCGCCCGGCTGCTCGGAATGGCGCAAGAGGAAGCCTTCCGCCGCCGCAAGCTGAACTTCAACGAGGAGGAGACAGAAATCCTCATCCGTGAAGTGACACTGAACCAGGGGCAGCTCTTTGGCCGAGGAGACATCAAGATCCCACCAGGGGCCAAAAATACGATCTGGCATTCAATTCTGGCCAAGGTCAATGCCGTGTCCAAGTGCACCAGGGATATAGGTGACATTAAGAAGAGGTGGTACGACATGTGCCACCGTACCAAGGATAAAGTGATCAGACTGGCACGAGAGGCCATGCAGAGTGGGAGTGTGGGCCAACCCCTGCAGCAGGCGCCCAGCCTTCAGAGTGTGGCCAGCTGCGATGATGCCGGCTGGCTGAGTACCAGCAATGATAGTGAGCCCAGCACCAGTGGTGCCAGCTGGGATGGCAGCACCAGCCGAGCCGGCAACAGGCCAGCCGCGGGCAACCGGCGGAGGAAGCCCGAGCCGCCCGGCAAGGAGACTTGGCAAGCCAAGCGAGTGTCAGTGCAGCCGTTGCCAGACCAAACGGTGCAGTGGCCACCGGTCCTGCTCTTCACAGTGGGCCAGAATGCTTCAGAGGAGAGCAAACTGGGGTCTCAAGGGTATCAAGCCAATGTAGACTTTCATGGTGAGTTCGCCTCTCTACACTTCCCTGTGGAACCATTCATGCCGCCGAATTTCCATCTTGGCGTAACCAGCGGAGTAACCTAAGGTAGACACATAATGCTGGAGTAACTCAGCGGGACAGGCAGCATCACTGGAGAGAAGGAATGGGTGATGTTTCAGGTCGAGACCCTTCTTCAGCCAGGGATTAACCTACATGAAAAGTCATCCCACGCCTCTGGAGGATAGCGATTGTGTTGATTAGAGATAGAAACATAGAAAATAGGTGCAGGAGTAGCCATTCGGCCCTTTGAGCTGATCATGGATCATGGCTGATCATCCAAAATCGGTACCCGTTCTGGCTTTTTCCCCATATCCCTTGATTCCCTCAGCCCTAAGAGCCAAATCTAACTCTCTCTTGAAAACATCTAGTGCTTCCACTGCCTTCTGCGGCAGAGAATTCTGCAGATTCACAACTCTCTGGGTGAAAAAGGTTTTCCTCATCTCAGTCCTAAATGGCAAACCCATTATTCTTAAACTGTGACCCCAGGTTCTGCACTCCTCCAACATTTTTTCTGCATCTACCCTGTCCAATCCTCGAAGAATTGTAAATGTTTCTATAAGATCCCCTCTCATCTTTCTAAATTCCAGCAAATACGAGCCCAGTTGACCCATTCTTTCATCATATGTCAGTCCCACCATCCCGGGAATTAACCTGGTGAATCCACGCTGCACTCCCTCAATAGCAATAATGTCCTTCCTCAAATTAGGAGACCAAATAGGAAAGTACAGTAATACTCCAGGTGCGGTCTCACCAGGGCCCTGTACAATTGCAGTAGGACCTCCTTGCTCCTAAACTTAACTCCACTTGCTATGAAGGCCAAACATGCCATTAGCTTTCTTCACTGCCTGCTGTACCCGCATGCTTACTTTCAGATGTTTAATGAGAAGATAGACACAAAGTGCTGGAGTAACTCAGGGGGTCAGGCAGCATCTCTGGAGAAAAGGAATAGGTGACGGTTTGGCTCGCGACCCTTCTTCAATTGCTGCAGTATTTTGTGAGTCTGAAGAAAGGTTCTGACCTGAAATGTCATCCATCTTTTTTCTCCAAAGATGCTGCCTGACCCTCTGTGTTATTGCAGCATTTTATGTCTACAGTATAAACCAGCATCTGCAGTTCCTTCCGACATATAGTTAATGAGAAGTTTGCTGCCCATTCTCAAGCAGAAAACGTTTCTGAATTTGCTTGGTCCATCTTTTGGTCCTTCTGCTTAAAGGTTTTCCACCATCTCATTACATTCTCTTCTCTCCTTCTGTCCATCGGAAACAATAGCCAGGCAATGCACTTTCACAGCCCATTTCACAGCCTGTTCTCTACAAGCTTTCCCAGCTTTAACGTGGTTTAGTTGAAGTTTGGAACTTCACACTGGAGAAAGTGCAAATAAATATGTTCTGGGGTCCATTTCAGATTTCCATTGACTTCCAGTGTGCTGCATCGTGTGGATTGAAAAGAGGGTCACTCCTTCTCCTCCCCTCTCCCATCACGCAAAAGTTTGAAAACGCATACCTCCAGTTTCAGAGGCAGTTTCTTCCCAGCTGTTAGCAGACAACTGAACCGTCCTCTCACCAGTTAGAGTGATACTGACCTCCCACCTCTTTAAAGACCATCGAACTATCATTAATCATACTTTACTGGATATTATTTTGCGCAAAACATAAAACCCATCATCCTGTATGTGTGGCCCAGTGGTCGGCTTGACTGCAATCATGTACAGTCTTTGCACTGACTGGATAGCATGCGGCAAAGAGCCTTTCATTGTTTCTCTTTTTGCATGTGACATTAATAAACTAAACTAAACTATCGCTCTGTAATACTAACCTTTCGCACATCCCACTGCTCTCGCATTTCTCATTACTCAGTCAATTTGAAACAAAACACCACCTCATTCAGCTGGATTTTCTTTGTAAGTACAACTTTCAATATACTTTACAATGCGGTCTTACCAACAATCAAAAGTCATGTTGGGGGAGAGGGGAGAATTGGGGGAGGGGAGAGGGTGGGTGTTTGTTATTACTGATTGTCCACTATAATTGATTTAGTGGAGTAAAGTTTAACCCAAGGTGGGGAGGGTGGAAACGCGGTGTTGGGAGATTAAACCAGCGGGAATTCACAGGCTGTGGAGCTGCAGAGCTCCCGGTACTCACCCCACCTTCATGCTGCTCACTCTCTCCACTCCCGCAACCAGAAGTACTTCACGAGGTGCCATCTGAATGTGGATGGCTCCAGACCACAGCAATGTAAGAAGTCAAACTTAAGTGCTTTTACATAACGTTATTCCCTTTCTGTAAACATTTTTCCCTTAACATGTATCTGTACACTGTGTTAAGAAGGAACTGCAGAAACGTTGCCCATTTCCGTCGCTCCATAGATGCTGCCGCACCCGCTGAGCTTCTCCAGCATATTTGTCTACCTTCTGTACACTGTGGAAGGCTTGATTGTAATCACGTCCAGTCTTTCTGCTGACTGGTTACCACACAACAAAAGATTTTCACTGTACCTCGGTGCACGAGACAACAAACAAAACTAACTGGTGGAAGTGGAAGGGTGGTGTTCATGATTATCAGTGCGTCTTTGGCACTGAAGCATAATTGTTAACTTTGTAGATTAACAAAAAACTGGATAAAGAAAATTAATTAGTTGAAAATCGACAATCATGTGGTTTATTTTCACTGTTGAAATGAATGAAATTTGGTATAGAGTATAAGGGCCTACATTTACAAAGGTAAATTTCCTTTAATTATGTGATAATTGTTCATTACCATCAGTGGGTCTTTGGCACTGAAGCATGTTTGTTAAAATTGTAGATTAATTATTTTAATTTAAAAATGTTGCAAATACTACGTAAGTTAAGAAAATACATTTAAATTTATCCTTTACCTTCATTTATATAATTAAATCTTTCTTTCCCCTATACAAAATCTCCTGCTGGTACCTACTCTCTCTCTCTACACTTCTTTCTCTGTCTTTCCATGACACACAATTACAGTAGTTAATTTTCATTATTGGATGAGGAGATATCTGTACTTGGTCCAGATACCATCTTTCTTCTCTAAGATGTAATCAGGTCACATTTGCAGCGACTTGTGACAGGTATTTTTGCCACCGGAACTTAAACAGGTACAATTGATAGATATCCTACCACAAAATCTGGGTCATTCATAAACATTGTAAATTGTTTGTGAATAAACAGAGGAGCTAGCTGAGGCAGGCACTATAACAACATTTAAAAGACATGTGGACAGATACATGGATAGGAAAGGTTTGGAGGGATATGGGCCAAACACAGGCAGGTGGGACTAGTGTAGAAGAGGCACCTTTTTGACATGAGCAAGTTGGGTCGAAGGCCCTGTTTCCATGCTCTATGACTTTCTCACTAGATAACTTGAACCCATGCAATCATGTAGTAATTTAAAAAAAAGTATTTACTGCAGCTGAAAGTGTGTAAGAAAAGCAAGGCTTCTGGTATCTGATTCGACTGACGTGCACCATTGTCTGTGGTTGGGGTTATTGTCTTTTCACGATTGCATTACCGGCAATGGGTAAGTTGGGCTGAAGGGCCTGTTTCCATGCTATATGACTCTATGTCTCTGTTATATGTCCAACAGAGACGATTGTTGAAGTTAAACGGGAAGACCTTGGTTCCGACATTGACGTGGATTATTCTTCACCAGAACATGGATCTCCGCCCATCTCACGAGAAGAAAGTCCGCTGCTGCTGCAAAGAAAGAGGTCACATAAGCAGATTTCCGAACAAGAGTTGTTGGGTATCCAGGAGCAACACAATATATTACTGGGGATTGGCAATGATGAGTTGCATGGTATCAGGCAGGAACTAAGAGAGCTGAGAGGTGATATTCAAGCCTTGGCCACGACGATAAGGCAGCCCCTGAATCGTCTGGCAGACTGTTTGCAGACTCTGCTTCCACTGTTGCAGCACCCTCCTGCATCTCAAACGACGGAGACGACTGACTCTCTCACACAGCACGATGACAAAGACACCTTTGAATCGAACGAGTTAAAATCTCACGGTCGTAGGACTGGGCGAAAAAGGGCAAAGCTGAATGTGTAACAAAAACAGGACGTGCTGGAAACACACTGCAGTTCAGGCAACAATTGTGGAAAGGGGATTCGTGTTTGGGCTTTGGGGCCCATTCATTGGAACTGGGAAAGCGAGAAGAACAATTTATTTTCTAATGGAAGTTTCACTTTCAGGAATACCAATCTCAACAATTGTGTTCAGTTCTGGGCACCATGTTACAGGAAAGATGTTGTCAAGTTGGAAAGGTTACAGAGAAGATTTACAAGGATGTTGCTAGATCTAGAGGGTCTGAGCTATAGGGAGAGGTTGAGCAGGCTGGGACCATCCATGGAACGCAGGAGGATGAGGGGTGATCTTATAGAGGTGAATAGGATCATGAGAGGAATAGATCGGGTAGACACAGGGCTGGATCAACCATTAAGCAAAATAAGCACGTGCTTAGGGCATCAAGGGAAGGGGGGCACCACAGAAATGGTAAATGGTTTACGGCACAAAATAACTCACTTTAAACTTACTAAAATAAACATTCTTTTCCATCTTATTGTTAGTTTTGTTTCATTTTGAAAAAAAAAAAAATTATTGTTTATATTTTGAATTACATATATATGGGGCCACCAAAATCTTTTAAGTGCTTAGGCCCTCTGTGGGTCTTAATCCGGCCCTGGGTAGATTCACATTCTCTTGCCCAGACTAGGGGAATCGAGAACCAGAGGACAAAGATTTAATAGGAATCTGAGGGATAACCATTTCACACAAAGGGTGGTGGGTGTATGGAATGAGTTGCCAGAGGAGGTAGTTGAGGCAGGGACTATTGCAATATTTAAGAAACAATTAGATACATGGATAGGACAGGTTTAGAGGGATATGGGCCAAACGCAGGCAGATGGGACTAGTGCACAGTAGATGGGACATGTTGGTCGGTGTGGGCATGTTGGGCTGAAGGGCCTGTTTCCGTGCTGTATGAAATGACGCTGTTCTCCTTTACTCTCCAGCAGGACTTGTTCTGACAGATACTCAGACCTGAAACTTACACTTTCTTTATCCACAGATGCTGCCTGACCCGCTGAGTGTTTCCTGCATTTTCAGTTTTTATTTCGGATGTCCAGCCTCTGCAGCGTTTGATTTTCATTTACATTTGAATGTACAAAGTTGGGTAAGATTGATGGATTTTTGCTAAATCAATTTTCATCGTCGACTGGCTTTACTTGATTGCAAAACAATTTTTAACAATCCATGAAAATATATTGAAAACGGATTTCAGCTTGGCTCAGTTTATGCAACACTATCACCAGGATTTTTTAAATGTGTAGTTTAAGACTGTGGACCTTTGAAACGACACTTGAACTGTAAAACACGACATTACAGCTCATTGCTGTTAATTTATCTGCACTTGGTGCCCATGAAGTATTTTGGACTTGGATGATTTAGATGCCTGACCAGATATTTTTGTAGTGTGAACAAATGGATTAAGTTTATCACAAAAGAAGGATATTGATATAGAAGCATTTTTGATAATGTGTATTTTCCTATGTTGGTGCTAATGTCCAAAATATGACAAGACAAAATAAAATGCTATTGATTCTGAGCAAACCTTAAGACTGTTTTATGAATATAGTTCATCCAAAACCTTCAATGTGGACGAAATAGCTGTGTGAATGTTTCTCAAATGAGTAACTTGAAACTGAGGGACAGAGGGAATATATTAATGTAAAATACATATCCCTCCAACCTTTCCTATCCATACCTTGGAAATGATTACAGAAGAAAAGTAACTATTTTGCATCCTCTGAAAGACACCATTAACTGAACACATCTGAGGTGAGGTGATAACAAAGCAATGCGAACAGTAGAACTAGTAGGACTACTAGGGTGGGGAGAGGAGAAAGAGGGATTGCAGGGGTTAGTTGAAGTTAGAGAAATGGGAAACGAGTTGCAATGTTCACAACCCTGTATCCCTTTGTTATCTTCCACAGCGAATAATAGGCCATTATTGGCTCCACCCTTCTTTGGTCATCTGGGACTGGCCTTTTCCAAACCTCTAGTTTCCCCCTCCCTCCCCTACTTTCAGTCTGAAGAAGAGTTCAGACCCAAAACAACACCTGTTCCTTTTCTCCAGAGATGCTGCCTGACTGTGTCTATCTTCGATATAAACCAGCATCTGCAGTTCCTTCGTACACATGTGTTGCACCTCTTCTGGTTGCCTGGGGAAGGGGTCTTGGGGCAGGGAGGAGCGGGTAAGGTTTGTGGAGCAGACGAGGAGTCACAAAGGGAGCAGTGTCTGCGAAATGCATATAAGAGAGGAGAGGGGAAGTTGTGACTGCTGGTGGGGTTACAGTAGAACTGATGGAAATGACCAAGGATAATATGTTGAGTGTAAGTGCTGGAGGGGTGGAAATAAGTTCAGGTGACCATGAACCTTGTTCCTGTCACAGGAAGATGGAGGTGGGAGAAGAAGCATGGGAAATGGAGGAAATGCAGTTGCCAGCTCCATCCAATTATATAACCATATAACAATTACAGCACGGAAACAGGCCTTCTCGGCCCTTCCAGTCCGTGCCGACCATTTATTTTCCCCTAGTCCCATCTACCTGCACTCAGACCATACCCCTCCATTCCCTTCCCGTCCATATACCTATCCACTTTACTTTTAACTGTTTAAATCGATCCTGCCTCCACCACTTCTGCTGGAAGCTCATTCCACACAGCCACCACTCTCTGAGTAAAGAAGTTCCCCCTCATGTTACCCCTAAACTTCTGTCCCTTAATTCTCATGTCATGCCCTCTTGTTTGAATCTTTCCTACCCTCAATGGGAAAAGCTTATCCACGTCAACTCTGTCTATCCCTTTCATCATTTTAAAGACCTCAATCAAATCCCCCCTTAACCTTCTGCGCTCCAAAGAATAAAGACCTAACTTGTTCAACCTTTCTCTGTAACTTAGCTGCTGGAACCCAGGCAACATTCTAGTAAATCTCCTCTGTACTCTCTCTATTTTGTTGATTTAACAAAGGAAAAGCCATGTTTCAGGAAGATGGGGAAGATTTCAGAGACAGCAACATAACAGTGAGAATTATCATCAGAGCGAACGTGACAGCGAGGGAAAACAACAGGTTAACAGTCTCAGTAGGGCATTGAGACTAATTCTATGTTGTACGACATCTTTATGATGACTCTCTGACATCTTTACTCATCAATGGATAACTTGCTTTTATATACTTGCACCATTATTTGTCAGTTTTATAATCTCTATCTTTTTATAGCAAATGATTGGATACTATTTAATATTAACAGCAATATTCCAACTCTGCAACAGTATGAATAAATTTAGACAAATGTTGTCTTTGCATGCTGTAACTAATTGATTAAAGCGATTCCATCTCATTTAGTTTAGAAAAACATGTAAAATTTATGAACTGGAACTTGCTGGCCTAGCTCATTGCTTGAACCTGTCGGGAAGCATAAAGCAAATCCAGCCCGTTACTCATCTGGGCATTAGGCAGTGAGCTGGCCTCATAGACTTCCACACCTTAGTTGGGAGGGCAAGTTCATTTAGCTGAGAGATACAGCATGGAAACAGGCCCTTCGGCTCACCGGGTCCATGTCAACCATCTATCACCCATTCGCACTAGTTGTATGTTATTCCACTTCATACCCACTCCCTATTTAGGGGCAATTTACTGTGGCCATTTAATCTACAAATCCCGCAAGTCTTTGGTACACGGGAGGAAACTGGAGCACCCGAAGGAAACCCACACGGTCACAGGTCGAAACAGCAAACTTCACACAGGCAGCATCAGAGGTCAGGATCGAACCCAGGTGTCTAGTACTGTGAGGCAGCAGCTTTACCAGCTGTGCCACAGTGCTGCCCACTGTTGCCCTAAGCAATAGAGGCAAGAGTGTTTAATTGTCATGTACCGAAAGGAAACAATGAAGTTGTTACTTGCAGCAACACAAGAGGTTTGCAAACACAGTACTCCATAGATAATATATTCAACAAAAATAAAAAAGTCAAATAAATAAAAACTCAATAAAGTGCACAAAACAAAACAAAGCCCAAACTCCCTGGTGGAACAACGGGAGTTCATATTTCGGAGGTTAATAGGAGTTCACAGTGTTCAATACCTTGATAGTTATTGGGAAGAAGCCCTGTCCTGAATCTGGACGTTACAGCTTTCAGGCTCCTATACCTTCTGTGCAATGGCAAGAGTGAAATGAGTGGTGGTGTGGGTCCTTGTTGATGCTGGCTGCCTCTTGGAGTCAGACCCCTTCTATGGTGGGGAGGTCAGTACCCATGATAGATTTGGAATTTCCTTAATTCCTGGCCATTCCAATTGCTAAGCCAGGCTGTGATGCAACTATCTGCTCTCTACTGTACACCTGTAGAGGTTCAAGAGAGACATACCAAATCTCCTCAATCTTCTAAGGAAGTAGAGGTGTTGATTGTCTTTCTTCATGATTGATTCAGTATGCTGGGCCCAGGCAGATCTTCAATGGTATACACACCCAGGAACTAGAAGTTGTTGCCTCTCTTCACCATCAACCCATTGATGAAGACAGGTTTGTGGATTCTCAATCTTCTTGCCTCAGAATAGGGGACAAAGCTGGGATGAAGCTTATGTCAACTTACATACCCTACAAATGTTTTTAACAATATTTTAAATATATATTATCGGGTAAAAAACATACTCGGGAACCTGGCAGCTAAATCAAACTTTGCAACTCCAAATTGCAAACACCAAATTGGACACCTTTGAAGAGGTTGATACGGTGGCTTCTAACTAAACAGGGTTAATTAAGCCTTACAATGAAATAAAGGTTTTGAAATGCTTCATTGGAGTAAAATAGCAACTTACCTTCAAGAGTTATTGGTGATTTTACTTCAGAGTCACGTGAGTGACTACGTGAAGAAGCTCCGCCAGGCGCATGCTCGGCATTACGTCGACGCATGTGGCACCGACAGGGTGGAGAGCGCAGCTCCCACCAGCGGTAAGTTTAACCCGCAGGTAAGTCACTGTTGAACTTTCTTGCTAGTTTTTTAAACTCTGTAAGTCTGCAGAGCCAGCTAGAGTGCTGATGTATTTTGAAAAAATGTAAAAACTCTGTAACTCTGGCTCTAAATACGGAGCCAGCTAGAGTGAAAGTATTTTAAACTGCGGTAATTGAATAGAACGCGCTGGAACCGCAGTTTCCGATTTAGATCGGATGAGGAGATAAGGGCTGCTTTAAAAGCCGGCTCCCGCTATTTACCGCTATTTAGATCGGGTTTGGAGATAACGGCTGCGCTAAATGCCGGCTCCAAATACCCACTAATTGTAAGATAAAGTCTGCTCTGAGTATGTTACCAGATGCAGTTTTCTTTATGGAAATGTATATAACCCTGTGTGATACTGAGGTTAATACAAATATTCTGCAAGCAGAATGTGCCTCTCAGAATTATAATTTTAAACATATATGATTTATGCACAAATACAAAACAGTAAAGAAGTTACTCTCCTCCAAGGGAGGACAAGAATGTGGGGGAGGCTGGAAATGGAGAAAATGCTCCACACTTGACTTAGTCAAGGGTTCTAAGACCCATGTATGTCTTCCTGTAAGGCAAGTTCCAAAGGAGTTTCCATACGCTGAGTATGGTGCCTATGAAAATGGGATTCTGATTCTCCAGTACCTTGGTTAGGACTGGATGAGGTCCCTAGAGCAAGATAAAATGCTCCAAACTCTAATCAGTCAAGGGTTCTAAAGACCCATGAGATTCTAAGGCAGGCTCCGAAGGAGTTTCCATACACTAGGTATGTTGCAAAACATACCTTTAGTGGCGCTGCACTTCTGCCGCTCCCCGTGTGCGCGACTTTAGCGCCTTTCAGAGGGGGGCGGGCTTAGAGTGCCTGGATAATCGATGAATGTCGGGCGATTTCGTTGCGGAAGAAAAATCGCTCCAACATTTTATCAATGAAGGTATTTTTAAATTACTCTAAATTATTTGTTAACTAGAGTAATTTAAAAATCACCTTCAAAAGCCGTGAGCACCGACAACCGGAAGGATTTTCCGTAGGGGAGAAAAAAAGGTAAATAGTTTATTTTTATATTAAAAGTTGGTTTTTCGGGAGGCGTTAATAATATTTTTATGTTGCGAAATGGGTTCCCAAAAAATGTATGAACAAACAGTATTTTTCCCCCCGACTTCACCGCTAACCGCAACGTTCTAATCCACCGCATTCCACTAAAACCCACTCGCTAGTTGATTTAAATGGCCATTAATTTACAGGCATAAAACACTAAATTCCTTCCATTTGGCCCAGAAATTCATGAAAATGAGATTTAAAAATTATGTTATATTGTGGATTATTGTGTGAATGTTATTTGGACACTTAGGCAATTTAAATAAGTTTATCTTTTCTTAAGAAATGGATAGATGTTTAGATCTACTCATTGAATTTTGTAATTAGCTACAATTAGATAACTAACTAATTATATGCTTTAATTTCAGGTAATCCAAGTAAGATTGTTTAATATTTGTTTCAGAATGCTTCAATCTATAATAACTGAAAATTTCATTGAGTTCTCTTAATTTTTAAGAATGTTATGGGCTTTTAACTTTTCCAGATCACAGCTTTTGAGTTAAGTCAATTGAAAGGCAATGGGAAGCAAGATGCTCATTTCCGAGTATGAAAATGGCCATAACTTTCTTAATACTGAAGATATGAAAGTAAATTAGGTGTCAAATTAAACTTCTTTTTATTCTTTATCTGATGGGATAAATTGCAGACTTGATTTTTAAAATCTCAAAATTTTGTAACATTGCTACATACACTGAGTATGGTGCCTGTAAAGAATGAGAATCTCATTCACCATTGCCTTGCATAGGTCTGGATGAAGTCTCCCTAGAGCAAGACTCGGGAGTACCAGGGCAGGATGAAACTGACCCTGAAGCTGGTGTCCCTACTTATGTGTATACACCAGAGCACAATAGAAATGCTCCGGGTGTTCCCGATGTAGCACCAAGTTTTGCTATATCGGTATGGACTGGTGAGGCTATGGATGAACCTGGCGGCCAACATTATTGGGTTTCTCACCTACTCCAAGAAACTGTTATGACTGAAACAGTAAAAAATATATTAAAAGTATATAAAACACCCGTCTATTGTGCCTCGCTCAGGGTGCCAACAGTAACTCAGTAATTGGGCACCCATGAGTGTAACGATGCAGGAACAGGAAATGTGTTCCAGCATGTCCTCTAGCTGATATTCTGTTGGCATCACTGCATTTGGAGAAGACATACATGGGTCGATAATGTCCAATACTTTTAAGACATGCTTGCGTTACTCTGCAATGCATATTTGAACCCAATTGTATGATGAAAATTGCCATTTGGCTAACATTATACCTAAAAAATGCAGGATTATGTGGGCAAGCTATAACCAGATTTATGATTGATGAAAAACTGCCCAAACAATTAAGGATATTTGCCTTATAAAACTTCTCATCCCTGCTTTGAGAAAACAAACAGGTTGAATACAAACCCCTATATTAAGAGAAGGGGTCTTCTGGTTCATTACGGAAGTACAGTAACGTCATTCCATCACACATGGAATTTCTGGGAAACAACCTCTGGTTGGTTGTAAGATTACAATTGTTTTGTAATTCTGCATTAAATCTAATTGGCTTGGTGTTTGAATGTACCAGGAACTCGTCAGGTAGAGATAATATATCCCAGACACAAGTATGGGGGTTGCAGAGTCATTCTGGGACTCACAAACTTAAATTTATAGTTCAGTATAGGCATTTAAAAAAGTACACTTCAACACTGTAACAAAGTTGTTATCACAAGGCTGCTATATGGCTATTGTTAGACCTAAAAAAGATGCCATTATTCAGTTACTTAAATTAATTGGATGGGAAGGAATTACCTAATGGGTTAAATTCAGCCCTCAGATTGCTCACACAATTATTGAAACCAGCACTGGTGTTAATGAGGGCTCAGAATCACATTGTAATGACTTATCTAGAGGATATGTTAATTGTAAATGGGAGACAGCTGAAGAACTGGGTTCAGCAACCATAAGCCTATTAAAAGGCTAAGGTTCTGTACATCCAAACAACATGTAAGTTACAGGCATCCCAAACAATTGATTATTTGGGGTTTGTCATTAATACAGTTGATATGTCAGTAACTTTACCAACAGCTAAGGTTGGGGATGTTACAAATGCCTGTACTTGTCTTGGTAAAAAACATTATCCCACCATCCAAGAAGTAGCTACGGTTACTGGTAAAGTGATAGCAGCATTCCTGCTGTCGAATTGGGACCTCTGCATGATCAAAGTTTGCTAAGACCAGAGAATAAGCGTAAAAGCGTGCAGGTCATTGATTAGGTCCATGCAGTTACCAACTAAAAAGGTTGAGCTGAATTGCAATGATGGATTCTCAATGTTGCACAAGTTACTAGAAGTAAAAATGTGCTTGTTCAGTAGTCTTCAGTGGTATTACAGACTGATGGGAGTGCTCTCAGATGGGGAGCCAAGGACAGCGACACCAGTTGTGGTGGTCGATGGACTGTCCAAGATGATTTAATTCTACAAACACATGGTATGAATTATTTGGAGTTATTGGGGGCGTTTTATACATTGATAGCTGTTTGTTCTACAATAAAGAACTTACATGTTCAATTACGAGTAGACAATACCACAGCTGTGGGAGAAGACAATATTGTGGTAAGACAACAGATCACGAAAGTTCAATGACAATTCAGAATGAATGTTAAAATTCAAAAAGTTTCAAAAAGATTGTCAGACAGTATGAGTACCAAATGTTGATCTGTTGTGTCTGGATTAAATCTCCAGTGGTCTAAATGTGTCTCATGGGAGCCAGACCCAGGAGCATTAGCGGTGGATGCATTCTCGCTACATTGGGGAAGTATAGTCGTTTATGTTTTCCCCATTTTGCCTGATTAGGCAATGTGTCACCAAAATAAACCAAGTCTCCGCCGTAGGCGTTTGGTGGTTCCAAATTGGTATTGTTCTCGGCCTTTTGGCTAAGATCAAGTGTAGTATCTGTTCATATCAGTTAATATCTGATACGTCCCTTATCTAGGGACCATTACTACACAGCCATTGTTCCCATTGGTGCTCAGAATGATGATTCAGACATTCATGACAAATCCCAGGTGCAGTAGAAACATAGAAAATAGGTGCAGGAGTAGGCCATTCGGCCCTTCGAGCCTGCACTGCCATTCAATGTGATCATGGCTGATCATCCAACTCAGTATCCCGTACCTGCCTTCTCTCCATACCCCCTGATCCCTTTAGCCACAAGTGCGACATCTAACGCCCTCTTAAATATAGCCAATGAACTGGCCTCAACTACCTTCTGTGGCAGAGAATTCCAGAGTAATTGTTGGTACATCCAGTAACAGCAGAAGTCATCCATTACATGACTGTATTAATTGTTAATCAGCAGGTTCTGATGGAATGTCGGATAGGACCATGGATGTCATAACTGCAGCTTGGAGAGATAGCACTAAGAAACAATATATGTTTCATATAAGGAATGGGAAATCTTTTTGTATACAGTCAGATATATTTTATCATACTGCAAATATATCGGATGTATTGGAGTTCCTTGTTATGTTGCACCTGAGTTATAGTACCATGAATGGAGCTCGGAGTGTTTTGTCCTCCTATTTAGGACAATTTTCAGAACGACAATTTATCGGGTCTCATCCGTTAATATCCCAATTTATGAAAGGAATTTTAATAAAATCCTACCAAACCCAGATATACAGAAATCTGGGATGTCAGTATAGTTCTCACATTGCTTCGGCAATGGACTCCAATTACGTCACTGTCTTTTCAGAAGTTAATATTTAAAGTGGTTATGCTCATGCCATTAAAATCAGCACAATGAGTACAAACATTACAAATGTTGCGGTTAGATTGTATGCAGTTGGCTGTAGATAAAATAATGTTTTATGTCAATGACCTAAGCAAGCAAAGCAAGCCAAGAAAGGCTGAAACCAATGTAATCTTTAAGACATACTCTGTCAACTAAACATTGTGTGTGGTTAAGCATCTGACTTAATATATATTGAATTAAGAGTCTCCGAGATTGTGAGACACCAATGTTCATTACCCACAAGAAACATATAAAAAAAGTGACAGTACAAACTATTTATAGATGGATAAACAGGTTCTGGATTAACTGGAGTAGACACTGATGTGTATAAATCTCACTCCACAAGGGCGGTATCAATGTCCACGGCGAATGTGCAGGACGTGCCGCTCGACCAAATTCTGGAGACCGCAGGATGGTTTAAAGAAGAAACTTTTCTAGATTTTATGATAAACCTGTTGTTACAGTGCCAGGGTTGCACATGCTGTGTTGGGTTCTGTTCAAATTGTTTGCTTTGTTGCATATCATTTGTTCTTATTTCCCCTGGGATAGAGGGGTTATTACTTTTCTTTTTATTATTATTATAAAAATATTAAAATATTTATTGCATAATTTCAAACAATATATATTATTTACTCACTAATGTGTAAACTGAAGCAGTGTGTTGTATGGAATGATCTACGGCATGAAAATCACAGAGCTTTGAAATCTTCACGTAGTCACTCACGTGACTCCGAAGTAAAATAGTAAGATTAAACGAGAACTTACCTGTTCGAAGTTTGATCTTCATTTTATGAGGAGTTACGATGAGGGATTACGTGCCCTCCGCTCCCGACCCTCATAATCTAAATGATCATCTGGTAGTTCTAGTCTTTGTGAGCCTTACTATCTTACTCCGGCTATTGGTTCTGTGTTTTTCACGCCGCTGCTTTGAAGTATACCGAGCATGCGCCTGGCGGGGCTCCTTCACGTAATCCCTCATCGTAACTCCTCATAAAATAAAGATCAAACTTCGAACAGGTAAGTTCTCGTTTAATCTTACTATTAATTGTCATATATGTACCAACTTTAGAACTAAGAAATTCTTACTTAACAGGTCTGCTATGTGGACTGTTTCAATTGTGGACATGTCTTGGCCATCACTGCTGTAACCATTCAAGGATTTACGTGGAAAATCATAACATTTGAGCAAAGAGATAGTGGGATTTGAATCCATTGCAGTAAGGAGTCTCTGTTACAAGAAGGGTTTACGTTAATCCCTTTCATGTTGCAAGGAACTTCACAAAGAACTGACTAGAAATGAAAAAGAGCAGGGGATAACTTCCTTCTTCAAATTTCAGGCTGCCTCTTCAGAATGTCATAATTGTAATCTGTGAGTAAAGGTTCTTTATCAGGCAAGAGGTACAGAAGTGTGAAAATGCACACCTCCAGATTCTGGGACAGTTTCTTCCCAGCTGTTATCAGACAACTGAACCGTCTTCTCACCAACTAGGAAGTGGTCCTGACCTCCCATCTACCTCCTTGGAGACTTTCAAACTATCTTTAATCGGACTTTTCTGGACTTTACCTTGAATAAAAACATTATAACCATTATCCTGCATCTGTACACTGTTGCCGGCTTGATTGGAATCATGTATAGTCTTTTTGCTGACTGGATAGCATGCACCAAAAAAGCTTTTCACTGTACCTCGGTACATGTGACAATAATAAACTAAACTAATAAGGCTATCAATTTGTTATTTTGTGGTTAAATGTATTTACCAATTTTGATACCAGAATCTATCCCTCTATTTTCCTTAGATGTAAATCTTTGAGTTACTTTGTTTCAACTATGTTTTTCTGGACATTGACCTTCATGTATCCCGAAATTTCACTGTATTAGGTGGTTTATGTTTGTGTTCCAAGGCTGCAACAAACCTTTGTAATGACATTAATTGCCAGCCTGTGATTTTCCCTTTACTGCATCTGGAACCACGTTTTCTTCTGAATTATAACCATTGCAACATGAATAATTGTGCGATTTGGAAAATTTTAATGTAGTCACCAAGGCAGTCGACAAATTTGAAATTAAAGAGCTCAATGTTTCAGTCTGAAGAAGGGTCTCGACCAGAAACGTCACCCATTCCTTCTCTCCAGAGATGCTGCCTGTCCTGCTGAGTTACTCCAGCTTTTTGTGTCTATCTTCATGTTCTTGAAATCTAAAATCAAACATAAAATACCAGAAATACTTTACATGCCGGACATCATCTGACAAGAAGAAACAAAAGTGTTTACAGTCATTGAAAATGTCAGAGTTCATTTACACTTCAACTACCTCAGCCCTAAGGTTCAGAATGGAGGCCGATTAGGAAAAGGGGAGATGCAGCGTGGCCTGGGTGTCATGGTACACCAGTCATTGAAAGTAGGCATGCAGGTGCAGCAGGCACTGAAGAAAGTGAATGGTATGTTAACTTTCATAGCAAACGGATTTGAGTATAGGAGCAGGGAGGTTCTACTTCAGTTGTACAGGGTCTTGGTGAGACCACACCTGGAGTATTGCGTACAGTTCTGGTCTCCAAATCTGAGGAAGGACATTATTGCCATAGAGGGAGTGCAGAGAAGGTTCACCAGACTGATTCCTGGGATGTCAGGACTGTCTTATGAACAAAGACTGCATAGACTCGGTTTATGCTCTCTAGAATTTAGGAGATTGAGAGGGGATCTTATAGAAACTTACAAAATTCTTAAGGGGTTGGACAGGCTAGATGCAGGAAGATTGTTCCCGATGTTGGGGAGGTCCAGGACAAGGGGTCACAGCTTAAGGATAAGGGGAAAATCCTTTAGGACCGAGATGAGGACGTTTTTCGCACAGAGAGTGGTGGGTCTCTGGAACTCTCTGCCAGTAGTTGAGGGTAGTTGAGGCCAGTTCATTGGCTATATTTAAGAGGGAGTTAGATGTGGCCCTTGTGGCTAAGGGGATCAGAGGGTATGGAGAGAAGGCAGGTACGGGATACTGAGTTGGATGATCAGCCATGATCATATTGAATGGCGGTGCAGGCTCGAAGGGCCGAATGGCCTACTCTTGCACCTAATTTCTATGTTTGTATGAATTGCCTTCCTCAAAATGCACCTTCTCTGTTCCACTGTATGTTAAGATGTTTCTTGAAGCCTGTGCTAAGATCATGGCATATAGTTCATGCAAAGTTTTATTTGATATGTCCAACGATAAATAACTTAAATAAGATTAAGGTAGGAACAAGGAACTGCAGAACACAATGTGCTGGAGTAATTCGGACACATACAGTCTGTGGAAGGGTCCTGACCCGAAATGTCACCTGTCCACGTTCTCCAGAGATGCTGCAGAGTTTTTCCAGAACTTTGTCCCTTTGTTTTAAACTTAAAAAACTTTCCAAGAGGTACTTTAAATGCAGATTGTTATACTTAAAGGAATAAGTAATTCATATGCATTTCATAATTAACTCTTAGCATATTTAATTCTTTACATTTTGGGAAAGGTCTTAGTTTGTGTATTCTGTATGTTAAAACAATTGCGAATGTGAGGCGAGGTTGAACATACAATTGAACACATTTGCTACTAATGTGACACCTTGCCATGAGGCAACCATCTATGTGTCAAAATAAAATGATCTAAAAACAATTTCACTTATTAAAATTACATTGTTGGATTGGTGCAAAATATGTTATTGCAGCTGAGTATCTGGAATCATTGTTAAGCAAGTGGAAGGTAATTTATATGTAAAACACCTCAAGAGTCAAGAGAAGGTAGACAGAAATGCTGGAGAAACTCAGCGGGTGAGGCAGCATCCATGGAGCAAAGGAAATAGGCAACGTTTCGGGTCAAAACCCTTCTTCAGACCCGAAACGTTGCCTATTTGCTTCGCTGCATAGATGCTGCCTCACCCGCTGAGTTTCTCCAGCATTTTTGTCTACCTTTGATTTTCCAGTTCCTTCTTAAACAAGAGTCATGAGAGTTTAGTTGTCATATGTACCGACAGCGGATCAATGAAATTCTTACTTGCATTAGCATTTAGATTAGTTTAGGGATACATCACGGAAGCAGGCCGTTCGGCCCACCTGCAATTCAACCAGCTATCCCCTTACACTGGCACTATCCTACACACTGGGGATAATTTACAATTTTCACTGAAGCCAATTTAAAAACCTCTGTAGGAAGGAACTGCAGGTGCTGATTTATACGAAGATAGACACAAACTGCTGGAGTAATTCAGCAGGTCAGGCAGCATCTCTGGAGAAAAAGGATGGGTGCCAGTGAGAATGTATAAACTCCGTGCAGACAGCACCCATAGTCAGGAAGGAACCAGGGTCTCTTGCGCCTGTAAGGCAGCATCTCTACCACTGTGCCACCGTGGTGTCTGCCATCCTTAACAGGCTTGAAAACTCAAAACATGTAGACAATATATAACAAACAAAAAAACACAAGGAATTAATAACCTCAATATTCTCAGTCCTGGGAGGCATTTTAGGATATTTCCTGCAATATTATCTTCAGTTCTGGGAGGCATTTTAGGATATTTCCTGCAATATTATCTTCCCTTTACCAAATCAGCGAGTGAACCGTTTCATGGTCCCTGCAAGAACCACTATGCAACCCAGAAATATGTTTTACTTTCATTCTTCCATGGGGTATTGTGGCCTGGCATATTACAGGCCAATACCCCAACATTGAGTCTCTGGCTACAATATGTTGAGCAGCCCATGTTACTCACATGCCCAACATCAGACTCCTGAAACAGACTCTGCCATGGGAAGAGATTAGCAGTGGGTCAGAGGAATTACAGGAAGTTACAGTGCAGCACAGTAGTACAGCAGTAGAGTTGCTGCCTTACAGCGCCAAAGACCCAGGTTCGATCCTGACTACGGGTGCTGTCTGCTCTGAGTTTGTACGTTCTCCCCGGACCACGTGGGTTTTTTCCGGGTGCTCCAGTTTCCACCCACATTACAGTAGACGTGCGGGTTTGTAGGTAAATTTGCTTCTGTAAACATATGTAGGACATAGACCGAGTGTAAGGTTGATCGATGGTCAACGTGGTGGGCTGAAGCGCCTATTTCCACGCTGTATCTGAAAATTAATTCAATAACTCAAGGATGTGCTTAAAAAAAATGTAATATCCCCACTAGGAATTTCAGGCCTATATTTGCGTAAAATGGAAAAGTTGCATTCGGAATGGTGTTGAAATCCTTGAATTCATCCATTGAAAGCAGTAATCCAACGTAAATTGCAAAAGTAATGGACCATCTAACAAACGATTAATCTCAACAAACTCATTGTAAGGCATGCATGGCTGATTTTTCCGAAAGGATTGATGTTATTCTATTTCACGCACAGCATAATGGAATATGATAAACAGACACTCAAAAGAAATATAAATAGGATACCGACACTTGTGACATGGTGTGGTAACATAGTTGTATCCACATGGTACATAGTTGTTACTTAACAGAGCTAATCGATCAGAGGCATGGACCAAAATCAAGAGACAAGTTCAAATGTTGCCACTGCAGCTAAAGAACATGCATTTAATTAATGAAGCAATCTGGAATTCAAAAGTTAGATTCATAAAACCGTGACAATTAAAGTACTCGACTCATGTAGCGTGGAAACAGCTTTGGCCCAAATTGCCGACACTGACCAAAATGCCCCATCCACACTAGTCTCACCTGCCTGTGCTTGGCCCATATCCCTCTAATCCCATCCTTTCCATGATGTTTCTTAAACGTTGTGATAGTACCTGCCTCAACTACTTCCTCTGGCAGCTCATGTGTAAAAAAAAGTCCCTCCTCAGGTTCTATTCAATATCCCTCCCCCTCCCTCACCTTAAACCTATGTCCTTTGGTTCTAAAATCTCCTACTTTGGGTAAAAGTCTCTGCATTTATCCTATCTATTCCTCTCATGATCTTATATACCTCTACAAGAGCAACTCTCATACTATCGCGGTTAAAGGAATAGTCCTAGCCTGCTCACTCTCTCCCTATTGCCCTGGACCTCAAGTCCTGGCAACATCCTTGTAAATCTTTTCTGCACCCTTTCTAGCTAAATAGCGTATTTCCTCTAACGGGGTAACGAAAATGGAACACAATGTTATAAATGTAGCCTTACCAATATTGTGTGCACTGTAACATGACCTCCGCACTTCTGTACTGAATACTCAGACTGATGAAAGCCAAGCTTTCTTGACCACCCTATCTACATAGAAACGCAGAAAATAGGTGCAGGAGTAGGCCATTCAGCCCTTCAATATGATCATGGGTGATCATCCAAAATCAGTGCCTCGTTCTGGCTTTCTCCCCAAATCCCTTGATTCTGATATCCCTAAGACCTAAATCTAACTCTCTCTTGAAAACATCTAGTGAATTGGCCTCCACTGCCTTCTGTGGCAGAAAATTCCACTAATTCACAACTCTCCGGGTGAAAACATTTTTTTCTCATCTCAACCCTAAATGGCCTACCCCTTATTCTTAAACTGTGATCCATGGTTCTCGACTCCCCCAACATCGGGAACATTTTTCGTGCATATAGCCCAGCGTTTCTCAACGTTTTGACCCTTGCGGAACCCTTGAAAAAATATTCATGTCTCAGGAAACCCCTACATAAAAATTATTATATATCTTTATTCATCTCTTTCTTTCTCTTTCATAAACTTAAAGTTCATAAGGCAAACATAATATATATTTCTGATAGAAGGGTCTCGACCCGAAACGTCGCCTATCTCCTTCGCTCCTTAGATGCTGCTGCACCCGCTGAGTTTCTCCAGCTTTTTGTGTACCCACCATGTATTTCTGATAACTGGTTTAAGCAAAAAAATAACATGTTTTCCACAAGTTTATTGAAAATGCAAAAAAAAAACTGAAATCAAACTGCTTGTTCGAGACCTCATAAGGTTTTCATTCACACAAAAAAAACAACCATATCTGTAACCACAAAAAAAACCAACATCATAAAATAATACATATAAACAGACCAAAACAGATTATAACTATCACAATAAGTTAATCGTTTATTGACAATGGTGAAAAGGCGTAAGATAAATCAAGGCAATATGTCATATGAACAAATAACACTTAAACAAATAAAAGTAAAGCAAATAAAGGCAAACAGAACTAACCTTGGAGAGGAGGAGGGAGCAGAGAGAGAGAGAGAGAGTGTGGGAGAGAGTGAGAATGAGCGAGAGAGAGAAAGTGAGAGAGAAAACACACACAAACATTTCACAAACTAACAAAAACATACATAAATAACTTTTGATAATCTAACAAAAATAAACATAAACATACTTAAATTTTTAAAATTCATATAACTTCCCTAAATAACGTGGGTGAATGAGGGACTGTACCAACACGCCAGGAAGCCCGTGCTCGACTGTCGGAGCACTTAATGAACGTACGATACCCGTTTAAAACTTTCCCATCCCCCAATACATCCAAAGTTCAAATGGTAATTGTACCCACAGCAGACAGTTTTAAGAAATGGTATTGAATTTTCTCAGTAATTGGATATGACCAATGCAGCATTCCATACTTTTGATTTGACAAAAGAGCAGACAAATCAGCAGGAAGTGCTATTCTCCCATGAATTCTATTCAAAGGAATGCGTCAGTAATACTTGAAGGTCAAAACACAATTCTATTTACTGAGGAATGCATATCGATGTATTGGTGGCACATCGTATAACAGTGTTAATACAATGTTAGCAGTGGCAGTTAATAAGCGTTAACAGTGGCAGTTAACAAGCGTTAACATTGGCAGTTAACAAATCGTTTTAGTCTCAGAGGAATCAAGTGATAAATGACTCCAATCGTTATGCAGTTCTCATTAAACCCAAGAGCTTTTTAAAAATGTAAAATTCCAAGGCTGTTTTGCTGAAATCTGTTTTGTGTATTGTATGGGGAATGGATGAGCGCCTTGTTACCGTTTATCATTACCAAAGAAAGACATAAGCCCTGTGACTCACAAATGCATTTACACATGATTAACCTATTTATCACTATTTCTCTTGGAGCCCCAAGCGACCTCTCGCGGAACCCTAGTGTTCCAGGGAACTTGGTTGAGAAACGCTGATCAAGCCTATCCAATCCCTTAAGAATTCTACATGTTTCTATAAGGTCCCCTCTCATCCTGAATTCAAGTGAATATAAACCCAGTCAATCCATTCTTTCGTCATATGTCAGTACCACCATCCCAGAAATTAACCTGGTGAACCTACGCTACATTCTATCAATGGCAAGAATGCCCTCCCTCAAATCAGGAGACAATGGGCCAATTAACCCAGAAACCCTCAAATCGTTGAGATGTGGGTGGAAACCAGAGCACCTGGAGTAAACCCACATGGTCACAGGGAGAATGTGCAAATTCAACAGAGACAGCAGCAGAGATCAGAATTGAACCCGGATCTCTGGCACTGTGAGGCAACAAGTCTACCAGCTGCACTACTGTGCCGCACACGTATCTTGCACATGGAAGGGCATGTCTTAGTGCAGTTTTTAAAAAAGATTCAGATTATTAAAATTTGTAGAATTATTATTTTCCATTTGTATCGTTACACTCGGACTCTTAAAGCAGCTTCAGCAAGAGTTTCCCTTAGTCATGTTCTAAATAACAGCCAAAAAGGATATTGAAAATTTCTTTACATAAATGAAACCGTGTTTATGGTTTAGAAGTGCAGACAATTAGTCAAAGACTGCTGGTGAACCGGATATGGCATGGGGAGAAAGTGCTGCATTTCTAAATGGGTTTTTCCTCACTTCCTAGGCAGCTTACTCACTCCTACAATTATCAATTATTGCTCCCCTCCCAAGTGCTTGTTAATCTAAATTATTTATGCACATCAATGACCAACTTAAATTCTCACCACTCTGTGATGCCTCACTTCTTGCTGTAAGAATGAGAACACTTCCCACTTTTTGTAGTCATACAGCATTGAAACAGGCCCCTCGGCCCCCACCAACCAATATGCCCCGTCGACACTAGTCCCACTTGTCTGTGTTTGGCCCATATCCTTCTAAACCTGTCCTATCCATGTACCTATTTTTTTAAACTTTGTGATAATACCTGGCTCTGGTAGCTCATTCCATAGCCCACCACCCTTTGTGTAAAAAACATTGACCCTCGGGTTCCTATTAAATCTTTCTCACCTCACCTTAAACTTGTGCCCAGAGTAGCGGAATTTAATTCCGCTACTCTGAGTAAAAGACTCGGGTAGATAAAAATGCTGGAGAAACTCAGCGGGTGAGGCAGCATCTATGAAGCAAAGGAATAGTTGACGTTTCGGGTCGAGACCCTTCTTCGGACTGGTGGGGGGGGGCGCGGGAAGAAGAAAGGAAGAGGCGGAAACAGTGGGCTGTGGGAGAGCTGGGAAGGGGAGGGGAAGGAGGGAAAAAGCAAGGACTACCTGAAATTGGAGGAGTCAATGTTCATCGCGCTGGGGTGTAAACTACCCAAGCAAAATATGAGGTGCTGCTCCTCCAATTTGCGGTGAGACTCACTCTGGCCATGGAGGAGGCCCAGGACAGAAAGGTCGTTCATTTACCCTATCTATTTCTCTCATCATCTTTCTATGCCTCCACAAGATCACCCCTCAGACTCCCGTGCACTAAGAATTAAAGTCCAAGCCAGCTCAACCTCTCCCAAAAGCTCAGGCCCTCGAATCCTGGCAACATCCTGGTAAATCTCTGCATCCTTTCTAGCTTTCCTCTGCCTTACTACTGCATCTTCTTAGCTTTTTTCACTGACAAACACTCTAAATCGTTATTATTCCAATTCAGCCAGCCACTATTTTCCTCAAATGTGCGTAATATTTACCATTCTCCCTAAATTTTTTTTAACAATCGAGCATCCGACAAATATATCACCTCCCTCAACAGGAGCAACGCAATTCATAACTCAGTTCCTATTAAAGCACATGGTTCTTCACGGCCAATACTAAATAAATGATAGGTTATTTGTGGGCTACGCCTTGAAACTGGCAAACAAACACACACACACTCAAATTGAAATAGACCTCAGACAGCAATTCAATTATACTGGTCATCCAAAGGAATTACTTTTCTGATCTTAAAGGCGCAGGTTATTTTTTTTAACATAGTTTATAGCAAAGATACTAGCTCCTCTAGTATATTTGGTTTATAGTCTAACTTAACAGCAGATTAATATGTTTCCATCGCAAGTCTTGTGATTTGGACATTTATCATCTAATTGAAACAATGTTTACCATCAACAAGTATTTTAATGTGCTGTTTGCAATGTAGTATCATGGATGTAATGTGTTTTTTGACTCTTGAGATCATTTTATGATTTTTAGATCTCAGTAATTTACCCATTTAAAAAAAAAGATTCCGAGCGTGCATTAAACATTCGTGGTATCTGCATTGAACGAATTGGAAGTGAAGACTTTCAGGAAACAACGATTGAAACTTGTTGTGGGAGTAATTTAATGTGTATTGTTTCCGTCAGCGGTTTAGATTACAAGCAAAGAAGGAGGAGAATTAATGTTGGCTCCCGGTTTCGATTTGCCTTTTATTTGTCCAGTGTTACTTGCATGTTTTGAGCTCTCTATCGCTCTGTAGGTGGCAGTTGTTAACCGACAACGAAGCAAGTGGGGAAAACGAGCGACAGACACGTTTCTGATTTTAGGAGAGAAAAGAAAGAAAATAAGGTGTATGGAGAAAGCAGGGCTGCATGATCCACAGTGAGGACAAAAGACCTGGGACCGTGAACAGGCAAGTGCATTCTTGTCAGTGTTAATAGAAAGAAAGGGGTCAAATTGGGCGCGTTTGTGCGGCACGGGGTGGTTTTATTTTTGCATTGAGAGAGATAGAGAGAGGGGGGGGGGGGGGTTAAAAAACACAAAGTTTGTGGCTGCAAAGGGGTTGCCTGGGGAAGTTGCAGCGGGTGGTGGTCGAGGCGATGCTCACTCACCCCTTCCTGGGCCTCAAAGATTCCTCCACACTCCCCGCCGAAAACCTGGAGCCTCGTTTTATTTTAAAAGGGAGAGCGAGGCCGTGGGTGGGTGGGTGGGTGGGTGAGCGGGCGAGCAGGGAGCCTGGGCCTCGGGTTGTGGGATGCGGTGGGTGCCTGGCGCCAAATATCCTAGAGTGGAGGATCTGTGCCTGGCGCCGCTGCCCCAAGGCCCATGGGCTGGAACAACATGTATATCAATATGTGCATGTATTTGTGAGTACGTGTGTGTGTGTATATATACTGAACTTTTTGTTCTCTCCCGTCTATTATATTGTTTACAGTGCACTATGTTTACATATTCTGTTGTGCTGCTGCAAGTAAGAATTTCATTGTTCTGTCTGGAACATATGACAATAAAACGTTCTTGGTCCTGCAAAATATTCCAAATTGGAATTTCAACTCGAACTCCGCTCTAGTATCTTTGCCCTTGACTCTCGACACTTGCCCAGCCATCGACTGCTGTGCAATGCAGTGATATTGCCGCTGAGCTCGGTTAAAATGTCTTTTTTAAATCTGTGCATATTTACATTCTTCTCCTAAAAAAATGAAGACACGAAAATCTATGATATTTTATTGTTACATGTACTGAGGTACAGTGAGAACATTTTTGTATACAGTTCAGTACAAGTATCACTATACATAAGCACTGAGCTACATCTTGGATAAGCATCGCGGAGACAGTATAATGTAAAGCAGTATTTCATTGAGACAGTATACAGAGTCGCCAGATTTGCCACCATTTTCAAGTCCCAGTTGTTATCGGTATAGAGTTCTTAAGCTGACCATGAAGGCCTGTTGTCCTGGTAGTGTTGCAGGGTTTACCTGGCCAAGCGCAGCCATTGGTGTTCTCCACCACCGCTCTGTGCCTCTGCAGCCTGTGTCCGGTCCACATTCTAAGGCTCTTGGACGGGAGCCCGAGGCCTGCCCCTCCATAGAGGCACTGCACTGCCTCCCACACCCAGTCTGTTTAATGCCCTCTGTCCAATTCTGACTCCCTCCTCTCTGGTCCATGGAGTGAGCATTGAAAACCAGGATGAGAAATTTGGCATTGGTTTGCGGGTCAGTGTTCATAGGAGCATTGAATGAACACAACTTGGTGCAAGTTTGGCTACAGACACTGGAACTTCTAGGAGCTCAAATTATTAGTGATGCAAGATGTATACTGCATCAGTGTGGCACTTTAGCATTAATAATAGTTATAGCAGGTGCACTTTAAAGTAGTTCAATTCCTGTCTGCTTTCATCCAGAGAGGATGTTAATGTTATCTTGCTATCAAACATTTATCCTTGATGTTTGTTCAGGGAAGTGTATGTTGTTTATAAGCCTTTATTCCTTTACTGTATAATTATTGTCACATGCACTGTTATACTGTGAAAAACTCTTGTGTGCTTTCCTGACGTATCCTACCATACACGTGTACAACTGGTAGTGCAAAATAGGGTAAGGATACGGTGCAGAATGTAGTGGTGCAGCTATAGAGAAAGTGAAGATAAACCAAGTGCAAGGGCTGTAATGAGGTAGATTGGAAGAGTAATTCTCATACCAAGCAATGATGCATCCCAATAGTGTGCTTTCTATAGTGAATGTGGAGAAATTGATGTTGTTGGAGACATGCTGACTTTCCTTAGTCTGATGTACAGAAAGACCACATCAAGACTTTAATAGATGAGGTTGGAGGTTCATGCAAGCCTTTGTGTCACCTGGATGGGACGGTGGGATCCCTGAATGGAGATGTCGGGATAGTGCATCTTCTGCAGTTTTTGGGCAAAGTGCCTTGTGTGGGGTAGGTGGTGAGTGAACCAATGAATCACTGAGGGAGTGGTCTTGGTTGAAAGCAGAAAGGGGTGAGGATGGGAAGATGTGACTGGTGGAATTTTGGATAACCATGTAACCATATAACAATTACAGCACGGAAACAGGCCTTCTCGGCCCTTCCAGTCCATGCCGACCATTTATTTTCCCCTAGTCCCATCTGCCTGCACTCAGACTATACCCCTCCATTCCCGTCCATATACCTATCCACTTTACTTTTAAATGTTAAAATCGATCCTGCCTCCACCACTTCTGCTGGAAGCTCATTCCACACAGCCACCACTCTCTGAGTAAAGAAGTTCCCCCTCATGTTACCCCTAAACTTCTGTCCCTTAATTCTCATGTCGTGCCCTCTTGTTTGAATCTTCCCTACCCTCAATGGGAAAAGCTTATCCACGTCAACTCTGTCTATCCCTTTCATCATTTTAAAGATCTCAATCAAGTCCCCCCTTAACCTTCTGCGCTCCAAAGAATAAAGACCTAACTTGTTCAACCTTTCTCTGTAAGTTAGTTGCTGGAACCCAGGCAACATTCTAGTAAATCTCCTCTGTACTCTTATTTTGTTGACAAAATAGAGAGAGTTTAGAGATAATGAAGTGTTGGATGTGGAGGCTGGCACGGTGAAAGGTAAGGATCTAGAGAAACTCCATATGTGTTTTGCCTGGAGGGAGATGGATGGTGAGATGGAAGTGACACTAGTGAGGGCTCTAACTATAGCTGTAGGGTGGGGAAGGCGAGTGGCGTTTGCTGAAGAAAATTAACACCCTTTTCTCCAGATGAAAATAGGGTAGGTGGCGCAGTGGTAGATTTGCTGCCTGACAGTGTCAGAGACCCGGGTTCGATCCTGACTGTCTTCGGTGCTGTCTTTATAGAGGTTGTATGTTTTCCCTATGGCAGTGTGGGTTTCCTCCCACACTCCAAAGACGTACAGATTTGTAGATTAATTGGCTTGATAAAAATGTTAAAATTGGTCTCTAGTGTGTAGGATAGTGGTAGTATACTGAGTGATCGCTAGTCGACGCCGTCTCGGTTGGTCTGTTTCCATGCTGTATCTTTAAAGAAAAGGAGGTGAAAGTTCCATTGTGAAAGTAATGGAGTTTTCATTGGAACATAGTTATGATTTAAAGAGATGATGATAAGGTAGATGATGGGGGGGGGTAACTATGTATAAACACTGCTGTAATTTCTACATGGTGAAACCAAAATGTATAAAAATAGCCTTTAATAAAATCTGACAATGTGCACTTTAACCACATGTGATTTTTTTTCTATTACAAATCTCAAATTGTGGAGTACAGAGGCAAATAAATAAAAGATGGGTGTTTGTCCCAAACATTATGGGGGGCACTGTATATAGTCTCATAGGGCTTGAGCTTGCCGAATTGTATTGTATCTTAGAATGCAATACTGCATAACATTTGCAGGATACTTTACATCAAGAATAATTTGTAACTACATGATTTTTTAAAATCAATTCGCTGTTTTTTTTCTGTAGTTTATTGTGAGGCAGGTTTCAAACAAGGAGGAGACTAGCAAGAAGTCAATGATTAGAAGCATTTCGGAGGGAGTGTCAGTTTTATGGCGTGATAGTATTGATCGATGCCGTCATTTAATGCATATTGTAAGGACAAAGGCTCTGTTCTGCTAATGAAATCTTTTTTTCTTCTTCTGGATTTAATGGATCCCCTTAAATGTCTGGCATGTCACAACGAAGGTCACAGAAATGTGTTTTACTTCAATTTAGTGAGGGGATTGAAAACCCTTGGTTAATGATTATTTATTTTGCCTGGGGGTTTTACTCGGAGAAAATTAGTTGTTTAAGTTACTTAAACCAGCAATTCAAATTTCTATCCATTAGTGAAAACAGCAACTACACAGTCTATTTACATGCATTTTATTACATTTGTTAGATTTTATCGGGAGAAAAATACATTTTTGTGTTTGTAGTTTTATGGAAAGCAGAATGCAAAATGTTTTTCATCTGCCGTGAGGAGATGTCTCTGCCCAAAGTACGTTTTATCTTGCATAACTTTTGTCAATTTAGCATTCAATTCTTAAAGTAGTGAGTTTCAAAAGTTAGGTACATGTTTGTATCGCCACCTGCAACGTTCCCAAGTGTCTGTTTGCTATGTTAATTGTAGGCATTGATGTAGAACATAATCCACTCATCAATCAGAGATGCTTAGAATAGTCTGCTCAGTGTAACCTGCAGCTGTTATTTTTTTGTACAAGAAGTGTAGAGTGGGTGAACTGGGTAATTTTCAGGTGTTTTATGTTGCGCGAATCTGGGAATTCGGCATCGACTATGAAAAAGCTTTTGTGATGTGCTAACATGGCTGGAACTCAAGAGGAGTCATAATTAACAGGATCGACTGCTGGAAGTGGTTGGGTAGCAGGAATGAACTGTCGGGATGGTAATCAGAACATTTACTCTAGTTTTTTGTATTGAAGATTGATGCTGCAAATGGGGATGTTGGGGGGTGGGGTGTAAGATTTGAGTTTCTTGGTCAGTGGCAAGGGAGGGCAGTATCTCAACAAAGGTTTGTGCCTGATTAAACTTGAATATGAACAGAAATCTGGTCAGATTCTGGTTAGCATTGGTAAGGCTGCAGAGGAAATTTGCCAAAATGTTGCCAGGAATTGGATGATCACTGTGCACACACCTTTGTTCATACGTTCATAAGAGCAGAATTAGGCCATTCGGCCTATCAAGTTACTCCACCATTCAATCATGGCTGATCTATCTTTCCCTCTCAACTCCATTCGCCTGCCTTCGCCCCATAACCCCTGGCATCTGTCTGCAAGAGTTACTTTTAACTTTCTTTTGCTTGCATTATTTAACACTCTATCCCACCCATACTCCGACTTATCTTTTCACCTGCACTGTTACAGTGAGGCTCAATGTAAGTTTGAGAATCAGCACCACATCTTCCATTTTGAGTACATTTGATAAACTCATTATCAAATGTTCTAAATTGAGTTAACTTACTGTCTCTATCACCATCGGAGCTATCTATTTTACTGCAGTCATTCAACTATGAGTTTGGTTCAGCATTTCTCTCTTCATTACGGCAGTCTGACGCATTGGAATGTAACCACACAGCTGTGCTGTTAGCAACACAGGCAAAGAAAGGTAAACATTCTCAACCATTAACCTTTCACCTGGAACAGCTATTCCCTTTGTCCTAACCATGCCTCCGGTCTCCTCCACTTAGACCTTTTAAACTACCTATATCTCTTATTCCTACGTCTGACAAAAGCTCTCTGATCTGAAATTTTAACTTTCTTTCTCTTTCCATGGATGCTGCCTGACTAGCCGATTGTCTCAATTTATTTCAGATGTCCAGCATTTTTTTGATTTTCACTAATTCTTGTCTGAACCTATTTTCCTTATGTGCAAAGGTGCTTTTTAGGATAATTTTGATTTACGTTAATTTGTCTTATGTGTGTGAGGAGGTTAGTTTTTCAAACTGCTTTAAATAAAGACTGTTGCACAATTGGAAGCTAATAATGATAATTATTGTTCTGTGATATTTATTTCCTGTAACAGGTAACATAATCTTTTTGGTAAATGATATCTGCACTGTATTAACAGCTCATAGTTTTACTGGCCTGCTGGTGGTCTCTCGCATTTTCATTTAATCTATTTTGTTATCTGTAAATGACATGAACGTAGAAAGATATTTGAAGAAGGGTCTCGACCCGAAACGTCACCTATCTCCTTCGCTCCTTAGATGCTGCTGCACCCGCTGAGTTTCTCCAGCTTTTTGTGTAACCCTCGATTCTCCAGCATCTGCAGTTCCTTCTTTAACACAAAGATATTTGCTTATTCTAGTCAAGATGACATTTTGCATTGTGATTAAGAACATTGCATTATTTTCTCTCTTTCTGGGGCATTTTTTAAGTACCGCATACTGTAAAGGGCAGCAAAGTGACAATGTTAATAGAGCTATTACTTCACAATGCCAGAGACCTAATTCATCCAGACTGTGGGTGCTGACTATGTGGTGTTTGCATGTTCTTCCTGAGACTGGGTTGGTTTTCCCTGGAATTCTCCAAAGATGCATAGGCTAGTAGGTCAATTGGCCAATGTAAATTGCCCTTGGTAGATGGGTGAGTGGTAGAATAAAGGTGAGCTTGTGGGGCGAATAAAGAATAGGATTAATGTAGGATTAGTGTAAATGGGTAGTTGATGTAGACTAGGTGAACTGTAGAGCCTGTTTCAATTCCGTATGACTATATATTCCTTGTCTTGAAAAATATTTGAATGGTGAAGTGCTATGATGTGTACATCCGATTTTGATTAATTTGGATAATAAGTTTATACATTAAGAGATGAGGGATTTCATCTGTAAGTTTAAGATGGAAACGCTCGAGTGATTCTCCTTGTGGCAAAGAAAATCATGAGGTTTGATGGAGGTATACAAGTCTTCCCCAGGGTACGGCTGGATTCCTCCTGTGAACTGTTCTTAATCTGAACAGTTCGCGAATTGGAAATGCAGCCGCTAGCTGAGTTTCCACATGGCAGAACACACCCGCAGCCCTACAAAAGCCAGCAAATCCATCTTGCTGGTCTCCCAAATGCTTGCTCGAATGTATGAGCTGGGCAGAAATTGGCAGTTTGAAGATGGATAGAACTTAACAACAACACCGTGTATGTTGTACTGTACTGTAACAATTCTAACTCTCCAAGTAGAACAAATGAATGTATTGGTGTAAGAATTTTCATAGCTGTATATTAACGTATTTATGACATCAACATGCTGCCAGCATGTCAAAATATGTAATGCAGTTTTTTCAGTGCAGTGAAATAATGGAACCGTGCCTCTGGTTCTGTTAATACCACTCCCACTTGGACACGAATGAAAAGCAATCATTGTTTTTGGTTTGGCGGTCGATTTCTGTCTCTGTTCGTATTTGTTTAAATCATATATACCAGAATTTGGAAAAGGATCCTTCATCTATTGCTTTGTAATGAATGGTACAAATTGATTGCACAAAGTAAGTTAAATGCTATATTACCCTGTCGGATGTAAGGTTATACAAAGTAATGCTTTATTCAGTGAAGGTGGAATCATGTCTCTGCAACGTCTCGGGCTTTAGATCTTTCCACCATCACTGAGTGACGTTGAAGTCAGAGAGTACCTTCAAACATAGCATATGTTGAAAATGTTTTATTTAGTTCAGCTTTTTCTTTTAGCATTCTGATGTAGCTAGGCTACATCAATTTATAAATCACTGATGATGTGTTACATTGATTAAGGGTAATTGTTCTTTATTTGAAAGAATTGGTCAAGAAGGACTCTGTCTCTTCTATATTTCTGCATTAGTAGAATTTATGAAATGTACAGGATAAATTGTCTCGAATCTTGGATAACCCATTATTATTTTCAAAGTTTGATGCTTATTTTGGTGCTTCAGAATTTTTTCAGTATATATTACTTGAAGATGTGCGGACCAGTTGCTTGGAGTATTCAAGAACATCTTCAACCTCTTGTTTCTATAGTCTGGGATTTCCCACTTGTTTCCAAAGGGTATCTATCGTACTAAGAAGAGTATGATGACCTGACTCCACGACTATCGTTTGGTAGCACTTATCCACCATAATGAAGTGCTTGAAGATCTTAATTATGGCATGGATCAACCCGTGCCACAGAAATTACACAGGACTGCTTCAATTTGCCTAGTGTCACAATGGGTCAACAGCAGATGCTATCTCACTGGCTCTCTATTCTACTCTTGACCATCTGGATAATAGAAACTCGTTGATCAGGTTGCTATTCATCGACCACAGCTTGATATCCAAAACCACTATCCCAGGGCTTGAAATTAGCAGTTGCCCGGGTGCCATTGACCACCCAAAGTGCCGCCGGGCAACCTAAACGCCGAGTCATTTTGCCCGGCTTGGCACTGCAGATACTGGTTTGTACCGAAGATGGACACAAAAAACTGGAATAACTTCATGGGTCAGGCAGCATTTCTGGAGAAAAAGAACGTGACGTTTCGTGTCGGCGAAGGCTGTATGTGGGGCGAAGATACTAGGTGCGTGGTGACGAAGGGTCGGAGCGAATGAGGGGCCCCGAACAGCGGCAGCAGCGGCCGTGAGAGCGGCTCCACAGCCTCCCCCTACCGCACCCCGCCCGCCCTGAAAGCGGGCGCTCTCTCTCTCGCGCTCTCTCTCTCGCGCTCTCTCTCTCGCCCTCTCTCTCTCGCCCTCTCTCTCTCGCCCTCTCTCTCTCGCCCTCTCTCTCTCGCCCTCTCTCTCTCGCCCTCTCTCTCTCGCCCTCTCTCTCTCGCCCTCTCTCTCTCGCCCTCTCTCTCTCGCCCTCTCTCTCTCGCCCTCTCTCTCTCGCCCTCTCTCTCTCGCCCTCTCTCTCTCGCCCTCTCTCTCTCGCCCTCTCTCTCTCGCCCTCTCTCTCTCGCCCTCTCTCTCTCGCCCTCTCTCTCTCGCCCTCTCTCTCTCGCCCTCTCTCTCTCGCCCTCTCTCTCTCGCCCTCTCTCTCTCGCCCTCTCTCTCTCGCCCTCTCTCTCTCGCCCTCTCTCTCTCGCCCTCTCTCTCTCGCCCTCTCTCTCTCGCCCTCTCTCTCTCGCCCTCTCTCTCTCGCCCTCTCTCTCTCGCCCTCTCTCTCTCGCCCTCTCTCTCTCGCCCTCTCTCTCTCGCCCTCTCTCTCTCGCCCTCTCTCTCTCGCCCTCTCTCTCTCGCCCTCTCTCTCTCGCCCTCTCTCTCTCGCCCTCTCTCTCTCGCCCTCTCTCTCTCGCCCTCTCTCTCTCGCCCTCTCTCTCTCGCCCTCTCTCTCTCGCCCTCTCTCTCTCGCCCTCTCTCTCTCGCCCTCTCTCTCTCGCCCTCTCTCTCTCGCCCTCTCTCTCTCGCCCTCTCTCTCTCGCCCTCTCTCTCTCGCCCTCTCTCTCTCGCCCTCTCTCTCTCGCCCTCTCTCTCTCGCCCTCTCTCTCTCGCCCTCTCTCTCTCGCCCTCTCTCTCTCGCCCTCTCTCTCTCGCCCTCTCTCTCTCGCCCTCTCTCTCTCGCCCTCTCTCTCTCGCCCTCTCTCTCTCGCCCTCTCTCTCTCGCCCTCTCTCTCTCGCCCTCTCTCTCTCGCCCTCTCTCTCTCGCCCTCTCTCTCTCGCCCTCTCTCTCTCGCCCTCTCTCTCTCGCCCTCTCTCTCTCGCCCTCTCTCTCTCGCCCTCTCTCTCTCGCCCTCTCTCTCTCGCCCTCTCTCTCTCGCCCTCTCTCTCTCGCCCTCTCTCTCTCGCCCTCTCTCTCTCGCCCTCTCTCTCTCGCCCTCTCTCTCTCGCCCTCTCTCTCTCGCCCTCTCTCTCTCGCCCTCTCTCTCTCGCCCTCTCTCTCTCGCCCTCTCTCTCTCGCCCTCTCTCTCTCGCCCTCTCTCTCTCGCCCTCTCTCTCTCGCCCTCTCTCTCTCGCCCTCTCTCTCTCGCCCTCTCTCTCTCGCCCTCTCTCTCTCGCCCTCTCTCTCTCGCCCTCTCTCTCTCGCCCTCTCTCTCTCGCCCTCTCTCTCTCGCCCTCTCTCTCTCGCCCTCTCTCTCTCGCCCTCTCTCTCTCGCCCTCTCTCTCTCGCCCTCTCTCTCTCGCCCTCTCTCTCTCGCCCTCTCTCTCTCGCCCTCTCTCTCTCGCCCTCTCTCTCTCGCCCTCTCTCTCTCGCCCTCTCTCTCTCGCCCTCTCTCTCTCGCCCTCTCTCTCTCGCCCTCTCTCTCTCGCCCTCTCTCTCTCGCCCTCTCTCTCTCGCCCTCTCTCTCTCGCCCTCTCTCTCTCGCCCTCTCTCTCTCGCCCTCTCTCTCTCGCCCTCTCTCTCTCGCCCTCTCTCTCTCGCCCTCTCTCTCTCGCCCTCTCTCTCTCGCCCTCTCTCTCTCGCCCTCTCTCTCTCGCCCTCTCTCTCTCGCCCTCTCTCTCTCGCCCTCTCTCTCTCGCCCTCTCTCTCTCGCCCTCTCTCTCTCGCCCTCTCTCTCTCGCCCTCTCTCTCTCGCCCTCTCTCTCTCGCCCTCTCTCTCTCGCCCTCTCTCTCTCGCCCTCTCTCTCTCGCCCTCTCTCTCTCGCCCTCTCTCTCTCGCCCTCTCTCTCTCGCCCTCTCTCTCTCGCCCTCTCTCTCTCGCCCTCTCTCTCTCGCCCTCTCTCTCTCGCCCTCTCTCTCTCGCCCTCTCTCTCTCGCCCTCTCTCTCTCGCCCTCTCTCTCTCGCCCTCTCTCTCTCGCCCTCTCTCTCTCGCCCTCTCTCTCTCGCCCTCTCTCTCTCGCCCTCTCTCTCTCGCCCTCTCTCTCTCGCCCTCTCTCTCTCGCCCTCTCTCTCTCGCCCTCTCTCTCTCGCCCTCTCTCTCTCGCCCTCTCTCTCTCGCCCTCTCTCTCTCGCCCTCTCTCTCTCGCCCTCTCTCTCTCGCCCTCTCTCTCTCGCCCTCTCTCTCTCGCCCTCTCTCTCTCGCCCTCTCTCTCTCGCCCTCTCTCTCTCGCCCTCTCTCTCTCGCCCTCTCTCTCTCGCCCTCTCTCTCTCGCCCTCTCTCTCTCGCCCTCTCTCTCTCGCCCTCTCTCTCTCGCCCTCTCTCTCTCGCCCTCTCTCTCTCGCCCTCTCTCTCTCGCCCTCTCTCTCTCGCCCTCTCTCTCTCGCCCTCTCTCTCTCGCCCTCTCTCTCTCGCCCTCTCTCTCTCGCCCTCTCTCTCTCGCCCTCTCTCTCTCGCCCTCTCTCTCTCGCCCTCTCTCTCTCGCCCTCTCTCTCTCGCCCTCTCTCTCTCGCCCTCTCTCTCTCGCCCTCTCTCTCTCGCCCTCTCTCTCTCGCCCTCTCTCTCTCGCCCTCTCTCTCTCGCCCTCTCTCTCTCGCCCTCTCTCTCTCGCCCTCTCTCTCTCGCCCTCTCTCTCTCGCCCTCTCTCTCTCGCCCTCTCTCTCTCGCCCTCTCTCTCTCGCCCTCTCTCTCTCGCCCTCTCTCTCTCGCCCTCTCTCTCTCGCCCTCTCTCTCTCGCCCTCTCTCTCTCGCCCTCTCTCTCTCGCCCTCTCTCTCTCGCCCTCTCTCTCTCGCCCTCTCTCTCTCGCCCTCTCTCTCTCGCCCTCTCTCTCTCGCCCTCTCTCTCTCGCCCTCTCTCTCTCGCCCTCTCTCTCTCGCCCTCTCTCTCTCGCCCTCTCTCTCTCTCGCCCTCTCTCTCTCTCGCCCTCTCTCTCTCTCGCCCTCTCTCTCTCTCGCCCTCTCTCTCTCTCGCCCTCTCTCTCTCTCGCCCTCTCTCTCTCTCGCCCTCTCTCTCTCTCGCCCTCTCTCTCTCTCGCCCTCTCTCTCTCTCGCCCTCTCTCTCTCTCGCCCTCTCTCTCTCTCGCCCTCTCTCTCTCTCGCCCTCTCTCTCTCTCGCCCTCTCTCTCTCTCGCCCTCTCTCTCTCTCGCCCTCTCTCTCTCTCGCCCTCTCTCTCTCTCGCCCTCTCTCTCTCTCGCCCTCTCTCTCTCTCGCCCTCTCTCTCTCTCGCCCTCTCTCTCTCTCGCCCTCTCTCTCTCTCGCCCTCTCTCTCTCTCGCCCTCTCTCTCTCTCGCCCTCTCTCTCTCTCGCCCTCTCTCTCTCTCGCCCTCTCTCTCTCTCGCCCTCTCTCTCCTCGCCCTCTCTCTCCTCGCCCTCTCTCTCCCTCGCCCTCTCTCTCCCTCGCCCTCTCTCTCTCGCCCTCTCTCTCTCGCCCTCTCTCTCTCGCCCTCTCTCTCTCGCCCTCTCTCTCTCGCCCTCTCTCTCTCGCCCTCTCTCTCTCGCCCTCTCTCTCTCGCCCTCTCTCTCTCGCCCTCTCTCTCTCGCCCTCTCTCTCTCGCCCTCTCTCTCTCGCCCTCTCTCTCTCGCCCTCTCTCTCTCGCCCTCTCTCTCTCGCCCTCTCTCTCTCGCCCTCTCTCTCTCGCCCTCTCTCTCTCGCCCTCTCTCTCTCGCCCTCTCTCTCTCGCCCTCTCTCTCTCGCCCTCTCTCTCTCGCCCTCTCTCTCTCGCCCTCTCTCTCTCGCCCTCTCTCTCTCGCCCTCTCTCTCTCGCCCTCTCTCTCTCGCCCTCTCTCTCTCGCCCTCTCTCTCTCGCCCTCTCTCTCTCTCGCCCTCTCTCTCTCTCGCCCTCTCTCTCTCTCGCCCTCTCTCTCTCTCGCTCCCCATCCATCCTGTACTAATCCACCCATTCATCCTGCACTGACCCACCCTCCATTTACCCTGCACTATCCCCTCATTCATCCTGTAGTGATCTCGCATTCATCCTGCACAGACCCTCCGATCCACATTGTACTGACCCACCCCCCCATTCATCAGCACTTTTATTTACCCCCATCCATCCCGTGCTGATCCCCCCCATTCAACACCACTGACACCCCCCGTGCTCTACCCTTACAATTTTACCTACTCCAACCAACACGTACTAATTCACCTGCCTCAATCCATCCATTCCGCACCGATTGCCTTCTGAACCCCCCCACCCCCTGCCATCTATCCACCCCGCACTGATTCACACACCCCCCTCCCCGACCCTATTGTGCTGGAAATGTCTTCAGAGTGAACATTGACTGTTTGATAATGGAATGCAATCAAATGTGTTTTAATTCGCAATGTTATTACTTGTTTTAGTCCATAAAGATGGATTAATTAAATTGTGAACACGTGAAACATTAAAACCGCAGCGTTCGATTGTCACTGCTACCGTTGACACGTTATTACAGAATTCATTTTAACGGCAAATCAATGCTCTTAATATGGAGTATCAGTACTGTAGTTATTTAATGAGCAACATTCACAACAATATGTTGGATTTATCCAGGTTTTGCTTCTACAGTCGGTCATATACATCACAAATTTGGTCAGGAGATATTTCAGTTGAAATTTTAACGTTAATTCTGAGGTGGGAATGATGGAAAAAGCGTTTATCAATAACTTTTTTAATCTGGTGCGTACAAACTGGGTATCTTCATTGCTGTTCACAACACGTACATCTAATCTGAATATCTGGTAATGTGGCGTTTTGACACCTTTAAACATATTACCAAAAGAACATTTGCTGCAGTTATGTCCTTTGGCCATCTCTTGTCAGTTAGTGTAATGTTTAACCTGTCAGATGGGTATGGTCGGTTTTAACAGCTATTATCATAAAATGCCTATAGAAATTTCCTTGCAACTAGTATATTTTGTTGTGGATAAATTATGTGGGAAGCGAGAGTGTTTCTGTACCAATAGCAATAACAACCCATGCTATGGCCATGTCATGGTAATTTCTGGTCCTTCACAGAAAACATGCTTGCATCAGTCTGCAGTGTGCATGGTTAAGCATATATGTTACCATGGTCCAGGATTTATTGACACAGGTTGGTCATACGCTGAATAATCCAACCACATTTTTGTTTGGAAGTGGAAAGAACTAATAGAAATTGCATTCATTGCAATGTGCAAAAAGAGTTGAGATACTGTATTGTAATGTTGCGCATGTCATTGTGGTATATATCATGTCTTGATTGGTGAATATGTTTAGTTTGTGACTTTATTTGAAGCAGAAATAATATGTGAATGCTTCATTGAGCATAATTCCAACTGGTAAATACGCACTTCGTCCGAGCACATTATTGCACGCGTCATGCAAACCGTCTTAAATGACCACCTAAACTGTCATTTGGCAACCTAAAAAGCTGCCAAGGTTGCCTGGCTGGCAACAGGGGAAAAGATTTAAGTGAGAGCTTACTATCACTTCCAAACTCCTCACCAGGTTTTGTGTCCTGGGCTGTACCTCCATTTGTGACTGAATCCTTGACATTATCATTGACAGACCTCAATCAGTGTGGATGGGTAACAACACTGTCTCCTCACTGACCAATGATGCATGTATACTTCAAAGCAATGTGCCTTGCCTCTTTATCTACTCTCTTTACACCCATGACTGTGGCTAAGTGCAGCTCCAACGCCATCTACAAGTTCACCGATGACGCAACTGTTCTTGGCCTAATCATGGGTTCAGAAAAATAGTAAAATACCTGGTTGAGTGGTGCTGCAACAACAACCTCTTGCTCAACATCAATAAAACCAAGGAACCCACCGTGGAATTCAGAATGCGTCAGTTTGGCGACCGCCCATATATTTTCAATCGAGCTTGGCAATGCAGAGGGTTAGCAAATTCCTGGGTGTTAACATTTTGGATCATCCATCCTAGGCCCAACTCATAGATGTGATCATGATGAAGGTGTGTCAGCACTAGTATTTTGTTATAAATTTAAAGAGATTTCGTATGTCACTGAATATTCTAACAATTTTTTACAGTTGTATTGCAGAAAGTATCCTGATGGGTTTCATGATGGACTAGTACTCAATTTCAATGACTTCAATACATAAGCAGAACATTTCTGTTGTTATGGGTTATGCAAACACATTTGTATTTAAGTTAAGCTTCTTAAAGTCTGTGACTTTGTGTGATATATTGTCTCTTTTTCCAACTTAGAATCTACATTGTTGGAGGAAGTGGGCATGGAGGATAACACGACCAATGTTTCCAAGGACAGGAGTAATAGGTGGGAGAAAATACAGGAAGGATTACAATTTATCCAGTGAGTATCATAGCTTTCAGGTTAATGGTACAGTTCTTTGAAGTATTGGATCAAACTGTTTGTCACTTGATGTACTGTAGCATCTGGGTGTTTTCTGTACCTGAATAGTCAGGGCTCGAAATTAGCGGTTGCCTGGGTGCCAATGACCACTCAAAGCGCCGCCGGGCTACCTAAACACCGAGTCATTTTGCCCTGCTTGGCAACCAGATACTGGTTTGTACCGAAGATAGACACAAAAAACTGGAGTAACTCCGTGGGTCAGGCAGCATCTCTGGAGAAAAGGTATGCGACGTTTCGTGTCGGCGATGGCTGTGCGGGGCAAAGATACTAGATGCGGGGTGAGGAAGGGTCGGAGCGAATGACGGGCCCAGAACAGCGGCAGCAGCGGCTCCGTCTCCTCCTCCTCCCGCACCCCGCCCGGCCTGATGAGGGCCTCTGCTTGTAAACCCGCTAACCGCGCTTTCAAAACAAACCCGCACGCTGAGGCCTCCCCCTCCCTCCCTCCCTCCTCCCAGCCTCGGCGTGCGGGAGGGTTTGTTTTGAAAGCGGTTATCGTCGTTAGCGGATTTACAAGCAGAGGCCGTTATCAGGCCGGGTGGGGTGCGGGAGGAGGAAGAGATGGAGCCGCTATCGCAGCCGCTGCTGCCGCTGTGCGAAGCCCGTCATTCGCTCCGACTCGTCTGAAGCAGCTGCACCAAAGATCTTATAGCTATAGGATCTCTGAGCTGCACCGCTCGGCCCCGCACCTTGCTGTTGGCTGGCGGTGGCGAGGATTTCCCAACGGCCAAGGCAGCAGGGCGATGTTGTCCGAGGAGCGCTGTCCTTCCTTCCTACCCACCTCGCCACCCTCTCCCTCTCTCTCACTTTTGTACGCCCTCTCCGCCCCCTTATCTTGGGACCTCTCCTCTCCATCCAGCACTGATCCTCATTCCCAACTCTATTCAGTCCTCACTGACATCCCCTGTGCTCCCCTCCCCATCTACCCTCCCCCCTCCCCACCATCCATTCATCCTGCGCTGAACACCCTATCCACCTCGCATTGATTCTCCTGCCACCCCCCCCCCCCCCCCCATCCATCCTACACTGGTTCCAATTCACCCTGTACTTACCCCTTTCCCATCCATCCTGTACTGATCTCCCATCCATCCTGTACTGATCTCCCATTCATCCTGTACTAATCCACGCATTCATCCCGTACTGACCCACCCTGCATCTTCCCCCCTTCCCCTCATTCATCCTGTAGTGATCTCCATTCATCCTGCGCAGACCCTCCGTTCCGCATTGTACTGACCCCCGCCCCCCCCATTCTTCCTGTACTGATCTCCCATTCAAGAAGAATGGGGGAACAGTCTGAAGAAGGGTCTCGACCCGAAATGTTGCCTATTTCCTTCGTTCCATAGATGCTGCCTCACCCGCTGAGTTTCTCCAGCACTTTTGTCTTCCCCCATCCATCCCGCACTGAACCCCCCATTCAACACCACTGACATACCCAGTGCTCTCCCCTCACAATTCTACCTACTACAACCAACACGTACTAATTCACCTGCCTTAATCCATCCATTCTGCACTGACTGCACCAGCCCCCCCCCCCCCCCCCACCCCCGCCATCTATCCACCCCACACTGATTCACACACACACACCCCTCCCTGATCCTATCGTGCTGGAAATGTCTTCAGAGAAAACATTGACTATGTTTGATAACGGAATGCAATCAAATGTGTTTTAATTCCCAATGTTATTATTTGTTTTAATCCATAAAGATGAATTAATTAAATTGTGAACATGTGAAACATTAAAACCGCAGTGTTCGATTGTCACTGCTGCCATTGACACGTTATTACAGAATTCATTTTAACGGCAAATCAATGCTCTTAATATGGAGCATCAGTACTGTAGTTATTTAACGAGCAACATTCACAACTATACGTACGCACATATGTTACCATGGTCCAGGATTTATTGACAGGTTGATCTTACGCTGAATAATCCAACCGCATTTTTGTTTGGAAGTGGAAAGAACTAATAGAAATTGCATTAATTGCAATGTGTAAAAAGTTGAGATACTGTCTTATCATTTTGCTGCATGTCATTGTGGTATATTTCATGACTTGATTGGTGAATATGTTTAGTTTGTGACTTTATTTGAAGCAGAAATAACATGTGAATGCTTCATTGAGTACAATTCCGACTGGTAACTACGCTCTGAATTAAATATTAGCTATTTTCTATTATATTTAAATAATAGTTATATTCTATTTTCTATTATACACGCTATCTGGGAGCAAGGGTTCAGGCTACCTCAATGTCCTGGGATATTTCAGTGATCAATAGTTGACATTGCTGCTGGTGTTGTTAATGTTTCAATAAAGTGTAAAACATACATGTGAAAATAATATTAAGTTCACTCAGTCATATAGTTACTAATCAGTGTGCCCAAATTTGGCTTGTGATCAGATCTGAATATTTGGAATAAATAGGACATTTAACTATTAAATTATGTTTAAATATTAAACATAATATCCCACTGCAATAAAATAGTTTGGCACATATTACATTATAATTAGAGCCACATCCATTTATTTATTTTTTCATTGTTAAATTACACGTGCTTTTTTGCCCTGCCATTTCTAAATTATCTTGTTTCCTAACATTGCCCCCCTGAGTCAATACTTTGTAGAACCACCTTTCGCTGCATTTACAGCTGCAAGTCTTTTGGGGTATGTCTCTACCAGCTTTGCAAATCTAGAAACTGACATTTTTGCCCATTCTTCTTTGCAAAATAGCTCAAGCTCAGTCAGATTGGATGGAGAGCGCCTTTGAACAGCAATTTTCAAGTCTTGCCAGAGATTCTCAATTGGATTTAGGTCTGGACTTTGACTGGGCCATATGCTTTGATCTAAACCATTCAATTGGAGCTCTGGCTGTATGTTTAGGGTCGTTGTCCTGCTGGAAGGTGAACCTCTGCCCCAGTCTCAAGTCTTTTGCAGACTCTAACAGGTTTTCTTCCAAGATTGCCCTGTACTTGGCTCCATCCATCTTCCCATCAACTCTGACCAGCTTCCCTTGCCCTGCTGAAGAAAAGCATCCCCACAGCATGATGCTGCCACCACCATGTTTCACAGTGGGGATGGTGTGTTCAGGGTGATGTGCAGTGTTAGTTTCCCACCACACATAGCGTTTTGCATTTAGGCCAAAAACTTTAATTTTGGTCTCATCACACCAGAGCACCTTCCTCCACATGTTTGCTGTGTCCCCCACATGGCTTGTGGCAAACTGCAAACGGGACTTCTTATGGCTTTGTTTCAACAGTGGCTTTCTTCTTGCCACTCTTCCATAAAGGCCCGATTTGTGGAGTGCACGACTAATAGTTGTCCTATGGACAGATTCTCCCACCTGAGCTGTGGATCTCTGCAGCTCCTCCAGAGTTACCATGGGCCTCTTGGCTGCTTCTCTGATCAATGCTCTCCTTGCCCGGCCTGTCAGTTAAGGTGGACGGCCATGTCTTGGTAGGTTTGCAGTTGTACCATACTCTTCCCATTTTTGGATGATGGATTGAACAGTGCTCCGTGAGATGTTGAAAGCTTGGGATATTTTTTTATAACCTAACCCTGCTTTAAACTTCTCCACAACTTTATCCCTGACCTACCTGGTGTGTTCCTTGGGCTTCATGATGCTGTTTGTTCACTAATGTTCTCTAACAAACCTCTGAGGCCTTCACAGAACAGCTGTATTTATACTGAGATTAGATTACGCACAAGTGGAGTCTATTTACTAATTAGGTGACTTCTGACGGCAATTGGTTGCACTGGATTTTATTTAGGGGTATCGGAGTAAAGGGGGCTGAATACTTTTGCACGCCACACTTTTCAGTTTTATTTGTAAAAAAATTTGAAAACCATGTATCATTTTCCTTCCACTTCACAATTATGCACCACTTTGTGTTGGTCTATCACATACAATCCCAATAAAATACATTTACGTTTGTGGTTGTAACGTGACAAAATGTGGAAAGGTTAAAGGGGTATGAATACTTTTGCAGCCACTGTATATTGTGTCTTAAGCTATATTGGAAGTTGAGATGAATTGAACGTTGATGGAATTTTATTGTCAATGGAAGATTGTGTTTTTTATTGCAAAGAATAATTTTAGAGAGCTGCTTGTGTGCAATGATGATAAAATAAACAAGACACACATTATCTATGTGTATAGTTAAACATGGAAAAGAAGTAGGTGCAGTAGGATTTGCTCTGCTGTTTCTTGATGCTACATAGCTACTCGATGAGATGCACAGCATCTGTGTACAATGAAATTAAATTGTTACCCCTAGCTAGTTGCTACTAAACTCAAGATAAAAAAAAGTTTACTGTTTAAAAATCGTCATGAAAATGTTTTACCCTGTTTGGGGGCAGAGTCTTATCTTTCAAATTTTAATTGTCATTTGTCTGCTTTTAATCTCTCAATGCCACTGTTTGTCTCTTTCACTTTCTGTATGTGATTTTTCAATTAAATTAAATATTCTTCCTAGTTATGACTTAATTAAACAATCAAAAAATCTAGATTTTTTTTTAAGACTAAGTGAGAGAGAAACATAGCAAAAATGTTGCATGTTCTAATCCTAAAAAATCCTGCTTGTTTGTGAGAAGGACATACACTAATAATAATGGGTGGAACTTCTCAAATTATGTTGGCTGCAGCGTGCCTAAGAGTCAGTGCTGTTTGTTTCCTGATACAAAATGTGTGTTCCTTTTAGATTTAAATATATACATAAAAATATACCTACTAATAATCTATTTTAGTATAATAATGCATGTTATTGAACTCCAATAGTAGAATAATGAATTGCCATAACTTCTTCATTTCAACCTTTTGTATACATTGAAAATTATATTGTCTCCAAACTTCCTTCCCAATCCCAGCTGTAATTACTATTGAATGACTGTGTTCTGTCCTTTCCCTCCCATTCCGCTTTGAATTACTTTTGAAGCCACCTGGCGTATTGTGTGTAGTTTTGGTCTCCAAATTTGAGTAAGGACATTCTTGGTATTCAGGGAGTGCAGCGTAGGTTCACAAGGGTAATTCCTAGGATGGCGGGACTGTCATCCCGGGGTACGGAGAGAAGGCAGGTACAGGATACTGAGTTGGATGATCAGCCGTGATCATATTGAATGGTGGTACGAAGGGCTGAATGGCCTACTCCTGCACCTATTTTCTATGGTTCTATGTCATGCTGAAAGAATGAAGCGGCTAGGCTTGTATAGTCTGGAATTTAGAAGGATGAGAGGGAATCTTATTGAAACAATTAAGATTATTAAGGGTTTGGACACACTAGAGGCAGGAAACATGTTCCCGATGTTGGGGGAGTCCAGATCCAGGGGCCACAGTTTAAGAATAAGGGGTAAGCCATTTAGAACGGAGATGTGGAAAATCTTTCTCCCACAGAGGGTTGTGAATCTGTGGCATTCTCTGCCTCTGAAGGCAGTGGCGACGAATTCTCTGTATGCTCTCAAGAGAGAGTTGGATAGAACTCTTAAAGATAGCGGCGTCAGGGGATATGGGGAAAAGGCAGGAACGGGATATTGAGCGTGGATGATCAGCCATGATCACAGTGAATGGTGCTGGCTCAAAGGTCCGAATGCTCTACTCCTGCAGCTATTGTCTATTGTTTATTGTCATCAGGTTTACTGTGTGCATGAGGTAAATATTCAACAGCGTTAATACTAAAATTGCAATTAAAGTAATTGAGCCCAATGTTCAGATTGCTGGTGAGTAACTAAAGTTTGCCACTCATTCACCACTGGGAGTACCTTGTTTTGTTCTTGCAGTGTGTTCCTGGGTGCAACCTTCCAACAAGTGGCATGCAGAACAATGAGGCTCTGCTTGCTGCCTGATCTGTTGAGTTACTCTAGACTGTGTATTTTCTGTTTTCTTGGTGCTTAAAGCCAAACTATTATATTTGCTATATTATTGTTAGATAGTGTTCAATTGTCTTTACAGAGTATTGTTTTTCCAAATTTCGTAGAAATGGCTTGCTTTTTATAGTGACCTTCATGACCTAATACACTGCCACATATTTTACAATGAATGGAAGTACATCAAGCACTGCTGTCATGTAGGAACATGAAAATGAAGAATTCAATTTAAAAAAAAAGATACTCCCAGTTTGCAAACATTTATTCTCTCTTAGATTATTTTAAAATAGGTAATATATTATAGATCATGTGTGCATGTATAGTTGGAATAGTTAATGAAAGCTAACAATTTACCTTTTTTGATAGAAATAACAACCTTATTAAAGGTGGCAGTTTGGAGAAATGATATTTTAGATTTTGGAAAAATATTTAAATGATTCATTTATAACGTAGGAATGCCAAGAACAAGAGACGAGCTTCAGAAGTGGATTTAAATATTGGCTATGCAGATGGATGGCTTTGAATAGAGCTTTGTTGACGTGGCATGGAGTCATTAAAGGAGTGCCAAAGGGCTCATTGCTGGGACTATTGCTGTTAACAATTATAGGTCTTTTGGCTGGGAGACTGGAACAGAACTGGGTTAAATTTGTAAATGAAGCTGGATTGGTATGGATATCAAACTGTGGGGATGAGATGAACCAAATAAAAGGGATCTGAGGTATATTGGAAAGAAATACTTTTCAGTGGCAAATAGCAATTAGACCAACATGGGAAAGTGTGGGGAATTATGTGATGCTCGCGAGCGGCAGTATCACAGGGAACATTACAATCAATAGTGCAGATTGTTTGGAATGGCAGTGACTTAATCAAATCTTGTTGCATGCAAGAAATTCAACACATGATACTCAGTTTGTACAAGGTATTGTCATAACTAGAATAGTGTACAATGCTGGTGATTATACTGCAAAATCTAGGTTTTACTTTTTGAAATGGTGCAGGAAAGGGTAAACTGATTGATATTTGTAATTAGGATTTGTACTTTGTTGTAAGGAATTGACTGACCAGGAGATGTCACTTGAATATTGAAGCATGGGGCTTTCATGTACTGAAACAAATGAAAATGTGACATGTCTAGAGGAAAAAAGATGCACAGATATAGATTAACTATCTGGAAGAGGATTAGAATAATCAATCCAAGGAGGCAGTAAAAGCTTTTTAAAGGGGAAATGGATAAAGAAGTGATGCAGGGGTAGAGTTGCTGCCTGACAGCCCCAGAGACCCGGCTTCGATCCTGATATGGGTGCTGTCTGTACGGAGTTTGTAGGTTCTCCCGTGACCTGCGTGGATTATCTCCGGGAGCTCCGACTTCCTCCCACATTCCAAAGACGTACAGGTTTGTAGGCTAATTGTCTTGGTAAAATTGTCCCTCGTGTGTGTAGGATAGTGTTAGTGTGTGGGGACTCTGTGGGCCAAAGGGCCTGTTTCCACGCTGTATCTCAAATCAAAGCAAAACTCATATGAGCAGTGTTATTTTTAAGGAGATCAAGAGACTGCAGTTTCTTGCCTTGGCCTGTATTTTCCTATATGATGACTTGTCTGAATCGGTTACATGACTGCATTTATTTTAAATAATTGCTGAACTTTTGGAATTTTAGAACTTTAGAATTTTACTCTTGGAAAAGAATGGGGTTTTTTTGAAGAAAAAAGACACATTGGAACACTGCTCAGCGTTGTAATTTAATATTTTGGTCTATACACTTGTATGCATGATAAACAGACTTAAAGAGAAAAATCCCAATGGTCTGGAATGTCCAGGCAATGGTGAGCCACCCACATTGTCTTCTCCTCTTCCTATCAGGTCTGTAATTACCTGGAACTGATCTTGTGGCAGCTTTGTGATAGAAGCTGGCTGTCATGTGGTCAGCCAGGGTTTGTGCATTGATGCTCTCTCCTTGTAAATGGGTATCACATGGAAAGGCATAAACAAGTCTGAGAATAAACGCTTTCTTGGCTAAGGCACAGCCCCAGGCTTTATCAGCCAGACCTATCATGGGAATGTTATACGTATCTCTTGGAGAATGGGCTTGTAGTTTCACTGGTAATTCGAGTTTCACTGTACCTTAATTGGTACACGTGACAATAAACTGACCTTTGAACATTGTCGGAGTGCAGACAAAATATAGCACCATATGTGTGTCCTGTGGATATTGGTGTTAGTTTATTATTATCGCATGTACTGAGGCCTTGCAGCGCATAACCCCTGCTTAGACACACTTCAGTTAGCTTCTTTCAGAAAGCTTTGGTTTGCATGCTATCCTATCAATTCAGAGCATACTATACACTAGTACAATTAAGCCATACACAAGTACAACAGGTAGTGCAGAGAACAATAGAAGAGTGCAGAAAATAGTGATACAGCAGGGTAACAGCAGAGACCACCAGGGGCGCCGGGGAGATGACAGCCCTGCCGGCAGTCTTTTTGTTTTTTATCTTTTTGTTATTTTTAAGCGTTTGTTAAAAGTTTGTTTTAATGTACTTCAGTTTGTTTTATGTAGGGGGAGGGGATTGGGGGAAACTTTTTTTCATGTTCCTACCTTCTCAGAGATGTGATCAATTTTTCGGATCACATTCTCCGGACTCTGCGGCCTACCATCGCTGGAGCTGGAGGCCTCCTCGGACTGTCGTGAGCCCCACCACGGGGCGCGGACTTGCCATCGGAGCGGATCCCTTGCCTGGGATCACTCCCACTGCGGACTTACCATTAAGGGCTCGCAGTCTCTGGAGAGGCTAGTCGGGAGCTCCAACGCCGCAGAAGGTACGACCAGCACCGACGCGAGGATTGGTCGCCTGGCACGGGGGAGCTGACATCCCCCCCCCCCCCCCCCCCCGATGCAGGAGCTTGATCGCCTCGACATGGAGGGCCCGAACGCCGCTGGTTACAGGAGTCAAGACCGTCCCGTCAACGGGGGACTCGAGGCCCCCGACTGAGGAAGGACAAAAGGAAGGACTTGAACTTTATTTCGCCTTCCATCACAGTGAGGGATGTGTAGGAGTCACTGTGGTGGATGTTCATGTTAAAATGTGTTTTTGAGTCTGTTGCGTTTAATTGTATGACTGACCTGGCCAGTGAAATTGCTCGTATGTTGCAAAACATACTTGGCGAATAAAATATGATTCTGATTACAATAATAGAGGGAGAAGTCCAGTATCTGTAATGAAGGTAGGTTGGAAAGTTAAGGCTACCTCTTAACTTACGGGGGCACTGTTCAGTGGTCTGATAACAGAGGGAGGCAAATGTTCCTCAGCTTGGTTGCACGTGCTTTTAAGTTTTTGTATCTCCTGCCTGACGGGAGAGGGGAGACGAGGGAATGACTGGGGTGAAAAGGGTCCTGGATTATGTTTGCTGCTTTCCCAAGGTAGTGTGAAATATAGATTGAGTTTATGGTTGGAAGTCTGGTTTGCGTGATGGACTGGGCTACATCCACAGCTCTGGAATTTCTTCCCGTCTTTGGGTGCTTTCTCTGATGCATTTGTAGAAGTTGGTATGAGTTGTTTGAGAAGTGCCAAACTTCCTGAGTCTCCTGAAGAAGTAAAGGCATTTGATTTTCGATTTTTGACTTTAGAGATAAGACACAATGTGGAAACGGGCCCTTCGGACCACTGAGTTTGTGCTGACCAGTAATCAGCCTGTACACTATCACTATCCTACATACTAGAGACAATTCACAGTTTTTACCAAAGCCAATTAACATACAAACCTGTATGTCTTTGGAGCGTGGGAGGAAACCTATCCGGTCACAGGAAGAACGTACAAACTCTGTACAGACAGCACCCATAGTCAGGATCGAGCCCTGGTCTCCGGTGTTATAAGGCAGCAACTTAACCGCTGCACCGCTGTTGAAGTTCACAACCATTTCCACTTCAGTATGATTGATACTGATTGGAGCATGTATTCCACCATGCTTCCTCAAGTCAATAACTAGCTTTTTTGACTTCCTAACATTGAGGGCGTGGTTGTTGTCTTGACATCATATTACTAAGAGCTCTAAGTGCATCCTGTACTCTGTGTCCTCATTGTTCGGCATCTGGCCCACTACAGTGGTGTTGTCTGCAAACTTATAGCTGAGTTAGAACAGAATTTGGCTGCACAGTCGTGTGTGTATAGAGAGTAAAGTAAGGGGCTGAGACCTCTCTGTGGAGTAGGTCAGTGAGAATTGTTAAGGGGGATGTTTTGTCGTCTATCGTCAAGGTTCGTGGTCTGCTTGGACAGAAAGTCAAGGATGCGATAGCAGAGAAGGGTGCTGTCTCTTTCATCCAGGAGTTTGGAGATGAGTTTGGATGGGATTGTGCTGCTGAGGGCAGAGATACAGTTAATAAATAGGAGTCTGACATAGTATCCCTTTATTGCAATTTACTTTGTAATTGAGGTTCAAATCATTTTGGACTTGCTAAATAACTACATCATTACACCGTTCTTGCACTCTAAGAATAGCTTATTGTAGGCTTCTTTGTTACCTCTGCCCATTACTTTTTTCCCCTGTTCATTTGATAATGGAGAGAATCCATTTGAAAATAAATAGAATTTAAATAGTTGCAGTTAATTACTCACTATATAATAAACTATATAAAGCTCTCCACTTCTATTTCAAGTTGTGCCTAGCCATACCCAACTGATTTTATTGTTTGATGTGAAAAATCTTTGATCATTAGTAACGGCAGTTATTTTTCCTCAGAAGAAGCTTTGAAAGACAGATTTCCACTTTGTCCACAGTAATTGCATGGCATTCTTAAAGGTCATGGTGATCACTAGAGCCAGGATTTTGCCATGTGCCTTTTCATGCCTTCTTTGATGATTTCACCAAGATAATGCCTTTTTCACGGTCGAGTGCCTAAATCAGCCCTTTTTTGCCGTTTTGCTAAAAGGCTGTGCTATTTTCTCTAATTGTACCGTGATTACCATGCCGTTTTCTATGTTAACATGTTAATATTAATGTTATTATTAACGCGTTAACATAGTATAAATTCCAAGAAAATTCCCGCCACCGGGGCAAAACCGGGGGCGCTACCATCGGTCGTTCATCCGTTTGTGCCACTGCCCACTGGTTCAGCCTTCTCCAAGATCCATTTAAGAAAGAACTGCAGATGTTGGAAAAATCAAAGGTAGACAAAAAATGCTGGAGAAACTCAGCGGGTGAGGCAGCATTTATGGAGAGAAGGAATATGCAACGTTTTGGGTCGAGACCCTTCTTCAGACTGATGTGTGGGGGGGGCGGGAAAAATAAAGGAAGAGGCAGAGACAGTAGGACTAGAAGGAGAGGGGGAGGAGGGAGAACATAAGGGCTATATAAAATTAGAGAAGTCAATGTTGATACTGCTGGGACTACCCAAGCGAAATACCCACGCTTGTCTCCTCACTACATTTACTGCTGGCTCCAGTCGCAAATCTGAGTTTTCCAGTGATCTGTGCAAGACATTCATTGATACTGGAATTCCACTGTGGAAATTGGAAAACAAATTTCTCAGTGTTTTTTTTAGAGAAATACACAGAGGAACATTGACCAAGCGAATCATCATTATGGAAAAAATATGTTGACAGCAACTTCAGCCTTGTTGTGCACAAAATTAGAGATGAAGTTGCATGCAACAAAATATGGATCTCAATTGATTACACAACCGATGCTGTGGGGAGATGTGTTGTGAATGTGGTCATCGGTACACTGGAGGCAGGTCAACCATCAAAGGAGTATTTGTTGACATCGGAAGTTTTGGGGAAGTCAAACAGCTCAACTATTGCTCAGTTGTTTACATCTTCACTTGCTCTACTTTGGCCAGAAGGTATAAAACACGAGAATGTTCTTCTGTTTGTGACTGATGCAGCTCCGTACATGAAAAAAGCTGCTCGTGCTCTTAAAGTTTTATTCCCCAAAATGTTGCATTTGACATGCTTAGCTCAAGGACTTCATAGAATTGTTCAGCACAAATGTAGCTTGCTTCCAAATGTCGATCACCTAGTTTCCAATGTTAAAAAAATCTTCCTCAAAGCACCGTCACGTGTGCAGTTGTTCAAGGAAATGGCACCCGAGATTCCGTTACCTCATCAGCCCGTTTTGACTAGGTGGGGTACATGGCTCTCTGCTGTACACTACTATGCTGCAAATTTAGAAAAGATAAAAGAAATCATCAACTGTTTTGAAGAAGAAGAATCTGCTGTAGTCAGGATCGTCAGTGAAATCATACCGAAAATGTCCCTCCACCGCGATCGTGCGTTTATTGCTTACAATTTTGCCAACTTCCGACAAGCTATCACCCCTTGAGAAATGTGGCGAAACATTAGTGAATAACCTGCAGGTTTTCAACAAAGTAACTGACGATATCCGTAAAGATATGCAAGGAAAATGTGAGAGAGTGATTTTAGCTAACAAAGATCTTGGAGAAATACAAGACATAGCTAAAGCTCTCAAAGGTAGTTGTAATGCACAAGATATCGACATGAATATAGAGTCGGTAGCTTGTTTCAGGTATGCACCAGTGACCTCGGCTGGCGTAGAAAGAAGTTTTTCACAACAGAAGCATATTCTGTCTGACCGACGGCGTAGTTTAACACTAGATGATTTGTAACAAATGCGAGTAATTATGTGCGACCAGGCAACTTGGATCATTTAATGTAGAATACCTTTATATTATCATTTTTAACCATATTTTGATGGTGGAAATATGCCTTTTAATGCCTTTTTTTGGTAGATAAATGCCTTTTTTGTGCCTTTTTTGTAATTTTATTATGCCTTTCTGCTTGCCTGTTTCAGAGTTTTTTAGCGCCTAAACATCTTGGCTCTAGTGATCACATAAACCTCCTGTGATATAGAATGTTTACAACATTCCAGCTCTTGAATAGTGCATTTTAATACATTTTTCAATACATTTAAATTGAGGGTAATTGGAATATTTCTGCATATGCACATGTTAAGGTTTATATTCTACTTTGAGCAGCTGTACTTAACTGTCTACAGCTGATCTTACCATTTCGGTCATTTCTGTTCTACATTTTCTGAAGATCACCGGAAAGTGCTGGTGGGTACAAAAGACAATTGTATCCTTTCCCATTCATGGGGGAAATGGAGCCAGAAAGGTTTGTGTGAATCAGATAAATAAAAATGTGGTTTTCTTTTTCAGGTCTACATTACCCTACCCTGGACCAGATGTAGAGTATGAGGTAAAATAAAAGACTTTAAAATATTTTAATGTGTATTCAGCTAATATCTTCCTCGGTTGCTTATTCTTAATTACTTCCCCAATTAAGGCTGCACAAGAAGTGCCAGTCCTGCCAATGACATTAATGTCCTGTGAATGGAGAAATAAATAATGTTACTGTTAAATTTATGGTGGTGGGGGTAAACGCTACTAAGGTTGATGAGAATTCTAAACTTGCATAAATTTTGTAGTGTAATAAATCAGAGCATATAGTAATTTGGAGACAGATACAGTATAATTCCTACTCTTGACTGCTTTGTAAAAGGGAACGATAGATTGAAAAGGGATGCCTGGCATGAGTGGCTATTGGATATTCTACCCATTCATTCAAACTGGTGATTAAAGTAAGATAGATACAAAATGCTGGAGTAACTCAGCGGGACAGGCAGCATCTCTGGAGAGAAGAAATGGGTGACGTTTCTGGTCGACCATTTTGACAATTTTCCAAACAGGTCTGCAACCCATGCCAATTAGTTTTCAATCCACCATGACTGGGAAAGGAAAACCTGCTTCTCATTTCCCTTGTTGTGTTCCATCTTGTTTTGAAGCATGGAAGTATGTCATCCAATAAGAAAGTTCAGCACGTAGTTTGATGGTCTGCTTCTCTGCTTGAGCATTATATAATTTAAAGATTTACGAGTCACATTGCAAAAATTAGGTGGAGCAAATCCATTGCAACAGACATTGTTTTTTAACTAACATGCTGGCATGTTTTCCAATCAAATGCCTGATCAGATATTGTGTGTAAATGAAAATCAAATCTCCATCGGCAAGAAATTAAAGAGTAATGGCAACGAACATAAATATTGAGAAAGTAATCAGCATTTCAGATTAATGGTTTGATTTGTCAAGAAAGAGAACCATTTATGCTCTGAATTGCTAATGGAATAATAAATGTATCGGCAATGCGACCTCTGGAGTATATATTGCAAACTAATTCTCTCCCAGGATTTCAATCTCTCGGGATTAACACATTTGAAACCTGCATTGTGATCACCAACAAAGAGCAAGAAATAAACGATTAGCATGGTCGATAATGGTTTACAACCCTTTTCTGAACTGAGACGGTTAATGCGTAATGATAATTTCTCATTTGGTCTAGAAGGACAAGGCGTATTGCTTGATGATCCATACTGGAAAACCCAATGATACTTTATCACAGGAAAACTAATATGAAGTGTGAGTTGTATAAGCAGAGTTATTTAATCAGACCTTTTCTAGACGTGCTACTTAATGTTTTAACTTACTTTATAGATATTTCTTCAAGAACTTGTGAAAAACTTATATGATGAGGGAAATGATAAGTTCCGAGAAGGCAACTGGGCAGAAGCTTTGAATCAATATACTGAAGCCTTAAATGTAGCTGATTATGCATCTGAAGAAATCAACATTGTGAATGGCGTCATAGAGAAACTTTATGCAAATCGTGCAGCATGTTATCTGAATATGGTAAGATTTAAAAACAAATTGTAACATGGGTTGAATTGCCCATTGACAAACTATCTAAATGTCTTTGGGAAGAATTAAGACTTCTCAATTATTGTTTACATTGGCAAATTTATCATGTGATTTTGGTTCAAAGAAATCTGCGTGTAAAGATGAACACTCATTTATTTTTGAAGATAGATGCAAAGTGCTGGAGTTACTCAGTGGGACATGCAGCATCTCTGGAGAAAAAAGATGGGTCACCCTTCCTTTCTCTGCAGAGATGCTGCCTGTCCCACTGAGTTACTCCAGCACTATGCTTCTATCTTTAGTATAATCCAGCATCTGCAGTTCTTTGTTTCTACACTTTCTTTGCTTGGGCATGTACTTTTTGACACTAGTGATCCCCTTTCTGTTCCTTCCTTTGTCCGAGCAATGACTCTTCCAACAAGATCATAAACTAATTTTACAGACAATACTTTATTTTCACTGCAGAGTTGTGTTGAATGCTAAAACAAATTATGTTCATCGTCCACATAATGTTTTTATTTTGTACTATTTGTGATTTCAGGGTCTCTATAATCAAGTACTAGAGGATTGTGACAAAGCTTTGCAACTGAATCATAACAATTACAGAGTGCTCTTTCGAAAAGGAAAATCCTTGAAAGAATTAGGAAGGCAGAAAGAAGCCTATGATGTTGTTGTAAAGTGTTCACTAGCTGTGCCACATGTAAGATAAATTCAATTTATATTTCCATATGTTGTCCAATAACAACTATATTCTCAAATATGCTTTTGAACTTGTTAATACTGCTATTTAATTATGTATTTTGTGAAACAATCTTATGTGAAAATTCAGATAAGATTATTTCATGTTCACAATTTGCATTCCTTTCACCATATGATTCTATTTAACCCATTGAATCTATAGCACTCAAGGCAATCCCATTTGTCCAATCTCTCTATTTATCTTCTTGTAACCACTTAGCCTATTCTCTCTTTCTCCTATCCAAAATCTCCATCTAATTCTCCTGCTGTCAACCTATACTGGAGAAAATTTACTGCTTTAGCCCCAGTACAGGTCAATTTTACACGTTTGTTTAAATGCCATCCGATCTCTGGACATGGGAGAAAACTGGGAGCATATGCGAGAAATCGATATGGTCACAGGAAGACCAGCACACAATAAAATAGGAGCAGGTGTGGATCTTCAAGCCTGCCCCACCAGTTAATATGATCACGGCTGATCTATAGACTGAAGATTTTAGAGATACAGCATGGAAACAGGCCCTTTGGATCACCGAGTCCACACCAACCAGCGATCACCCCGTACACTAACACTATCCTACACACTAGGGACAATTTGCAATTTTACCAAAGCCAATTAACCAACAAACCTGTACGTCTTTGGAGTTTGGGGGAAAACCCACATAGTCACTGGGAGAACGTACCATCTCTGTACAGACGGCACCCGTAGTCAGGATCAAACCTGTACTCTGACTGATTGGTCAAACCTGGCGCTGTAAGGCAGCAACTCTATCGTTGCGCCACTGTGCCTCCTCTATGACTCTGTGACATCTAGGTTGTCTCAACTCCATTCTGTGCTACTTCTCCATACCTTCTACCTCAATCTATCAAATATTTATCTATCTCCACTTTAAATACCTGCAATGATCCAGCTGCCACCACCCTTTGTAGCCGAGAATGCCATAGATTGACCACAATATGCAAAAACAAATCTTTATGCACCTCGGTTTTAAAGACATGCCACTTATCTTTTAGTTATATCCCTTTTCAAGATTTTCCCACTAGTGAAAATGTTCTAACAAACCCCTGTCAAGCCCTCTTAGGATCTTGTTTTTGAATAAGGTTACCTCTCATTCTCCTGAACTCCAAGAAATGCAAGCCAAACTATTGAGTCAGTCAACTCACTCACCTCAGGAATTATCACTGGTGAATGTCCACATACTGTCTTCAATGATACCAAGTATTTTTTTTCCAGTAAGGGGGATAAAAAAACTACTCGGTATTCCAGAGGCAACATGCCGTGCCCTGTACAATTGTCACAAAATCTGCTTTTTTAAAAAATTATTTTATTTCAATAAAGGCCCAAAATGCCATTTTCCTTCTTGTTGGAACTATCTGGTAGTTTTTTGTGATTCCTCTTACTGATTCATCCCAAGAATATCTCCACTCACTGTGTCTCACTTGAGTTGCTATCAGAACTGGCCAAGTCTGATGAAAGACCTGTAATATCATTAATCACATGTACCAAGGTACAGTGAAATGCTTTTGTTGCGTGCTAATCAGTCAGAGGAAAGACAATTGGGGGGGGGGGGGGGGGGAACCTCATTGAAACGTACAGAACAGTGAAAGACTTGGATAGAGTGGATGTGGAGAGGATGTTTGCACTAGTGGGAGAGTCTAGGACTAGAGGTCACAGCCTCAGAATTAAAGGACGTTCTTTCAGAAAGGAGATGAGGAGGGGTTTCTTTAGTCGGAAGGTGGTGAATCTGTGGAATTCTTTCCCACAGGCTGCGGAGGCAAAGTCAGTGGATATATTTAAGGCAGAGATAGATAGATTCTTGATTAGTACGAATGTTTGGGGTTATGGGAAGAAGGCAGAAGAATGGGGTTAGGAGGGAGAGTTAGATAAGCCATGATTGAATGGAGTAGACTTGATGGCCTAATGGCCTAATTCTGCTCCTTTCACATATGAACTCATGAACAATACATGATTATACTCAAGCAATCCGCAGTGTATGATAAAGGGAATATTGTGAATAACATTTAATGCAAGATAAAGTCCACTCAAAGATAGTGCAAGGGTCTCCAATGAGGTAGATAGTAGTTCAGGGCAGCTCTCTAGTTGTTGATAGGATGATTCAATTGCCTGATAACAACTGGGAAGAACCTGTCTGGAGATCTGCGTTTTCAAACTTCTATACATTTTGCCCGATATAAGAGGGTGTGACTCGTCCTTGATTATGCTGGTGGCCTTGCCCAGGCAGCGTGAGGTGTAAATGAAGTCAACATTAACTCTGCCTTTATCTCTCCAGAGATGCTGCCTGTTCCACAGAATGTTATTTTAGATTTTAAAGGATTTGATTCGCCCTATTCTTCCCAGCTGTTTTCTCCCCTAATCTTTATTATCTCCTCCTGAAGTAGTACTTGTGAGTAACAAGTTTTCGCACTCTGTATCAGCCAGTACCATCGCTGTTCTCTATTACTAAGATATATCTAACATTATACTGTTTCTATCTAATTTTAGTTGTCTAATATAGAACCATCTAACTTTTCTTAACTGAATGACGTTTAAACACAAAACTAAAAGTTTCTGTTTAAATTAATATTTCAGGATGATGTTGTAATAAAATTAACCCAGGAGTTGGCTCAGAAATTAGGATTAAAAATTCGGAAAGCTTATGTTCGAGCACAGGTGAACACGTTCTATCCTAATTTTCTTGCAATTAACTTCCAATTAAAATCTTTGCACTCTTATTGTTAATTGAAAGTTTGTCTTTATCTTGCAGCCTCCAATAATTGTTGCCAGTTCCAGTATTTCTGCTGAATCTTCTAAACAAGTATGGTGTTCTTGTTGGCATGCCTAATTGTTCTCTCTTGTTTGTGTTAAATATGCCTGTGGGATTTTGCCGTTAACTGCGTCATTAGTGTATGTTTACTCTGAAGTTCTCTTGTTTTAATACATTGGGTGATATAAAATGTCAGGGGAATAGTATTGTGATAAGAATAGATTATGATGCCTCATTTTATTTGTAGCATTGAAACTTTTTTTAAAAGGACTGCTTCATAAATTTCAGTAAACAACGTTAAAGAAACACACAAATATATTTCCAAGCGGCACTTTGGGTCTTCTGACTATTGCACGTGCTAGGCAAAAGCCATGTACTTCATTGGCTCGACAGAAAATCATTATCAAATTCCTGCCTCCGGTATTGAGCAATGCTGGCAAATGCCATCCTGTTCTCATAGTTGCTAGAATTGCAGAGGTGTTAAATTACAAGGAAATGAAACCTGGCTAAATAAAAAAGATTTAATTTTTGGGCTGTTCATTTGCAAAGTGTACTGCCCAGGTGAAGTCTACTCGATTGTATGCAAAAACAAAGAATTTAACTGTGCCTGGGTACATATGGCAAAAGCGTATCATTGAATAAATGACAGCTTCCATTACTGATCCCGCATTGTCTCAAGGAGTTGTGGTCAGATATTATTTTGAACTGGTGCAGTACTTCTAATAATGGTTCTTCACATAATGCTGGTGGATAGGTAGATCCAGGGTTGGCAATGTTGAAGAAAGGGCAATATATTTCCAATAAATTATGGTGTGTGACCCGGAGAGGATTTCTCTGCTACTGAGACGGTGGAGACTAGATCTTGAGGTATATTTAAAGTGGAGATATGCGAATATTGAGGAATTGAGACGCGTAGGAATAGAAGAAAGTTGAGCCAGTTGTAGATAGCCTTGATCAGATTAAATGGCGCTCAGGCTTGAGGGGACTAGTGACCTACCCTTGCTGTCTTCTTGTGTTCTTGTGAATGTGGAGGGTTGATCATTGACTTCATGCAAGCTGGTGGAGAAATGGGGAAGCAGAGGAAAATAGTATTGAGATAGGAGATCAGCCATTATCTTGTTGAATTGGTGAAGCTGGTTACAGGGAAAAAAGGCTGTTTCCTGCGCCTATTTCATGTAATATTACTGATCATGGTAATGAAGATGGTAGTAAGGACAGTCCGAAGAAGCCCTGACCCGAAACGTCACCTATCTGCGTTCTCAGGGATGCTGCCTGTCCCACTGAGTTACTCCTGCATTTTGTGCCTTTCCATGTAAGTGTGTTTGGCAGTTCAATTTTTCACATTATTGCCTGCTATTAATTGGGTGAAAAGCATAAATTTGAAAGCTTAGAAGATATAAATAATAAAAATGATGTAATGGGATATTCAAGGAATTTTAAAAATGTACAAGACATTAGAATGAGAAGCTGCCTTTTAATGCGGGTACAGTTATTACCCATTGTTAAAGAACAATTTATTTTTCTCTCTCTTTTTCTCTCTAGGCCATCAATGGTTTGGATTCAGTTGAAGATATTGAAACAGGTACAATAAACTTGATTTCATATTCCTGCAAACTCTGCAGAAGAAACAGTTATACAACAGTTTCCCATTGATATGTGCATGGTATTGGGAGATCGTCCAATTCCATCTACGGGCAGAGAATTGGCAGATGGGGTTTCAACTGGGCAAGTGAAAGGTATTGCATTTTGGGAAGTCAAATTTAAAGGGAAAGTATACAGTTAATGGCAGGACCCTTAACAGCATTGGTGTGTAGAGGTATCTTGGAGTTCAAGCCCGCAGCTCCCTGAACATACCAACACAAGTAGATAAAAGGTTTATGGTATGCTTGCGTTCACTCGTTGGGACATTGAATATAAGAATCAGGAAGTTGCGTTACAGCTTTATAAAACATTTGGGAAAGGCTACTGTAGATTGATGTCGCTGGAGCCATGACCATGCTGTGTCCTTTTTTGTCAGCTCCCGCAGTGTGGAGCTTAGTTCGCTGAGGTTTGGTATGAACATGCCGAGATAGTTTACCATGCCCAGGAAACGCTGCAGGCCTTTCACGTCTGTGGGAGCAGGCATTTCTGTGATGGCAGTAGCCTTCTTCGGATCGGGTTTGAGACCCTTAGGAGTGAAGATGTGGCCGACGTAGGAAACCTCTGGAACACGGAACTTGCACTTGTCAGGATTAAGCTTGAGGTTGATCTTGCACGTGCAATCCAAGATGAGCCTGAGTTTGTGGTCGTGCTCCGTTGCGTCTTTGCCATACACTAGGATATCGACGACAATGATGGCACAAGGTAGGTCCTCGAATAATAGCTCCATAGTTCTTTGGAAGACTTCACTGGCAGAGTTGATTCCGAATGGCATTCTCAGAAACTTGTATCTGCCGAATGGGGTGGCAAATGTGGTGAGGTTTCATGATTCCTGGTCCAGCGGTATCTGCCAGAAAGAGTTCTTTGCATTGAGGACAGAAAATAGGGTGGCCGTTCCGACCTTTGCCGCAACATCCTCGACAGTCTTCATAGGATGGTGTGTGCGCTTAATGGCAGTGTTCAGTTCTTTCGAGTTGATGCACAAACGGATTTCATTTTATCCCTTTTTGACCATGGCAATCATGGTTGAGACCCAGTCGGTGGGGTCGCTAACTGCTTCAATTATGCCTGTGGAGGCCATGTCCTTCAGCGCAGAGTGAACCCTGTCAGTCATGGCAAATGACAATCTGTGTGGAGGTCAGATGACTGGTGTCACTTCGGGATCAATAATAATCTTGTAAGTCACGGGCAACTTGCCCAGGTTATTGTCAAAAAGATCAGGGAATTCACTCAGCGGGTCCAGGGAAATTTGCAGCTTGTGGACCATTTTGTCAAAGGAGATCAGCCCCAGTTCCTGACGGGCCTGGTTGCCAAGCAGAGTAACTGAATTAAAGTTCAAGACATAGAAGGTCAAATTCCTCGTGGTTTTTTCAGCACACATTTCAAGTTGCTTTTTCCCAAAGGCCGCAGAACCTCCCCTCCAAATGCATGTAGAGTTGGCTCTTTAGTTTTTATCTTGTTGAAGAGGTTGATTGACATAGTATTTACTTTCGTTCCTGTGTCTAATTTCGCGCCAAAATGAACGTTGTTTACAGTTACTGTCACGGTCGGATCATAATTCTTAGCAGCAGCAAGCTGTAATGAGTAAACAGTCGGGTCCTCTTGTGAGTTAATTGGAGTCTGTTCGTGGGCAGGTTTGAGCTGGAATTGGGGAGTGAGTTTGTTGCTGTCTCGTAGCAAGAAGTTGAGATTAGACCTGGAGCTAGGCGAATTCTTCCCACGGGCCCCACTTGCTGCCCGACACACAGAGGCAAAGTGATTTAACTTTTTACAGTAATTGCATGATTTACCAAATGCAGGGCAAGCTGATTGTCTGCTGTGCGAGTAGTTGCAATTTGGGCATTACTTCTGAGGATCGCCAAGAGCCGCCTGACTAGCTTGGGTCATAAATTGCCAGTTATCTGTGTTGGTTCGCTGCCTAGTGAAGCCCGTCAGATTGATGGTTTTGGTTTAATGCGAACTGTCTATAGGGTCGATGAATTCCGCTGTCCTGCATGCGTGTGCTGCTTCATCCAGAGTCAAATCTGGCCGTCTCAGAGCTTTAGGTCAGTAATGCCATTCACTAAAATGTCCCTTGTTAACTGATCAACCGGCATATTTTGGAATCGGCTGTGCTGGGCTAAATACATTAAGTCTGAGATAAACGAGTCTACTCATTCACCAGGGAGTTGACGGCGAGAGAAAAACCTAGCTCTGTCCAAAATGTGATTTGACGGCAGGTCACAGATCTGGATAAATTTACGCATCAGAACATTGGGGTCATCAGGAGATTCAGCTGGGGTTATTACCTGGTCGTTGGCATCGCGGACTTCCGAAGCATAGCGGAATGTTCTGGATCGCCGAAGGTCATCTGGGCCCGCAAGGTTGAGTAGGAGAGAGGCCTTGGCAGCATCAGGTTCATTTCGGTGTGCAATGTTCATGTAGTGTCGGTAATCAATTTCAAACGTGGCCCAGTGTTCGCTGATATCCGCATCAAAGACGAGAGGGTGAGGCATTCGACAGGAAGAGGCTGTCATAAAGCAAAATTAAAAACTCACAAAAGGGTAAAACAAAAAACCGTTATACAGAAGGAGTGGATCCATTCGCTTCTGACGCCATGTTAATGACTCCCAGACTCAGTACATTTCTCAGCACGGACAGTTAGAGCAGCCAGGATGTATTGACAACTAATCATTCTTCATGCTGTTAAGTTTTAGTGTTGATTAAAGATGTGTTTGAATCATGTACTGAGTCTGGGAGTCATTAACAGCTACATATGGAGTATTTTGTATAGTTCTGGTTGATCCGTTACAGGAAGGATGTGGAAGCTTTGGAGAAAGTCCAAAAGAATTTACCAGGATGCCGCGTGAAAAAAGAAAGGTTGGTGGAACTCAACGGGTCGAGCGGCATTTGTAGCGGGTAATGAACAAACAAACTTTTGGGTTGAGACTGAAGAAGGGGCCCAATCTGAAACTTCATTTGTCCATTTCCCCCACAAGTGATGCCCGGCATGCTGAGTTCCTCCAGCACAGTGATTTTTTTTTTACTCAAGATTCCAAGTGTCTGTGTTAGCATTTTTCCAGGATGCTGTCAAGCTTAAAGGTTATTAGCTATAAGGAGTCTGAAGAAGGGTCTCGACCCGAAACGTCGCCTATCTCCTTCGCCCCTTAGATGCTGCTGCACCCGCTGAGTTTCTCCAGCTTTTTGTGTAACCCTAGCTATAAGGAGAAGTTGGACAAACTTAGATTGTTTTCTTTTTTTTTACAAAGAGTGGTAGGTGCCTGGAACAGACTACCAGGTGCGATGGTGGAAGCAGTTAGGATAGTGGCATTTAAGGGCCTGTCCCACTTGAGCGTCAGTTGCACGTCATTTAAGTTACATCATTTACGCGCCACGATGCACGATGCGCTCACAGTGTGCATTGCGCGTGCTTGGTGTGCATTACGCGCGCATGGTGCGTAGTGACATAGGCAGGGGATGTATCATGTGTAGGCAGAAGAGATTAGTATAATTTGACATCATATTCAGTACAGATACGATCAACCAAAGGGCCGGATCCTGTCCCCTAGTTCTGTTCTATAAACGGTCTTCTGAACTTGTATGGTGCGAAAAGGTGGACACACGGAAATGGCTACTATTTAGTAAAATACCCTTATGAAATGTTTTCCCTTTCAATATTAACTTTTCTGAGATTAAACATATTGCATCCTCTTTCGTTGTAGATTTCCCAGGATTAAGTCGGGAATCTCCAGTTTCCATACCTGAATCTTTGGATGAAATCCCTCAAGCCGCATGTGAATCGGCACCAATTCTAGTTGCTTCCAATTCTGCCTCGCCTACGGTACATCTGACGGAGAAAAGCATTCCTCCCACGGCTGTAGAAATGAATGGAGGAGGGGCTACTTATCCAGTGCCTGAGGCACGTGTAGACTTTAATGATGGAGACAAGATAGGAGAGGACCTGGATGAGCTGCTTGATTCAATGTCTACTCTGGAAGAAACTCCAATGGTATAAGTTAATGAACTGTATTCTTGGTAAAGGATAGATGCCTGACCCACTGAGTTACTCCAGCACTTTGTGTCTTTTTAAAACATAAGCCAGCACCTGCAGTTCCTTGTTTCTGCATTTCAACATTTGGGTTTTTGTTTTTTCAACACCTACAACTTCTGTTTAAGTTCTGGAGAGCACTTTTGAACCAGAATTTATCTGGATATTGCCAAGTAACGAAATTAGAAGAGTACGCTGTTATTGGTGAAGGTCATTGTTTAAACTGTTGTGCCAATAGAGAACTACCATTGGCCTTGTTATTCCTGAACAATGCTAGGTGGTTGTGTTTGGTTTTTATTTTGTTGGCTGCCGTCCAGTAATTGAGATGGTCTCTGTGGTTATTATTTTTTGGGGACCAGTGTGTGCTTTGTGATACCTGTGCTCCAAAAACACCTGACGGCTGGTTCCAACCCATGCACATGAATAATAGCTTTTTGCTAGCGGTTCCAGAGCCCTGCTAATTCCCATGCCGGTTATTATGGCATAATTCCTCTTCTGGAGAAGACTTCCCAGTTTCAACAATTTTCTGGTATTTATAATTTCCTTAATTGCCGATTTCTGGTGATGGGCAGCTTTAGCGTTTTCTCTGTGGTCACAATCTAGAAGATGCACCCAAAGTGGATGTCACATTATGTATGAAAACGCAAGTTTCAAATCTTATATAGATAAAACAAAAAGGACACCAAGTACTGGAGTAACTTAGCGGGTCAGGCAGCTTTGTTGGAGAACATTGCTAGTTGATGCTATGTGCCGAGATCCTTCTTCAGACTCGTATGCTAATACAGAGCATGTTTAGGTACTGCAGTAGACATATTGTAAGTTTAATGTGACTTCTAAGTGTCCTGTGAAAGTGGACTCAAAGTAACAAAATAGACCACCAATTTGAGGACTTTTAAATGCTCAAAAAATGCAATTGGAAACTGCAGTTATACAGAGCCCTAGTGATACCACACCTGGAGTATTGTGTGCAGTTTTGGTCCCCTAATTTGAGGAAGGACATTCTTGCTATTGAGGGAGTACAGCGTAGGTTTACAAGGTTAATTCCCGGGATGGCGGGACTGTTGTATGCTGAGAGAATGGAGCAGCTGGGCTTGTACACTCTGGAGTTTAGAAGGATGAGAGGGGATCTCATTGAAACTTATAAGATTGTTAAGGGCTTGGGCACGCTAGAGGCAGGAAACATGTTCCCGATATTGGGGGAAGTCCAGAACCAGGGGCCACAGTTTAGGAATAAGGACTAAGCCATTTAGAACGGAGACAGGGAAACATTTTTTCTCACAGAGAGTGGTAAATCTGTGGAATTCGCTGCCTCAGAGGGCGGTGGAGGCAGGTTCTCTGGATGCTTTTAAGAGAGAGCTAGATAGGGCTCTTAAAAATAGTGGAATTGGGGGATATGGGAAGAAGGCAGGAATGGGGTACTGATTGGGGATGATCAGCCTTGGTAGCATTGAATGGCGGTGCTGGCTCTAAGGGCCAAATGGCCTACTCCTGCACTTATTGTCTATTGCCTAAAATGATGGGGGGAGTAGATAAGGTGAATAGTGAGACCGTGTAGGTATGAAATGTAAAAGAATTAGGGTGATCTGCGGCTTTTTAAATCAATCAGGTGGTTACAATGCAGAATGCACTGTGAGAAGGTGGTGGTGGCAGGTTCGCCTACAACAAATAAACACTTGAATTGCCAAGGCTTAGAAAGCTACAAACCAAGTTCTGGTAAATGGGATTGGTGTAGATAGTTACTGGGTTGTTGGATGGAAGAGCTTGTTTCTGTGCCATGTGATTCTATATGTATGCAACCAGTTTTTCTTAAAATTCTGCCATCTTTTTAGTTGCTCCTTACATCTCCAGGACCAAGTGCCAATTACAGTGTCCCCTGTCAAATTCTGCAAAGGGGGGCTTTCGTTTTGTTAACCAAAACAACTTATTGTACAGCTGGTTACTAATTTTGTGCAATGAATCTATTTGATGTTGGGATCATACTTGTGGTGGCAGATTATGAAATGTGTTTTGTTCTTGAAAGTGCAATTTTACATGTGTCTCATTGTTACTGTAGTTGTGATGCAGACCTGGTGATAAAGTTGACGGACAGTGCAATCAAGTGTTGTTAAAGCTGCACTTGTTTAGGCAAGTGGAGAACTTCTCACCACATGATTTTATATGACACATTGAGCAAAGACTTTGTCTGCCTGCTAGAATGGATAGGTAAAATATCTTGGTATCATTTACGTACAGGCAGGAAATTCAACAGTTGCGCTGCCAAGTATTCACCCCCAGAATTAGCATTTCCAAGGAGACAATCTTTCTGCCATTAATTTGCTGTTTGAGTTGTGTTAATTCCCAACAAGTTAAAACTAAAATAAATAACTTTATGAGCAAAAATGTAACTGGAGCACCCACATAGATCCTCTAAGAGATAGTGCCCTCTCATGAGCGAATTGCCATCTGACTTTCTCAACACTTACTACCCATCTGCAAGGCACAAGCTGGGAGTGTAATTTAGAACTCTTCACTTGCCTGCAGTTCCTGCAAAATCCAATGGTACTTTATTGTCACATGTACTGAGGTACAGGAAAATGTGTTTTAGCATACAGTTCCGTGCCAGTATTGCTATACGTAAGGGCATCTGGGACAAAGTTCAAGTTTATAGAAATAGTACGCCGAGACAATATACAAGAGTCACTAGGTATGACACCATTCTCAAGTCCCAGTTAATTTCTGGTAATTTGAGTAGAAAACAACCAGGTCGGGTCGAGGCCCTGCATCAGGGCAAATGACCTGAAATGTTGTCCATTCCTTTGCAGCCACTGCCTGACTGAATTCCTCCAGCAGTTTGTTTTAGGCTCCATATTACACCATCTGCAGTCTCTTGCCTTTACTCTTCAATTCACCATTTTGTTGTGCATAAATTGACTGCGGCATGTTGCAAAATTATAGTGACTGCATTTCACAAATGATTTGCCGAATGTGAATTGCTTTGGGATACACTATATGCTGATACAAATTCTGCACATGACTCGATGTTTGTAATTTATTTTCTTTTTAGCCACAATAACCTGATTTATTTTACATCTTTTATCACAGGAACCCATGAATCTTAAGGGAAGCATTTCATCTAGCTTGCCAGACAAACAGCCTTCTGTCTTACCACTTCAAGTTACAAGTAGTAATGTTCCTTCAGTAACTCTACCATCAGTCTATTCATTAACTATGAATATGCTACCATATGATAATTTTGGCTCCAGGATGGATTCTTTAGACTCATTACCTATTATGGAATCCCAAAGAGGTAAGAATATCGAGTACACTTCCAAACTTGGGCAGTGAATTTCCATAATTTTTTTAAATATTTAATAAAAATTATTATCCTCATCTAGTGCAAATGTTCTTCTGCTCAGTTGAGTGTTCACTATGCTTTGTAATGGTGCCAATTTGTTTCCATGTGTTTACTGGAGCAGTTTATGCAATGGGATCCTTGCATCATGATTGGGGATTATCATTGTGGTTCTCTGCTTCAGCTTGCTTTCATAGGTCGAGAAATTCAGTATAAAAATTGGGGTGCCAAGTTGCAACAATACAAAGCATTGGTTAGGCGTTGCTTGGAATGTTATGTATGCTACTGCTTACCACACTACGGGAAAGATACAGTAGGATTTGAGAGAGTGCAGAAGAGGTTCATCGGGATTTTGACAAGAATGGACGGCTGTAATTATAAGGAGAGATTGGATACACTGGGCTTGTTCCCACTAGAACATGGGAGGCTGAGGGTGACCATAGAGGTTTATAATTATGACTGGCATAGATAGGATAGGATAGGTAGTCAGTAGGTCACTTTGCCTGTGTGGGAAGGATCTGCAGACAAAAAATGCTGGAGTAACTCAGCGGGTCAAGCAGCATCTCTGGAGAAAAGGCATGGATGACGTTATTGGTTGGAACCTTTCTTCCCAAGCCCTCTAGACATTCTGCCTGTTGGGTCTACTCCGCTAACATTATGATCCCTTTATCATTAAAGAGTACACCAACCTCCTTCTCCAATATATTTAATGAATTAGCCTTTTGTAAAGAATTCCATAGCTCCACCTTCTTTAAGTGACAAAACATTCTCCTGATCTTGGTTGTAAATCTATTTAGAGATGGTTTAAGGAATGTCCCATTGGGTCATCCTGGGTATGGAAGGGTTGTCTTGTGAGGAAAGTTCGAACAGGTTGGGATCAAACTCAGTGAAGTTGTGAGGAATGACTGGTGATCTAATGGAACACAATAAAATTCTTGGAGTGGAATGATAAATCTCCTCATGGGAGAATCTGCGAGCTGTAGAAAAAGTCATTTCTTACACTAGATTTAATGGAATTCTTGATAAGGCTACATTTTTTTCTGTGAAAAGAAAGAATAACTGGTTCAGAATTTAATGATTAATTTTCCCCACTTAAGTTTCCATTTATTTTGTTAAAATTATGTGATTTTAAATAATCTTTTTAAACAAAGGGATTTGAGATTGATTTTCAAACTTTTATTTTGCAGCTGTTTCTTTGCACAGCTGAAATCAATACAGTGGATATTATATAGCATACTATTAGTATTTTCATATGTTGTCATATTTTCTCTTTGGAAGCAAAACCGTCGAATATTGGAACGGGGGCTGGAGCACGAGGACACGGTGGTACCATTTCCTATGTGTCTGTGAGTGCATTTATAATTTTCACTTGTCTTATAAGATTTATAGTAACGAGTGGTGACATTTGATATAACAACAGCAGACCAATTAAACAAAATGAATTATTGAAAGCTATAAAATAAATTAAAATGGTGAGCTAAAAATAAGAAGTAATTCAATTGTCCGATAAAGATAAAGTGTTGGACAATCACCTTTGGGTGGGAACTGGTAGAAATGTTAAAAAGGGATACGTCAAGTAACACATGGATTCATAAGTGTAAGGATGAGATGATCAGGCTTTGTTTTATTTTAATGACAATCCTTATGCATAGGACTGAGGTGTACATTACAGTAAATGTACACAATTTACTGGTTGACTTGCTTCTGGGCTGCTTCATGAATGTCCATGCATTCTGAACATAAGGGCACAAAAAGGATGCTGAAGAAATTTAGGCGTTTAATCTTCATGAAGGAATGTGGAAATGTGACCTTTTATTAAAAAAAATTAAGAATTGGTACAGGGATAATGTGATGGATTTTGACTAGATAAATAAATGTCAAAGTTTTTGCAATTGGTCAGAGAAATGGCAACCACAAATGAAATATTATTTCTTCCTACCACTCCTCAAATGTAAGATAATAAAAGGAGAGTTAAAAATGACTTAATTACAGCAGGTTATTAGGATGTGGACTATACCACTCAGGAGAATTGAAGTAATACTTCTCAACATATTTGAAAAGTAAATTTCTTTGGAGGATAAATGGAGTAAGGGTAATGAAATTGAAATAAAGAGTTCTTCAGAGAAATCTACATTGAACCAAATTTTCTCTCTGCACTATTAAATTAGCTATTTCTAGGAAGCACTTTGAGATGTTCTGATCTGATCATGTCACGGTTGCTTTACTTTGAGTTGCTACGTCAATCCAATTTATTTTTCTTTGCAGCATCGGTCTTCCTCTCTGATTCTGTGATAGGGGACATGAAAAGAATGTGAGACAGATAATGAAAGCTACAGGCAAGCAGAGGTGAAAGTGTGAGAGGCAAAGAGCTTGTTAGAAAGAAAGGCAGCAAACATTACCAAACTGGGTTATGAGTTAATTATGAAACGGATACAAGGAATAGTTTGCTGACATTTTTATAGCCCTCAAGCCTATCTGTGGAACAATACCCCAGCAAAGAAATGGAGGAATAGGACAAGAGTAAAATTCTAAGCGAGTGTTGAATCCTGGAGGAAAAAGCCATAACAATCGTTTTTTTGTAGTGCCTTTTTGTCTTGCCTTTTGTAGATTAATTTGCTAGCCTGGGTATTTAAGGAATTTCATTTTTGTGTTTTTGATTGACACAATAACAATTCAAAAAATGCCTCGGCAGTGGATATTCCAAATCCCCTCCTGTTAGCGGGGAAGTCATGGAGTGATACCGTGTGGAAACAGGCCCTTCGGCCCAACTTGCCCACACCGCCCAACATGTCCAAGCTACACTAGTCCCACCTGCCCGCTGTTGGTCCGTATCCCTCCAAACCTGTCCTATCCATGTACCTGGTTCTTATATTTTGAGATAGTCCCTGCCTCAACTACCTCCTCTGGTAGCTTGTTCCATATACCCAACGCACTTTGTGTGAAAAGGTTACCCCTCAGATTCCTATTAAAATATTTTCCCTTTCACCTTAAACCTATGTCCTCTGGTCCTCGATTCACCTACTCTGGGCAAGAGAGTCTGTGCATCTACCTGATCTGTTCCTCTCATGATTTTATACATCTCAATAAGATCACCCCACATCCTCCTGTGCTCCAAGGATTAGAGTCTCAGCCTACTCAACCTATCCCTGTAGCTCAGACCCTCTAGCCCTAGCAACAGCCTTGTAAATCTTCTCTGTACCCTTTCCAGCTTGACAACATCTTTCCTATAACATGGTGCCCAGAATTGAACACAACCTATCCAAGTCGCCCTGTAGCCTCATAGCATCCTCTTTGCAGCTCACACTGCCACCCAGCTTTGTGTCGTTAGCAAACCTGGCGATGTTACTTTTAATTCCATCATCTATATCGTTAATATATATTGTAAACAACTGTAGTCTCAACACTGAGCCTTGCAGCACCCCACTAGTCACTGCCTGCCATTCTGAAAAGGACCCGTTAATTCCTACTCTTTCTGTCTGCCAACCAGTTCTCTATCCATGTCAAATACCCTACTTCCAATACCATGTGTTCTAATTTTGCACACTAATCTCTTGTGTGGGACTTTCTCAAAGGCTTTTTTAAAGTTCAGATACACCACATCCACTGGCTCTCCCTTATCCATTCTACTTGTTACATCCTCGTAAAAAAGTCCAAAAGATTAGTCAAACACTATATCTCCTTCATAAATCCATGCTGACTTTGACAGATCCCATCACTGCTTTCCAAATGTGCTGCTATAACCTCTTTAATAATTGACTCCAGCATCTTCCCCACTACTGATGTAAGGCTAACTGGTCTATAATTCCCCGTTTTCTCTTTCCCTCCTTTCTTAAAAAGTGTTGTTACATTGGCTACATTCCAGTCCACAGGAACTGATCCAGAATCATTGGAAAATGATCACCAATGCATCCACAATTTCTAGGGCCTCCTCCTTGAGTACTCTGGGATGCAGACCCAGGCCCTGGGGATTTATCTGCCTTCAGTCCCAACAGTTTACCTGACAACATTTCCTGACTGATGTGGATTCAGCTGTAACATGACCTCCCAACTTCTGTACTCATTATTATGACATTTTCTGTGTGTCTTTCAATAGAGACAACTTAAACGCTAATGCTGGAACTGCAAATGTATTTGGTTTTCCAAAAACTTCTTCTAAATGAATTTTAATTTAGTCAAATAAGGCATAAGATGCATTGATTTTTACCTTGAAAGTAAATCGTATTTTTATAACCTACTGATGGCTGTTAAATCCTGCTTGTGGGAGTATAGTTAATCAGCGCATTACGGAGGTGATGTTTCGTAATGTGAACCTTTGATTTAAAAAATTGACAAATTTGTTGTTGTTATTTTGGTTTGTGCTAGGAAGGGTGCAGAGATGTACGAGAATGGTGCCAGGACTTGAGGGCCTGAGCTATAGGGAGAGGTTGGGCAGGCTAGGGCCTTATACCTTTGAGTGCCGGAGGGCGAGGGTTGATCTTATAGAGGTGTGTAAGATCATGAGTGGAATAGATCGGGTCGATGCATAGTCTTTTACCCAGAATAGGGGAATCCAAGAAGCAGAGGACATATGTTTAAGGAATAGGAATCTGAAAAGCAACTTTTTCCCACGGAGAGTAATGGAATGAGCTGCCAAAGGAGATATTTAAACATTTAAAAGACATTTGGACAGGTACATGGACAGGAAAGGTTTAGAGGGATATGGGCCAAACGTGGGCAGGTAGAACTAGTGTAGATGGAGCAGCTTGTTCAGTATGGACAGGTTGGGCTGCAGAGCCTGTTTTCATGCTGTGTGAGTCTGGCTCTGCAAATTCATTTCACTTGCACTTTATGTGCAATGTGACGAATAAAACCGTATTGTATTGTAATTGGTGAGCTAGGTTTGAAGGACCAGATAACCTTTTGTTGTGCCTAATTCTTGTGGGTTTTTTTTTGCTGCGCCTGAATTTGACTCTGTCAGCTGATGTTAGGATGGTCCATGTCTCACAAAACTAATTGTTGATGGTTGTTTGTTCGGATAACATTTTTAAGAAGGAATTGCGTGGAAACCGGACCCGGCAAGAACGTCAGATTGTCAGGTTTTCTCCCTTGATAGGGAAATGTTGAATTGTATTGCAACAAATTACAACAATTTAGTTATTTTTGTTGTGACCATCATTATTGACTGAATTTAAATTTCCAAGCTGTGATGGTGGAACTTGAATTCTTGCTTTTGGATTCATGATCCAGTAATTAACTACTGTGCCACATTAATCACCATGTTTCCACTGGTGGGAGCGTCGAGGACCAGAGAGCATAGGCTCGGAATAAAACAAAGTACCTTTAGAAAGGAGGTGAGGAATTTATTTAGTCAGAGGGTGGTGAACCTGTGGAATTTATTGCCACAGACGACTGGAGGCCAAGTCGGTGGGTATTTTTAAGGTGCAGATTGACAGATTCTTGATTAGTACAGGTGTTATGGGGAGGAGGCAAGAGAATGGGGTGGAGAGGGAAAGATAGATCGGCCATAATTGAATGGCAGAGTAGACTCGAATGGCCAAATTCTGCTCTTATGACGTACTTATGAAAAGGGAATTATTTGGAATTCTTATTATTGTGCTTTGAAATATTTTCTGAGATCTAAGTTTCAATTTGAAATGAAAACAATTCGGATTTAAAAAAGACATTAAATTATTATAATTCACTAATTATTGAAGACATTTTCTGTTTAAAATTTAGAATAAAATAATACACCCTCACTAGAACTGTAAAATGTGTCTTAAAAAGAAGTACACTAATTTTATCAGTGAAAATGTTTTTGTCATTTATTTCGCGCTTAGAATTCACAAACTGTATTGACTGTTAATATTCTATATTTTGTTTCACAGCAAAATAGTGCAAGTAGTCTTTTTGTTAATAACAGCAATATAGGAGTTGTTGGTCAAAACGGGAGTGCCTTTTCAAGAGGAACAGAAATGGGAACAACTGAATTATCCACACAACTGGTTGGTGGAAAACCACTGTCAGAAACGCATGAATTTAAACAGGCCTGTCTGTCTTGTTTCAAAATAGGTGAGAAAAAACTGAGGTGTATTATTTAAATCTTTTCTGTTAATGGAATAAATATTATAAATAAAATATGTAGGAAGGAGCTGTGGATGCTGATTTAAACCAAAGGATAGACACAAAGCTGGAGTAACTCAGCGGGTCAGGCAACATCACTGGAGAAAAGGAATAGGTGACGTTTCTTAAGCTTCATCTATTCCTTTTCTCCACAGATACTGCCCGACCCACTGAGTTACTCCAGCTTTTTTTTGTCTATCTTCATTATAAATGAAGTACTGTATGCATGACTCCATTTGCATTTGAGCTGTACCACTTTATTTCTCTGCCCATAGACAAGCATTTCACTCACCAGGGAATGTGGTTTTTTTTTTTAGCATTTCTGTAGTGTGTGAGATGAGGAACTTTCATACATTAGATAACATAACTCAAACATGCGGTTAATTTCCAGTGAGTAATGGCAGCCACACATGAAAACTTGGATCTGGAAATAAAGTTGGTGAAGAAAAGTAGCTGTGATTTTCTTTCTTGATTTACTGATATTAAAAAGTAGTGAACATTGACCTTGGACAATCTATTCTGTTGCAGCTGTATATGGCCAAGAATTCTCGCAGGTAATGATGGTCAGGCAAAATTGTGTACCTATTTTTAAAAAAAACATTGCCATGTTTTTCTGCCCCATTTCCAAAGGTTCTCTCAATTTTGCCTTGTGTGGTTCATCATAATCCCATGATTTATGGGTCTTTATTATCATTGTAGCCACTACTTTCTCACTCCAATTTATTATATTAGCATAACCAATGCAAGGAATCTAAAGAGAGTTAGAAAGAGAGCTATCCTTTGGGGAAAAAAATTCTTGACAAATCTTGTAATAAAACTGCTGAAAATAATGGGAGCAATAGAAATATTGCAAGATGCACGTAATTATATTAAAGAATAAAACATATTGTATGCCAAGAAGGAACCAAAACACATCTGTTATTCTGTACTTGGTGACATGTAACATGGTTAATCTCACATCAAATGTATTATTCATTCGGTACCTAGAAATTAATTATATAGTTAATGTCATTTACAATAATGTGGAAATACTTGATTTGTCAGTTCTAGCATGGAGTAGTTAATTTAAATATTATAAACTTGTTGTGCATAAATTATAAAGTACAGATCTATCCAGTGTTCTAACAGAACATTGTCAGTGAACAGATGGCAACAACGGTTATGTGATTCTTTTACCAGGTACAGTAAATGAGGAATGGGTGCTTTAGGTTATTGGGCAAAAGCTTCAGTACAATGCACGTTTGTTGCTGAAGACAAATTGTTCCGTCAGTTGTGTTTTCTAAACAATTTGTATTTAAATCTGCTTCGCAAAATATGCCAGGACAGCAATTTTCTATCGGTTTTTACATATTTAGGGGTGTCCGAAGTATTGAAAAAGCCATTGATAAAATTGCACTATATTCATCTTAGAAATAGTTTTGTATGGATGAGAAAAATTACATGTACTATCTCATGACCACTATATCATGACCAAAAGTTGTCTTAATGTACTGTAATAAAATAAATCACAATACTGTTATTTGTCAAATGAAGGAAATCTTTAAATGTTAAATTCTCATTATTTATTTGCCTGACTGGGTGAAGTTTTTAAATTAGAATCAAGACAGTACTGTACAATGTAGGAAATAGGATGTTATCACTGGATGAGGCCATGTTTAAAGAACTACTTTATAATTTCACACCTCCCACTGCTTTTAGATCCCAAAGAATTGACTTGCACCTATACCGGAGAAGGGGAACATAAATGTAAGAAGGATATTTTAATTGGTAGGTTGAAGAATTTGGAAGATGGGTCTTGGAAGAAGATACGACCCAGACCAACCAAGAATCAGTATGTGGGACCCTATTACATATGTAAAGGTGAGGAATTATTAGATGGTACTTGCATATAATATGTGGAATCATGGTAGCTTCCCAAATGAGATTTGGCAAGCCAATTCTGATGAAATTGTAAACTATTGGCTACCTTGTGCATTTGCTGATGACCGATATCAGCTTTCTAATAAAACCAAGTTATTATTATAGAAACATAGAAAATAGGTGCAGGAGGAGGCCATTTGGCCCTTCGAATGGCCCTTCGGCCCTTTGTTTTGTATTGCAATATTTATCATGAATGCTGTTAATTCCCAGAGATGTACAGCATGAATGGACTTTTTTGGAGAGTGGATGTTGCTATTAAGGCTAGCATTTATTGCCAAGCCTGGTTATCAGGAAGGTGATGTCTCTTTTTCTTTAGTAGATGTGAGGATTGATCGACAGTGTGCTGTGGTGCATGGACTTCAGGATAAAATGCTGATGTGCCCCCATTTCTGAGGAGAGATGTGCTGGTGTTGGAGAGGGTCCAGAAAATGTTTGAGAATTGTCCCAGAGATTATTGGGTTAATGTATGATGAATGGTTGAGAGCACTGGGCCTGTAACGGCTAGAATATAGAAGGATGAGGGGGAGCCTCATTGAAACTTGCCAAATAATGAATGGCCTAGATAGAGTGGATATGGAGTGGATGTTTACACTAATGGGAGAGTCTATGACCGGAGGGCACAGCCTCAGAATAAAAGGATGTACCTTTTCAAAGGAGATGAGGAGGAATCTCTTTAGTCAGAGGGTGAGGAATTTGTGGAATTCATTGTCACAAACAGCTGTGGAGGCTAAGTCGATGAGTATTTTTAAAGCGGAGATTGGCAGATTCCTGATGAGTAAAAGCTGTCAAGGGTTATGGCGAGAGTGTTGGAAATTTGGGTTGACAGGGAAAGATCGATCAGCCATGATTGAATGGTGGTGTGGGTGGGCTGAATGGCCTACTTCTGCTCCTATGACTCATGAACTTATGAGTGCCATGATCACCAACTGTATTTCCTAGTCTCCAGCTGTAATGACTCCTCCTTCATCATGGGCATACTTGTGTGGTGAAGAATGGGACTACCCATGCAATGACTTGTCTATTTAAAATTTTGGACAGGTTTCTTCCACCAAAACCAAAAACTTGTATACGTTTACATTGTAATTCACAATAATAAGCAGCTTTCTTCTTGCCATACATTTTTATAACCCTTCATTAGAACTCTCTAGGCTTTTGTCCATTTATCCCAATTTTTCATATTGTTGTCGTCGTCTATTTTATATTTGTATCTTAGAAAATTTCTGTGATGAATACTCCAAACATCTGTCATGGATTTCCATCCAGATGTATTTGTATTTTAATGTTGCTGTTTTATTGTTGTAACTTGTACTCAATCGTGTTATCAAGATTTAACATTTTTTAATGATTTTAGATCTTGAAACCAGATTGTAAACTTATCACAGGAAACATTAGATGTGATCTTTTGCTTCAAATCCTCATAAGAGTCTGGAAGTTCTGATTATAGAGTGTGGTGTGTGCAACAAATCAACTTTTTTTTTTCCATCTCATCGACACAAACAGTGTTTATATTTGTCTTGATTTAGAGGGATCATGCTAAAAGTTATATGGGCAGTAAAAATGCCATTTAGGTTTTTGCATATTTGAATAGAAATATCTGGCTGGCAGATTAAAGTTATTTTGTTTTTTTTTTCAGAGGTTGCTGCAGGGGAAGTGTGTAGATATCCTGGTCACTGCACATTTGCGTATTGTCAAGAGGAAATAGATGTATGGTCCCTAGAACGCAAAGGAGAATTTAACCGGGAGCTACTGTTTGAACCTTTTGGAAATATCAGGAAAGTTAACTTAACTGTTGCCAAAATTCTGCAGGAACACCATGGCATTTTTATGTTTCTTTGTGAGGTATGTTCGATATATTTCATTGCATTTTAATAATTCACTTTTTTCTTACTTTACATCAGGCACTGTACATACAGTATTCAACATTTGTGGAGGGGGTAAAAAGTGGAACAGACATTGGTGCAGTGAAGAGAAATATTATTTTTCAAAAGGCATTTTATGGGCAGTGAATGGAGAATGAGTTAGCTATGAGAAAGCAATTAAATCTTCTCCATTCGATATATCTAGAGCAATGAAGATAGCTGCTAGTCCCAATTTTATACCCAGCAAAATTGATAAGGGATTTAGAAACTGGGCAGATAAAGGGCTTATTACTGTGGACCAGCTTTTTTGTGGGGGAGTCTTGAAATCTTACGAGCACTTGCAGAATGAATTTGGACTGTCAGGGTCGGATTTCTTTAGGTTCCTCCAAATACGGCACTACTTACAGACACATGTAGATTGGGAGCAGATATGTAGACTACCTTCAAATTTGGAAAATACTTTCGTGATGACTATAGAGGGAGTGTTACAAAAGAATTTGATATCCCATTTATATCAAGGACTTCAAGACTATATAAAAGGAAATACTATAGAAACAAAACAGAAATGGGAATTGGAAATGAACATTATTATAGATGAAACATGGGAAAGGACATGTCTCTTGGGACATAAGTTGACAAGCAGCCCCTCTTGGAGGGAGTTCGACTGGAAAATTAAAATGAGAGTATTTAGGACCCCTTTAGAGCTGGTAAGATACAGTAACACCTCAAATATATGCTGGAGACAATGTGGGAAGATCAGTGATCACACACATTTTTTGGGATTGCCCCAAATTGTACCAATACTGGAGAGACATCCAGGTAGAGATTAAATTAATTTTGGGAGTGGATCTACCTTTGGAACCGGCTTGTTTTGTATTAGGAGATACTCCAGCAGCAACAGATATTCAAAATCAGAATTATTTGCTTGGGGTGATGCTGTTGATTGCTAAAAAGATGATAACAGTGCTATGAAGAAAGGAAATGCCACCAAATGTTCAACAGTGGAGGGAAAGATTGAAAAATGTATACCTGATGGAAAGTATAACTGCTAAACCGATGCCGGTTCAGGACCGATGCTTTTAATATTATATGGAAACCGGTACTATTACAAATGCCAAGATTGATTAAGGATATGAATGGACGAGCTTGCTATGGTGCCTGTGAACAAGATGCTTCTATGATAGAATGTTAAGAGGATCCGATGTGATGCAAATAGAGGTTGGGTGACTTCTATTTTGTTATTTTGCGATGTCTTTTGTGTGTCTCTCTGTTTTGCCTGTATGTGTATTTTGTTATGTCAATAAATGTGGAGTTAAAAAAAAAAGCGAATGAGTGAGAATGTCTTTGAAAATTGTCAGTAACGAGACATTTATTTTTAGAAGACTGTGATATTTGGTGGAACATTAATTTGAGAAAGCAATGAACAAAAACAACTCTGGGCTTTACCAGCCATTTAAACTAAGTTTGACAAGTACGTTCAAGTAAAGGGGACTATGTGAGATCCATCAGCTATGGCGTTTTAAGTTATCCACCCTAGAGATTAAAACTATTGTAGCATACTTCCCCTGCTAATTATTTTTGGTCTTTTGGGATTCCTTGGGAGAGTAACAGGTGCATACTCGAGAATTAAATTGTGCAACAGCTGTGCAATTGAGCTGTGTGAAGAATTGGCATGAAGCTGTTCAAATAATTTGTCTTTCCCAGCGATCTCTGCATTCCCTTCATTGAGTTTAATAGTTGGCGCCCAACATCCATAACAAGAATTATTACGATTACTTGACTTGAATTTATGTAATGAATTTTCTTCTCTGGCACCTGTTAAGGCTGCTTGTTTATTCATTACACAGTGTTCATTCCCTTTTTTCTTGGGGAAGAAGGTTCTCAGAAAGATCAGATCCTAAACCCCACTGTTTATGGTGATTTTGATTAAGTCAGTTTTAAGGACATTGCATTTGACATGATGCAGAATTGGCAAGTATCTGTGCCATTCTAAACTTGTGTACCTTGAAGCAGAAGTAAATTATATTTGCAAGCGGGTCTCCATGTTGAGAGAAACTATTATAAAAATCTAATTTAATTCCCACTCATTTTTGACAGGAGCTTTTGAATTACAATTTGATATTTTATTTTGTGCTGAGTTTGAATAGTTCAACAACATAACAGTACAGCTGATAGATATTGTGGCCCGAAGGAGCGGGTCATTTGGGTATCAATATCTATACTATTGTATCTGCTTCCACCATCCCTAATAGCACATTCCAGCCATCTACCACGCTCTGTCTCTAAATAAAATTGTCCACGCATCTCCTTTTAAACGTTACCCTCTGACAAAACTATGCTGCCTAGTCTTTGACATTTCCACCCTGAGGGAAAGGTTCTGACCTCTTATCCTATCTGCCTGTCATCAATTTATATATTTCCATCAGGTCTCCCCTCAACCCTGCTCCAGAGGAAACAATTCAAATTTGTCCAACCTTTCCTAATAGATGATACCCTCCAATCCAGGCAGCACTTTGGTAAACCTTCATTGCACCCTCTCAAGCCTTCACACTCTTCCAGTAATAGAGTGACCAGAACTACACGCAATACTCCAAATCCAGCCTAACCAAAGTTGTATAAGGCTGCAACATAATTTCTAACTCTTGTACTCAATGCCCCAGATGATATGGATGATTATCAGTTATGGTTTAAATCGGGGGTCGGCAACCTGGTTCTGCATTGGGGCCAGGACGCATGTCTGTGAACGGATGGCGGGCCACATCTATCACGTCATTGCGGGCCACATCTATCTCTGCCAATGTGGCCGCAGACGCAGGCCTCCTTGCGTCCTTGCGTCACCGCGCTTGGGAGCAGCAGCCTCGGGGCCCGAGAGGTACTGGAGATGAAGGAAGTCTGCGGGCCGGATAATTACGGGAAAAAAAATCCGCCTGTGGACCAGATGATTAGGGTTATGGGCCGCATTCGGCCCGGGGGCCGTAGGTTGCCGACCCCTGGTTTAAACAGTACTTTTAATGCATGATAAAGCAAGTTCCAACATTGAATAGTAATTATGTAATTGACTGTTGTGTTCTATTTCATTGAAGATGTGTTTTGATAACAAGCCCAGAATGATACACAAACACAACAAGGATAACCAAGCCTTCTGTTCCAATCCCGATGCCAAGCATTTATTTAATAAGAACAAGTAAGTACATTCTGTGCTAATACTGCAAAGGTCATTAGTGGAGCTAATGATTAGAATGGGTGTCAGTGGTTAAGGGGAGAAGGCAGGAGAATGGGGGTTAGGAGGGAGCGATAGATCAGCATGATTGAATGGCGGAGTAGACTTGATGGGCCAAATTCTGCTCCCATCATTTCTGATCTTATGGAGCTGTAACCAATCCACCTTTTTGAATTTTCAAGAAATCTGATGTATTTTGTGTTTGCTATGTTTGGACAGTTATGTTGATCATCTGTGGAATATTTGATTATATTTTTGCCATAACCACCCACCCGTAAACCTTACCAAAATCAAATTCATTTATTCTTTTTGGAGCTAAATGGTTATGGCGTTCAGTACTTTTTTAGATCAGGAAGCATAGTAATATGAATGAATATAAATATAGATTATATCTATGATTGATAATTTATTATCTGCATGTGACATGTCAGTGAAATTCTTTGTTTTGCATTGCATACACAAAGCATACAAAGAGTCACCATTTAAAATTATAATTTTAATATTACAAATATTTCGAATAGTAATCGTAGGTAAGTGAATAAGAATGTCTGAGTAACTCATTTTTAAATGAAAAAAGAATAATGAAGATGGCTATGCAGACAACTTGTTTGCCTTGCTGACAATGCACAATTTCCAAATGCTCATTTCTATGTAGCATGCAGATAAAAGTTGAGCAAACATGAATCCAGCCCGGTTGTAATCACATGCATGCTAATCTATAACCAAAAACAGCTGACTAAAACATCAAAAAAGGATATATATTTATTGCCATAACCATCTACTCCTAAACCTTTCCAAAATCAAATTTGGTTTGATCCGAAACTGTCTTGAAATAGCGTTCCACAAATTGCATAGCAAAGGAATATGATCAATTTTTTTTTGTTACAGCGGGCAACTATGATAATGCTTTGTTATATTCGTTCTCAGTTAAAAGTCTGATTACAGCTGCTATAGTTTCTATATTTCTGCAAAGACATGGAGGGAATATTCTCTTCAGATCGATGGTATAATCGTTTTCTGCACCATTTACTGCTTTTTTGCTCCACGTGTTACTTTGTTCAGTTTGCATTGCCTGTCACTCCTCCCAGTGGCTGCTGGCACTTTATGTTCTGATCTCCTTGATTTTTAATGACTTCCTTGTTTTTGACTGTCTAGCTGTTTTTGACTGCCTAGCAATAGACATACTGCAAATAATTAACAGCTCTCTTCAATCAGGCAATTTCCAAAAGCCTTGAAAACTGCAGTTATTAAACCCCTTTTAAAAATGCGGAGCGTAGATGCCTCTATTATTAACAACTATAGACCAATATCAAACCGACCTTTCATAAGTAAAATAATTGACAAAGTTGTCCTCCAGCAACGTAATCACTTCCTGGCTTCAACTGGCTGCTATGACAACTTCCGGTCAGGATTTCGACCCCTTCATAGCACCAAGACCACCCTTATTAAAGTTGTAAACAACATCAGTCTTAACACAGACTCTGTCAAAATTTCAATATTAATGCTATCGGACCTCAGTGCTGCATTCGACTCTGTTGATCACTCAATACTTTTGGACAGGTTGGAAAAATGTGTGGGGCTTTCAGGCACAGTTTCAAGTTGGTTCAGATCATATCTACAAGATAGGAACTATTTTGTTTCCATTGGCGGCTTTGGATCAGAACCAACCAACCAACCTTGTGGAGTCCCACAAGGTTCGACCTTAGAACCCTCTTTATTCAACATCTACATGCTCCCACTAGGGCAAACCATGCAAAATAATAATATTGACTACCACTGCCATGCCGACGACACTCAAATCTATGCAGCACTATCACCAAATGACTATCGCCCCATAGATCTGCTGTGCCAGTGCATTGAGCAAGTCAAAGACTGGATGTGCCAAAATTTCCTTCAACTAAATAGGGACAAAACAGAGATAATTGTCCTTGTTGCTAAAAAAGAAAGGCTTAAAGTAACCCAACACCTTCACTCTTTGTCCCTGAAAACCTCAAACAAAGTCAGAAATCTCGGGGTTATTATGGATTCAGATTTACATTTCGACAGTCACATTAAATCAGTAACAAAATCGGCCTACTATCACCTCAAAAACGTAGCAAGACTAAGAGGACTCATGTCAGCTCAAGACTTAGAAAAACTTGTACATGCCTTTATTACTAGTAGGCTAGGTTATTGTAACGGTCTCCTTGCAGGTCTTCCGAAAAAAACTGTCGGGCAGCTACAGCTAGTTCAGAATGCTGTTGCTAGAGTTCTAACAAAGACCAAACAATTTGAACACAATTCTTAAATCCTTACATTGGCTCCCTGTATGTCAGAGAATTGATTTTAAAATCTTGCTGCTCACCTATAAATCACTACATGGTTTAGGGCCAAAGTATATCACTGACATGCTTCCACTATATAAGTCTTCTAGACCGCTAAGATCTTCAGAGACCAATCTGTTAGTGATTCCCAGAGTAAATACAAAACATGGGAAAGCAGGATTTAGTTACTATGCATCAAATAGCTGGAATAAACTTCCTGAAGATTTAAGACTTGTCCCAACTTTGACTACTTTTAAAACAAGACTGAAAACTTTTATGTTTACTTTAGCTTTCAGCTAAATCCTAACTACATTGCACTTTTAACTTTTGCACTTTTCTATAATGCATTTTTTACTTTGCTTTTAATTTATTTTAATTCTTTTTTTTTTTATTTTAATTCTTTCATTTTATTGTATGACATGTTTTTATGTGAAGCACTTTGCTTCGTGTATGAAATGTGCTATATAAATAAAGTTGCCTTGCCTTCCTAGCCATCTTTGCACAATCTTGGTCTATGAGGGTCGATTCCAGATAAGTTTGTCACCTTCCGTTTCCCACCTATTCTACAATTAGTTCACACTGATTTCTTATTTTGTTATTGATCCTGTTTGTATTTAATTAACTGCTATAGCAGCCCTCCTCCCTTTGGTAATGTGTGTTAAATGTTTTGGACGTAAAACTATAATTGTTTGAACTTTCAAGGTAAGTGAGTTAACATCTGTCCTTTTTCTGCAATGGAGATTTCAAAAAGTGAGGTTCAGTTAAGCATTGGTAGCAGAATTAAAAAGGAAATCTATTTTCATTGAATTTCAACAAGTAAGATGTTTTCATACTTGCCTATTTGGTCTCTTGCTGTTCAAACAAATAGCTTCAGACCAGAAATGTTAATTCTGTTTCTTTTTCCCCAGATGCTGGGTGTTTAACATTTTCTGATATATTTCAGATGTGCAGCATCTGTTTTTATTTACTTTGCCAAGCTGTGTGGTATCGTACTCTGACCTACATTGATCAGGTTAGCGAGTCTGCCTGTGGGATATTTAGTCCCATTGCAATATGGCAACTTGTAAATGTTTCCCACAGCTGGGAACATAACCATGCAAAATCCAGAAATTGTAATGTAAGGCTCTCTTTGGTGCATTTTAGATATCATTATATCATGTCACAGGCCTCAACATGAAATGAAGGAGTAAAAGATAAAGCGCCAACCATAAGGCTGGCAATATGATTAGTTTACTGATACAGCGCAAAAACATGCCCTTCTGCCCACCATGTCTGTGCCGACCAGATAGAACAGGGTCTCTGGCACTCTACCGCTGCGCCACCATGCTGCCCTTAACCTACACAAAGCCCTGATAAACCTATACAATTGCACATTTTGCAGGCTTGAAATCATGCTTGTAGAGATAGTTCTGCTATAATGAGATAGTTGCATAATTAAGAAACTTTGTTTTATAGAAAGTCATGTTATAAATACAATTGTGTCAATGGGGGAAAGGGGGTTAGAGGCTAGAGGATTTCGGATTCGCAATAACAATTTTCTTTTTCTTGCAAGATTTAAAAAAAATAAGTCTTTTCAATAGCAATAAGTTTATTTTTGTTACTGCAAGCTAAAAATATTAAAGGTTATGTTACATTGCTTAGTGGAATGCCATTGCACGATTGTCAGGAGAAATGACTGCTTGTCATTTTCAGTGGGCATCCATTATTAAAATAGCAGCTGTGATCCTCGGAGACAATCAAAGTTCTACGGAAACAGTGTTTTGCCCCATAAGCTGATTAAATCCAAGACATTTTTTTTTTCTGCCTATGAATTTCCAAAATAACTTATAAATGGTGCTGTATTTCCAAATTGTAATTGTGTTATAACCTACTTGGCCCGTGTGATACAAATAACGTTCCCTAATTTCTCACTCACTTCATATGCTGAGAGAATGGAGTGGCTGGACTCTGGAGTTTAGAAGGATGAGAGGGGATCTTATTGAAACATAAAACTATTAAGGGTTTGGACACGCTAGAGGCAGGAAACATTTTCCCGATGTTTGGGGAGTCCAGAACCAGGGGCCACAGTTTAAGAATAAGGAGTAAGCCATTTAGAATGGAGACGAGGAAACACTTCTTCTCACAGAGAGTTGTGAGTCTGTGGAATTTTCTGCCTCGGAGGGCGGTGAAGGCCGGTTCTCTGGATACTTAGATAGGGCTCTTAAAGATAGCGGAATCAGGGGATATGGGGAGAAGGCAGGAATGGGGTACTGAATGGGGATGATCAGCCATGATCACATTGAATGGCGGTGCTGGCACGAAGGACCCAATGACCTACTCCTGCACCTATTGTCTATCTAATAATTTTATGTAAACATGTATTAAAGCAGTACTCTCTGTGCTATTTTAATTTTTGCTTGAGCTATTTCTGCTTTTTTTAAATTACTGAAATATACCATGGTTTACTTTATATAGAAATCTCTTATCTTTTAAATAGGTGCCTTGTTCACATTTTTCGAGAGACAACAGTGAAATATTCTAAAATTCGCCCTTTTGAAAACACCAAACAGCTTGATCTCTGCCGGCATGAAGTGCGCTTTGGTTGTCATAGAGAAGATGATTGTTTCTATGCACACAGTCTAGCTGAACTGAAAGTCTGGATGATGCAACGAGATACAAGTAGGTGTTGTAACACAGGAGAATGTTTTCCTTTGAAATTCTGCTCTTTTTTTCTGCATTCCTCTGAGGTTATCAATTTGTTGAAGTATTAGTCGTTCTAGTTGTGGTATGTAATTCTGGTATGTGTTCTGATTATTTATAATTTCCCCCTTTTAGCTAAGAGCTGAGCTCCTAGAGCACATTGGGTTTCTATGGTCAAACATTTGTCTTCCTCGCTTCTTCAAGGGAGCCACATTTGCTGACTTCCAATCCTCTGATACCCTCCTGGAATTCAGTGAGTTTAGAAAAGTCAACTATTGTGTCCGCCATCTCTTCAGCATTCCTTTAAAACTCTCGAGTACTCAAGGACTTGGCTCCCGTTTAGTCTCATACTTTGACCCCTATCAATGGGAAATTTACAAGTTCTCCATGCTATGTGAAATTAGTTCCTCGCACTACTTGAATCATACCTAGTTTTGTCTACTCAGCTAAATCATTTATATGGATTATGAACAGTTGGCCCCAAGCACCAGTCTGTGGAATGGTCTCTTGACTGCTGACTTGCTCCCACTTTGCCTATTAACCAATTCTCAATCAACTGCTCTACATCGGTGAGACCAAGCGCAGGCTTGCCGATCGCTTCGCCCAACACCTCCACACAGTTCGCATTAACCAACCTGATCTCCCGGTGGCTCAGCACTTCAACTACCCCTCCAATTCCAAATCCGACCTTTCTGTCCTGGGCGTCCTCCATGGCCAGAGTGAGTCCCACTGCAAATTGGAGGAGAAGCACCTCATATTTCGCTTGGGTAGTTTGCACCCCAGCGGTAAGAACATTGACTTCTCCAATTTCAGGTAGTCCTTACTTTCTCCATCCTTCCCAGATCTCCCACAGCCAACTGTCTCCGCCTCTTTCTTTCTTCTCCCCCCCACCCCTACAGTCTGAAGAAGGGTCTTGACCCAAAATATCACCTATTCCTTCGCTCCATAGATGCTGCCTCACCCGTTGAGTTTCTCCAGCATTTTTGCTTACCTTCGATTTTTCCAGCATCTGCAGTTCTTTCTTAAATATTTTTACTCGGATGTAATTTCCTTTATCTGACTAGACCTTTGGTTCTCTAATATTTCTCGCAGTTGTCTTTTGTATCTTTGGAGAAGACAAACACAGAGGATCTGTTTAATTTCTCGTCCATTCCTGTATTCCCCATTATAAACCCCCCCATTTAAAAGACCTCTGAAGTTTAACCAAATCATTTTAGAAGTGTTTCACCCATGAAGAGAATTATTCATTTTTCTTCCTATTGGTTCTTGTGGTAAATTCTGAACGGCAAGATGATTTTAAATTCAGGTGCATTCATTAAAGTGGAGATTGACAGATTCCCGATTTGTACGGATGTCAAAGGTAATGGGGTTGAGAGGGAAAGATAGATAAGCCATGATTGAATGACGGAGGTCCAATTGGTTGCCACTGTTAGCTTTACTGTAATTTACAATATTGCCATTATAACCATCCCTCAACGTGTTGCAATTTAATAATAATTGCTCCATTTTAGTACATGAGCAGAATGTGGAAGTATAAATCTCAGTAGCAAAATGGGGAATATAAAGGTTTAGGACAAGGGTTCCCAACCTGAGGTATATTTACCCGAGGGGGTAAATTTAGTCTACACGGGATACATTTGTTGATTTTGGATTTGAACATATTTTTTATCATTGACTGACTGTTTGGTTCTGGTATAGCAGTATCCGTCCATCATTAGTTCATAAATAAGTGAAATAACATTGTTATGTGCTACTTAGGTTGCCTGGGGTAAACGAGACGAAAAAGGTTGGGAACCCCTGGTTTAGGAGATGGTTTGAACCATGTTTATAATGACTAGCAACCAACTTTCATTTTAGAAAATGCCTGGAATATGTTTCAACCATATAGAATTCAATAATACCTTTGTGTATCAGTGTGCCTCCCACACTCCAAAGACGGTTTTTAGGTTGATTGGCTTCGGTAAAATTGTAAATTGTCCCTAGTGTGTTGGATAGTGTTGGCGTATGGGGTGATCGCTCAGTGGGCTGACGGGCCTGTTTCCGTGCTGTATCTCTGAAGATATCGAGCTTATTTTCGGGTAATTTATATTTTAAGAACAATTATTATAGTTTTATTTTATGTGTTCCTTTTTGTGTGTATGTATATTTGAAACTTTTAGTGTTGAAATATTATTATTATTATATTCTCATTGCCAGATATAACTCATGAAGCAATTACTCAGGAATCGAAGAAGTATTGGCAGATCATGGAAGCAAGTGTCCAGGCAGGGCAGGTAAACCTCCCCAAATGTATCTGTGTATGTTTCTTGGCAAACGCTATTTGATGTGTAAATTCAGTTTAGATCGCAACTCACATGGACTGATTAACATAGTAGATTAAGGGAATAAAAATGTGGAGTTCCAGGAAATGTATGCTAATGTTTCACTGATTGTTCAGCTGTCCATGGTCTGAGAATAGCTGAATGTGTAGAGTGTCAGAAGTTATTTGGCTGATAAGTTCCCCTTTTTAGTGAGGGAGTTCAGCAGTGCAGAGAATAATAATTATTCTTCATACGATTGTCTTACAAACTTGCTATCTTGTAATGATAATTGGCTGACAAAGGTTTTCGGGGAGTAAAAGACAGCGGCGGTGTGCAAAAAAACAAATGAAAATGTTAATTGTGAAGAGAAAATTGGATGCATATACCCAAATACAATTGTGTCTCAACTTTTTAAATCAATTATTTGGTTCTTTAATATTTTTGTGATAACCTGTGTATGCATATTTGTAATTACAATTCTGTTCATAAACTTGTCACCCTATGATTCATCACATTGGCTTTACTCCCAAAAGAATCATTATTAGCAAATGGAAGAGGATTTACTATACTTTAATGGATTATAAACAGCAATTTTTGCAGAATATTAACCGTCAAACACATCTCAATGTAACGGTGACCTTTTCACAGTTTGACCTGTTTGCTCCTTTTCTCCTGTATATGTTCTTAATCTAATATGTAGAAATACAGTCAAATTGGGATTATAACTTAATCCAGGCAATTGCTGTTTAAACCATGTGCTTCAGAACTCAAGATGGACCCTTGAATATAATTTGAAATATTTGTTCCTACACCACGAATACATGAAATGAACATTGCAGTTACTTGTTGCAGTGCCAGTTGTTCTAAGCTGACTTCACCCATTTCTGTGGAATTTCAGAAAAAGGAGAAGCCTCCAAACTGTTATTCTATTGCATTCTCGCATGGATTCCTGGTAGCGTAGGCCTACAAACCTCTGAACGTTAGCCACAGACTGACTGGTGTCCTGGAAATTTAGGATTTTCAAGTGTATGTGTGTGTGTCGTTATCGAAGCAGATATTGTGCACTCCACTATTACCAGTGTAATACCCACAGACATTTATGTTGCTAAATTACATAGGTGGGTGGGGTGTAAATGTTAAAATTACTCTGGAAATGAGCATTTTTACTTGATTCCGGTTGCTTGATGAAATAGTCAAACCATTCATTTTATGTAGGCCGGTACAATTGCTAACTAATACCAGATGGTAAATTCTCACAGAATTATATCACTAGTTTTACCACAGTCAAGAGCATGCCTTCACCCTTTGAATTTGGTCAGTAATGTAATTTAAAACCACCCATTTTGAGATTAGAGGGAGGTTATTCTTTGGAATTCTTTGAGGATGTGACGAGTAAAATGGATGAAGGGGTGCCAGTGGATGTAGTATATCTAGACATTCAGAAAGCCTTTGATAAGGTCCTGCACGGGAGACTGGTGACTAAAATTAGAGCACATGGTATTGGGGGTAGGGTGTTGACATGGATAGAAAATTGGTTGGCAGACAGGAAGCAAAGAGTAGCAGTGAACGGGTTCTTTTCAGAATGGCAGGCAGTGGTGAGTGGAGTGCCGCAAGGCTCGGTGTTGGGGCCGCAACTGTTTACCATATATATTAATGATTTGGAAAAGGGAATTAGGAGCAACACTAGCAAATTTGCGGATGACACAAAGCTGGGTGGCAGTGTGAACTGTGAAGAGGATGTTAGGAGGTTGCAGGGGGACCTGGACAGGTTGAGTGAGTGGGCAGATGCGTGGCAAATGCAGTATAATATAGATAAATGTGAGGTTATCCACTTTGGCGGCAAAAACAAGGGGGCAGATTATTATCTAAATGGGGTTAGATTAGGTAAGCGGGAGGTACAGCGAGACCTGGGTGTCCTTGTACACCAGTCACTGAAAGTTGGTGTTCAGGTACAGCAGGCAGTGAAGAAAGCTAATGGAATGTTGGCCTTCATAACAAGAGGATTTCAGTACAGGAGTAAAGAGGTTCTTCTGCAGTTGTATAGGGCTCTGGTGAGACCACATCTGGAATATTGTGTACAATTTTGGTCCCCTAATTTGAGGAAGGACATCCTTATGATTGAGGCAGTGCAGCGTAGGTTCACGAGATTGATCCCTGGGATGGCGGGACTGTCATATGAGGAAAGATTGAAAAGACTGGGCTTGTATTCACTGGAGATTAGAAGGATGAGGGGGAATCTTATAGAAACATAAAATTATAAAAGGACTGGACAAGCTGGATGCAGGAAAAATGTTCCCAATGTTGGGCGAGCCCAGAACCAGGGGCCACAGTCTTAGAATAAAGGGGAGATCATTTAAGACTGAGGTGAGAACCCAGAGAGTTGTGAATTTATGGAATTCCCTGCCACAGAGGGCAGTGGAGGCCAAATTACTGGATGGATTTAAGAGAGAGTTGGATAGAGCTCTAGGGGCTAGTGGAGTCGAGGGATATGGGGAGAAGGCAGGCACGGGTTATTGATAGCGGACGATCAGCCATGATCACAATGAATGGCGGTACTGGCTCGAAGGGCCGAATGGCCTCCTTCTGCACCTATTTTCTATGTTTCTATGTTATAAATCCCAACTGTGCCTAATTATCTAGATACTGAAAGCAATTGCAATAGTTGAAAACGATTGCCCTCTCCCACTCATATTTCTACACTATAAGTTATTGGAATTATAGAAATGTTTGCACAGAGTGGGAAAATTCAGTTCATCCATTAATTTTGCTGGATACTACCCAGTATTGAAGATGTCTCATCTAACTATGAATGATTGGGGAGAAGGCAGGAGAATGGGGTTGAGGTAAAGATAGGTCAGCCATGATTGAATGGCTAAGTGGTCTTGATGGGCTGAATGGCCTAATTCTGCTCCTATAACATGGGAACATTTGTTTTCTAATAAACCCTGCTGCAAGAGTTTAACTAGCAGGATTATTTCGGACACCATAATATTGGAAAACATTAAACTGGTGAACCATGCAGATACTATTGAATTTAGAGATTCAGCATGGAAATAGGCCCATCGGCCCACCGAGTCAGCGACGACCAGCGATTACCCTTCACATTATGACTATCCTACACACAATTCACATTTTTTTACCGAAATGAATTAACGTACAAACCTGTACATCTTTGGAGTATGGGGAGGAAACCAGAGCACCTGGAGAGAACCCACACAGCCACAGATAGAAAATACAAACTCCTTAGACAGCATCCGTGGGCAGGATCAAACCCGGGTCCCTGACGCTGTAAGGCAGCAACTCTACCGCTGCGCCACTATGTCACCCTTATCTTATGGTATCGTTTTGTCTAATTGGAAGCGAATGGTCAGTGATTTGGTTGTTTAAATTATTTTTCAGGTACCTGTTGGTGTGTCAAAATCTAAGAACCCCAACTTAAAGCTCATGTTTGTGTGTGGACAATGCTGGGGGAATGGACAGGTCAGTGAGCCAGACAAGAACAGAAAATACTGCAATACTAAAGCAAGACATCTGTAAGTAGTTAGATCATCGTTGTTAAATGAGGATTCTTGAGTAATTGCTTTGTAGACATTTGTGCAATAATTTATTGCTTTTATTGTAACATGTAAATTTCAAAGTATGTTTGAATTGTGCAAGAAACTGTGATCATTTAAAGCAGGGATCAGATTAGCTGCAGTGGGTATGATATTATAATTTGTTACTTCATTAAAATTATGACACTATATAATAACCTGATGCTTGAAGAGGAAATGTTTCTAAATATAAATTTGCTACTGTTATTTCTCTGATTAGTGGTACAATGACACTGGGCCATATTGATAGGGGAATAAACAGAATCCATTGAATTACATTTGCCTTAGTTGATACAACAGCAATTATGTTTTCCCCCCCCCCATTCATAATTGGTGTGCAATTGATAGGGTCTGATGCTCAGCATTCCCGACTCACTCGTGAGATCCGAGTGAACAGGGCAAGTTGGATCTGAACTAATCTCATTGAAGGATTTTGAAAGAAATGGTGCAAAGACAGAACAGCATCCTTAAGTTAGAATGATGCATTATCATTGAATTGGATATAGAAAAACAAATTGAGAGATAAAGTAAAATGCCAATAGAAACGGGGGAAAGTTGTGCAAAAATGTAGGAAAACTAAATCTTCAACAGCTAGATGTGATGGACTGAAACTTTAGTAGTTAATTTTCATTAATTAGCAATCAGTAACATGTCAGTTGAAGGCTGCTTTGATATGAAGCTGCATGGGTTTACTTCCTATGGCAAAATTGCGTTATGCTATCATGGAAATGAGGAAATGCTTGCCAGTGATGTTATTGGAATGGAGGGGCAGAGTGAAGATAATTGTGAGGCATTGTATATCTGCAGCAAGACTTTGATTACTACAATTAGCTGCACATTTGCCTCATCTGAGTGAGACATGACATTAATGCATAAATAATACAGTGCTAATGGCCTTGCTGTTACATTACATAGTTTTGAGACTTCATATATAATAAATGAGTGGGTCCTGATATACAGTGTAGCCCTTGTTTAGGACAGCTTGGATTATGGTTATTCGTCCTCACAAAATTCACAAATCATTACCAAAGAATTTAAAACACAAATAAAAAATTAACTCTTAAGGAATTTGTGGGGTGGTGGAAAGCTAACTAAACATAATACAAAAGAAGAAACAAATTTTGTCCATTTTTGTCAAGGGTTCAGGTTGCATAAGATTGCAATAAGGCTGTTTACTAGGGGCAAGATGTCCGTAACACAGGAGTGTAGAGTGGTAGTATTGGAGGCAGTCCAAATGTGATTCACAGGACTAATTTGGGGGATAAGAGTATTGTCCTATGATGAGAGGCTGAATAGCTTGGGTCTGTGTTCTTTAGAGTTTAGAAGACATGAGGGTGATCTCATTGAAACATATAACATCAGTTGGGGTTGTGACAGGATTGTCACCACTGAGAGGGTCTTGAACGAGAGGCTTAGTTTCGAGTTGAAGGGATTTTTGTTTAAACTTGTGAAACTCTTTCTCCCAGAGGGTAATTAATCGCCACAATTCTCTATCCCCAAAACGTTGTGGAGGCCAGCCCATTTGAAGTATTTAAAGCAGAGATGGGTACATTTTTCAACCATCGGGGGACTGAGAGCTTGTCGGGACTGGTATGAAAGGAGGATTGAGATTAGGGACAGATCCGTCATGTTCATCTTGAATGGCAGGCCAGACTTGGAAGGCCCCGTGGCCAAATCCTGTTCTTATTTGATGTGTTCAGAGAACACTAAATTCCTGTTTCTTCCCCTGACCCAAGATGCGGAGCTAGTTTGTCAAATAGGAAAATACATAGCAGTACTTGGAGTTTTTAATATTGACTTTATCAAAGCACCAGTCACGTAACTATCTGCTGTACTTTAATTATCATGGAAAAAATACCAATATGTAATAGCCATATGCTACTGGAAATGAAATATTGTAATATCTTTGCAAACATGTTTTTTAAAACCTGTTTAAAGTTGGACCAAAGAGCGTCGTGTGCTTCTAGTGATGTCCAATGAACGTAAAAAGTGGACAACTATACGCCCTTTGCCATCAAAGAAACCAATTCCACAACAATTTGATGTAAGTGTTTTTATTATGATCATTAAATACGTAAATATCAATGCAAATTAAGCATCTTTAGTTTCATCTTTCTGTTTCAGTTATGTGTGCATATAGCTAAAGGAAAGAAATGTGGGTACATTGGGAACTGCTCCTTTGCCCACAGTCTTGAAGAAAAAGACATGTGGACCTATATGAAGGACAATAACCGTAAGTGCAGACAAAAACTTTACATATCTTTGAACTTTTCAAAGCAGCTTTAAAACCTGTAATCATGTAAATCAAGTATTATTTAAAAAAATCCTTTCCCACAATGTCCGTGCTGAACATGGTGCAAGTAAAAGTCGCTGAGCTCATCAGTCTTGTGGTACAAAACGCTTGTCTGACTGGTTCTACATTTCATATCTCTGTTATCATTCTTGTATAAACACGTGCTGTTGTACTTGAGGGGGGACAGCATTTTTTTTCCTATTTTAGACCATAATCCATGTTTGCAAATGGAAACCTGTTTGAAAAATAATTGCATCCTGCAAGTATAATGGTTTCTCAGTAAGAAATAGGAATGTGGTGCTAGGGACCAGAGCATTTATGGAATTAGTGGTGGAGTGGTCATTATAAATTGAGGGATGTTTTACTGGCATCACTATTGTGTCAGCAATGTGGAGTGAACCTTCTCCTCCCAGTTACTGCAAACTGCCATGTAGGAAACGTGTGAATCCTAGCCTTCCATTGGCACTCATAGCAATGACTTTCCCAAAGATTGCCGGGGAAAGAGGTTGCCTGGGAGAACTGATGGTGAGCAGGCTGGGACTTGTAGTGTAGCTATTCATCAGAGAGGTGTGGGACCAACAGTTGCACCTTAGCTGGCATTGTGTCTCTGTGTGTGTGTCTCTGTGTGTGTGTCTCTGTGTGTGTGTCTCTGTGTGTGTGTCTCTGTGTGTGTGTCTCTGTGTGTGTGTCTCTGTGTGTGTGTCTCTGTGTGTGTGTCTCTGTGTGTGTGTCTCTGTGTGTGTGTCTCTGTGTGTGTGTCTCTGTGTGTGTGTCTCTGTGTGTGTGTCTCTGTGTGTGTGTGTCTCTGTGTGTGTGTGTCTCTGTGTGTGTGTGTCTCTGTGTGTGTGTGTCTCTGTGTGTGTGTGTCTCTGTGTGTGTGTGTCTCTGTGTGTGTGTCTCTGTGTGTGTGTCTCTGTGTGTGTGTCTCTGTGTGTGTGTCTCTGTGTGTGTGTCTCTGTGTGTGTGTCTCTGTGTGTGTGTCTCTGTGTGTGTGTCTCTGTGTGTGTGTCTCTGTGTGTGTGTCTCTGTGTGTGTGTCTCTGTGTGTGTGTCTCTGTGTGTGTGTCTCTGTGTGTGTGTCTCTGTGTGTGTGTCTCTGTGTGTGTGTCTCTGTGTGTGTGTCTCTGTGTGTGTGTCTCTGTGTGTGTGTCTCTGTGTGTGTGTCTCTGTGTGTGTGTCTCTGTGTGTGTGTCTCTGTGTGTGTGTCTCTGTGTGTGTGTCTCTGTGTGTGTGTGTCTCTGTGTGTGTGTGTCTCTGTGTGTGTGTGTCTCTGTGTGTGTGTGTCTCTGTGTGTGTGTGTCTCTGTGTGTGTGTGTCTCTGTGTGTGTGTCTCTGTGTGTGTGTCTCTGTGTGTGTGTCTCTGTGTGTGTGTCTCTGTGTGTGTGTCTCTGTGTGTGTGTCTCTGTGTGTGTGTCTCTGTGTGTGTGTCTCTGTGTGTGTGTCTCTGTGTGTGTGTCTCTGTGTGTGTGTCTCTGTGTGTGTGTCTCTGTGTGTGTGTCTCTGTGTGTGTGTCTCTGTGTGTGTGTCTCTGTGTGTGTGTCTCTGTGTGTGTGTCTCTGTGTGTGTGTCTCTGTGTGTGTGTCTCTGTGTGTGTGTCTCTGTGTGTGTGTCTCTGTGTGTGTGTCTCTGTGTGTGTGTGTCTCTGTGTGTGTGTGTGTGTGTGTCTCTCTGTGCCTGTGTGTGTGTCTCTGTGCCTGTGTGTGTGTCTCTGTGCCTGTGTGTGTGTCTCTGTGCCTGTGTGTGTGTCTCTGTGCCTGGGATTGCAGACGCTGTTACATTAAGAGCAGAGACCAGCATTTAGCTTGTTGCCACAGGACAAAACTTTGGGTTGAGCGGTCTGCAGCCAACAACGAAGGCAAGGCCAACCACTTCCATCACATCCAACGCCATCCAGCAACACATGGTGCTAGTACTTTGAGTTCAAGCAATGTGTTGCATACAATGAGCTAGCCATTGAGAAGCCCAGATCCCTGGATCTGAGCACGAGGTGGCTATACTGCTCAACTTTGCCCAATCATCACCAGCCCAGGCAGGCAGCCTCTCTGTGCCAAGCCATCCACAAACCTGACTGTCCTAGCAAACCCATTGTTTCTGCCTGTTCGTGTCCCACCGAACTTATTTCCACATACCTCGACTCCATCCTATCTCCCCCCATCCCCCCCCGGTTAAATCTCTCCCTACCTATGTTCAAGACCCTCACATGCTCTTTGTCGACTCCAAGACTTCCGTTTTCTTTGCTCCCATTCCCTCATCTTCACCATGGATGTCCAGTCACTCGACACCTCCATCCTCCACCAGGAGAGTCTCAAAGCCCTCCGTTTCTTCCTCGACCAGAAAACCAACCAATCCTCCGCCTAGCGGAGCTGGTCCCTACCCTTTAAATTTTTGTTTGACTCCTTCCATTTCGGCGTAGCTATGGGCACGCACATGGCTAGCTATGCCTCTTGTTCGAGACGTACCGTGGCCCTATCCCCGAACTCTGCCTCCGCTACATCGACGACTGCATTGGTGCTACCTCCTGCACCCACACACAACTTCATCCATTTCACCACCAACTTCCATCCGGCACTCAAATACACCTGGACCATTTCTGACATTGCCCTACCATTTCTTGACCTTATTATCTCCATCTTATCTACACCGGTACATCAATGACCCCATGGACGTCCCTGGCCAGGACCTGCCCCGAAAGCAGTGGACAACCCTCAACCGCTTGAGGACGGGCATCGGATGCTATGGAGTAGCGATGAAGAGGTGGGGCCTCGTGGACAGTACCTCCTGCAAGGTTGGGTGGACCCAACACAGACAGTAGAGCACATAGTCACCAGTTGCCCCAAACACCGGCCACCGAATGGTGAATGAGGTCTGATTGACCTGGACGATGACACGTTGGCCCGGCTCGCCTCAACGGAGCTGCAGGTCTAAATGACACACGACAGAAGAAGATTATCTCCATCGCAGGTGATAGACTACTGACCAACATCCACTACAAACCCATTGACTCCCATGGCTATCTGGACTACACTTCTTCCCACCCTGCTTCCTGTAAGGACTCCATCCCCTATTCCCAATTCCACCGTCTACGCCACATCTGCACCCAGGATGAGGTGTTCCACACCAGGGCATCGGGGATGTCCTCATTCTTCAGGGAACGGGGGTTCCCTTCTTCTACCATAGATGAGGCTCACACCAGGGTCTCTTCTATATCTCGTGACTCTGCTCTCACTCCCCATCCCCCCCCCCACTTGTAACAAGGGCAGAGTCCCCCTTGTCCTCGCCTTCCACCCTACCAGCCGTCACATACAACAAATAGTCCTCCGTCAGTTTCGCCACCTCCAACGTGACCCCACCACTGGCCACATCTTCCCATCTCCTCCCCTGTCTGCTTTCCTCAGAGACCGCTCCCTGCATAACTCCCTGGTCAATTCGTCCCGAACCACCCACTCTCCGGGCACTTTCCCTTGCAATCTCAAGAAATGCTACACTTGTCACTTTACCTCCCCCCTTGACTCCATTCAACGACCCAAGCAGTCTTTCCAGGTACGGCAGAGGTTCACCTGCACCTCCTCCAACCTCATCTGTTGCATCCGCTGCTCTAGATGTCAGTTGCTCTAAATCGGTGAGACCAAGCGTAGGCTTGGCGATCACTTCGCTGAACACCTCTGCTCGGTTCACAATAACTAACCTGATTTCTCAGTGGCTCAGCACTTCAACTCCCCCTCCCATTCCAAATCCGACCTTTCTGTCCTGGGCCTCCTCCATGGCCAGAGTGAGGACCACCGTAAATTGGAGGAGCAGCACCTCATATTTCGATTGGGCAGTCTGCACCCCAGCGGTATGAACATTGACTTTTCTAATTTCAGGTAGTCCTTACTTTCTCATCCCCTTGTCAGCTCTCCCTCAGCCCACTGGCTCCACCTCTTCCTTTCTTCCTCCCGCCTCCCCCACACCCGCACATCAGTCTGAAGAATGGTTTCGACCCAAAACGTTGCCATTTCCTTCGCTCCATAGACGCTGCCTCACCCGCTGAGTTTCTCCAGCATTTTTGTCTACCTTTGATTTTCCAGCATCTGCAGTTCCTTCTGAAACAACCTGGTGATTCTTTGTTGTGGAAGGATCAACAATGGGAAAGTGGTTTATGCCAAGTTCTCAACTCCTCGGTGTCCAGCATAGCAGTCGAGTGATCATGGGCTCGCACCAGATTTCTGGCACTGCAACCTAAGCAGTTGTATTTTGTCGTGAAGATACAGTCATGTACTCGCCTTTGAGAGGTTCCAACCTCTCAAAGGCAAGTACATGACTGTATCTTCATAAGTCACAGGAGCAGAATTAGGCCATTTAGCCTATCAAGTCTGCTCCGCCATTTGATCATGGCTGATCTATTTTTTTTCCCCCTCAACTCCATTCTCCTGCCTTCTCCCAGTAACTTTGACTGCCTTGCTAATCAAGGACCTATCGATCGCCGCTTTAAAAATACCCAATGATTTGGCCGCCACAGCCATCTGTGGCAATGAAATCCACAGATTCATCACCCTCTGGCTAAAGAAATTCATCCTCATCTCCATTTTAATGTTCTTTTATTCTGCGACTGTGCCCTCTGGTCCTAGACTCTCCCACTACTGGAAACATCCTCCCCATATCCACCCTATCTATGCCTTTCACTATTCTGGAGGATCAAAGAAGCTATGTAATAATCAAGGCATATGATTGCACCTTCATGGTTTGATATTTGACATCATCAAAAATAAACGTCCTTCAAGAAATTAGATTATTTCCCTCCAATTACTGTCTTCCTCTTCTTTCAAGTCCATCTTGTACAAATGTTGATATCGCTGTCATCGTTTGTCCTGAAAAGGACGCAAGCTCCCGGCATCAATCACTTGTGGCAATAGACGATGGTGGTAGCAGAATTAGCTCAGGATATCTCCAGTTTCCAGCCCCGCGACATGGACGCTTCTGCTATGGGGCCGACAATTACTGTGATTTCCACAGACATAATTTTCCTATTCAAAATACCGTCCAGTTCATACTTTAGACCTACAGCGTGGAAGCAGGCCCTTTGGCCCACCGAGTCCGTGCCGACCAACGACCACACGGGACACTTACACTAACCTACACATAGGGACAATGTACAATTTACAGAAGCCAATTAACCTACAAACCTGCACGGCTTTGGAGTGTGGGAGGAAACCAGAGCAACTGGAGAAAACCCACACGGTCACAGGGAGAACGTACATACTCCACATAGACAGCATCTGTAGTCGGGATCAAACCCTGGTCTCTGGGTGCTGTAAGGCAACAACTCTATTGCTTCACCACTGTGCCGCTCATAGGAACGTACAGTATATTTCAAAGTGCTATGATACCATCTCATTCGTAAAAATATAAGAAACAGCTGCTAGGGTAGGCAGTACAGTGTTTCGAGCATGCTGCACCATTGTATAAGGTCAAGGCTGCTCCTGTATTTTGAGTTGCTTTCCCGTCTGATCATCGCATACTATAGTCCTTTCAGTGTTCAAAAGTCTAAAATTAATACATTTACATAGAAAATACGTGCAGGAAGAGGCCATTCGGCCCTTCGAGCCAACACCGCCATTCATTGTGATCATGGCTGATCATCCCCTATCGATAACCCGTGCCTGCCTTCTCCCCATATCCCTTGATCCCACTAGCTCCTAGAGCTCTATCCAACTCTCTCTTAAATCCATCCAGTGATTTGTCCTCCACTGCCCTCTGTGGCAGGGAATTCCACAAATTCACAACTCTCTGGGTGAAAAAGTTTTTTCTCACCTCAGTCTTAAATGGCCTCCCCTTTATTCTAAAACTGAGTGGCCCCTGGTTCTGGACTAGCCCAACATTGGGAACATTTTTCCTGTAAGTTTAACTGCTGCTGATTGGTCATCTTCTAAATTTATTTCTAATTATACAATTTTAATTGTAATTGTCAGTCTTAGATATGGAACAGCTATATGAAAAGTGGCTGAAGAGCCACGAGCCAGAGAAAGAAGAAACAGCTTCTGTACCAAAGGAAAATGGGAAGCAGATACACATGCCTACAGACTATGCTGACCTTGTGGTAAGTGATTGACAGATCATTTGCTTTTTTTTTATTTTAAAAGGGATAAAAAAGAAAATAAGAAAACTTATTTTTGCAATATTGACCGATGGTATAATGATACATTCACAATTTAATTTATGCAACATACTGCAAATTGTAAGTACTTTATTGTCCATCAGAGCCCATAAACTTACTTGGTTGCAACTACTTATCTCAATAGTCTAGTTTCTACCAAAGAAAAATTGGCCATACAGCTGGTTTATAACTATGTGCTAGGTGTGCATATTATTGATGAATCCACCTCTGAATACATATGATTACTGTACTCATTAATTCTGGAATCATTTTTAGCTGAAGGTTTAATCTCCACCTCTTGGTATCAACAAACTCTATTTCTTCCTCATTACTAGGATATCAAAATAAAGTACATTTTTATTTAAAATCTATGCAACTGAAGGTCTTAACAGACATGAAACCGATGCAGGGAACTGGGTCTAGCTCAGTTCAGTTACTTGGTTGGGGGGACAAGTTGGGCTGAAGAGCCCGTTTCATACTGGTACAATTATGCGGTATATTAAAACATTTCGAAACAAAAATTTGCAATCCATGAAAGGAATATTCTCTCTTGGCTTGCTTGGTGATGTGACCCTCAAGATGCTTCCCAACCTCAAATCTTTCCAGGTTGTATGTGAAATGTTGATTCAAAAAGTTATCTTTATATTTTTGCTTACAATGTTTTCTTATTAAATTACTCTTTAATGCAACACATTGGCAATGAGAAAGCGATGGAGTTTAATTTTACCAGAACTAGCTACATTTGGAAGTTAACTTTCAACGATTAATGATCACAATGATGCATGAATTCAGAAGTCGTACTACTAAGCACATTCGGAGGTGTAAATTCCAACTTAACATTTAAGAAGTATTTAGACAAACATTTGAATTAGCAAGCATTGGAAAGCCACAGACAGTGCTAGTAAACAGGATTAGCACAGATACATATAGATTATTATTAGGGTATGGTATAGATAATTAGCCCCCATTGCCACATCTTTGTCATAAACGTCCAGTCTCTTTACACCTCCGTCCCCTACCAGGAAGGTCGCAACAGCTCTGCTTCTTCCTTGAACAAAGGCCCAATCAATTTCTCTCTGCTAACACTCGCCCCCCGCCTGGCGGGGCGGAACGTCCGAACGCTCAACAATTTCTCTTCAATCCTCTTGTCTATACCTTCTGTCGTTTCATCTCTGGCCTTTGTCCAACCATCTGCCTGTCAACAACTCCCCTCGCCAGTATCCACCTATTACCTGCTAGGCTTTGTCCTGCCCTCTCTTCCAGCTTTCTTCTTCCCCCCCCCCCAACCTCACCTCACAATCAGTCTGAAGAAGGATCCCAACCCAAATGTCCCAACCCATGTTCTCCAGAGATGCTGCTGCCCCACTGTGTTACTGGAGCACTTGTTTTTGCAAACCAGCATCTGCTATTTCGAAACGTAGTTGGTGTTCCAATTGATGTGGGAGGCTACATGGCCTGTTTTTGTTTAATAAAACTCAATGCTTCTTTGACTCTATCATTTCAGGATGAACTTGGTGTTCTGACTAGTAACTGGTACAATTTGAGATTTTAATATTGAAGAAAAATATCCAAATCCCACTCTTCATCTCTCTGTTTCTAGACTGATATGAATGTTTTTCTAAAATTGACTGATGTTCATTCCAACTGTCCTGGGCTTCTGCTCGGCCTGGTTAGCGCTCCCATCCATTTTCCAGAGACTTTGTATTGATTTTGTTCATTTATTAGCCATTATACATTTTCGCCAGACAAAAAAAAAGATAGTGTTCGTTCTTATCTTCTTTTGCTTCTACTTTTAATGCTCCTTCCGTCCAGTTGTATTTTTAACACTGCAATGCCTTTAAAGGAAATTACTATTGTTTTTCCTCCAAAGACTGGCTATCATTGTTGGATGTGTGGGAAGAACTGCAACAGCGAGAAACAGTGGCAGCAGCATATAACCTCTGAGAAACACAAAGAGAAAGTTTTTAGCTGTGAAGATGATCAAAACTGCTGGCAACATCGCTTTCCAACAGGACAATTCATTGTTTGCGAAATGTAAGTATCAGTTTAATGCATGTTTTATACAATATATCATAAAATTAGTTTTGCCGTAAAGTTATTTCGGTCATTCAATTTACCAAAACCATATCTGAGTAAAGATTCAAACATTTTTTAACCATTCAGTCTTTACAATAGACAATAGGTGCAGGAGTAGGCCATTCGGCCCTTCGAGCCAGCACCGCCATTCAGTGTGATCATGGCTGATCATTCACAATCAGTACCTCGTTCCTGCCGTTTCACCCATATCCCTTGACTCCGCTATCTTTAAGAGCTCTATCTAACTCTCTCTTGAAAGCATCCAGAAAATTGGGCACCACTGCCTTCTGAGGCAGAGAATTCCACAGATACACAACTCTCTGGGTGAAAATGTTTTTCCTCATCGCCGTTCTATATAGCATACCCATTATTCTTAAACTGTGGTCCCTGGTTCGGGACTCCCCCAACATCGGAAACATGTTTCCTGCCTCTAGCGTGTCCAAACCCTTAATAATCTTATGTTTCAATAAGATACCCTTACATCCTTCTAAATTCCAGTGTATACAAGCCCAGTCGCTCCATTCTTTCAACATATGACAGTCCCGCCATCTCGGGAATTAACCTCGTGAACCTTTACTCCGATTGTAATGGCAGCAATAATATTTTAATAAAATAAAACTACATACGGCATCATATACATACAAAACCATGCACTCCATAATTCTCAAATACACTTTATGTAGCTGTCATGGAGCAGTCACAGTTAATGCAATTGCAAACAATGCTATGGGATTATTAACTTCTGTCAATTCCTTGATGCTCATTTCTTTCAATTGGCCATGTGTTGTGAATATGTCCTGTAATGCAAAATCTATTGTCACATTGCCTTAGCTTTATTGCTTAATGTTACTTCCATTACTGTTTTCATTAAACTAATTGCCAGTGAGGGACAGTCATTTTGAAAATCCTATTAGTGCACCCACAATAAACAGACTTATGTCCAAATTGATGCAAAATCATTACCAAGTAAGGATTTTAAGAATTATAATAATAGAATATTGGAATTGCAATTAAAAAAAATATTTAAATGCCAAGTACTATATTGGTTCTTCAATTCTAATTCGATGCAATTATCCACATGTTGTGTTTCCCGGTTTTGTGGTGGATTTGCGTCTCCTTTGTGATGTCCACCCCCTCACCAAACATATGCATCACTGGTTTTACATATATCCTATTCAAATACTATTTAGACTTTAGAGGTACAGCGCCGACCAGCAAACACCCCGTACACTAGCACTCTCCTACACACAAGGGCCAATTTTTACAGAAGAAAATTAACCTACAAACCTGCACATCTTTGGAAAGTGGGAGGAAACCAGAGCACCCAGAGAAAACCCTTGCTGTCACAGGGAGAACTTACAAACTCCGTACAGACAGCACCCGTAGTCAGGATCGAAACCGGATCTCTGCTGCTGTAAGCAGCAACTGTGCCACCCAGAATTAAGATTTGCCCAATATTTCAAAGCAATTTGTCAAGAAAAATAAGCTATTAATTAGTTTAATGTGTTTATGTTGATTGCAGGCATCAGAATGGTACTTGTGTGGATGAAGAGAATTGCCAACTTGCCCATAGTGAAGCAGAATTGCAAGAATGGATGGATCGAAGAGAAGTTCTAAAACAGAAACTAGCCAAAGCCAGAAAAGACCATTTGATTGCTCCAGATGATGATGACTTTGGCAAATTTGATTTTTTGATTAAAGAATTAAATTAATATAATAATCATGGAATGTTCATATTATCAGATATGTATTGGAAATTACCATCTCAATTGAAACTGAAGCTAAGAGGCATATAGCAGTAATTCTTTGAATTATCTCCTGCTTTACTTTCCTACAGTAATGATTGCTGTGGTCTTGTGAAAGTGGCATATGGTAGAGGGCAGGAGCGCGGCGGTATTCCCTGCACTTTGGCACAGTATTGTATGGCCATTGACGATGTTCGTGAAAGCTGCTGCCTTCTTTCAAGATGACACGCAGCTCAACAATACAAATGGGAAATATTGCAATGGAACACATTTTTATGATACTCTTTATAATGTCATAGGAAAACATTTCAAATCTCCTAGAAATATAGGACAAGCTTAAGATTTTTATGAATATGACTCAAAGATTATTGTTGTAAGCACATTGAGTTTACAAAATAGGTGGAGCAGAAGAATTGGGATCAATAATGCGGAAAGGCAATTTTGAAAGATTTTAATGGTTCAGAGATGCAAAGTTATCATCATTGAATGTGTCAGAACAATAGAATACTATTTATAATAACTTTTCTTTCTTCTTGAGTAATACACTTTAAACAAAGTCATTCATTAGTATACAGGATGAATGGATATACATTGTACCAGCATCCTCTTTTGGCAATAGGGAAATGGGTGTTAAAGAACAGCATAAAATAATTTGGTTTCAGGACTAAAACCTATTATGTTTTGGTTTTATATATATTGCTTGCTATTTAAATGTTGATTTCCTTTTAAAATTACGTGAACTGCCAGTTGGCAAAAATTATATGGACCAATAATGTCATTAATAAAGAATATGAAATGGTTTACATTTTATACATTGTTAGAGTGAATATTATCATGCCTTGGAATTATATTCTCCTTTTTACCTGCTTTAAAAATCTATCTTTTTTCTAACTTTTATAATGCCATGCTTTGTATTTGTGCCTTATTCTTTATCCCATTCCAACTTACACCCATCCATTGTCAGTGTATCATCTGCTAACCCACCCTCTCTCCTGGTTCACCTGGGACGGTAAGTTCTTCAGACGTAGGAGCAGAATTTGGCTATTCGGCCCATCACGTCTACTCTGCCATTTAGTTATGGCTGATCTATTTTTCCCTCTCAACCCCATTCTCCTGCCTTTTCCCCATAACCCTTGACACCCGTACTAATCAAGAATCTGTCAATCCACGGCTTAAAAAATACCCAATAACTTGGCCTCCACAGCCGTCTGTGGCAATGAATTGCACAGATTCACCGCCCTCTGACTGAAGAAATTCCCCCTCATCTCCTTTCTAAAGGTACCTCCCTTTATTCTGAGGCTTTGCCCTCTGATCTTAAGGGCCTGTCCCACCAGCATGCAACGCTATGCGATGAACGCGATCAAACTAGAAGCGGGGGCCGCGCGGAGGTCGGGTGATCCCCTGTACAGGGCCGTTCCCACCAGCATGCACCTGCATGCGGCAAGCGCGACCAAACCGGCAGTTGGGGCCGCACGGAGGTCGGGTGAGTGGCGCAATGCGGCGCAAAGTGAGGCGAACTTGGAGCGAAGTCTAAGGTAAGTTCGCCAGGACAGAGGGGGGCACACAGAGAGGGGCACCGAGGCGCGCGCACACACACACACACACACACACACACACACACACACACACACACACACGGCCATGGAGCCACACACATAGAGGGTCACGGAGGCACGATGTCGGGGCGGTATGTGAATGTCGAGGCGACTGTGAGCCGACAAGCCGTTGCCGCGCGGAATTTTTGGACATTGTCAGTTTTTCGGAGCCCCGCACGGTCTCGGGACGAACTCCGCACAATTCCGCATGGCTCCGGCGATCGAAGTGGGACCGGCCCCGCGACAACGGACGGCTCAAGCGACCACGTTAGGTCGCGCTAATCGCATAGAGTTGCATGCTGGTGGGACAGGCCCTTTAGACTCTCTCACTAGTGGAAACATCCTCTCCACATCCATTCAATCCGGGCCTTTCATGATACGATACGTTAAAACTTTATTCATCCCCAGAGGGAAATTGCCAATAGTCACAACACATAAGGTGCATATTCAAATTAAAAGTGCAAAAAAACAGAAAAGGACAAGCGACTGTTGGCTGGCTGCCTGCTGCGTGAACAGAGCATTCACCGGAACGATCCAGAACAAACAAACGCAGGCTTATCCGCTGGGCAGAGGATTGTAAACTAGAGTGCCCCCCCCCCCCCCCACGCCGGGTCCCCATTAGCGAGTGGAACGGCCGCATGTGTGGCTCCCCGGGACTATTCTGTAAGTTTCAATAAGATTCCTCCTAAACTCCAGTGAGCACAGGCCCAGTGCCGCCAAACGCTCATCATACGTTAATCCAGTCATTTCCAGGATCATTCTTGTAAACCTCATGTGAACACACTCCAATGCCAGCACATCGTTCGTCAGATATGGAGCCCAAAACTGCTCACAAGTGCCTGGGTTCTGCTGGAAACAGCATGTTTACAGTGCAGCATCATGTGTGCATGTTTACAACGTTTGGAAGAACAGATGCGACAGAGAGAAAATGCTGAAAATACTCAACAGTTTTGGCAGTATCAACGAAGAAAGAAATTTGTTTCACATTGATGACATTTCTTTGGAAAGGTAAAAAATAAAAAAATGTTGCAGAAAAGAGGGGAGGGGGTAATTGGAAAGAGTCAAGGAGAGGACACAAAGTGCTGGAGCAGCTCAGAGGGTCAGGCAGCATCTCTGGAGAACATGGAACATGGGTATCCATGTTCTTCAAATATGCTGCCTGTATCAGAGTTACTCCGGCACTTTGTGTCCTTCTTTCGTAAAACAGCATCTGCAGTTCTTTGTAGGAAAGAAGGTAAATTGAAGGTAGACATAAAATGCTGGAGTCACTCAGCGGGACAAGTAGCGTCTCTGGAGAGAAGGAATGGGCGACGGTTCGGGTCGAGACCCTTTGTTTCTACAGTCAGCGAGGATCTTGCAAAGGATAGAGACGAGGAGAGTGGGAATGGCACCAATGATTGCGCTGATGGTTGTAAGTGAGTGGATGATGTGTGGTCTGTACAGTGCCAAACATGGATAGATAAAATTACTTGCAAAAATAAAAATTAAGAACGTTATAAAGTGTTGAATTGCTGGATGATTAAAGTTGGGAGCACTAGCAGTGCCACCTAGTGTTGAATTGGTACGGATGATGTGTAATTGCAGTTGGCCAAAAAATCTGAAACATTAAATAGAGACTCTATATTTAAATAAAGTATCTATATACAAAAAAAATCAGCAGAATGCACAGTAACATCAACTGTTTATACACCAAAACGTATAGTGTGCAGTCCTGGTCGCCATATTACAAGAAGGATGTGGAGGCTTTGGAGAGGGTGCAGAGGTTGATTACCAGAATGCTGCCTGGCTTTGAGGATTTCAAGTACAGGGAGAGGTTGAATGGACTTGAATTGTCCAACAATTGCCCTCTTCAGGACATAGCTATAAGATGAGAGGGGGGAGGCTGGAATGCATTGCTCGGGTAGTGTGGAGGCAAATATTGTAGTGGCATTTGAGAGGCTTTCAGATGGGCATATGGAAGTACAGGGAAGAGAGATATGGATCATGTACAGGCAGATTGGATCAATTTGGCTTGGCATCACATTTAGCACAAACATTTGGGGCCGGTGGGCCTGTTCCTGTGCTGTACTGTCCTATGTTTTATATCTAACCAATGTGCCTCTTAACTTTCGCCACATAGCAATGAGATTAAGAAATTATGAGTTGGCACCGATACTACTGTTGTCAAGCATTCCGAATGAGTTGGAACTAAAGAGAACAAGGTACCAAAATGTAGTCCCCTGCCTGCTTTCCGCAGAGACCGCTCCCTCCGTAAATTCCTGGTCAATTCGTCCCTTCCCTCCCGAACCACCACCTCTCTGTGCAGTTTCCCTTGCAACTGCAAGAAATGCTACACTTGTCACGTTACCTCCCCCCCACTTGACTCCATTCAAGGACCCAAGCAGCCATTCCAGGTGCGGCAGAGGTTCACCTGCACCTCCTCCAACCTCATCTATTGCATCCGCTGATCTAGATGTCAGCTGCTCAGTGAGACCAAGCGTAGGCTTTGTGATCGCTTCGCCGAAAACTTCCGCTCGTTTCGCAATAATCAACCTGATCTCCGGTGGCTCAGTACTTCAAGTCCCCCTCCCATTCCGAATCTGACCTTTCTGTCCTGGGCCTCCTCCATGGCCAGAGTGAGGACCACCGTACATTGGAGGAGAATCACCTCATATTTCGCTTGGGTAGTCTGTACCCCAGCGGTATGAACATTGACTTCTCTAATTTCAGATAGTCCCTACTTTCTCCTCCCCTTCTCGGCTATCCCTCAGCCCACTGGCTCCTCCTCTTCCTTTCTTCCCCCCCCCCCCCCACCTCACATCAGTCTGAAGAAAGGTTTCGACCCGAAACGTTGCCTAGTTCCTTCGCTCCATAGATGCTGCCTCACCCGCTGAGTTTCTCCAGCATTTTTGTCTAAAAAAATGTAATCGCCTCTTTAGCTGCATGGGAATAACAACATCACAATTATAGATTCCAAATCATACAGCACAGAAATTAGCCTTTTGGCCCAACGTTACCATTTGACCACGTCCAAGAATCAGTCATGGGTGAGTTGAGTTCTTTGGTCGTTATAATAAATGACAAATAATATGTATTTCTTTATGGAATTTACAGATTTTTAAAGGCATCATCTATATATCATCTCTAGAAGGCAGGAACGGGGTACTGATTGGGTATGATCATCCATGATCACATTGAATGGCGGTGCTGACTCGAAGGGCCGAATGGCCTACTCCTGCACCTATTGTCTATTGTCTATATTTTTTAAATCCTTCCATAAACTCACCCTTCCCAATCTCTAATCCAGGAAATCTGTTTTCTGCCAATTCTGGCCTCTTAATTGTCCTTGAATACACTATTGCTCCACTATTGATCGTTAGTGAACTCTGGAATTCTTATCTATAAAATTGGTCTTGCTAACTTCCTCGTTTCAGACCGTTCTGAAAGCCTGGCCTTTCGGTCAAGCAAAGATAGACACACAATGCTGGAGTAACTCGGCTAGTCAGGCAGCATCTCTGGAGAAGAGGAATAGGTGACGTTTCGTTCCGAGACCCTTCTCAGACATGAGGAAGGGTCTTGACACGAACATAGCCTATTCCTTTTCTCCAAAGATGCTGCCAGACATGCTGAGTTGCCCCAGCATTGTGTGTCTATCTTCGGTGTAAACCAGCATCTGCAGTTCCTTCCTACACTTTTAGTCAGGCATTTGGTCACCTGATTCCAACTCTGTCCTGATTGTGCAGCTCTTTTTTGTTGTAATTGCTCCTTAAAAGCAATTTGCCATGTTATGTTATCATTGATATAAAAATGGAAGGCGATATGTGATGGTTTAAATAATTTGAAAGAGCAACAATAGAAAATGTGTATTTAACTTCTTAATGCTATAAATCATGGTAACTATTCAAAAGGATCAAGACAGATTGGAGATGTGTAATAGTTCTTGACAGGGCCAGCTATAGCAATGCCCAAAGAGCTGGTTGTATCTAAGAGCCAGTTGTTTGATGACTAATGATTTTGCCAATGGATGCTTCACCACTTGTGTATGAACCGCAGCAGGCCTTCACATTTATTCTTGACCCTGCCTTTCTTTAATGTAACCAAAAAACAAACTGCTGGAGGAAATCAGTGAGTAGGAACGGCATCTATGGAGGGAAATGGGCAGATGATGGTTCAAGTTGGGTTGGGACTCTCTGACCAATGGAGTCGAGGGGAGAAATGGGTGAGGCAAGAGCTGGCAATTAAGAGGTGGCACCAGGTAAGGAGGGACTGATTGGCAGATAAATCAGGTGGGGGTGAGAAGTTGCAGATGGTAACCAAGACTGGAGGTGATAAGTTGCGAAGCCAAAAGCACGCAGATAGTGAAATCTGAAAAGGAAGGTGGCTAGAAAAATGGAAAAAGAGAGGGAGGAATGGGGGATATAAAGGAATAGGGAGGAGGTGATAAATGAATGGAGGAGAAAGCAACGGGGTAAGTGGAGTGGAAAGGAAGATGTGCGCGAGGTCGTGAGAAGCTCGGTGAATCTTGAATGCACCTTCCACCACCATGGAATGCAGTGCTGGGGAATAAACACTATCGCCAACTCCTACACCACACTCCACATGATTGTACATTCCTGTTCTTCACTGGGTTAGAAACTCTATACCTGATGCCATTGTGGGATCTTTGGCACCACAATGAATCGAGGTAAAATTCATCATCACATCTTGGCACAACAAAGGATATAATAGTAACTTTAAAGGCAATGCCCTCTATATGAACACAGATTATTAAAACATGACGCATATTGTAGTATCTCAATCACTTTGTAACTAGGCTACATGATAATAACTAGCATTGTTGACGAGGATGATCAAACAATTCCAACTTTGACAGCAAGAATCAAATTTACTTTCTCATTAATCTGATCTGCACAAGATGGAGATGTGAGTTTATATGGCAACATGAATTATATTTTAGTTAGTTTCAGTTTAGTTTATTGTTGTGTACTGAGCTACAGTGAAAAGCTTTTGCTGTGTGCTAGCCAGTCAGCGGATAGACGACATGATTATAATCAAGCCATCCACAGTGTACAGATACATGTTAAGGGATACACAAAAAGCTGGAGAAACCCAGCGGGTGCAGCAGCATCTAAGGGGCGAAGGAGATAGGCGACGTTTCGGGTCGAGACCCTTCTTCAGACTGAATCTTTTATGTTCATTTTAAATTTACAGTAACACTCTAACCAAGATATTCGGGACTTGAGTGCTGGACCAGCATATTTTCTAGCATAATTTTAATTAATCCCCAACTCGTTTTAAATTCTTTTTTTTTTCAGATGTTTGTTATTGTGGTAAACTTTCTGTGTCCACTGGGAAATTTTAAGGAGGCCTAGGAAATGAGACCCTGGTTAGTTTAAAGACAGTGTGGGTGGGAAATGGGGCCTCACTCAGCATGTCAGATGGGAGCATGGTAACCATGGCCCTGCTTAATTTGGTTGAGTTTAGAGCTACAGCATGTAAACAGGCCCACCCATTTGATATCTGTATATATCAAATCAGTGGTCGAAGGTTCGGGGTATGTAATCCTATACTCCATCCACACAACTCCATCCACACAAATCCGACCATTCTCTTTGGAATACTGAAACACATTTTTTTAAATGTATTCCCTATTCAGGAACAGTCAAAGGCTCACAAGGCCTGGGTATTGCCCATCTCTAACGGTCCTTGAGAAGCTGGCCATGAGGTGTTTTTCTGGTGAACATGCTCCCGCAGTGCTGATGGATAGGGAGTGCCATGACGACAATGAAGATCTAGCAACAAGTTACAAAATCTTGGTGGGTGGCCACTTAAGTGGGGAATGCGAGTGATCCTAAAATTGGTATTGTCTAATATACTTTAGTTTAATTTATTGTCACGAGTGCTGAGGTGCAGTGAACTATCTGTGTGCTGTGTGCTATCCAGTCAGCAGAAAGACAACACATGATTACTATTGAGCTGTTCAGTGTACAGATACAGGATAAAGGGAATAAAATTTAGTGCAAGATAAGGTCCAGTAAAATCCCATTAAAGATAGTTCAAGGGTTTTCAATGAGGTGGATGGCAGCACAGATTCACTCTCTAGTTGGTGATAGGATGGTTCAGTTGTCCATGGTTGGGATTATGGTTGGGAAGAAACTGTCCCTGAATATGGCATTTGTATTTTTACACTTCTGTACCTCTTGTCTGATGGGAGAGGGAGCAGACGGAGTGACCGAGGTGAGACTCGTCCTTGATTATGCTGGTGGCCTTGCCGAGGCAGCGTGAAGTATAGATGGAGTCAATGGAAGGGAGGTTAGTTTGTGTGATGATCTGGGCTGCGTCCACAATTCTCTATAATTTCTTGCAGTTTTGGATGGAGCTTCTCCCAAACCATGAGTTGCTGTGATGCATCCCAAGTTCCACGAGTTTGGAGAGGAGCTTGGATGGGATAATGGTATTAAAAGCAGAGCTGTAGACTATGAATAGAAGTTTGATGTAGATGTCTCTCTTATCTAGATGTTCCAGGGATGAGTGTCGTGCCAGAGATGACATCAGCCATGGACCTGGTGTGGCGGCAGGCGAACTGCAGTGGTTTAAGGTTGCATGATAGACTAGAATTAAAGCATTCCACAACCAGCCTCTCAAAGCACTTAATAATGATGAACATTTTATTTCAAAGGTCTTTTATTGTCACGTACCAATTAAGGTACAGTGATATTCGATTTACCATACAGCCAGACTAAAAAAAAACCAAGACACACAACTACATAAAAGTTAACGTAAACATCCACCACAGCGGATTGCCTACATTCCTCTGTGATGGAAGGCCATGAAGTCTAATCTTCTTCCGTGGTCCGGGCAGTCAAACCATCAGCAGTCGAGGCGATCGAAGCTCCTGCAGCTGGAGTTTCGAGATAACCAATTTGCAGAAGTTACTAATAATGACCTGTTTATTACACATTTTAAGAATATTGTTTCTGGAACTTGTTTTTCAGCTCAATACAATTGGAGAGTTAAGGAACTGCAAATGATGGTTTACTGAAAAAGGACACAAAGTGCTGGAGTAATTACCCAAAGTGGGGAATCCAGCATTTAAAAAAAAATCCAGAGATGGCTCGGCAGACTTCTACAATGCTGCCTGTCCCGCTGAGTTACTCCAGCATTTAAAAAAAAATCCAGAGATGCTGCCTGTCCTGCTGAGTTACTCCAGCATTTTGATGATGCTCTCTTGCACCCAATGCCTGGTCCTCCTTGGTGGTAGTGATTGTGGGATTTGCTGATGCTGTCAAGATTATTTATGGTGAGTCACTGACATTTTGTAGACAGTACCCACTGTATTTTGTTGATGGTACACACTGTAGTCACTGTACACCTGTACGCCGTGGAAGGAATAATATTTAGGGTGGTTGATGAGGTGGCATTCAAAGAGGCTGGCTGCTTTATCGCTCTCTAGTTGTTGATAGGATGGTTCAGTTGCCTGAGAACAGCTGGGAAGAAACGGTCCCTGAATCTGGATATATGCATTTTCACACTTCTGTACCTCTTGCGTGATGGGAGAGGGAGAAGAGGGAGTGACTGGGATTATGCTGATGACCTTGCTAAGGCACCATGAAGTGTAGATGGAGTCCATGGATGGGAGGTTGGTTTGCCTGACAGTCTCTGCTGCATCCCTTACTGTGTTACTGCACTTAGTAACTCAGCAGGTCAGGTTGAGAAAGTGGTTTAGGTGACATTTTAGGTTGAGACCCTTCTTCAGACCTTCGGAGAAAGATTAAAGATTCAGAGTTTATTGTCATGTGTCCCAGATAGGACAATGAAATTCTTGCTTTGCATCAGCACAACAGAATAAGTAGGCATGAAAGGTTCCCCTGTTCTCCTGCTGCGTTACTCCAGCATTTTATACAGTCCTGACCCGAAACGTCACCTATCCATGTTCTCCTGATATAGGGGGGGTTGCACGTAAGGTCACCGGGTCAAAGGGCTTGACGCACGGAGCCGCTCAATCCATCTGGAGTACATCGCAGCTTCCGGTATATGTTGTTAATACACGAAACGCGTACTTTCCTACCTGTTAAAAACCGCCAAAATGGTGAATTTCTGCTCTGTAAATAATTGTGGAAGTCGGGGTAACCGTGAGAGACATCTATCCTACTTCAGAATTCCAAAAGTGAAGAGAAATGAAGGTAAAGAGAAGCGAGAGCTGAAGGAACAACAACAGCTAAAGTGCTTGGCGAACATTGGCCGTGCAGATATCGAAATTGAAAATATTGGGAATTATCCCGTTTGCTCACTGCATTTCATCAACAGTAAGGCATTATTTGTGTTTTTTCTTGATTCCTTTGGTATCTAAAAAGTTTCAGAAGAGATAAATCTGGCTGTAAAATTTTAAAATCGCCCATGGTTCTCAAGTGGGGTTTTACATGCAAAAGGAAAACGCTTCTGAAGCTAAATTTATCATTTAAAAAATCTCCAGACGAACGAGTGGTGTGTGGAAAAGTACGTTTTCTATCATTATGCTATTGAGATGTATATTTTGGCAAAGAATAAAATGTCCTGACAGCTTAAACACCCACTCCCTTTCAATAGGATATTGTCAATTTGCTGAGGTTGATTATGTCCAATTAACAGCTAACAATTATGCCATTCCATGGCTTGCATCGGAGTAAAATGTAATTCAAAACCCACGTATGGTTAGCGATTTTTTTTAATGATAAATTTTGCTTCAGAATGTTTTTCTTTTTTTATGTAAAAACACACTTGAGAACCATGAGCGATTTAAAAATATTACAGCCAGATTTATCACTTCTGAAACTTTTTTGATGCCAAAGGAATCAAGAAAAAACACAAATAATGCCTTACTGTTGATGAAATACGGTGAGCAAACGCGATAATTCACAATATTTTCAATCTCGATATCTGCACGGCCAATGTTCGCCAAGCACTTTGGCTCTTGTTGTCCTTTCAGCTCTCACTTCTATTTACCATCATTTCTCCTCACTTTTGGAATTCTGAAGTAGGATAAATGTCTCTCATGCATATCCGGATTTCCATAATTATTTACAGCGCAGAAATTGACCATTTCGGCGGATTTTAACAGGCCTGCTACGCTGGAAACAATGGTCAGTGCTTACCTGCTGTTCATCGCATGTACTCCAGTTGGTGTAGTGTAGCAACAGTACGGGTCACAGGTCGTGACCCGACTGCCGTGCAACCTCCCTATAATGAGGCCCACCACAAATTGGAGGAACAGCACCTCATAATTCGCTTGGGTATCTTACAACTCAGCGGTGTGAATATTGACTTCTCTAACTTCAAGTAACTCTTACTTTCTCTCCATCCCAAACCCATCCAAGTTCTCCAAGTAGTTTCACTGTCCTCTTGATTAGTTTCCTGAATGTATGTCTCATTGTCACCTTCCTCTTAGCTACCAATGGTCCATTCTACATTTCCCATGATTTTTGTCCCCTTTGATCTCTCATTTTCGCACCTTACCCTTCCATATCTCTGTCTCCTTCTCCGCTGATTCTCAGTCTGAAGAAGGGTCTCCACCGGAAAAGTCGCCCATTCCTTTTCTCCAGAGATGCTGCCTGATCAACTGAGTTTCTCCCGCATTTTGTGTCCATATTCTATGCCGCCTGACATGCTGCGTTACTCCAGCACCATAGTCAAGTCTGAGGAAGGGTCCTGACCTGAAACGTGAGCTGTTGAGTTTATTTTATGATGGAGTCTGAAGAAAGGTTGTGACCTGAAACATCACCTTCCCAGATGTGCATCCAGGTTGGGGCACAGGGAGAGGGGGGTGTTATTTGTAGATCCGTTACCTGAAATTGGAGAATTCATTGTTCAAATTGGATGGAACAGCACCTCATATTTCACTTGGGCAGCTTACAACCCAGCGGTATGAACATTGACTTCAAGTAACCCTTGCTTCCCCTCTCCATCCATCCCTCCCTCTTCCCTGTTATCCTACCAGTATCACTGTCTCCAACCACATTTTAAATCTCTTTGCTTTGTTGTTGTTATCTTCTTCCAGCTAACAATGATCTATTGTACATTTTCCTTGAACTTCGCTCCCTTGGTCCTCTTTTCACACCTTACACTTCCTTATCTCTGTACCCCCCTCTCTCCTGACAGTCTGAAGAAGGGTTTCGACCAGAGATGCTGCCTGTCCCGCTGAGTTACTCCAGCTTTTTGTGCCTATCTTCGATTTAAACCAGCATCTGCGGTTCCTTCCTACACAAGGTTAGTGTGGGAAATGGGAGTTAAAATCGTTGGCAAGCGGCAGGCGGTGACGTTGGCAGTGCAAGTGTTCGGCGGTTCCAGCGGCCGCGTGTGGCTCATGTCCTGCGGCCAAACACTCGTGGTAGCGCAAGTGTTTTCTAAAGATCCTATAGTGAGCAAGATGGTCCATTCGACGAAAAAGACGTAGTACGGTCATGCGCAGATTCATGGGTAATTTACGGCCCCATTTCCGTAACCGGCTTCCGTCTCCGCACCAAAGATCCCATAGGCAGGGCTGCCAACTCGCACGCTTTCAGCGTGAGAATCACGCCTAGGAGCTATTTCTCACGCCCTCACGCTCATGACCGAGTTCTCACGCTGAGTTCAGTCCCTGCGCCAGTTTGTCCCTTTGCGCCGGCTGCCTGCGGTCTGGGGAATCACGTCGGTTGACGGCTGTGAGTGACGTTGCGTCTCTTCTCTTCTCTTCGGTCGAATGTACAGCTGCCTACAACAACAACCAGGTGAAGCAGTTGTCCAACATGGGGGGTGAGGGCGACAACAACCACTATGAGGCCAAACATCTAGGACAGGATTCGGACTACGGGCACACAGCCCGTAACCCGAAAAAACACGTTTTTTTTTTCAATTCGTTTTAGCGGGGTCCCGACCAGGAACAGAAGCCACGACCACCCCCTCCCCTCAACACTAGTGGGCAGCAGCAACAGCAACACTCTCAATGCAAGTTGCTTCAATTAAACATCTCTCTCTTCCTTCCCCCCCCCCCACCCCCAATTCTCCCTCTCAATACCTTCCCCGCCCACCACTCATTCTGTTGCAGGCGAGCCGACCTGGGAACAGCAGCCAGTCCCTGGGATGTGAGCCGACCTGGGAACGGCAGCCAGTCCCTGGGCACGCAGAATGCCAACTTGATCAGTATAGACAAATTGAGCCAGCCATGTACATGTTGTATAACTGACTCTATGCAGATCTGAATGGGCTTAGAATTACCATTTAAGCAAAATTGCCCTCACTTTCCCCATTTTGATTCTTGAGATTAATATCCCTTTGCTCTGTTAACAGCATTAAAGTACTTATGAGGTGAAGTCAGGAAAGGGAACATGTTATTTTTTTTTAGTTTGCTTTAATTTGTTAGTTGATTTTTTGTTAACTGCCATAATTTCTGAAATAGTCTTAAAGTAACTTAACTGTTATAAAGCAGTAATAAGTGATTTTTGACCAAACAATTGGAACTTGCATTAAATGTGTGAATTATTAGCAAGGCTGCCAACTCTCACGCATTGAGCGTGAGACCCGCGCATTTCACAAAATTCTCATGCTCTCACGCTGATCACAAAATTATATGAGAATTTGCGTTTTGCTTAACAAATAGTGTAGGAAGGAATTGCACATGCTGGTTTAAACTGAAGATAGACACTAAAAACTAGAAAAACTCAGCAGGACAGGCAGCATCTCTGGAGAGAAAGAATGGGTGATGTTTCGGGTCGAGACCTTCAGCCTGAAGAGGTTGAAAACCAGCCATAAAACACAATGACTGGACATGTGTGTTATCCAACTAAGGGCAGAAATCAGAATCACGTGTTCATCTTTATTCACGTGACACCATAATAAATATATTACAGAAAAAATAATGTAATGGGGTGGCACGGTGGTGCAGCTGTAGAGTTGCTGCCTTACTACCACATGGGTTTTCTCTGGATATTCTGGTTTCTCCCATATCCGAAAGAAGTGCAGGGTTGTAGGTTCATTGGCTTCTGTAAATTGTCTCTGGTGTGATGGATGGAATTGGTGTATGATAGATTGCTGGTCGGTGTGGACCTGGTGGGAGGAAGGGCCTGTTTCCACATATATTTTTACATGTATATCTTAATTTCATTGAACCATATATGATTGAATATGTGGCATTATTTTCGTCTTGTTTCTATATTCAATGGGTAAGGTTGAAACCGTCTGAAGAAGGGTTTCGGCCCGAAACGTTGCCTATTTCCTTCGCTCCATAGATGCTGCCTCACCCGCTGAGTTTCTCCAGCAATTCTGTCTACCTTTGATTCTCCAGCATCTGCAGTTCCTTCTTGAACAAGGTTGATTGATTTATTGTGCAGAACAGTGATGGAACTTTTGCTTTGCTCTATATATATGCATAACAGCATGAATATAATCTGATTACCATACATGAATATAGTCATTCATGTGCTGCACCTGTTGAGCAGAGCTTGGCTCTATTGTGGAATGCAATTTAGCCTAACCTTATTCATACCTAATCCAATTTAAAGCATAAATGTTGCATCCAAGTGTAAGTTAAAAGACTCGCTACAGTATGCACCAGATTGCACAATTTCAAGCTGCAAAATGTAAAAGCTCCTTAACGTGGGAGGGGGAACGCCCCCCTCCCCCCCCCCCCCCCCCCCGTGGCTCCGCTCCCTCGCAATTTCTCACTCTCAAATCTCACCCAATGTTGGCAGCCCTGCATAGGATAACTAGTGCGGAGACAGAAACCGGTTACGGAAACATCCTCGTCAAAATAAAAGTTATTTGGTAAAAATCTTCTTCTCATTTTCAGAATTTAAATTTATTAACACAAACTCTTCCCCCGCAACGTTGATTACACTGCGGGTCGGGTTACTGAAATGGATGGAAAAAAGTCCCACGTTCCGTTCTGTTGCGTACTACACGTCAGCCATTGCAGTTAGAAGGAGTGGTCTTTCTTGCTCCGCTCTATGATCTTTGGGGCCGACAGACCCAGCCGGTCCTCCGCCCTCCGCCCCCCCCCCCCCCCCCCGTAGTCCTCCCAGCCGGTCCTCCGCCCCCCTCCCCCCCCCCCATGGGCCTCCCAACCGGTCCTCCACCTTCCCTCCCCTGGTCCTCCCAGCCGGTCCTCCGCCTTCCCTGCCCTGGTCCTCCCAGCCGGTCCTCCGCCTTCCCTGCCCTGGTCCTCCCAGCCGGTCCTCCGCCTTCCCAGGCTGCCTCTCGGCGCCGTGCCCGCGCAGATGCAGAGACGCCCCCGCCGCCGCCGTGTCCCCGGGAAGTGGTGGCGACGACGTGGCGGAGCGGGGTTCGCCCGGCGACGGGCCTGGGCGGGCGGGCGGGCGGGAGGCCTCGGGGCGGGGTGGGGGCCCTGAGCGAGTGTGAGGCGGCCGGATAGTCAGTCAATGCCTCCCCTCCCAGCCCCACCTCTCCCTGTCCCCTTCCACTCCCCGTCCCCTCCTCTCCCCGTCCCCGCCCCGCTATAAGGGCAGCGCCGAGGGATGCTGAGGTTACACAGCGAGCTCGGGCGGCAGTTTGGCGGCGTGGGCAGCGCGCTGGTTCACATGGCGAGGAGACCCGAGCTCCTGTGCGGAGCCCTGGCCGCCATCTGCACCGTGATCACCCTGCGCTTCGCCCTGAGGTAAGAAGCCGGCGGGGTCAGGTCTGGCGAGGGTTGGAAGCGAACTTACTGACACGCTGGCTGGCCCTGCCACTGCCTCCTGGTCTGGTACTGACACACACTGCTGCCCTGCCACGATAACCTCCCCAGACTCTGCACTGACTCTCTCCTGGTCTGGCACAGCTGGGTCTAGTACAGACACGCACTGCCACCCTGCCCTGCCACGATCACTTGCCCAGTCATTGACACACTCCTGTACTGGCACAGCTGGCTCTGGCATGGACACACTGGTGCCCTGCCGCTATAACTTACCCAGTTACCATTTTTACTGACAATCACTCCTGCCCAAGCACCATAACTTGCCCACTTGCCCTGGCAGTATAACTTGACAGGACACAGACACTCTCTCTTCTGCCTGGCACCACTGGGTATGGCAATGCTGCACTGCTGCCCTGCCAGTATAACTTGCCCATGTGCCCTGACCCTACACTGAAACACTTCCCTGCCCTGCTACTATAACTTAACTACTTGCAATAACCCTGGCACCGACACACACTCCTGCCCTGACACAGCTCACCCCAGCTCATTATTTTACACACTTGCTTTAACTCTGATACTATAACTTGCACTGGCACTGATACACACTGCCGCCGTGGCATTATAACTTGCCATAAACTTGTCACTAACATACACTTTCCCTAACTCTGTTACTGACGCATTCTCCTGCCTGGTGCAGCTGGCCCCAGCAGTTACAGTGCCCTCCATAATGTTTGGGACAAAGACACGTCATTTATTTATTTACATTTCTACTCCACAATTTGAGATTTGTAATATTTAAAAAAAATGTGGTTAAAGTTTTAATAAAGACCATTTTTATACATTTTGATTTCACCATGTAGAAATTACAGCAGTGTTTATACATAATTACCCCTTCTCAGGGCACCATAATGTTTGGGACACATCAATGTCACGGAAAGGAAAGTAGTCATGTTTAGTATTTTGTTGCTTATCCTTTGCATGCAATGACTGCTTGAAGTCTGTGATTCATGGACATCACCAGTTGCTGGATGTCTTCTCTGGTGATGCACTGCCAGGCCTGTGTTGCAGTCATCTTTAGCTTATGCCTGTTTTGGGGGCTGGTCGCCTTCAGTTTTCCTCTACAGCATATAAAAGGCATGCTCAATTGGTTCAGATCCGGTGATTGACTTGGCCACTCAAGAACTTATAATTTTTTAGCTTTGAAAAACTCCTTTGTTGCTTTAGCAGTATGTTAAGGATCATTGTCTTGCTGTAGAATGAATTGGAGGCCAATGAATTTTGAGGCATTTGTTTGAACTTGAGCAGATAGGATGTGTCTATACACTTCAGAATTCAACGTGCTACTACATTAGCAGTTGTAGCATCAATGAAGATAAGCGAGCCAGTACCTTCAGCAGCCATACATGCCCAGGTCATAACACCCCCATCACCGTGTTTCACAGAGGAGGTGGTATGCTTTGGATCTTTGGCAGTTCCTTCTCTCCTCCATACTTTGCTCTTGCCATCACTCCGATATAAGTTAATCTTCGTCTCATCTGTCCACAAGACCTTTTTCCAGAACTGTGGTTGTTCTTTTAAGTACTTTGTGGCAAACTGTAACCTGGCCATCCTATCTTTACAGCTATCCAGTGGTTTGCATCTTGCAGTGTAGCCTCTGTATTTCTTTTCTTGAAGTCTTGTTTCTCAGTCTCATAATGGCTTCTTTGACTTTCATTGGCACAACTTTTGTCCTCATGTTGATAATTGATAAACAGCAATAAAAGGCTCCAAAGGTGATGTAAGGACTGGAGGAAAGACTAGGCGCTGAGAGCTCTTTTATACCTGCATTAAGGAGGCAATTAAACACGCCTGAGCAATTACAAACACCTGTGAAGCCATGTGTCCCAAACATTATGGTGCCCTGAAAGGGGGGGGGGGAACTATGTATAAACACAGCTGTAATTTCTACATGGTGAAACCTAAATGTATAAAAATGGTCTTTAATAAAATCTGACACTTGTGACTTTTAATGAATTTAGTGAATTTAACCACTTGTGACTTTTTTCTATTACAAATCTCAAATTGTGAAGTACAGAGGCAAATAAATAAATGATGGGTTTTTGTCCCAAAGATTATGGAGGGCACTGTATATGCCCACCTGTCCTGAACCTGGCACTGGTACACTCTACTGCCTGGAGCAGCCGACCCTGACACTGTAACATCCTCCGTCCCCTGACACATACACGTGCCTTGTAGCCATACCTCGCCCTCTACCCCTGCCACTGACACACTGATAATGCTTGCTGGTATTATTGGTGCGGGTGTTGGCCCTGGCACTGCGACACACCTGTGCTGGGTCCGCATGGTCATAAGATCAAAAAGAACAAGTTGCCCTACAACTTTGGGCTGTGCACCCCATACGCAATAAGAAGAGGAAGACTGACTTTCTCGGCTGCCCTGGTACTATTTATGCAATTGTGTGCTGGCGTTGACACTGGATCTTGCCCACTGGCACCGATAAGCTGATGCTCACCTGCTTACTCTGATGCTGTTTCACGCTGACATACTAGCCTACACAGGCACTGTTTGAACACATGCTGGCCTGTCACTGTGCCATGCAGACCAACATGCTTGACCTGATGCTGTGCCACTAACTCATTCACCTGTTCTTGCTGTTTGTGTGTGCTGACCTGGCACTATTAATGCTGAGCTACTAACTAGATGGGACAAGTAAACATGCTTATTGGCACTGGTCACTTATGTTCACCTGAGCTTGGAGGGGACTTGCACTCTCCTCTACTCTTCCATTGTGTTCCTGTGCCTGCTAGAACACACATTTATTCTCTCTCAGTCTAGTGTTAGAGAGGTACTGTCCTTTTCCCCATTGACTTTTTCTACCACACTCACAAATCAATTCTTTATTTTCTTGCACCTCTCCCTTTGCTCTCATGCACCTGTTCACATACACTCACTATTTAAAAATTACAGAAACAATAATTCAACTGTATGCACTTGTTTTTCTGCAGCTGAGAGCATGATGAGCAGACGATGCTTGCAAGCTTCATATTGAGTCTTGTTGTGTCACTTTCCTATTTGTGGATCTCGATAGAAAATTAACCCTTTGTGAATTGAAACCAAAATGCTAGACATTTCCTTCCAATTCAATGGAGAGTCAATATTTTAGAAAAACTTTTTGAATTCCATTGTATTTCCAAAATTTGGAGTGTTAACTGTAAATACGGTCGGACAGAGGAAAGGATGCAGGAACAGGTGATTGGAAGCCACTATTGCTTTCTTGAGCAATATTTGGAAAAGCCCGTATGGCATTTTGATGTGATTGGAAATATCTCTGTCTCTTATTGCTGGGGTGCATTTTCTGAAAATGTTGACGGCTCCAGAATTGGGTTAGCGGACAATCCTTTTTAATTCTGAACCCTGGATTTGGATCTGTTATTAATATAGATTTGCTTGAGAAAAATTGAAATATCTGTTAATTGAACTTGAATCCTTTGAATAATCTTGACTGTTAACAGGCTGTGTGTTTGTAGCTGTTGAGCAAAAAGTCATTATCCATAATTCCAAGCCTCCGTAAATATTGGAGACACAAAGAACTGCAGGTGCAGGATTCTTGAGTAAAACCTAAAGTGCTTGCGTGACTCGGGGTCTGTGGCGGGAACAGACCAGCAATGTTTCGGGTGGGGACAATTCTTCAGCTCTCTGTAAATATTGTTGCCTGTTGTTGAAAATCTTGAAGTATATAATTCACAAGTTAGCTTGATTAATAATCTTGCTCATTCATCCCCTCCCCTTTCATACATGAACTCTTTCTATTCATCCAAATTTCTCTCTTGTAATTACAGATGGAGCTGACATTGTTTGTCAATAATACACTATAATCTGCCAGCAGCCTTTATAGTACATATGTCTGAAGTAAACCCAAGGCCTTCTGCAATGTATTCTGGAAAATTCAGTGATCTGACAAATCTGCATTCTCAGCAAAAATATTACATTTGTTGTGTGAAGTGTGCTTGTTTAAATGGTGTACTTTTTAAAATGGTGTACTAAGACATAATTACTGCAGAGTAACTTATCAGACTTTTAAAATAACCTGTAGAAACAAAGAACTGCAGATGCTGGCTTATAAAAAATGACGCAAAGTGCTGGAGTAACTCAGTGGGTCAGGCACATTCTGTTGAGAACATGGATAAGTGATGTTTCGTGTCTCAACCCTTCATCACATCTCTTTAAAATAAGATGGGGGTTTGTGGGGTTTGATTTGTGATTCATTATTCAAAATGTAATAGATTTTATTTATTTTAGTAAATTTTAGGGTGAATCTTACTGGTTGGAACTAACTTGGAACTTCAGTGAGTCTCAGATGTCAAAAGACTTGCTGACTGACAGATAGACTTGCAGGTCTGAGACTTGTTGACTGACAGACAGACAGCTAAATTTGACAAAGAATCCAAGGACTGAGTCTATTCAGGAATTGCCATTAGACCCAATACCAGGCCAAACCATCTGAGAGACTGTCAGATTCAACGGAGATTCCGAGCCTATAGATTAACACGTGAAAGGAAAGCCAAGTTTATTTTTTTAAACACAAAACAAAATGGTTAATATATCAAATTTCTGATTAAATTAAAATAGATTTTTAAGAAATTACTAAACTTAGGAGCAGTTAAAGTTTCACCCCCGGCTTCACTTTCTCTGAATGCCTGTTATTGATATTCCGGAACAGGTCAAATATTATTGTACTTCCCACACAATTATGCTGAAACGTTATCTACTAACTGAGCTGCTGAGTTGCTCCAACATTTTGTGTCTTTATCTCGCTTTCTAGAAAGTCCACCTACTCATTTATGTCGTTGGACAGTACGCTTAGCCCTGCACAGAGTTGCATAAGCTTCATATCTCTGAAGCAGTTTAACTTTTGGTGATATTAAAAACCTCCACAACCTTTTGAAAATTTCAATTGTGATCAGAGCACAAATTCTGTTGAAGTAATTGAGCAAACGCCCAAACATACTTGATGATGTGGCATGGTAATCTAGGCAGGGTGGCATTTGTAGTACACTGTATTTGGCATAATCAGGTACAACTTGGATAATAGATTTTTAAGGCATAAGACATTGAACATGTGTAAAGAGAATAATTGACATTGTAATCACTGTAAACTAGTTGGATGTGTAAAGCATGCACCAGGCTTAGTTTTAACCAAAGAAAGACAAAAAATGCTAGAGAAACTCAGTGGGCAGACAACATCTCTGGAGAGTAAGAATGGGTGATTGTTCGAGTCTCAACCCGAAACGGTACCCATTCCTTCTCTCCAGAGATGCTGCCTGTCCCGCTGAGTTGCTCCACCATTTTGTGTCTTATCTTCGGTTTAAACGAGCATCTGCAGTTCCTTCCTACAAAGTTTTAACCAATTTGGAATGAGCTGTTCTATTGTGCCTTTGCAACCTATAATCAAAATTTACCATTTGTTGAAAATCTCCTTGGTTAAGAGAGATGGAAACCCATTATACGTACAGAGTTATTTTTTGTTATTTAGTAGTGAAGAAGTAAAATGGAGAATGGTGTAATATGTTGCACTCAAAGCTTTCGGTATGATTTCATATAAACAACTGTATTTTGATTTGACACTTCATAAAACTTTTTTATAAATCATTGAATTAATTAGAAACCACCATGGGTTATTTGGACTTGTGTATCCTGAACTTGTGCAAATAGAAGTTCAATTATAATATCCATTTTTACACAAGACATTGCAAATGTAAAATGTTTTGTGGATGCAACATTGATTCTTTCTCAATTGCATCTTTTGCCATTTGCTTCCATGCGGAAACAATTTAGAGAACTGAAATATGGCTCTGTTCATCACACTGGTCTGGAACCGTCAACCAACTGTGTGCTAGCTTCGCACAGAATAAGGGTGATAATGAACACTTCATGGTCCCTCCCAAACACAACAACAGAACTCTCACTGACTCCTTAGTAGATTTGATATCTCTATCAATACTTTTATTGATTGGAGTATTAGCATAGAACTGGCATGCATGTCATGCAAGATCCTTTGCTTCCACAAGAAAAGACTCGAGGAATGCTAAGATTACATGTGCAGCACAAAAGGACACAAAATGCTGGAGTAATTCAGTGGGTTAGGCAGCATCTCTGGAGAACATTGATAGGATTGGGACCCTTCTTCAGACTGATTCTCAACCCGGGTCCCGACATGAAACATCACTTATCCATGTCCTCCTGAGATGCTGCCTGGCCCACTGAGTTACTCCGGAAGTTTTCATCCTTTTGTGCAAACCAGCATCTGCAGTTCTTTGTTTCTACATTTTGTTCAGCACATGTTGTTGCAGCTCTGTAGCATGTTTTTTTGTGGGAAAGCTGAAATTCTACCAACATCTCAGTGGAAAGCCTTGGTATTGTTACAGCAGATGGAGATGTAACTTGCTGATTGTGTCATCCTGAGCAGCAAGTTCTTCACCAAATTGAAGGGTTGTCTGATGTAGGGGTGGCACATTTTACTTTAAAGAACTCCTGTAATTTGGTCAAACTTAATTTCTCTTTCACATTTACACATTGACTTTGATTGATTGACTTGAATTTTCCTGAGTGCCCTGCTATAAAAGCTTGGATAGAGTGGATGTGAAGAGGATGTTTCCACTAGTTGGAGAGTCCAGGACTAGAGGTCATAGCCTCAGAATTAAAGGACTTCCTTGAGGAAGGAGATGAGAAGGAATTTCTTTAGTCAGAGTGTATTATTACTAATACAGAGGGCCCACCGAATCCACGCCAACCAGTGATCACCCAAACACTAGTTCTATCCTACATTTTGGGACAATTTACAGAAGCCAATTAGCCTACAAACATGCACGTCTTTGGAATGTGGGAGGAAACCAGAACACCCAGAAAATCCAAAGGGAGAATGTATCAACTCCATACAGAGAGCACCCGTAGTCAGTATCGAACCCAGGTAACTGGTGCTGTAACATAGCAACTCTACCGCTGTGCCACTTTGCTGCCCAATGATGTGCGTTAAGCTTGCTGGCCTCTAGTTTGCTGAGACTTCTCCTAAATTCCAATCAAGCAACACCCAAACATCGTCAAAGGTTTATCTTGGTTCTTGGGTATATCCTATTCCACTGATAGGAGAGGTGACAGCATAGGAATAAACAGACAATATAATCAAAAACTTGTGTTAAAGAAGGAACTGCAGATGCTGGAGAATCGAGGGTTACACAAAAAGCTGGAGAAACTCAGCGGGTGCAGCAGCATCTAAGGAGTGAAGGAGATAGGCGACGTTTCGGGTCGAGACCCTTCTTCAGACTGGATAGTCAAAAACTTGTTCCACTCGTCATTCCTTCTCCTCCCTGCTCTCGCCTGGCAGATGGTACAGAGAGTTGACAGCATGCACCATCAGACCCGAGAACAACATCTTCCCCTCTGTTATCAGGCCCATAAGCTAGGGAATTGTCTGATTCACCCCTACCCCATTGGGGACATGGGACTTGGTCTAAAATGCTGAGAAATACATTTTGCACTCTGTATCTTCCCCTTTGCTGTATCTTGAGTTTGACTTTATTATACTTATGTATGGTATATTTGATCTGTTTGCAGAGCATGCAAAATAAAGCTTTTTGCTGTACTTCAGTACATGTGACAGTAATAAACCTAAGACTGCAGGAGAGATGATGACAAGTTAGGAATCGCCTTGCAAATCCTTAAATTTAATTCTAGATTTTATAAAGTATCACAGGAATTTAATCCTCCCTCAGCTGATTAACCTGTACAGAGTTTGTGCATTCTCCTTGTGAGCACATGGGTTTTCTCCGAGTGCTCCTGTTTCCTCCCACACTACAAACACGTGCAGGTTTGTAGGTTAATTGGCTTTGGTAAAATTGTAAGTTGTCCCTAGTGTGTAGGATGGTGCTAGTGTACGGGGCTCGCTGGTCAGCACGGACTCGGTTGGCCGAAGAGCCTGTTTGCACTCTGTAACTCTTTAATGTTGAACATCTCTAGGGCAAGCAATAAAGGCATAGAATGTGCACATGTTCAAATTTTACATCCAGAATAATTGGTGTCATTGGCATCAATGATGAATGAGTTTGTCAAGCTGCATCTGTCACAGGTAGAGAATAAATGCCCCTTCCAATTGATAGTGCTCCAATGTTGACGTATCTTCTTGCTTCAGCATATCCTTCATTCTATTATTCTGATTATCATTAAGCTAGGTGATTAACGGAGGTAGTTAGATGATTGAGATATATTGAATGTGACAGGAGTAGCACTAGACAGATCTGCTATTGAGGCACCAAATTAGTAAAACTACAACATAGTACTCTACACATGATAAAAAGCCTACTGCAGGCACAGCTAACTTCCGCAAACAATGAATTCAAGCTCTACAGTCTTACCACATCCAGTGGTAATAAAATGTTGTTTATTTTTTGTTGTGTATAAACAACACAAAAATCGTCAATAGTTGAGCATAACACTCAGGAAAAAGCAAGGTTAAACCTTTTTCAGCTATCTTTGGTCCGAAACAAAAGATAGACACAAAAAGCTGGAGTAACTCAGTGGGTGAGGCAGCATCTATGGAGCGAAGGAATTGGTGGCGTTTTGGGTCAAGACCCTTCAGACAGATGTGGGCATGGGGGGGGGGGGGGGGGGGGGGGGGCGGGAAGAAGAAAGGAAGAGGTGGAGACAGTAGGCTGTGGAAGAGCTGGGAAGGGGAGGAGAAGGAGGGGGAAAGCAAGGACTACCTGAAATTGGAGAAGTCAATGTTCATACCGCTGGGGTGTAAGCTGCCCAAGCGAAATATGAGGTACTGCTCCTCCAATTTGCGGTGGGGCTCACTCTGGCCACGGAGGAGGCCCAGACAGAAAGGTCGGATTCGGAATGGGAGGGGGATTTGAAGTGCTGAGCCACCGGGAAATCAGGTTGGTTAATGCAAACTGAGCGGAGGTGTTGGGCGAAGCCTGCGCTTTGTCTCACTGATGTAGAGCAGTTGACACCTAGAACAGTGAATGCAATAGATGAGGTTGGAGGAGGTGCAGGTGAACCTCTGCCTCACCTGGAAAGACTGCTTGGGGCCTTGGATGGAGTTGAGGGGGGAGGTAAAGCGACAAGTGTAGCATTTCCTGCGGTTGCAAGGGAACGTACCAGGGGAGGGGGTGGTTTGGGTGGGAAGGGGTGAATTGACCAGGGAGTTACGGCGGGAGCGGTCTCTGCGGAAAACCAGGGAGTTACGGAGCGAGCGGTCTCGGCGGAAAACAAGGGAGTTACGGAGAGAGTTGTCTCTTTCGGGTTGAGACCCTTCTTCAGACCTGAAACGTGACCTAATCCTTTTCTCCAGAGATGCTAGCTGATCCGTTGAATAATCCAGCTTTTTGTGCCTTATCTTCAGTTTGCAGTTCCCTCCTGCACATTTGGTCGGAAACAACTTTGTTATGCACCCTCCTGCATCAGTCTTAAGCCAATGTGATTTATCGCAGGTGAAATCCAGAATATATTAAGGGAAGATAAACACAAAAAGCTGGAGTAACTCAACGGGACAGGCAGCATCTCTAGAGAGAAGGAATGGGTGACCTTTCGGGTTGAGACCCTTCTTCAGACTATATATTAAGGGATTTGGACAAGAAAGGCAGTGGAGCTCTGAACAGCACCCCGACTCCCCTTCTGAAGTGTTTCAGATCTGGTCACGCATCGAGCCAAGGTGTTTTTTTACAAGTTCCATGCTGGCATCTATTCGAAGATTGTTTAGACATCTATGTCACAAAAGGGCAACTGCACAATTACCATCCCTACAGCCTACATCCAATGATCGGAATCACCTAAATTGCTACAAGAAGTTAACGGTCACTGCTTTCTGGTCAGTTATTATTGAGCAACAATATCCTCCTTCCTGGTGAATGAATAAATAGAAAGTAAATATTTGTAATGTTAGAACAAAGTTGCTGGCTCTCAAGTTTACTTTCCATACTCTTGCAATAGCAATCTGCTTACAGCTGGCTGAAGTCAAGTTCTATTGTTAATGACTACAGTACTTGGACCTCTGATAATAGTTTGTGAAATTGCGTGTATATGAATTGTTGCTTGGCATGGTGTCTGTTACTTTAACTTGCAGTTATGTTATCATGAACTACAGTGCCAGAGCTGGTAGATTTTGAAGTGGAAATGGTTGAGAGCAAGCAGTTCCTTGGTGTTAAATATTACCAATGATCTGTTGAGGGCTGACCATGTTGATGTGAAAGCCAAGAAGGCACACCAACACCTCTACTTCTGAAGAGATTTGGCATGTCTCCAGTGACTTTTACAAACTTCTACAGATGCACCATAGAAAACATACAGTCGGATTGCATTTCCGCTCTGTTTGGGAACAGCTCTGCCCAAGACCACAGAAAATTGCAGAGCTTTGTAGATGCAACCTAATCCATCATATAGACTAGATTTCCCACCATTGGTTCCATCTACACTTTATGTTACCTCAGAAAAGCTGCCAACATAATCAAAGGCGTGCTATCCCGGTCATTCCTCCTCCCAACTCCCATCAAGTCGAAGTTATAACTCCTCATCTTATTCCCATACTGACCTTCTCTGTCCTGGGCCTCTTGCATCGTCTGAGCTTCCATTTACCAAGCTCTTTCTTGCCTCTCTCTTCCAGATTACTTTCCCCTCCTTCTTATAATCAGTCTGAAAAAGCGTCCTGATCTGAAATCTCACCTCTGCATGTTCTCCAGAAATGCTGCTTGACCTGCTGAATTACTCCAGCACTTTGTGTCTTTATTTTATAAACTAGCATCTGCAGTTGCTTGTTTCTTCAAGTTTGGAACATAGAAACATACAAATAGGTGCAGGAGTCGGCCCTTCAAGCCAGCACCGCCATTCAATATGATCATGGCTTATCATCTAAATCAGTACCCTGCTTTTTCCCCATATCCCTTGATTCCCTTATCCCTAAATGCAAAATCTAACTCTCTCTTGAAAACATCCAGTGAATTGGCCTCCACTGTCTTCTGTGGCAGAGAATTCCACAGATTCACAACTCTCTGGGTGAAAACGTTTTTCCTCATCTCAGTCCTAAATGGCCTAGCCCTTATTCTTAAACTGTGACCCCTGGTTCTGGACTCCCCCAACATCAGGAACATTTTCCTAGCATGTACCCTGTCCAATCCGCTTAAGAATTGTATGTTTCTATAAGATACCCTCCTACCCTTCTAAATTCCAGCGAGTCCAAGCCCATTTGACCCATTATTTCATCATATGTCAGTCCCGCCATCCCGGGAATTAACCTGGTGAACCTACGCAGCACTCCCTCAATAGCAATAATGTCCTTCAAATTAGGAGACCAAAATTGCACACAACACTCCAGGTGCGGTCTCACCAGGACCCTGTACAACTGCAGTAGGACCTCCTTGCTCCTAAACTCAAATCCTCTCGCAATGAATGCCAACATGCCATTAGCTTTCTTCACTGCCTGCTGTACCTGCATGCTTACTTTCAGTGACTGATGTACAAGCACACCCAGGTCTCATTGTACTTCCACTTCTCCTAATCTGACCATTCAGATAATAATCTGCCTTCCTGTTCTTGCCACCAAAGTAGATAACCTCACATTTATCCACATTATACTGCATTTGCCATGCATCAGCCCACTCACCCAACCTATCCAAGTCACCTTGCAGCCTCATAGCATCCTCCTCGCAGCTCACACTGCCACCCAGCTTTGTGTCATCTGCAAGTTTAGAGATGTTATATTTAATTCCCTCGTCAAAATCGTTAATCTATATTGTAAACAACTGGGGTCCCGGCACCGAGCCTTGGGGCACCCCACTAGTCACTGCCTGCCATTCTGAAAAGGACCCGTTAATTCCTACACTTTGCTTCTTGTCTGCCAACCAGTTCTCTATCCATGTCAATACCCTACCCCCAATATCCTGTGCTCTAATTTTGCACACTAATATCTTGTGTGGGACCTTGACAAAAGCTTTTTGATAGTCCAGATACACCACATCCACTGGGTCTCCCTTATCCATTCTACTTGTTACATCCTCCAAAAATTCCAAAAGATTAGTCAAGCATGATTTCCCTTTCATAAACCCATGGTGACTTTGACCGATCCCGTCACTGCTTTCCAAATGCGCTGCTGTAACATCTTTAATAATCGACTCCAGCATCTTCCCCTCTACCGATGTAAGGCTAACTGGTCTATAATTCTCTGTTTTCTCTCTCCCTCCTTTCTTAAAAAGTGTAGTTACATTGGCTACCTTCCAGTCCACAGGAACTAATCCAGAATCGAGAGAACATTGTAAAATGATCACCAATGCATCCCCGATTTCTAGGGCCACCTCCTTGACTACGATGGGATGCAGACCTTCAGACCCAGGGAATTTATTTACCTTCAGTCCCGACAGTTTACCAAACACCATTTTCTGATTGTTAAAGAAGGAACTGCAGATGCTGGAGAATCGAGGGTTACACAAAAAGCTGGAGAAACTCAGCGGGTGCAGCAGCATCTAAGGAGCGAAGGAGATAGGCGACGTTTCGGGTCGAGACACTTCTCCAGTCTGAAGAAGGGTCTCGACCCGAAACGTTGCCTATCTCCTTCGCTCCTTAGATGCTGCTGCACCCGCTGAGTTTCTCCAGCTTTTTGTGTAACCATTTTCTGATTAATGTGGATTCCCTTCAGTTCCTCCCTCCCACTAGATCCTCGGTCCCCTAGTATTTTTCCCTCCCACTAGACCCTCAGTCCCTTAGAGATTGTTCCTTAGTCTTCACTACATAAGGGACCTACATTTGTCTTCACTAATCGTTTCCTTTTACATACCTATATTAACTATTACAGTCAGTTTTTATATTCTTGAACCCTCCTTACTACATATACTACACATAACAATTTGGTTGGTTCAACTGCTCTTTATACCATGTTCCTCCTGTTTTGCCTGCAGAAATGATTAATTTCTGGAAATGTGTGTTCAATAAGGATGCTTTAATGTGGAATAATTAAATTTATTATTGTCGTGTGTAGCAAGGTGCAGTGAAACACTTTTTTGTTGTGTACTATCCAGTCAATTAAAAGGCTATAAATGATGGAAATCAAAAAGTCATCCATAGTGTATGGATACAGTATAACGGGTATATCATTTAGTGCGAGGAAAATTCCCATTAAAGATAGCTCAAAGGTCTCCATTGAGGTAGCAGGGAGGTCAAGAGGGAGCATTGAGGTAGCAGAGAGGTCACACTTTAGCTGGTGAGAGAATGGTTCAGTTACCTGATAACAACTGGGAAGAAACTGTCCCTAAATCTGGAGATATGCACTTTCAAACTTCTGTATCTCTTGCCTGATGGAAGATAGGAGACGCGGAAGTGAGTGGGGTGAGACTGGTCCTTGATTATGCTGATGGCATTAAAGTGTAGATGGAGTCAATGGAAGGGAGTTTTGTTTGCGTGATAGTCTGGGCTACATCCTCAACTCTGCAATTTCTCGCGGTCTTGGATGGAGCTGTTCCCAAACTATGCTGTGGTGCATTTCAATAAAATGCTTTCTGTAATAGTTGGTGAGGGTTGTTGGGGACAGGGCAAACTTCCTAAGCCTTCAAAAGAAGTAGAGGCATTGGTGTGCTTTCTTGGCCATTACTTCATTGTGGGTGGTCCAGGAAAATTGCTTGTGATATTTATTCCTAAGAACCTGAAGCTATTCGCTATCTCTGCTTAGGCTCCATCAATGTATACCAGGGTGTGTGAACTGCTTCACTTCCTAAAGTCAATTATTATCTCCTTTGTCTTGCTGACATTGAGGGAGAGGTTGTTGTTACGGCACCAGGTTACAAAGTTCTCAATTTCCTTTCTGCACCCTGTCTCATCATTATTTCATATCTGACCCATCACAGTGGTGTTGTCTGCGAACTTGTAAATTGAGTTGGATTTGCATTTGGCTACACAGTCATGAGTGTAGAAGGAGTACAGCAGGGGGCTGAGAACATATCCTTGCAGGATTATCATGGAGGATGATTAGTTTTGTGTACTCATTGATTGTGGTCTGTTGGGCAGGAAGTCACGGATCCAGTTGCAGAGGGGAGTGCTGACTCCAAGCTCCAAGGGATAATGATGTTGAAAGCAGAACTGAATTATGTGAATATGTGTCTTGACGTAGATGTCCTTCTCATCCAGGTGTTCCAGGGACGAGTGTAGGGTCAGAGAGATGGCATCAGCCATGGACCTGTTGTGGTCGGAGAAATGCAGTGGATCAAGGCTGCTTAGTAAGCTGGAGTTAATATGTGCCATAACCAGCCTCCCAAAGCGCTTCTTGATCTGGATGTCAAGGTGTTGAGGCAGGAGATCTTGCTTTTCTTTGGCACCAGGATGATAGTGGTCGTCTTGAGCATGTGGCTATCTCAGAACGGAGTTGGTGGAGGTTAAAGATGTCAGCGAACACTCCCACTAGCTGGTCCGCGCAGTTCCCAAGGACGTGGCCAGGTACTCCGTCCGGATCAGTTGCTTTCCGTGGGTTCACCCTCAGAAAGACCAATCCAACTTCTGCAGCAGTAACCCTGGGAAAAAGAGCACGCAAATCTGACGGGATGGATGTCATTGCCCTGTTGGCCGTCTGCTCAAAGCAAGCATAAGGTGCATTCAGTTCATCAGGGAGAGTTGCACTATCACCAGCAATGACTTCACTTTGCAGCCAGTTATAGTATTGAGGCCCTGCCAGTCTGTGGGTGTCTGAATGATTATACGGGGAATCAAGTTTGTCCCGGTATTGTCTCTTGGCATTCCTGATAGCTTTGCAAAGATTGTAGCGAGCTTTCTTGCGCCACCCCGGATGGTTTGACTTGCACACAGCGATCTTGGCCTTCACCTCGGAAGGGACCTCCCGGTTCATCCATGGTTTCAGTTTGGTAAAAACATTGGGATTGTCTTCTTTGGCACGCACTCCTCTATGCACTTGCTAATGAAGTAAGTCACGGCAGTGGCATACTCATTCAGATTGGCTGCAGATTCCCTGAATATGGACCATTCCACTGACTCAAAGCAGTCACGCGGATATCATCTGTTTCCGTAGACCAGGACTGAACAACTTTCTGTACCGGATCTTCCTACTTCAGTGTTTGTTTGTAGGCAGGGAGAAAAGGCACAGCTGGATGATCAGATTTCCCAAAATGTGTCCGGGGAATAGAACGGAAAGCATTTTTAATAGATGTGTAGCAATGGTCAAAGATGTTCTGGCCCTTGGTGGTACTAGAGACATGGGTAGCATGCTCTTGAGGTTGGCTTGATTGACCCCCGGCTACAATGACCACGGCTTCAGGGTATTTTGTCTCAAGGCTACTGGTAACGGGGTCCAGTTCTTTCAGAGCACAGATAGAGTGTGTGCATAGAGTCTTACACCCAGAGCAGGGGAATCAAGAACCAGAAGACATAGGTTTAAGGTGAGAGGGGAAAGATTTAACAGGAACCTGAGAGGAAACTTTTTCACACAAAGGGTGGTGGGTGGTGGAAGGAGCTGCCAGAGGAGGTAGTTGAGGCAATCAGTGGTATTTTATTGTCATGTATATCCAAGTATAGTGAAATTCATTTTTTGCGTACAGTTCCATGACAATCCTGCTATACGTTAGGCACAATCATAAGATAATAGACTACACATAATCCGTACATAAGAGTTGCCATGTTTTTGTTGCCATCTTGTACCCTTCAAGTCCAACATTTTAAACATGTTAGAGTCTTAGTTTGGCAATAAAGTACTTGCCTTGGCAGGTATATTAACAGCACTTACAAGACACATAGACAGGTACATGGATAGGAAACGTTGAGAGGAATATGGGCCAAATGCTGGAAAACGGGACTATCTTAGATGGGCTATGGGTGAGTTGGGCCAAAGGGCCTGTTTCCATGTTGTGACTCTTGTGTCCTTTGTTTTTCTCCTTCACTTATAGGACTAAGCATATCAAAACCATCTTGCTGACATGTAAACTACCAGTGACATTGCCACATTCCAGGATTCCAGAGAAAAGCTTGTGTTTGCATGAGCAAGTTCTTTGGGATTTCCCTTTTGGTTTGAGATGTTCCGTTAACTTACCTTGGATTCCTCACGGCACCTTGGAATGGAAGGTGTGGTCAGTTTTAACTTGCGTAAAGCATTGCACATTCCTTGATCAATGTTTCTGAGTACAAATGTCAGTTAGATCATCAAGATGGTAATTTCTGAAGAAAAGTATCCACAAGCCATCTTTGAAGCAATCCCCAAAAGATTAATTCTCTATCTCTATCCACAAATAGTCACAAAGTGCTGGAGTAACTCAGCGGGTTAGGCAGCATCTCTGGAGAAAAATAATGGGTGACGTTTTGGGTTGGGACACTTCTTCAGACTGGAAGGACTGACTGATCAAGACTGGCTTCAGATTGACCCAAAACATCACCCATTCTTTTTCTCCAAAGAAGCTGCCTGACCCGCTAGGTTACTCCAGCACTTTGTGTCCATCTTCTCTCTCCACAGATACTGTCTGAACTGCTGAGATTTTATAGCATTTTGTTTTTGCATTAGACTTCCTAACTGTTGCATCAATTGAAATTTGCACGACCCCACATTGATTAATTACATTTATATTTTTGAAAGTTATGTCAAACTTTTCTGCCTCGCAATATAAAAATAAAAAATGCCCAACACTTAGCAGGTCAGGCACATCTCTGTAAAAAGAAACGATTAACTTTGCAGTTGAAACGCCTCTCATGTGAGCTGTTTTTCAAAGGATCTTTTACCTTCTTTAACTTTCGCGCTCCACAGTTTCAGCCTGACCTGATGAGTTTTTTGTTTTTGATTTCTGGTTTCCAGCATCTGCAGATTTCTTTTTTTTTTTGCTCTCCATGTGACAATGTGTGATCCTTATGATAGGAGGTCTCTTTCCTCTCTGAAGAATGCTTGTTTCCTTCCAGTAATTCAGGATGCCACCCTTCTGTAGGACTTGCTTTTCCTTGCTGATGTATTAAAAGGAAATTGGCTGAAAGAAACAAGATTTTAGGCATGTGTGAGTGCTTGATTAGCATTTTGAATGCACTGTATTCACTGCAGTTAGTGTACCAGAAGTATTTCATAATGTTTGCCTTTATCACATGAAATTAAACTAATAATGTGTTACATTTTTTTAAACTGCGCTGACTTGGCGTATGAAATACAAAGTGCTGGAGTAACTCAGCGGAACAGGCAGCATCTCAGGAGGAAATGGATCAGGCTGGGACCTTTCTTGAATCTGAAGAAAGATCTCTATCTGAAACGTTGCCTATCAATGTCCTGCAGAGATGCTGCCTGACCTGATGAGTTACTCCAGCAATAGATACAAAGTGCTGGAGTAACTCAGTGGGTTAATTAAAGTGAGAAACTCACTTTGTGTCTATCTTTGGTATAAACCAGCATCTGTAGTTATTTGTTTCTCGTTATCATAATCATATTTTATTAGCCAAGTTTGTTTTGCAACATACGAGGAATTTGATTTGCCATACAGTTACACCAACACACAAAATACATTTTAAAATGAACATCCACCACAGTGACTCCTCCGCATTCCTCACTGTGATGGAAGGCGAAAAAAAGTTAAGTCTCTCCCTTCTTTGTCCTCCAGCGGTCAGGGGCCTCTAACCTTCCGTTGACGGGACGATCTAACTCTCGTAGCCGGCAGCAGGCCTGCTCGTCGGGGCGATCAAGCTCCTGCATAGGGGGGCATCTCAGCTCTCCCACGCAGGGCGATCTACCCGGGTTAGGGCTAGTTGAACGTCGTGCGGCTTTTAAAGCTTCCCGACGTTGGACTCAACTCGAGACTGCCAGCTCCTTGCTGTTAAAGTCCACAGTTGGAGCTTCGATCCCAGGTAAGGAATTGGCTCCGATGGTAAGTCTACGTCCTGCGGTGGGGCTCAAAGTCAGTCCCGAGCAAGGCCTCCAACTCCACAATGTTAGGCCGCAGAACGACCGGAGATACAATCCGGAAAACAATCGCATCTCCGGCAAGGTAAGAGATTGAAAAAAACATTTTGCCCACCCACCCCCCACATAAAACAAACCAGAGAACATTAACACATACTTTTTAAACACATAAAAATTTAAACATGCTAAAAATAACAAAGACAGACTGTAGGTGAAGCTGCCATCGAAGCGCCACCCTGTGGAATTATTACGGCGCTTTGAATTTTACTCAAGATTCTGGCATCTATAGTAGTTTGTGACTTTAACTTGGCTTGTATCCTCATTGTGTCATTGCTCTCAATATTGTCATTGCATTTCTGCAAATCTTAATTGTGCCACTGGGTGGCATCCAAATATAGTTGAAATTCTCACTAGTCAGAATATAAACAAATTGATTTGTCCCAGTTTTTGTAGATGCATTCAGCAAATTTCTCATTGTGATAAATGCAAAAAAAATCTGGACTTTTCTGAGACTGCGGAGATGGAAGCAATTCCATCTTTACCTCTGTAGATGTAGATGGCTCGGAGCTCACGGCCATACAGCCAAGCCATGGGCAGATATTGTGTTCTGAGTTTGTTGTTTCAGACACATTGCCAATTCTTGTATAAATTTCTCTGTGGGATAAAGTGGGTTGATAACAGATGAGCAGTGATAGCAGAGCTGAACGACATTATCTGGAGGTTAAGTATTGAATGGAATGTTGGTGCCCTGTGGGGTTTTCTTTGACACTGATTGCTCTATGGAATGTGGTGCATGCATTGAAAAAGCTGCTCATTCTCATCAGTTAAAATGCGGATAAATACAGTGACAAGCATATAAGCTGGTGAATGTGAAAAAACAGGGCAGAGAGCAGAGGACCTGTAGTAATTACGGAGGGGAAACGGAGAGAGGGAGCAACAGAGGAGGGAGCGGCAAGAGGGAGAGCCAGAGGGGGCGAGGCTGGAGGGAGTGACAGAAGGAGAGACGGAGCAGGGTGGGGTGTGGGGATGACGGGGGGTGGAGGGGTGGGGGGAGGTGGGGAAGCGACAGGGGATGATGGAGGGGGTTGGCAGCGAGAGGGCGTGACGGAGAGGGGGGCGGTGTGGGATGCCGAGGGAATACTGGAGGAGTGAGTGGCACGAGGACATGTTGGGGAGGAGTGAGAGTGGGTGGGGGGGGGGGGGGGGGGAGCAGCTGGCTGATGTGTCTTTTGCTCTGAAGTTATCTGATGCTGAACAAGCTGTCATCCTTCCAAAATGTAATTAACACAAGTTTTCTAAAGGCAAACTTGGGAATAAAATGCTACAGCTGGTCAATGCTCTGTCTTCAGGCATTTTGTTCCCATAATGGATCTTTTCTTTAATTTCCTCATGGAAGTCCTTAAATAGAGAGATCATATATTAATGGATGGCCAATCCTCAACATGCTTCGAGAGGCTTGTAATGGCACATTAAATCCAGCCTACCAAGTAGCCATGATCCACTGCAGTTCACCCACCACCACCACCACACGTCCATACTGATGTCTTCTCCCTGGCCCTACACTCATTCCTAAACACGTGGGTAAAAAGGACACCTACGCCAGACATCTTTCATAGTCTATAGCCCTGCTTTCAATACCATTATTTCCCACCACGTCGTCTTCAATCTCGTGGAACTTGGATTCAGCACTCACCTCTGCAACTGGATCTGTGACTTCTTGCCCAACAGGCACAATTAATTAGTACATGTGACAAATCAGCCTCTACAATAATCCTCAACACTGGTCTCCTGCAAGAAGACGTTCTCAACCCCCTTATGGAGTCATGACTGTGCATCTATATGCAGTGCCCTCCATAATGTTTGGGACAATGACCCATCATTTATTTATTTGCCTCTCTACTCCACAATTTGAGATTTGTAATAGAAAAAAAATCACATGTGGTTAAAGTGCACATTGTCAGATTTTAATAAAGACCATTTTTATACATTTTGGTTTCACCATGTAGAAATTACAGGAGTGTTTATACATAGTCCTCCCATTTCAGGGCACCATAATGTTTGGAACACAGCAATGTCATGTAATTGAAAGTAGTTATGTTTAGTATTTTGTTGCATATCCTTTGCATGCAATGACTGCTTGAAGTCTGTGATTCATGGACATCACCAGTTGCTGGGTGTCTTCTCTGGTGATGCTCTGCCAGGCCTGTATTGCAGCCATCTTTAGCTTATGCCTGTTTTGGGGGCTCGTCCCCTTCAGTTTTCTCTTGAGCATATAAAAGGCATGCTCAATTGGGTTCAGATCGAGTGATTGACTTGGCCATTCAATAATTGACCATTTTTTATCTTTGGAAAAACTCCTTTGTTGCTTTAGCAGTATGTTTGAGATCATTGTCTTGCTGTAGAATGAACCACCGGCCAATGAGTTTTGAGGCATTTATTTGAACTGGAGCAGATAGGATGTGCCTATACACCAGAATTCATTGCACTACTACATCAGCAATTGTATCATCAATGAAGATAAGTGAGCCATACCTTCAGCAGCCATACATGCCCAGGCCATAACACCCCCACCACCGTGTTTCACAGATAGAAACCTAGAAATTAGGTGCAGGAGTAGGCCATTCGGCCTTTTGGGCCTGCACCGCCATTCAATATGACCATGGCTGATCATCCAACTCAGTATCCCGTACCTGCCTTCTCTCCATACCCTCTGATTCCCTTAGCCACAAGGGCCACATCTAACTCCCTCTTAAATATAGCCAATGAACTGGCCTCAACTACCCTCTGTGGCAGAGAGTTCCAGAGACCCACCACTCTCTGTGTGAAAAAAGTCCGTCTCTTCTCGGTCCTAAAGTATTTCCCCCTTATCCTTAAGCTGTGACCCCTTGTCCTGGATCTCCCCAACATCGGGAACAATCTTCCTGCATCAAGCCTGTCCAACCCCTTAAGAATTTTGTAAGTTTCTATAAGATCCCCTCTCAATCTCCTAAATTCTAGAGAGTATAAACTGAGTCTATGCAGTCTTTGTTCATAAGACAGTTCTGACACCCCAGGAACCAGTCTGGTGAACCTCCCTCTATGGCAATAATGTCCTTCCTCAGATTTGGAGACCAGAACTGTATGCAATACTCCAGGTGTGGTCTCACCAAGACCCTATACAACTGAAGTAGAACCTCCCTGCTCCTATACTCAAAATGAGAGGGTATACTTTGGATCTTTGGCAGTTCCTTCTCTCCTCCATACTTTGCTCTTGCCATCACTCTGACCTTCATCTCATCTGTCCACAAGACATTTTTTCCAGAACTGTAGTTGTTCTTTTAAGTTCTTTTTGGCAAACTGTAACCTGGCCATCCTATTTTTGCGGCTAACCAGTGGTTTGCATCTTGCAGTGAAGCCTCTGTATTTCTGTTCATGAGGTCTTCTGCAGACAGTGGTCATTGACAAATCCACATCTGACTCCTGAAGAGTGTTTCTACACGGTGAAAATACCCTTTAATAAAATTTCTACACAGTGAAAATACCCTTTAATAAAATCTGACAAGGTGCACTTTAACCACATGTGATTTTTTTCTATTACAAATCTCAAATTGTGGAGTACAGAGGCAAATAAATAAATGATGGGTCTTTGTCCCAAACATTATGGAGGGCACTGTAGGTGTGTACTTGTGAGTATGCGTGTGTATATATATAGACACTGAACTTTGTTTTTCTCTCTCATTTATCATATTGTTTACAGTGTACTATGTTTACATATTCCATTGTGCTGCAGCAAGTAAGAATTTAATTGTTCTATCTGGGGCATATGACAATAAAACACTCTTGACTCTTGAAATACCAATCCAACTCAATCTCCAAGTTTGCAGCCAACACCAGTGTAGTGAATAGGATATCAAGTAATGAGGTGACATGGTATAGAAAGAAGTTTGAGAAGCTTGTAACCTGGTGCCAAGACAACACCTCTCCCTCAATGTCAGCAAGACAAAGGAAATAGTGATCGACTTTAGGAAGCGAAGCAGTACCCCATGAACATTGATGGTGCCTAAGTAGAGATGGTTGAAAGCTTCTAGTTCCTAGGAATAAATATCGCCAGTAATTGGTCCTGGATCCGCCACATTGAAGCAATGTCCCAGAAAATACAGCAACTTCTCCCACTTCATACTAACTGGGCACCAAACTCTACAAATAAAAGCATATCTGTTTATGGCAAGGGGGAATATTGTTCCTGTTTATTGCACTGAAAATAGAACGCATGTCAAAGTTAAGTGCCAATCTGGAAGTAGAAAAGTCAAGATTTTAAAATTCACATTCCCAACAGCCATGTGATTCTCATTTTGAATTAGTGCACTGAGGATCTAATGACAGACTTCAGTGTAGAATTGTACAGCATGGAAACGGGCGAGTCGTCCCACCACGCCATTGCCAACCATTGGGTACTATCCGTATTAATCCCATCCTCCAGCAGTTGTCTCATGGCCTTCTATGCCTTGGTGATTCATGCAGTCATCTGGACACTTAAATATTGTCAGCAACTCTCAGGTAGCATGATCCAGGTAATCACCCCTCTCTGGGTCTCGGAGATCCTCATTAAATCCCTTATACATCTCTTGCCCCTTACCATAAAACCGAGGTCCTCTAGTTTTATCTACTTTTTGAAATGCGGAAAGGTTTGTTGGAGTCTTTACTTTAGACCAGAGATACAGCACAGAAACTGGCTCTTTGGCACAACTAAGTCCACACCGACCAGCAATCACCCCGAGGGCTACCACTATCCTAGACACTCGGAACAATTTACAATTTTACTGTGATGTTTGGTGGACTGTGTGGGGTGGGAGGACCTGTTGCTCCTCCCGTGCAGCAGGTGGCGCTGCACAGGACAAAGGGAGATGTCTTGTACGTAGTTTATCCTGTCGGAAGACAGTTCCTCCGCCTAGCGGAGTTGGTCCTTACCCTCAATAACTTCTCTTTTGACCTTACCCTTACCCTCAATAACTTCTCTATGGGCACACGCATGGGCCCCAGCTACGCCTGCCTCTTTGTCAGGTATGTCGAACAATCCCTGTTCTCGGCGTACCAGGGCCCCATCCCCGACCTCTACCTCCGTTATATCGATGACTGCTTTGGTGTCACCTCCTGCACTCACACACAACTGACTGACTTCATCCGTTTCACCACCAACTTCCATCCGGCACTCAAATACACCTGGACCATTTCCGACACTTCCCTACTATTCCTTGACCTCACCATCTCCATCGCAGGGGATACCCTCCTGACCGACATCCACTATAAACCCACTGACTCCCACGGCTACCTGGACTACTCTTACTCCTACCCTGATTCCTGTAAGGACTCCATTCCCTATTCCCAATTCCTCTGTCTACGCCGCATCTGCTCCCAGGATGAGGTGTTCCACACCAGGGCATCACAAATGTTCTCATTCTTCAGAGAACGGGGATACCCCTCCCCCACTATAGATGAGGCTCGCACCAGGGTCTCTTCCGTACCCCCGTAACACCGCCCTCTCTCCCCATCCCCCCCACTCGCAAAAAGGGCAGAGTCCCCCTGGTCCTTACCTTTCACCCCACCAGCCGGCACATACAACACATAGTCCTACACCAGTTTCGCCACCTCCAACGTGACCCCACCACTCGCCACATCGTCCCATCTCCCCCTTGTCTGCCTTCCGCAAAGACCGCTCCCTCCGTAACTCCCTTGTCAATTCTTCCCTCCCCTCCCGCTCCACCCCTTCCCCGGGCGCTTTCTCTTGCAACCGCAAGAGATGCTACACGTGCCGCTTTACCTCCCCCCTCCACTCCATTCAAGGACCCAAGCAGTCGTTCCAGGTCCGACAGAGGTTCACCTCCTCCAACCTTATCTATTGCATCTGCTGCTCTAGATGTCAACTGATCTATATCGGCGAGACCAAGCGGAGACTTGCCGATCGTTTTGCCGAACACCTCTGCTTGGTCCGCAATAACCAACCTGACCTCCAGGTGGCTCAGCACTTCAACTCCCCCTCCCATTCCGTATCCGACCTCTTTGTCCTGGGCCTCCTCCACGGCCAGAGTGAGCAACACCGCAAATTGGAGGAACAGCACCTCATATTCCGCTTGGGGAGTCTGTACCCTCTTGGCATGAACATTGAAATCACTCAATTCTGTTAACCCTTGCTGTCTCCGCCCCTTCCCACTTCTCCCACAGCCCTTGGGCTCCTCCTCCTTTTTTCTTTCTTCCCCCCGCCTCCCCCATCCCCCACCAGTCTGAAGAAGGGTTTCGGCCCGAAACATTGCCTATCTCCTTCGCTCCATAGATGCTGCTGCACCCGCTGAGTTTCTCCAGCATGTTGTGTACCAGCCATTGTGACTAGTCTTGTTGCCAGCATTTTAATGACTTCTGTTGTAAACTAAAGACTTTCAAGTTTTGTGCAGACCTAGAAAACTAACACAAAATTTTCTAAAGCCAATTAACCTATAAAGATGTACATCTTTGGAAAATGGAACACCCGGAGAAAACCCAAGCGGTTACACGGAGAACGTACAAACGGCACCCGTGGTTCGGATCAAACACGGTTGTCTGGCGCTGTAAGGCAGCAGATGTGTGCCTTTATGCTGCCGCTGAGTCTACCCAGTCAGACTATGAATAGGATCCTGACCTGAAACATTGCCTATTCACTTCCTCCACAGGTTCTGTCTGACCCAATGAGCTCCTCGAGCACTTTGCCTTTTGCTCAAGATTCCAGCATCTGCAGTTTCTTGTGTAATTTTATTTCCTTCTTTCATATTCCTTCATAACCTCTACTGCAAGGAAAAACAGACCTAATCTCACGTCCCTCTTCATAGCTGAAATATTCCATCCCAGGCAACATCCTCTGCACCGTTTCAAATGCTATAATCTGACATGAATTTATTGGATAAAGTAGATTTGTAAATTAGCATTTATTTCCCTTTTCTCCTTTTTGCTCACCCGTTTTTTTTTGCTTCGGGCAAAGTTGGTTCAAAATGTAATGCTGTTTGATTTCTTGTAATTCAGTTCCATCAGTTTATGTCGCTACATAGCCCTTTTAAATTGTGATTTAAATCAGGAAAAGTACGGATCTGATTTTAAACATTTTTATTTTGCAGTCGGGCAAAAGATGTGGTCAAAATGGCTCCACCGCCTGTTCGTTTTTTCTCCCGCAACTCTTCTGTGATTGACCTGTACATGGGACAACTAGACCAGATGGAGAGACATTGCCACATATCTGAAGTGTCTGTTATCCTGTTCTATGCCCCATGGTGCGGAGAGTCAATTTCTGTCAGGGAAGAAATTGATCAAGTTGCCGAGAAGCTTCAAGAACAGGTGAGACTCTCTCTTCTTGGCCTTTTTTCATTGTTGCATTTTCTTTGCACCTCCAACGTAATTAACTCATGATGTGAGCAGCACTGACAAGAGCGGCATTTAATTCCCATCGACCAAAATCCCTTGAAGTGGTGATTAGCCTGCAATTACTGAGTTCATTAGTTTAGTTTAGGGACACAGCACAGAAACGGACCCTTTAGCCCATTATCCTACACACCAGGTATAATTTACAGTTTTTACCCAAGCCAATTAACCTGCAAGCCTGTACTTTTTTGGAGCATGGGAGGAAACCGGAGCACTCGGGGAAACCCCATGTAGTCACCGGGAGCATGCAGTCACGGGGACAGCTTACAAACTCTGTACAGACAGCACCCAAAGTGGGGATTGGACCCGGGTCTCTGGGGCTGCAAGGCGCCCTCGTGTGGTTAATATTGTAATAGTTTGGTTAAAGTGATGGTTTGTTTGCTGGGTCATTTCCATAGATGGGTAAGAGTCAACGACATTGATGTAGGATATGGTGTCAGTATTAAGGTAGATGTTGCCACGAATCCTCGACATCCAACTTCTACCGGGCAGATCTTAGCTCCCCAGCCCCGCTGTTCTGCCTCCGCTGCAAGCTCTGTATATCGCAGTTTCCTTCTTTCGAAGGCTTCCTGCACAGCATCCTCCCAAGTGACTGTGAGCTCCACAAAGTACACCATGCGCTGAGAGTTCGACCAGAGCACAAGATCAGGCCTCAAGTTGGTGATGGCTATCTCTGATGGAACAGTAAGCCATTGGTCCACATCCACCAGCATCTGCCAATCCCGGGCTGACTCCAGCTGTCCAGGCTTGGCCCTTGGTGGAATTTTCCATTGCCTTTGTTTCCCCCCCCCCCACCCCCCGAACAAAGGCAATTGTCTTAACGGGGTTGGTTGTTCTGGGCGGCAGGGCATTGTTGGTTGTTCTCCTGCGTTCCAGACTCACTGCCAGGCATTTGAGCACTTGATTATGTCTCCAGGTGCACTGCCCTTGGGAGAGGCAGTGAGGATGTGCCTAAGTGTGGCTGGTGTTGAACACAGGGGGGATGATGGATCTTCGCCAATCCATTGGTTGGGATTTTTTGGGCTAGGAAGGACACCATAGGTTGCCAGAATGAGGAAACTTATCCTGCTCACCTCCTTCTCCCACATATCCTTCCAGCTGATCTTCCTCTTTTCCACACTCTCCCATCTCATCCACTGGCCCTGTTTAGCTTGCGACACAGCCTTGGCACACCTACTCAACTCCTGCTGTCGGCGGACTGCGGCTGCGACCAACTAACGGCGCTCCAGTGATGTTGCCTTGTTCCAGCAAGGTCGCTTTCCACCAAGCCCCCAGCCACTTCTTCCGTGTTGGATTTGCCCTACCATGTCGCCCTGGTGGAGAGCAGATTTTGCCTGCTGTGTCACATTCTTAGCCGTCCACTTCTTTCCTGTTGCCAGGGTTGGAGCGGCAGCTCGGATGACAGTGTCCCTTGATTCTGCCAGGGTCATCTCTAGTCTGACTTTAGTGCACTTGTACTCCTCTGTGAGACTAGAGAGAGGCAGCTGGAGTACACCCTGACCGTACAGGCCTACGCTGCTCAGGCACCGAGGAACACCTAACCACTTTCTCACGAAAGAGCTGATTGTTCTTTTTATCTTCTCGACTCTTGTGAGGGTGATGTCATACATGGTTAGTGGCCACATAAGGCGAGGTAGTAACCCAAACTACAGGCACCAGATTGTGAGCTTTCCAGGCAGCATGGATCGGTCGATGTTCACCAGACCTTTGCCTAAACTCGTTAGCCTGATCAGTGTCTTTCAGTTTGGAGTTATACCATTTTCCCAGACTTTTGATTGGCTTCTCTGACATAGTTGGAATAGGTTCTTGATCAATGAAGAACCTTTGATCTGTCAGTTTGCCTTTGATTATAGAAATGCTTCTTGATTTGGATGGCTTGAATTTCATTCTAGCCCCAGTGATATTCTCTTGAAGCTTTCCTAAAAGGCGCCTGGTGCAAGGTGCTTTGTTGTTATGATTGTCATGTCATCCATGTAGGCCCTGATGGGTGGTAGACGGACTCCAGACTTCAGCCGCTCGCCACCCACTACCCACTTGGAGGCCCTTATGATGACTTTGATAGCCATTGTAAAAAATCAATGGGGAGATGGTACACCCCGCCATAATGCCAATCTACATGCAGTGCCATGTGGTCGTGAAGTCAGGTGTGGTGAAACAGAGCTGCAGATCTTGAAAATAAGCCTCGACAAGGCTTGTGATAATCTCTGGTATCCTGAAGAAGTCAAAGGATGCCCAGAGGAAACTGTGCAGGACAGTTCCGAACGCGTTGGCAAGGTCAAGGAAAATGACATGCAGATCTCGCTTTTCTTTTCTTGCAGTCTGGATTTGGTGCCAAATCATGCTGGTGTGTTCGAGACATCCAGAGAACCCTGCGATGCCTGCTTTTTGAACTGTTGTATCCACAAGGTTGTTTTTCTCTAAATAGCTGGTCATCCTCTGAGCTATGATGCTGAAGAAAATCTTACCCTCTACATTGAGGAGACTGATAGGGAGGAATTGGCTGATAACTGTGGATTCCTTCTCTTTCGGAATCAGGATTCCTCCTGCCCTGCGCCATGCTTTGGGTATGACTCTCTTCTCCCAAGCCACTCTTATTAGCCTCCACCGGAAGCAAAGAATCAGGAGCACCCTTGTAGAGTTGATACGGAACCCCATTTGGCCCTGGGGCTGAAGATGCTCTTGCCCGCTTTACTGTCTGTTCCACCTCCCTCCACTTTGGAGGACTAATGTCCATCTTGTGCTCTGGTTGTTCAATTGGTGGAATGTCCGATGGAATAGCTGTCTTCTGGTGCATGCATTCTTTCCAGATGCTCGTCCAGCTCCTGCCTTGATGTTTTCAGGTTTCCGCCCTTTTCCTTGATGAAAAGTGATTTTACGAACTTATAGGGGTCCTTGAAGAAGCGTGATCTCGTTCGTTCTTTCTTTTTTCGTGATTTCCGCTCGTCTCAGGCTTGCTAAATGGTTTTTGATGTTTCCCTGGAGAATGTTGATGCCCTCCTTCTCACTATCAGATGCCTTCCTCCACTGCTTCTTGAGCTGCCTTCTCTCCCGGATTCCATCTCCTTTTGCCGTCTGGACTTGCTTTCCAAAGCTGGTGCGTTTTCCTTTTTCTCCCTTATTCCATATCGTTCTGCTCCATAGCCATAGATGATGTCCCCCATCTTATCAAGCTTTCTTTCAACTGTACCCCTTAGACCCTGTAACATACGGGTCAGGTCTCCCATTCTTTCTTCTCTTTTAAAAATAACTTGTGCATTTGCATTAACACTGATGTAGAGAAATAGAGTGACAAGGGCCCTCCAGCTGACGATGAACGAGGATTCTGAGCTTGGAATAGGACTGATCTTGCTCTCTGTTCCAGGTACTGTTCCTAGCGGTGAACTGCTGGTGGCACCAAGGGAAGTGCAGGAAGCAGATGAATCTCTTTTATTACCCTGTGATCCATTTATACCAGAGGAGGTAAGAACCAGTCAATCCACGTGCACAAATAACCAAATGATGAGAAGCCCACACCAAAATAAAAACTGACAATCATCAAAAGAATGTCAAACAGCCATTGATAAAGACCTGCAACCAAAGGGATTAACTTGAGGAAGAATGAATAAATAATGAATTAATAAATCATATATTTTTTTAGTCTAAAGAAGGGTCCCGACCTGAGACGTCACTTCTCGTGTTCGCCAGCGATGCTGCCTGACCCGTTGAGTTACACCAGCACTTTTTTTGCAAAGCAGATGCTGCAGTTCTTTTGTGTTTAAATTTTTACTTGTTCAGTTTTTGTTTTGTCTGAAAGATGTAATCCATTCTCCTTTCAAAGAAGACAATGACTGTATGAAGGTGCAGTATATCAGCCTTCTAAAATGGGGGAGAACGGAGGCAGGAAAGTGGTGGGTTTTGATGGACTGTGTTCTGGTGCTGGGAACAGCTTGCGTCCTCTCTTGACACATTCCATCGGGTTCACTGTCCTTCAGGAAGGAAATATGCTGTCCTCAGTTGCTGTGACCAATGCATGACTTTAGATCCTCCAATGCATTGTCTTCAGACTATCAGGGCAATGAGGGTTGAACAATATCTCTTTATGCCATTGCCAGCACTGGAATAATTAAAAAAAAGAATAATTTACTTGACAGATTATCCAGTAAAAGTTGGAAGTGCATGTGTTAAGAAATTCCAGTAGTCTTATGTCAAACTGCTGGTATTTTCTAGTAAACTCCAGTCTACTTGGTAACGTTGTTAATTTTCTCGTGAGCTGTGGCTCAGAAAGTTGTATTTCCATAATTATTTGCACTCCCACATGATATTTAGCAAAATAGTTTCCAGACAATTCCCTCTTTGATATCACAACTTGAACTCTTGGATTGCAATTATAACTCATTGTAGACTGGCAATGGTAGTTCTATAATTCTTTTTATATTCCATCGTAACTGCATGCATCAGCATGAATAATAAATTATTATAAAATGTTTATATATTTGATTCAATTTTTAGGTTTGATTTGTTGCTTTGGGAATGGATTACAAAAGTAGGGACATCTTGTTGCAATACTACAGGACTCTGGTAAAACTACATGTGGAGAAGTGAATAGAATTTGGTCTTTTAAAAAACTATTTTCCTGTTGACAAATATCCGATGACAAAATGCCACAAACTCCAATTTAACAGATGGACGACTCATATAAGGAAACTTGTAAGAAACAAATAAGGAAAAGACACATATAGGGCAACTAACTGTAGATTGTACTATTGAATGAATGCAGAGGCTCATCACCTCAAGGGCAATTGGGGATGGGCTAATGTCAATGAGACCCTCATCTGTAATTGAATTGATGGAAAATAATAATTCCTGGTGGTGCTGCAATATGATGCAAATATTACAATATTGCATGTCACAGTTGATGGAAACGCACTTCTATTTTTTCCAGATTTGGCCCTATTGAGTATAGGGGACCTCTTACAGCTGCTTATATTCATAAGTTCATTCAACGAGTAATGACTCCACTTCAATATGTATCTACTCATTCGATTTTGCTGGACTTTCTTTCCCACTATGAGGTAGGTATGTTTCTTTATATCTGGTGTGAGGAATCATGATTCTGTACTATGCCATCAGTAGTTTCTGAATGCATGCTAAATATACTTGTTCTTGATTCTGTAGATTCCTTAAATTAACAATCCACTGTGGATCTGAAAGAATGTTAATCATGTTAAATCAGATGTCTGAAGAAGGGTGTCGACCTGAAACGTCACCCATTCCTTCTCTTCAGAGATGCTGCCTGTCCCGCTGAGTTACTCCAGCATTTTGTGTCTATCTTCGGTTTAAACCAGCATCTGCAGTTCCTTCCTACATAAATCAAATGTGTGTTGAGTGTTTTGTTAGTGATCTAAGTAAAAGAGACGTTTTCGTTGAATATTTACCTTTCAGTACCAATTATTAGCGAGGAAGGTTATTCTTTTGTACTTTTTGTAGATTTCGCTAGAAATGAATAAATGTGTGTTTCCAAGGTGGGTATTTTACACTTGAGAATGATTCACCTATGTAATTTATGTTCAAAATTTCTGCTTGTGTTTTCTTCTTAAATAATTACTTTTAATAATGCTTTTCATTTCCTCTGTCCTAAAACCACAGTATTTTGAAGTGTAATTGATTTCAAATAGGAAAACACCGCTATTTGCTATTTTTTACTTGGCAAGGTGCCATGAATACCCATTCCATAAGCACTAGAACATAAAGACTGGGCCATTTAGCCCTTCTTGTGTGCTCTGTCTTCATTAGGATTGCAGTTCATTACTATACCCCAGTGCCACAGACTTGTACTAACCCTATCTACCTTTAATACCGCAAAATTACTGATTTCAGTTTGAATATATGTCCTTCTAGGGCTCTGTGGTTGAGAGCTGCCAAAGATTCATATTGGGTGAGGAAATGTCCTCTTATTTCAATCTTGAATGCCTGCCCCTCACTTTGAGTCTGACGTCCCTGGTTCTGGATCCTCTAGTCAGCAGAAAAAAAAACATCCCAGCATCTCATGTTAGGATTATGAATGTTTCAATAAAATCAAAGTCTCATTCTTCTAAGCCCAGTCTGTCTAACATCTCCTCAAAGAACAAGTGTTTTCACTTCTGCCGGCAAAAGTAGGGGAACCAGACCTGTCCCCCCCGTTCCAGATGTGGTGTTATTATAGCCTTATATAGTTGGTGTAGGATGTCTTTATTCCTGATTCCACTTGCAATAAAAGTCAATGTGCCATTTGCCTTTGTAATTGCCTATATGATTTGTGGACATCCGGTTCTCTTTGAACACCAATGCCTTTCAATTTCCCACAGTAAAATCAATTCTGATTTTCTACATCCCTACCACAGTGGATGACCGGACATCTTTCCACATTCCATTCTATTCCACCATGACCATGCTCTACCATTGAGCCGTTCTACTAGCCCCTCGTGCCTCCCTGTATCATCATAGCAACCAACACAGCCACATAGTTTTGTGTCCTCGGCAAACTTATTCCCCTCATTCAAATAATTAATATAGATGTCTGCACTTGCACTGATCCTTGCAGCACCCCAGTAGGCACACCCTCTGAATCCAGGAAGGAGCCCATTTATTCCTATTCTGTTTTCCATTCATTAAGCAATGCGCTATCTGCTGAAGTTCCTTTGTCTGCAATAGCAGAGAGGAACCTAGGCACTAAGTAAACCAGAGCTCAAACCTTGCGTTGATCCTACATAGATCCATACTTGCAAGCACCTGAGGGGAAGCATTGCAAGTTGCTTAAGGTAATTGTGGAAAGCACTGACATTTTATATCTGCAAAATTATACACTGCTCTTCAGAGGTTCCTACAAACTAAGGCAGTATGCTCTCTAATTTTGTATGAGAAATTCCTGTGTAAAACCATACCCAGAGTCTTTTGGAAACTCGTTTGTCTGTGTAATCAATTTCAAAGCATTCTAACAGATTTATCTAACATGATTTGAATTTCATAAATCCATGCTCGATCTTAAATTTTCTAAGTGCCCTATTACCTCTTTCTTAAAAATGGATTCTGGCTTCTAAGCTACACGGATATCAGACCAGGGCGCTCAGTGCTGGAATAGCTCAGCAGGTTAGGCGGCATCTCTGGAGAACATTGGTAGGTGATGTTTAGGGTCAGGAGCCTTGTTCAGACTCTTCATATGGGTCCCAACTCGAAATATCACCGATACTGCCTGAGCTGCCGAGTCACACTTTGTGTCCTTTTGTGTTAACCAGCATCTGCAGTTCCTTGTTTCTAAATATCAGACCAGCTTTATTTGCTCTCTTTCCCTTTTTGTTAAATAACCAGGTTATTTACTCAATAAATTAAATTACTCAAACTACTTTAGTTTGTGGTAATCTCTGAAGAGCAGTGTATAATTTTGCAGATATAAATTGTCAGTACTTTCCTCAATTACTCACCATTACCTTTAGTCATTTGCAGTGACTTCCCCTCAGGTTCTTGCAAGTATGAATTCACCTAGCGGTGATGCAAGGTTTGAGCATTGGTTTACTTAGTGCCTGTGTTCCTCTGCTTATTCTGCCATTATAATGGAGTTTAAGAACAAATCCATAAAGTTACATCAACTTCCTTCTGTTTCTACTAATTTCTCGTGGTGAGTTCTTCTGGCATATTTCTGAATATATTTTAATTGTTAATATATAAAATTGTAACACTTAATTGGTTCAGCATTGCTCTTTCATATGCATCTGAGGCTGCTGTGATAGTGCACTTCATCATGACAATTTCCCAATTGACCACAAGAGGGAGGTCAAGTCTCAAAATGTGTAGGAAGGAACTGCAGATGTTGGTTTATACCGAAGATAGACACAAAATGCTGGAGTAATTCAGATGGTCAGGCAGCATCTCTGGATGGATGAAATGGATGACATTTCGGATCGACACAGTTCGGCCCTGAAGAAAGGTCTCGACCTGAAACGCCACACATTCCTTCAATCCAGAGATGCTGCCTGTCCCACTGAATTGCTTCAGCATTTCGTGTGTGTCAATCTGAAAACATTGATCCAGTACCAGGATAAAACAACTTTAACATTTCTTTTGAAGTTTGTTCATGAAACTCATTCCTGAATAAATTAATTACTGAATTCTGGAATACAATACGGATGGGATGTCCATTAGTGCCTCATGCATTACAAACTAAAATACAGTAGTAGTTTGTTTTTTTCTGCAAGGCATCCTGTGGTCATGTTGTTACTGATCTGATTTATTCTGGAGAAATTTGAAAACCCTGGGCTTCACCACACATAATATTGTGAATGTCCCTAACAGCTACTCTTATTACTCTTCTTTGATTTAAAAAAAAATTGTTTTTATGTTGCCTTTTTAATTATCTGATAACCTATTTTTCCCCGTTTGATATAGATTGGGCGTAGTTATGGAAAACTGATTTAAGAGTTTACACATCAGAAAATTCCTTGATTTTATAGTTTGAATTTTGTTGTTTGAATTTGGATTTGAAAGAGTTTCAATTATTCCTTTTTAAGACGAGTCTGTTACTATGGCTATTATTCAAGCAGCCCTAATATTTGTTCTGGTGTCCGTGATAGAAATGAGGAGCTGCAGATGCTGATTTACAAAAAATTATATAAAGTGCTGAAGTATTTCAGCAGATCAGGCAGTATTTGCGGAGAACATGTAGAGGTGACGTTTCGGGTTGGGAACCTTCTCCAGACTGATTTAAGTTTTTAATGATGTTACTATAGGATTGCTTTAATGTTAGTTATCTGGAGAAATCTCTCCTAGATAATATGCATTATAAGGGAAAAAAAGCTTATTGAGCACTTTTTTTTAACCAGTGCTTCAGGGAGCTGGGTTTGATCCAGACCTCTGGTGCTGTCTGTGTGGAGTTTGCACATTCTCCCAGTGACCATGTGGGTTTCCTCCCACATCCCAAAAATGTGCGGGTCTATAAGTTAATTGGCCTCTGTTAATTACCCATGATATGTAAGGAGTCAATTTGATAAGTGGGGTGACATCGAACTAGTGTTAACATGTAATCAATGGTTGACGTGGGCCAAAGGGCCTGTTTCTATGCTGTATCCTTCAATTGAATTTATACCATCCCAAAATGATTTTTCCCACCTCCTGTACAGTGATATATACAGTAATATGTACATAATTGAATGTTAGTAATCTCCTTCCAACTAGCAATGATATTTCTTGCTTATGGGATCTAGGTTTGCGTCTCTTTTTTGTGGCGTTGTCTACAAAAATCATGTTTGCAAGCATAAAGGAAATACTGTAAATTAGCTCCCCAAAGGACAAAACTCTGCTACATCTTTTCCTGAATGTATACCATCCATTAACGTTCTTGTATATAATAGGACAATAACAATTGTGTGGGCTAGCCAACGTTTGATGCCAGTTGAGCTTGCACAGGCAGCAGTCATGGAAAGAGTATAGACTCTCCACAGGCCAGAGAAAGTGAGATGTGTAAGAAAGAGTAAAGCAAGAATGTCTGGAGAATTACATTGTAACTTCCTGCCAGGAGTTGGCTGTAAAAATTAAACCTCCGAAGCTCAATTCAGGCAGCCATGTGAATTTGCAATAGATCAGTAGAATGCATTATTTTGAAATTGAAGCAATATAACATTACACCAGGAAAGGTGACAACACATTTCTTTAATATTGCAATGAAAGATCGTAACCTTATTGGTCTGTCATTAGCAACAATAGGGTGGCCCACAGCCAATGTTATAAGTGTATTTTAGTCGCCTGCATTTATTCAAAAAAGAGGTTAAAAAAGTAATGCCCAGTCTGAAGCAAGTGAAATTCTGAAAATTAAGATGTTATAGCGACACCAAACGTAGTGAATAAAGGGTTTATTTATTTAGGCATTATAGGTTAGATATACGTGTACGCTTAGTTCTCTAACACAAAAGTCATTGTTGCTGCTGCGAGGCTGTTGCTTCGTGGCCTCGAGCTGAGCTCCTGCTGAGGTGGCAGGACACTCACGCAAAGAGAGAAGAAGAGGAAGAGAGAGGGAAGGTTGACCCGGGTTTCGTTATATACTAGGGCACACCCCTATACCCCGTGACAAATCCTTCCCGCCATTGCCCAGTCACGTGACCCTACCCCCGACTGCCAATGGTTTGCATAGCAAGTGGCCAAACCACTGGGTGCTGCCACAATGACAATATTAATTTTTGGTGGCATTTTTGTCAAGGGGCTTGCTGGATGTTGTGGAATGTTTTACATGAAAGACACTTTTAGAAACTGAATCCATTGTTTTTTTTTTTTTTTTTTAAACACTCAATTCTTAATTCTTAATTCTTAACCTATCTCAAGGATTTGGAGGAAATCAACAATCTTCTGACATTTTACATGGGGTAGAAAGACGAACAATTTTGGGAAGACTTATTTGGAATTTTGCTAAACATAGTGACTCTTTAGACTTTTAGAGACTTTTTACTTTTAGACTTTTAGAGATACAGCGTTTATGAGTCCACGCAAACCAGCGATCACCCCGTACACCTGCACTATCCTACACACTGCGGATAATGTCCGATTTGTTTTGTACCATAGTCGATTAATCTACAAATCCGTACGTCTTTGGGATGTGGGAGGAAACCGGAGCACACAGAGAAATCTCATGTGGTCACAGGCAGAAAATGCAAACTCAGTACAAACAGCACCCGTAGTCAGGATCCAACCTAGGTCTCTGGCGCTGTAAGGCAGCTACACTGCCGCTGTGCAACTGTGCCGCCCCTATCCAAAATAGAATTTAGTACTGTCATTTGATTTATCCAAACATCAATCAATATTAAATGAATCCAGGCTGATTGTAGAAATTATTAACGGCACTTGGACAGGTAGAGAGGTAACCAAGTATTCACAGCTGAATGGAACTGAATACTAGGGATACAAACAAGCATGTGGAATGACTCGGGTGTCCTTCGAAATCGGACATACAAATAGTTTTGTTATTTAGTATTGAGAAATGCAAAGTACATGTCATGGTGCCACATTCCTTAAATGAAAAATTAAGGGTCTATTCCTTAAATGAAAAATTATCTGCATGCTCTGGGATCATGAATAAATTAAAGCGCTTGCAATACTGTTTTGTAACAATGAGTAAAGCAAATTGTCTTTCCAATGACTGGTTGGCACGCAACAAAAGCTTTCTACTGCACCTCGGTACACATGACAATCAACAAAACTAAAATTGAAATTAATAAATGCAGCACAGAAAGAAGATATTTGATCTATGCTGACTTTTGATAGAACTGTCCAATTTAGACCCCCTAACTGTATAGTGTTCTACAATAGCAAATTAAGGTATCTTTAAAAGTTCCCAAGGAATCTTACTGTACTAAAGGGTTTGCAATAGATTCAAGATCAACATTCACCTGAAAAAAGCTATACTTTTGTAAATCATTGGTCCACACTCAGTTTTAATACTGTGTATGTTCAGGTTGCTATAGTGAAAGGATATTGCAATAACTGAAACAAGATGCAGAATAACTGGAGTGATAAGATTATAAGCAGCTATTACATAAATTCACTATGTACCCACTGAAAAAGACCATTAAAGGCAAGGAATAATGCCACATTACTACCATTCATTTCAAGAGGGCTAGAACACAAAAGAGGGATATAATGCTGAGGCTCTAAGGCACTGGGCAGGCTGCATTTGGACTATTGTGAGCAATTGTGGGCACCATATCTGAGGAAGGCTGTACTGGCTCTGGAGAAGGTTCACAGGAGCCAGTACAGTTTACAAGAATTATCCCAGGAATGAGTGGGTTAACATATGATGAGCATTTGTTGGCACTGGGCCTGTACTCGCTGGAGTTTAGAAGGGTGAGGGGGCACCTCATTGAAACTTACAGAATAGTGAAAGGCTTGGAAGGAGTGAATATGGAGAAGATGTTTCAACTAGCGGGAGAGTGGAGGACTAGAGGTCATAGAACTAAAGGACATTCCTTTAAGAAGGAGATGAGGAGGAATTTCTTTAGTCAGAGGGTGGTGAATGTGTGGAATTCTTTGCCATGTAAGGCTGTGGAGGCTGTCAGTGGGTATTTTTAAGGCAGATTCGTGATTAGTTCGGGTGTCGGGCAGGAGAATGGGGTCGGGAGGGAGAGATAGATCAGCCATAGCCATTGAATGGCATTATTCTGCTGCTATCATTTATGAGCTTACGAATGAAAGAGATGATTCAGCATGGGCAGTAAGTTCAGCTGCTTTGGCAAATATTGTATGAATATTTCAACAATATTCCAAAACACAATCATTTAGTACATCTATAGTTCTCCTGAGAAGATGTCAAAAGAAAGCTTTGATGAATGAATATTCTGAGGGACCTACTTGAAAAGAACAATTAATTTATGGATTTGTATTGTAGCACTTTCCAATGGAAGGATTCTGCAGATTGGTTACATTACTTACTAACCAATATAGTGCTTTATTAACTTAGTGACTATCTTGATGGCTTTTGATTCTCTTGTTGATTTGTCTTGATCATTAGACCCATAATTTAAACTCAGTGCTCTAACACCCTTCATTATTACCACAAACCCATTGCAGTTATTGCTCATGTGATTAGCAAATTGAACTGATGTTAACCTCTTTAAAACATAACATACACATCGAGTGATCTCAAATTCCTGAAAGGCTCTTTAACCACCAGATTATTGATTAACATTTCCTTGTGTGGAAAGAACTGCAGATGCTGATTTATACTGAAGATAGACACAAAAGGCGACAGCAGGTGAGACAGCATCTCTGGAGCAAAAGAATAGGTGACGTTTTGGTTCAAAACCTATCTTCAGACGGTCTGAAGCTTGAAGAAGGGCCTCGACCCGAAACGTCACCTATTCCTTTTCTCCAGAGATGCTGTCTGACCTGCTGAGTTACTCCAGCTTTTTGGGTCTATCCTTGTTATTTAATGTTATGAACAGTATTTCACAGTACAATATAGGCTGGATTGGGCAGATATTACAGTTTTTTTCCCCTTCTCCAATAAACATTCAGTAAGCCTGTTTTTCTGCAAGAATCTGTCAATTTGAACGAAATACTTTTTGCTTAATTGACTTCCATATCCATTTATTGATTAGATGATTTATCATGAATGAAAACTGAAAGAGAAGGTAAAGATGTCAGGAAATTAGTTGTCAGGATGACTAACATATCCAAGAATAAAGTGCTGACTATGGAATTCTGTAATAAATATAACATCTGCTTATTCTTGAGCAGATTAGACAGCATCTGTGGAGAGATAAATGAGAGTTTTAAAACTGAAATTTCATCAGACAAGAAAGGTATCTGATGACCCCATTCTTGTCTGAGGAAGGTAAAAAGTAGTAGGTCAAAGTGCTAGAGGTTCATGGTGTTTCTTCCTTGTAGGTGATGGTCTATCTGTGTGTTTCTGGGTGCCTGTTTTTGATTTACACATTGCTCTTCAAGTGCATAACCCCCGCGTAAAATGCGAGGTATCTGTATAGATCTATTTGTTGGTTTTTAATTACCGAGGGCCTTTTAATTCTTGAAGAATTTTACATCAAATAATGTATTTTTTGACGGACTGCTAATTGTACGTAATTTATTGGGACTAATTAACACTTTTAAAATTGGTTGTAATTTACAAAATTATGTTTGCTTTAATTACTCTTGGGATAACTGATTACTTTAATATTATTTTTATTAAAGGTTTTTATTAAAGGTGCGTCATCAAACCAAGTTGTTATTATTGTATATTATTTACCTTAAATACTGTGGTGTCCAACTACCAGCCCAAAGCGTGCCTTTGAATGGATGGTATCTAAACAAACCACAGAAGTTCCTAGCATTTTTTGTTTTTTTGTGTTTATACTAGTTTCATATGAGATTGTATTGTGGGGTTAGTCCAATGAGTCGCGTGTGTCAAGTATTAACACTTTAATATATAGATATAGTGTGCCTTCTGATATTTCCTGGAAAGATGTGTTTGCATCAGAATCATCTTTTGTTAAATATAAGTAACTTAAAATTTTCATGAAGCTGCAAGTTTTGTGAATGTGATAGAAGATACTGATGGGCCTTCTCATGGTTTTGAGTTGTCTCCATTTTCCCTTCTCTAATACAGCCAGGAGTTCTTGGATATTTTGAGTTCAACAGTTCGCCACAGCCACCTGGTTACCTGACGCTCTATATCTCTGCATTACATGCACTAAAAAGAGGTAAAACTTCTCAATTTTGATTTTTTTTAAAGTTATAATCTATGTGACATGAACTTTGCTCAATCTCAGATGAATGGATTTTAAGTTTTAGTAACACCACATAAAACGTTAAAGTATAGGGGCCTGTCCTTTACCTCCTCTACCTTTTTCTTTTAAGTAGCTATCCACATAATTTTAATGGATTTGTTGTGCATGACCAACTAAAAGTTGTTTTCAGCTTTGAAAGTTATAAAGGTATGACCACTTTTTCCACCATTTTGTAGAAATGTGGGTTTTGGCCTGGCTAGCAGCAATTCTGGAGAAATGTAATCTGATTGCAGGTCCTCCCCAGGTTACAGCAGGGTAATGTTTGCTTTATTGTGGCGTTTCTGTGAAAGGATTTGAGTATAGGAGCAGGGAGGTTCTACTGCAGTTGTACAGGGTCTCGGTGAGACCACACCTGGAGTATTGTGTACAGTTTTGGTCTCCAAATCTGAGGAAAGACATTCTTGCCATAGAGGGACTACAGAGAAGGTTCACCAGACTGATTCCTGGGATGTCAGGACCTTCATATGAAGAAAGACTGGATAGACTCGGCTTGTACTCGCTAGAATTAAGAATATTGAGGGGGGATCTTATAGAAACTTACTAACATTCTTAAGGGGTTGGACAGGCTAGATGCAGGAAGATTGTTCCCGATGTTGGGGAAGTCCAGGACAAGGGGTCACAGTTTAAGGATAAGGGGGAAATCTTTTCGGACCGAGATGAGAAAAACATTTTTCACGCAGAGAGTGGTGAATCTCTGGAATTCTCTTCCACAGAAGGTAGTTGAGGCCAGTTCATTGGCTATATTTAAGAGGGAGTTCAATGTGGCCCTTGTGGCTAAAGGGATCGGGGGTATGGAGAGAAGGCTGGTACGGGATACTGAGTTGGATGATCAGCCATGATCACATTGAATGGCTCGAAGGGCTGAATGGCCTACTCCTGCACCTATTTTCTATGTTTCTATGTTTGCATATTAGAAATGTGGCCAAGAACAGAGTTTGCTCACATCAGAAGATGCCTTCAGCGCTATAGCAGCCAGCAAACCCATCCCCCTGGGCATGCAAATGCTTGTTCGTGTGTGCTGGTAGTACAGGTCATGCATTCATAAACTGAGGTGGATGTGCATCATTTTGAGTAGGCGTAGCTTAGTTTACTTTATTGTGCCGTGTACCGAGGTACGACCAAAACTGTTTTTGTTGTGTGCCATGCAGTCAGCGGAAAGACTACACATGATTACAGTCAAGTTCCCCACAATGTACAGATACAGAATAAAGGGAATAACATTTAAAAGATAAAGTCTGATTAAAGGGAGGTTAGTTTGCGTGATGGTGTGGGCTTCGTCCACAATTCTCTGCGACTTTTTTGTAATCTTGGATGGAGCTGTTCCTAAACTGTGTTGCGTTGCATCCCGATAAAATGTTTTCTACGGCGCATCTGTAGTTGGTGAGAATAGTTGGGAACATGCCGAACTTTATAAGCCTTCCCAGGAAGTAGAAGCGTTGGTGTGCCTTCTTGGCTATTGCTTCGATATGGCTGGTCTTGGACGATTACTGGTGGTATTCACTCCTCGGAACTTGAAGCTTTATTTATTTTGAAGCATTTTGCATGAACCTAAAAAATAAATTGGGACACATGCGCGCACACACACCATGGTATTGGGTAGAAGCTCAAATGTCGTAAGTTTTATTTTTAAATCATAGAATTTGCAAATGTTTTGAGGGTATAACTTTGAAGAGTATTTTGATAGCTGTCTTTCAATGGTGCTTTATTGTCACATGTGCAAATGCACGGTGAAATTATTTTCTTACAAACAGTCCAGTGGAGTATTGCCATATCTCAGCACATCCTGATTAGCAAAGTGTACAGAAATAGTAAACTGAGCCTGCATGCAAGAGACGCCAGGCTTTGACTACACTTGCAAAGTGCAGCCATCGCCTTCCTTGGATGGGCGGATTGACCAGTGAACCCACGTCCCTCTCCTCACCCGTCCACGTTTGTTGCCTGGAGGAGCCTGGTGGGTAGTCCAGACCGCAGTTCTCTCTGCTCTTACTGACCTTCCTCCCCGCTCGTCCAATCCGTTGTCGCCCCCGGCTGCATCCTCCCAGTCTCTGGTCATAGAGTGATACAGTGTGGAAACAGGCCCTTGGACAATGCATTTGGTCAGGACAGTGAGAAATAAACTTGTGTTTCATTGTAAGAAAATGAAATCAAAACTGCTTTCATCCCACTTAGAAGGAAGTGCATTTGCAGCCAGCAGCAATGGGGAAACGAGAAAGCTGGGAATATGAAGCCAGGTTCATTGACAGTGGAGTGGACATGAGCAAGACAAAATATTATTTCAAGGGGAAAAAAAATCCTTGTGTACATATAGTTTTATATTGAGGTAATGGAAAATTTCCATATTTGAAACTAAGTTAAAGCCACTATTTTTTCCTGTTTTTTTTCAAACGGACCAATGAGCATAGACCAGGTTTTGACTTAAAGCCTGTGTTAACAATCTCCAAAACTTTCCATAATTTGAAAAGTCAACTTGGAGGTATTTACTGTAGCAAATGTGTTTTTGTTTCACGTGCCAGCTCTATCTTGTGAAATTAATATTCATGATTATTGGTATCCCCAAAAGAAATACATTTTATGAATAAGATTGTAAATACATCATTAATGAACACTGTTAGAAGCTATGTTAAATGATCATATAATTCCTTTTGTAACTGGTCATTTTTTCTATATTGATTTAAATGTGTGCGGTGTTGGAAATGTTTCTTTTTACGAAGAATAACACTGTCCATAATTTTATTACGGTATCCTAATGTCATTTTGATTCTAGTCAGATTCTCTATGCTTTACAAACCAGTAATGCTGTCTTTGATAATGAATAGATCCTACTCAACATTCAAACCATGTGTGTAACAACCACACGGGATGTGAGAGATCAGACTTTCATCAGTAGAATTCCTATTGAATTCCTACTGAATTTTACTTCAATATATTAACAATTGCAGTGGGCTTGCATGGAATTAGTTTGTTCTTTTGGGACTGGTTATTTCTAGTCTTAAAATGGTTGATCAGCACTTGATTTGCAGTTAGGTCTTTGATACCTTACAACATTCATTGCTTGGTATACCAATTGTTTGAGTTCTAACAGCTAATATGTTTTTATGGCACAAGGTCTGCATTAAAACAGTTGATGAGTCTGTTTTCATGGTAGTAGGATATTTTTTGCAGATGAGTAATACGTTTTTCTTTAACAAAGTACTTAAAATTTTGAAATTATTGACCATTACCTGTGAATGAAAGACAGATCTCTACAAAACTCTTTATGATAAAGTGAAGAAAGTGTTTCATTTGCACCCTCTAAATATTCAGAGTTTAAGCTTATTTTTAAAAACAGCAGAATAGGGCGGCACGGTGACGCAGTGGTAGAATTGCTGCCTTACAGCGGCAGTTGTCCTGGGATCAATCCTAACTACGGGTGCTGTCTCTACGGAGTTTGTACATTCTCCCCATGACCGTAGACACAAAATGCTGGAGTAACTCAGCAGGACAGGCAGCATCTCTGGCGAGAAGGAATGGGACACCCTTCTTCAGACTCAACCCAAAACGTCACCCATTCCTTCTCTCCAGAGATGCTGCCTCTCCTGCTGAGCTACTCCAGCATTTTGTGTCTACCTTCGATTTAAAGATTTAAACCAGCATCTGCAGTTCTTTCCTACACACTCCCCATGATCCGTGTGGTCTGGTTTCCTCCTGAGGTTAATTGGCTTCTGTAAAAATCGTAAATTTTTACAATTTATAGCTTTAAAACTGTAATTTGTCCCCAGTGTGTAGGATAGTGTTGTGGTACAGGGGTCGCTGGTCGGCGCGAACCCGGTGGGCCGAAGGGCCTTTTTCTGTGCTGTATTTCGAAACTAAACTAATAAACTGGAATGGACCCTCATAAAATCAAAATTTAACAGTTCAATGTAGGGGAGGTGTGGTAGGTATAAGCTTTATTTCATGACGTGTTTGATCTCGTGATGCAGTAGGATTATGTTGAGATTTTGCTGAAAAGGAAATGCATCTTGGATTTCAGATCATCAAGGAACAATTCGCTTTGGTGTGATAACCAGCAAGCATGTGGCTGAAGAGATATCTGTAACTGATCCTGGAACAATTTATATGCATAGACATTTCAACTCTTCCTTGGTAAGTTTACTTATAAGCCAGTTTCCAATTTAAATGTAGCACAAATTTCTATCTTCCTCTCATTACTGCATGCTGAACTGCTTTTGATATTTTGTATTTTAAACAATCACTGTCTTTGTCATTGACAAATAAACTACATTTTTGAGAATTAAACATGAATTTTCAATATTTTCTGTTGTGAAGGATTGGTGTAGTAGTGCATCATCAATGTTAGTAATTGAAGATAGGTTTAAGAATAATTAGAGAAAAGGATGCAAAATGCTGGAGTATCTCAGCGGGTCGGGCAGCATCTCTGGAGAACATGGATAGGTAATGTTTCAGGTCGAGGCCCTTTTGACTGATCCGGGGGGGGGGAGAAACGGGGAGAGGCAGGACAAAGCATGGCAGGTTATAGGTCGACATGGTTGAAGGGGGTTGCTGATAGGCAGATGGTTGGAACAACAGACAATAGGTGCAGGAGTAGGCCATTCGGCCCCTTGAGCCAGCACCGCCATTCAATGTGATCATGGCTGATCATCCCCAATCAGTACCCCGTTCCTGCCTTCTCCCCATATCCCCTGACTCCGCTATCTTTAAGAGCCCTAGTTAGCTCTCTCTTGAAAGTATCCAGAGAAACGTCCCCCACCGCCCTCTGAGGCAGAGAATTCCACAGACTCACAACTCTCTGTGTGAAAAACAATGGCCAGAAATGAGAGCAGAAGAGGAAAAACAAGTTTGCATTGTGGATTGTGAAGCCAGAGGGAGGAAAATAGCAAGAGGGGGTGGGTGGAGGGGAGAAATATGTGGGATTCCAGGTAGGGCACAGGGAAGGGAAGGGGGGGTGGGGGGGGGGGGAGAAAAGGGTTGGGAGGGTGGTTAGTTAGAGGTTACCACACATTGGAGAATTCAATTTTCATACTATCGGGTTGTAAGCTACCCAAGCGGAATATGAGGTGCTGTTAGATTAGTTAGTTGATTAAAGGGTAAAGGAATATGGGAGCCAAAGTACAGTTGACATTTGGATAAACAACAAAAACAACTTGAATCATGCAGTCCTATTCAGACTAAAGGAGGGTCCCGGTCCAAAATTTGGTATATCCATGTGCTTCATAGATGCTGCCTGATTCGCTCGCTTACTCTAGCACTTTGTAACATTTTTTTTGTAAGCCAGCATTTACATTCCTTGTGTCTCTATCTATGCCTATAGTGCAAACTGAGTAGATATGGCAACCATGCACAAGAGTTAGAAAAGACTACACCAGGTGGGACCCGTTGGGTCCCTGTCACATGGGAGGCCCGGTCCCTCAACGCAACCCGTTCCCCTAACACAATATTCCTCCACTCACCCATAGCCCCCAACTGCTCAGGCGCGGCTCATTTCCCCTCATCCCTAGCACTTTCTCCCCTTCCTCTTCACCCTCCCTCTGCTTTCCCCTCTCCTCCTCCCCTCCCCAATCCCTCCCTCACCTCTCCCTCCCTCTTCTTTCCCCTACCCTCAGTCACTCCATCCCTCCCTCCCTCCCTCCATAATTCCTCTCCCCTCCCAACCCCCCTCCTATCCCTCTATTCCCCACCTCCCCACTACTCACCTCCCCCTATCCATCTATCCCCCCTTCTCCCCCATTCTCTCTCCTGACCTCCCCCACTATCCCCTGACCTCTCCCACTATTAGTGAACAAACAGCATCATGAAACCCAAGGAACACACCAGACAGGTCAGGGATAAAGTTGTGGACATTTAAAGCAGGGTTAGGTTACAAAAAAAATCCCAAGCTTTGAACATCTCACGGAGCACTGTTTAATCCATCATCTGAAAATGGAAAGAGTATGGCACAACTGCAAACCTACCAAGACATGGCCGTCCACCTAAACTGACAGGCCGGGCAAGGAGAGCATTGATCAGAGAAGCAGCCAAGAGGCCCATGGTAACTCTGGAGGAGCTGCAGAGATGCACAGGTGGGAGAATCTGTCCACGGGACAACTATGTTGTGCACTCCACAAATCGGGCCTTTATGGAAGAGTGGCAAGAAGAAAGCCATTGTTGAAACAAAGCCATAAGAAGTCACGATTGCAGTTTGCCACAAGCCATGTGGGGTTCACAGCAAACATGTGGAGGAAGGTGCTCTGGTCTGATGAGACCAAAATTGAAGTTTTTGGCCTAAATGCAAAACGCTATGTGTAGGGGAAAACTAACACAGCACATCACCCTGAACACACCATCCCCACTGTGAAACATGGTGGTGGCAGCATCATGCTGTGGGGATGCTTTTCTTCAGCAGGGACAGGGAAGCTGGTCAGAGTTGATGGGAAGATGGATGGAGCCAAATACAGGGCAATCTTGAAAGAAAACTTGTTAGAGTCTGCAAAAGACTTGAGACTGGGGCGGAGGTTCACCTTCCAACAGGACAACGACCCTAAACATACAGCCAGAGCTACAATGGAATGGTTTAGATCAAAGCATATGGCCCAGTCAAAGTCCAGACCTAAATCCAATTGAGAATCTCTGGCAAGACTTGAAAATTGCAGTTCACAGACGCTCTCAATCCAATCTGACTGAGCTTGAGCTATTTTTCAAAGAAGAATGGGCAAAAATTTCAGTCTCTAGATGTGCAAAGCTGGTAGAGACATACCCAAAAAGACTTGCAGCTGTAATTGCAGTGAAAGGTGGTTCTACAAAGTATTGACTCAGGGGGGCTGAATACTTTTGCACGCCACACTTTTCAGTTTTTTATTTGTAATAAGATTTGGAAACCATGTATCATTTTCCTTCCGCTTCACAATTATGCACCACTTTGTGTTGGTCTATCACATAAAATCCCAATAAAATACATTTACGTTTGTGGTTGTAATGTGACAAAATGTGGAAAAGTTCAAGGGGTATGAATACTTTTGCAAGCCACTGTATATATTATATATATATTTAGATTATCAGATGTCTGAAGAAGAATCCTGACCCAAAACGTCACCTATTCAGACCCACTGATTTACTCCAGCAATTTGGTATTAACTGGCATCTGCAATTACTTTTTTTATAATGATAGATGGTTGGTTGTTCTTGATGGTCTTATGTAAAATCCTGTGTTGAGCAAGTGGCAACATGAGAACAGGTAAGGATCTGATTGTGATTGTGGCAGACCTAAACGAAAATAAGAGTACAAGACAACATTATTTAGACTTCATTTTACTTATTTGGGTTTTGTACCTTTGTTAAACAGGACCAGTATCATGCTAAAATTTGCCTGTTTTTGCCAATTCAGGTCTTTCCACATGAAGTCATAAACTTCACTGCAGTGAATGTCTACAGTTGGGCTCATGAGAACAGGGAGACCTTTATACATTGGTTGCGACCGCACGGAAGCAAGAGTCTGCTCCTAAACAATGAGCTGAAGAAAGGCCCGGCTTTGTTACTATTTTTCCCCTTCAGTCCGTTAGCTGAGAAGCAGCCACTGATGGAGGAGGTGAGAACTTAAGACATGTGAATATAATTGTTTGACTGACTGTTTGAAAGGATAAGTCGGGCTGTTTGCAGTAAGGTTAATGTGACTGGTTCAATTCTAAACCTGCTGTATGAAACTCTGCTGTGGCGTAGCGCTAGAATAGGGACCTAGTTTAATCCTGACTACAGGTGCCATCTGTACAGAGTTTGTACATTCTCCCTATGACTGCGTGGTTTGTGGGTTTTCTCCAGGTGCTCCAGTTTCCTCCCACACTGAAAAAAAGATGTACAGCTTTGTAGGTGAATTGGCTTTGGTAAAATTGTCCCTCATGTGCAGGATGTTGTTAGTGTATGAGGTGATTGCTGGTTGGCGTGGATTGGTGGGCCAAGGGCCTCTTTCCCCGCTGTATATGGCAGGTGTGTTGGTTAATTGGCTTCTATAAATTGTCCTTAGTGTGAGAGATAGAACTAATGCATAGGAGATCACTGGTTGGTAGACTTGGTGGGCCAAAGTGCCTGTTTCCTCGCTGATTCACTAAAACCGCTCTACATTGCTACTTTTATCATTTAAGGCCAAATAAGATATTTGTAACATTGCTTTGGTGCCTCCCAACTTTCTGATGGGACAACAAATCATTGTGTTTCACAGTTTGTTCTTAACGACAAAAGAAGCTGATGTATCCAGAACTCTCTTAATTTGTGTCAATGGACAATAAACAATAGGTGCAGGAGTAGGCCATTCGGCGCTTCGAGCCAGCACCGCTGTCCATTACTTTCAGAAACTCACACTATCTGCTTGCGGAGTCAGTGTTGGGATTTTCCTTGGATGTTTGATTGTCATTTGGGCAGACCTCAGAACCTTAACTTTACAGATTTTGGAGGGGAGCAATGATCTATCCTAAAGCTATGGGTGAATGTTTGCATGTCCATTATATGTTTTCTCTATTCTGTTTGACTATTTCTTTGTGAGGTGGTGTGTGCTTTGCTTCAGCGAGATGTACAAGTCAAGTTCCAGTAAACCCTCCAGACCAGTCCCACCAACCTTCACCGCCAGGCTGGACTGCCGGCTCCAGCCCCAGCCTACACCGTCACCCCGGCTGCTTGTCGGCCAGACCTACCGACCTTCATCAGGTCGGGCCGCCGCGCCATCCCCGGCCCACTCAGCATACCCGGTCACTTCCAGGCTAAGCCTGCTGCCGGTACCACCACTGCTGACCCGTACCTGCACTCCAACCAATAACTCCGGCGATCCTCGCCTCTCCCCTGGCCGCCAATCGGTCACCTGGGTTCCAGGTCCAGTCCCAGACCAAGCATCTGAAGAAGACTCAAGACCCAAAACGTCACCTACATATGTTCTCCAGAAATGCTGCCTGACCTGCTGAGTTTCTCCAGCACTTTGTGTCCTTTTGTACATTAACAAGCATCTGCAGTTCTTCGTTTCTGGATATAGGAATTTTGATGAGCAGGCTTTTGAGAAAATAGAATCAGGAAATGATTTGGTTCTAAATTTAACCTCTCAATTTAAAAATAAAAGGACTTTCACACATTATTGTATATTTTCCACATCTATCCCTTGCTCTGGCTTCACATTTCACTTCTCTCCTTATTTTACAGTCTCGTATTTTCATTTCTAGCCTTTGTCCACCCCGTCCCCCTCTCCTGGCTTTGTCCTGCCCCCACCTCTATTCCAACCTTCTCCCCCTTACTACAATCAGTCTGAAGGAGGGTGCTTACTTAACATGTCACTATCCATGCCTCCCCCAGTGTTGTTGTCTGACCCGCTGATTTACTCGAGTAAAACTCCTCAATTTATTTTAATACTTTTAAAAAGAATAATCTTTGCAAGCGGTAACTATATTTACCGCAGATGAATGGGTGATCTGATCAACCATGAGGTATGCTCAAAAATGTAATTTAAACAATTCCAAGTATTTAAAAAAAAAAAGACTTGTGGCAAGGTCTAAAAATGGCCCCTTGTGCAAAATTTTCAAGCTGCTAATTTTTTTTTTGTTTTTTTGGCTTCCTCCTGGTTTTAGCAAACATGATCATTTACGTAATGCAAGGCATGAGTGGTAAACCATTTCCTCATGAAAAATGCCACAATTGTGTTTCAACACTGGTACAAACAAACCGTGGCGGACTGGGTCTAAAAATATTGGTTGCCAGGAGACAAAGGGGGCCCACTTCATCAGGGGCCCACTTGCCATTGGGCAAGCTGACACCCTGGCCAGTCCGCCACTGCAAGCAAAGTTCAGAGACTACTCGTTGTAAAGAATTGCCGCTTACACAGAGAATCTTTACTTCTACTTTATTAATTAAACACAACCATCACTGCCCTAGCTGAACGTGGCCTGTCACGGATACTAGAGAGAGAGCTAAGGGTGGGAAGGTCACAATTATACTGAATGATGAGGGGAATGGTTAGAAATGGTTCCGTCACTATATTTAAAGGTGTACACACGTTTCATCTACATCCTTCCTCTACAAAAGAAAAAAACAATTAGTGACAGGGCGACCACGTCTCATACGCTAAGGGAAAATAGACAGCAATTATACAAGAAGCAAAGTTCACACAAAATCACCATAACGGTCGGGCGGCTGACAAGGCGACCAGACCGGGTCCGCACCTCGCCATCACTTCCCCCCCCCCCAACGGGAACGAAAGGGGCCGGCGCCCGGGCAGGAAGGATGTCCCCGACAGGGGAACCACGGGGGGACGGAGAGGATGGAGAGGGCGGAGAAACGGGGGGCGCAGCAGGCGGACGCACCGGAGAGGGCGGATGAGACCGCGGAGAACCAGGCAGGGAGGAACGAGCCGGCACGGGTCGAGGCGGCACAGACGGAATGGGGGGGGCATACGGAGCAGCGGGAGGGGGACGAGGCTCGTTCACAAGCCGGAGGTGTTGATGTGACTTACAATAGATCGTACCATCATGGTCAACCAGATACGAACGTGGGGAGCCAGCAGAGCCAACGACAGTGGCGAGCCTGGAGTGACCGGAGGAGGACCGCATGCGGACGACCTGGCCAGGGAAGAGAGGGGGGAGGGCACGGCAGGACCTGTCATGGGAGCGCTTCTGAATACCATGTTTGTGGGCGATGCCCTTCCGGACCACGGCAGGTTTAAGGATGGAGGGTGCAAACGACTGCTTGGTCACCGGGATTGGAGGCCTTGTGACATGGGACATAAGGCGCTGCGCTGGGGAACCCATGGCATGGTTGCGGGAGATGTTGCGGACATTCAGGAGGGCAAGGTAAATGTCAGAGCGAGATAAACGACAACGTTCCAGAAATCCTTTTGCACTGCAAACCGCGCGCTCAGCCAGGCCGTTGCTTTGCGGGTATTCTGGGCTGCTCGTGTAGTGACGGAAATTCCAGCTATCAGCAAAATCACGGAACTCAGCACTGGTGAACTGAATGCCATTGTCCGACTACAGGCTGGCTGGAGATCCAAAGGTCGCGAAGTGACGGCGCAGCTTCTCGATGACAGCAGACGGCGAGAGCGAGTGGAGTTGGTCAACCTCGAACCAGCTGGAGTAAGAGTCGACAAGCACCAGGAAGTGTTTTCCACGCCACTCGAAAATGTCAGTCGCTATTGCAGACCAGGGAAGCTCAGGAGCAGGCTGCTGCATGAGAGGCTGCCGCTGCTGTTGCGGAGCGAGGCTGTTGCAAGTCGGACAGGAGGAGACCCTCTTCCGGATGTATTGAGCCATGTCAGGCCAGTAGAACTGGCTTTGAGCGTTGGACAGAGTGGCCTCGGCCCCGGGATGGCCACGGTGTGCGGTTTGGAAGTATTGGTCGTGCAGCGCAGCGGGCACCACCACCTTGTGCCCCTTCACAATTACGCCATCATGTAGCACAAGCTCGTCATGAACCAGGAAGTAAGGCACCACTGCGGCCGGCAGGGAAGAACGGCAGTCTGGCCAGCCCCGCTTGATTACCGCGGCCAGCTGTTGTAGTGAAGCGTCAGCAGCCGTATGTTGGACCAGGGACTTCATTTGGTTTGAAGGCACGAAATTAACGTTGAGAACCATTAAGTCGGACGCCTCGTAAGGGTGACGTTTAGTGGATGCAAGTGGCGCCCGTGACAGCGTGTTGGCAACAAACATGTCCTTGCCTTTGCGATAGACCACTGTAAAAGTGAACCGTTGGAGCTGAAGCATCATGCGCTGAAGCCTAGAAGAGGCGACGTGTATGGGCTTGTTCAGGATGGTAACCAGAGGCTGGTGGTCCGTCTCAATGGAAAAGCAGGTGCCCAAAATATAGTCCTTGAACTTCGAGCAGGCAAAGACGACCGCCAGCAGTTCCTTTTCAATCTGGGCATAACGCTGTTTGGCGGGAGTCATCGTTCGGGACGCATAAGACACGGGCATTTGTAGTCCATTGTGTAGCTGAAGACAGGCGGCCCCTTGGAAGCATCGCAAGTGAGAACAATAGGGCGCTTAAGGTCGAAATACTTTAACGTCGGGGTTCTGACTAACTTGGATTTGAGAATGTCAAAAGCATTTTGGTGTTGCGGGAACCAGGCCCAGGCAGTGTCTTTTTTGACCAGGTCTCTTAAGGGAGCGCTGAGCTCGCTCAGATCTGGGATGAATTTCCCCAGGTAGTTGACCATGCCCAGGAAACATTGGAGTGCAGGCACGTCAGTCGGCGCAGACATCTCGGAGATAGCGGACGTTTTCTGCGGGTCGGGCTTCAGCTCCGATGCCGTGAAGACGTGCCCCACATAGGTGGGACGCGGAAACGGCACTTCTTTGGGTTCAGCTTTAGGTTGATTTCTCGTGCCCGATCCAGAACTCGGCGGAGGTTGAAATCGTGCTCAGCGACATCCTTCCCGTAGACCAGGATGTCGTCAACTATGATGGCACACGGGAGACCGGCAAACAGTTGTTCCATTGTCCTTTGGAATACCTCACCGGCAGAGTTGATCCCGAACGGCATGCGGAGAAAGCGGAACCTGCCAAAGGGTGTGCTGAAAGTTGTCAGATATGAAGACTGTTTGTTAAGTGGTATCTGCCAGAACGAGCTCTTGGCGTTGGGAACCGAAAACACGGTGGCCGGACCGACTTGTGCAGCAACATCTTTAATGGTTCGCATGGGGTAATGCGGGCGCTTGATGGCCAAGTTCAGGTCCTTTGGGTTGATGCAGATTTGTAATTCGCTCTTATCCTTCTTTGCTGCAACAACCATGGTGGAGACCCACCGGGTGGGCTCGCTCACCTCTTTCAGGATGCCCATGGTCACCATCTCGCGGAGTGTAGACTCGACTTTGTCCTTCATCGCGAAGGAAACCCGGTGCGGTGGGCGGATGACGCGTTCGATGTCCGAATCGAGGGCGATTTTGTAACTGCAGGGGAGCTTGCCCAGCTCGTCGTTGAAACGGTCCGGGTACTCGGCCAATGGGTCCAGGGGCAACTGCACCAAGCGGATGTCACGGTGGAAGTTTACCAATCCGAGGTCCTGGCAGGCCCGAATGCCCAGCAGGGGATCGCCTTTGCTGTCTAGCAGGAAGAAAGAGAGGGGCCGAGAGGCCTTCAGAACCTTGCAGGGGAGAGTGGCCTTCCCCACTGGAACAAGCACACCTCCCCCATAGGCGCGCAGAACAGAGCGATCAGTGGTAACGAGCTCATTATTTCTAATCTTCTTGAACAAGCTTGTTGACATAACGTTGGCAGCAGCCCCCGTGTCAACTTTAGCAGAGAAAGTCCTGCCATTAACTGTGACTAGCACGTTCGGGTCCGGTATCAGTGCAGGTGCATTTTTCAGCGAAAACATGCTTAGCTCGCTCTGGGAAGAGCTCGAGTCAGACAGGGGGAGTTCTTCTTTCTGCTGATGGGAACCAGACGCCGTATCAGCACATGGCAGGTAGTTGGAGAGCTTCTGCTGTGGTTGTGCAGGCTTCCCACGGGAACGACACGCCGCTGAGAAGTGGTTATGCTTGTGGCAGAAATTGCAAGTCTTGCCCAGCGCAGGGCACACATTAAAAGGATGGGAAGCAAAGTTACAATTCGGGCAGCGCTGAGGGGGTCTGGTCCCGGTCGCTGGGTTTACCCTTTGTTGCTGCTGTGTGGAGTACTGGCGGCTGGCGAAGCTCGCCGGGTGAACATCAGGATCGGGAGGCGATACCGCAGAGGAGACAGCCTCTGCCAGGCGAGAGGCATGCAGCACCTCTTCAAAAGTCAATTCAGGCTTGCGGGGGAGCTCAGCACTCAGCTGCTCATCCCGGAGGCCATAGACCAGAATGTCACGGGTTAAAGTTTCAGGGGTCAGTGCATCTAGGCTGCAGCGACGAGCCAGGTGCCGCAGCGCGGCGATGAAGTTGTCGACCGACTCACCCGGGTCTGGCAGCGACCAAAACGTTTGAACCACTCCAATATACAGTTGGTAGGGATTACACAACGCAGTAAACTTTGCAAGTAGACATACCGGGTCCTGAGCGTCCTCATTGTCCCCGTAGACAAACGACTCCGAGCATTCCAGGGCTTCGGGACTGGCCAAGTTGAGCAGGAGAGAGGCTTTGACCGCAGGGGTAACCGCAGGGTGCGTGATTGTAACGTAATGTTCAAAGTCGCGTCTGAAGACGTTCCAACGGTGAGCGATGTCAGCATCAAAAATCAAAATGTCAGGCTTACGGCAAGCAGAAGCCATCGCGGTACAGGGAGGGGGTACTGAGACTAAAGAAACAAAAACCGATGAACAGGAGGCGCAAGGCGAAAAACTTCTGGCGCCATGTAAAGAAATGGCGCTTACACAGAGAATCTTTACTACTACTTTATTAATTAAACACACACATCACTGCCCCAGCTGTACGTGGCCTGTCACGGATACTAGAGAGAGAGCTAAGGGTGGGAACGTCACAATTATACTGAATGATGAGGGGAGTGGTTAGAAATGGTTACGTCACTATATTTAAAGGTGTACACACATTTCATCTACACTCGTGTTCTCTTCAAAGTGAGAATTGAGCAATAGAATTTTTCCTACTTTGGTCGAACTGCACATATCGTCTCAAGTTCTACACAGCCAAGTGCATGTACATTATCTGTACATTTGTGTTGACCTCGGGATGGGGAAAAAATGTTTCTCTGTTATGGTTTAACTCTTTCTTATTCCGTACAGACCTTTTTGTATTGGAAGCGAGATTAGTAAATGAAGACTGTGTGTTTGAATGAGTGTATGTGAAAAAGGCCTATTGAGAACTTCCCAAGCACGCTTAATGTAGGATCATTGCAGTCAGCAGAAAAACGTTTAAACTTTATTTATTATGACTAGGATTTAAACTTCATTCTGTCGTTAAAGAAGGTTATCTTTTCCTCTTCCACACCTACTAAAAGTCTATAGGTCATGCTTTTGGGATTAAAGGGTTATTGTAGTGACTACGGGCACTTTTCTGTTGCCATTCACTAAAGCAAGTAACTAGGAATATCAATAAAATATTTTTTTTTAAATAGTCAACATTCACCTAATGGGGCCTGGTACAAAAATTGTTTAATGTCATTCCATGTGGTACAATTAAAGGAAGAATCACATTTATATTTATTAGACTGCTTCCATTTTCTTTAAACACAAAATTTAAACAATTAACTATCTATATTAAATTATATCAGCTGTTAGCAAGTTGCAAGTAAAAAAAAATAAGGTTAACTGTAGAAATATTTGCAGTAAACAGCTAAATATAACAAAAAATGATGCATTTCCTTGGTTCTCTCAGTCTTTCCTGCAGGCTAACTTATTTATTTTTACTTGGAAAATATACTATATTTACATTAAACCACTTCTACAAGAATGTGTCATACATATTGATCTTGCAGCTGGACTACAATTGTTACCTTAATTTGATCTGACCATACATCTTATTGTGACTTATTTTCTGTGACACTAAATTTAGCACAAATCAATAATTAACTTTTTGTGTCTTATCTTCAGTTTAAATCATCGTCTGCAGTTCCTTCCTGCACACTTATTGTGTCTGCCGAAGGTAGAAACTCATCATCTCTGACCTTCCCCTCTGTTATTTTCAGTGCTTACACTATTATCACAACAGTTTATGCCTCTTGCTGCACACTGTGTACCACCATGTGCTGTGCTCCCCGCATCCTTGATACTGTGGTGATCGATGGTCAGCATGGACTTGGTGGGCCTGTTTCTATGCTGTATCTCTAAATTAAACTAAACATTTGGGATGTGGGAGGAAACAGGAGAACCAAGGAAAAACCTATCAAGTGATAGAGCGAATGTGCAAACTTTACCCCAAGTCAAAATCTGGTCTGGGTTGCTGGAGTGAGAAACGGCAGCTAGTTATGCCATTGCGCTGTCCAATTTCTTCTTGGATTTTGTGCTGACTTTGCTTCTATGATTGCTGTAGACCATGGTTGCTGCACCTTCTACATATTGTTCCTGTGGATGAATGGCCACAATTCACACTCCTCATTGTACATAGACTGCTGCAACTTATTGATAGCGGCTGTGGTTTCCAGGTGAGGGGTTAGTGAGAACATAATATCGGGTCTGATTTTCCCAGCAACCACACATGTTCATGAAGCAGATATAACTTTATCTGAATGCTGCCTCTTGAATGTAATAATGCAGGGGTATCGTACCCTAACTCTACTAATGTTCTGGTAGAGATTGGCCAACATGGTTGAAAGTTTTCAATGCAATTTTGGATCATATATTTCCTGCTGAGCTGTTGGGAAACGCTACATTATTATTTTAAATTATTCACCAGAAATTGCAAGCATAACAATCTGTACAAATCATGATAAATCGTCAGTAGATAACAACTAAAGTTAGCTGAATGTAATAACTGAATTTAATCAAATAAGCAGAGGTTGGAATGTAAGCAAAACAAAATTCAGAAATATTTTTTGGTTGGAATAAAGCAGTTTAAAAAATATATATATTTACACCAGCTCTATTCTATATCTGGTTTTCAGGAAATGAACAAATCACCTGTTCCTGCAGAAAGGCTCAAATTAATATGCTAATTGTTGCTTGGAATTGTAACGTAATATGGTTGGTGGGATGGATTGAACCTTGCCGTTTGCATTGGTGACAAAAGTTCAATGATTAACATTATCCTGGTTATAACAGTGAAATTGGCATCTGATTATTCCTTTTTCTCAGATAACCGAAGTTATTCTTCAATATCGCAACTGTAACAACAGCAAGACCATTCAACGTATACTGCAATACTTGGAAGAAAACGAGCAAAAAAATCGTGACGTTCAGTCAACAGGACCTTTGTTCCGGACTAGAAAGCCTTGTTGTAACACAGTAATCCTTTCCCAGTTGCATTCTATAGCTCAAACTCACAACATCTGTGAGCTCTGTATTAATCAGACTATTGGAATTCAACCGAGTGTGGTCCACATCGCAAGATGCAGCTTCGTTGAGATGGAGACTGCTTTAGATTCATTCTACCTCAGAGAACAGTCATTTTTCCAATTGCAATCAAGGACTGTGGAATGCAGTGATTTCTTGAGCTATTACAGCCCATTCAATTACTACACAGCTTGCTGCAGGACATTCAGCAGTCCAATTAAGTCTGAACAAATTAATGTCATTGCCTCTTTAGAAATGTTTTCTAATGCAGATCACCACCAGGGAATGTTTTCCGATAATTCATTTCCTCACATTGAGGACACAGCAACAAGATTTCTTGATTTACATCATGGTCACGTTAATATTACAGGACTGAGCTGTAATACTAATAAAACTCTAAACTTTTACTTACTGGATTCAAACTTGCACTGGAGATTTGCGACGAGATTGGGAGCCAGTGAATGTGCCCAAGTGCAAGAATTTGCTACCATTGTTGATCTATGGGATGAAGTTCATTATGTCTTTGACCACGAGCAAGTCCTTGATAAGTCTTCTATTGGTAGGTGTCTATGAAAGTAATTTTGAATGCAGCTGAAATTTCACTGGTTATATGTTTTGAAATCATTTTGCTTAGTAATAGATTCCAGTACTGTTTGAATTAAATTAAATTTTCAAAAATTGTATCAATTTTCCCCTTCGCTACCACTCAAGAAATATTAACTGCACTCAAGTGAAAATGAAATCTATACTTTATTTACCGTTCATGTCCTAAAATGACCATATATTTTCAAAATGGTATGCTGATATTTTTCCATACACCATTGAAAATTTGACTTGCTGCATGTAAAATCTAAATACAACAAAGTTTTATCCATCATCATTATATACCGGGTACACAGATATTTCCACTTCTTGCTAAATAATTTGGCTGTTGAAGACCCATATGCTTTACCCCAGAATTAATAATCTGCTAAATAGTTATTTTAATCTAAATGTATATACTGTGTCTATGCATACATGTTGCAGCACACCTAACTTGGGTTGCAAAGATCTCTTTGAGCAGGCAATAACGATATTTTTGTACTTCTTGAATTTCACTTTTTCAATTGACCATAACTCCATCTCAATAGAAATATTTCTCTGAAAAATACATTGCCTTTGGACACTCTGCACATTTTTTTGGACCATGCTACCTCTTCACGAGGATGTCTTCCTTTTAACGGTCTAACTTAGGATGCAAGTAATATTCTTACACAGTAATCCAAATGTTCCGTTTCTTCAAAGCTGCAACGATGGAGAAAAGGCCAATTGATGAATGCCAGCAAAAATAACTAGTGTCAAATAAAATTAATTAATTGGGTAGTCCGTATTGAACCTGATAGTTTCATATTTTAATCAAACCTCAGAAAATTTAAATGGAATATCTTGTGTTCCTCCTTTGCCAACATAATCTTATCACAAAGTAATCAGATTTTGTAACAATTGTATTGAAGTAGGATGAAATATTTAGTTTTTTTTATTTGTTAGAATCCGGGTAGTGTTAGCAAATATTGGTTGGTTTTTATTTCAGGTTTCTATCAACTATTATTTTTCTTCAGGATCATACTTAATTTTGTTGTATGATATTAATCCCATCACAAATGGAATAACTTATTTTCTTTTAGTATTTGTAAACTTGCCAAATGTAGAAACAAGGAACTGCAGATGCTGGTTTACACAAAAGGATACAAAGTGCTGGAGTAACTCGGCGAGCCAGGCAGCATCTCTGGAGAACATGGATAGGTGAGTTACTCGAGCACTTTGTGTACAAAACGTCTTGTTGAGACAATGGAATTTTACTACAGTCAAATACTGCAGTTACAGGAAACCTGAAATAAAAACAAACTAAATTTGTGCAAGCGTTTAGATTGAAGATTAGAGTGAGATGCACAAGCCTTTATTTGATTAAAACTGATGGTCCTCATCATCATCATCATCGTTGAAAACATAGACACGTGTATTAGTTTGTAACATGTGTACAGAAATATTACCTTTTTATTTGATTGCCACTTTTGTGTTGCAGAAAGCATTATAAAAAATTACAGTAGAGTATACAGTCCATTAAATCGGCATCTTATTGTTGGAACCAAGTCTAAAGCTCAGGAAGAATATTTAATTGCTGAAGCAACAACCCAGACATTTGACAGCATCGTGCTGGATGGCGAAAAGGTGAACCTCCAATTTCTGTTGTTACATATGTGTCTGTTAAAGTCATTTATTTTATTAAAAATCCATACAAGCTTCATAATTGCTGTTTGAGTTTAGTTTATTGTCACATGTAACTAGATAGAGTGAAAAGCTTCTGCTGTGTGCTAACCAGTCAGTGGAAACACAATATATGATTACAATTGAGCCATCCACAGTGTGCAGATACATGATGAAGAGAATAACGTTTAGTGCCAGGTAAAGTCCTGTGTAGGAAAGAACTGCAGATGCTGGGTTAAAACGAAGATGGACACAAAAATGGAGTAACTCAGCGGGTAAGACAGCCTCTGGAGAATAGTAATAGGTGACGTTTCGAGTCAAGACCCGAATGTCTGAAGAAGGCATTCGAGGCAAATCATACCATCAAAAAGAGAAAGGAAACGGAGTGAGCAATACAGTAATAGATAATGTAATAAAAAGAAGCTGGAGGAACTCAGTGGGTCAGGCAGCATCTGTGGAGAAAATAGGTGATGTTTCGGGTCGGGACTCTTCATGCAAAATAGGGTGTTACTGCTGCAGGAAATGTGGAATTAAAAAACGGTTAAAACTGTGAAAAGATCGAGTTGCATGGCTCTGTAACTTCCTGTGTTTGACTGATAAATATAACCGAAAGCCTTGTCAAGTGGATGCTGTAACACACTGAAGTGCCTTCTATTTTCCTGTTCCAAAGACATGCAGGTTTGTAGCTTGGGTAAATTGCCCCTAGTGTGTAGGATAGTGCTAGTGGAGGGGTAATCGCTGGTTTGCGCAGACCCGGTGGGCCGAAGAGCCTATTTCCCCGCTGTATCTCTAAACTAAACTAAAGTGAATGGGGTTGTGCAATGGGTGACAAAGCTCACTGCTCCTCAGCTCAGTATGTTTCATTCACACTGAACAGTAGTGAATTCAGAAATGGAGCAGGTACTGCCATCTTGTCTCTGACATGCATGGGCAAGATAGTCTAAAAGAGTAGAGATAAAGGGAACTGCAGGTGCAGGTTTACAAAACAAGACACAAAGTGCTGGAGTAACTCAGCATGATCGGCAGCATCACTGGAGAACGTGGACAGGTGATGTTTCGGGTTGGAAGCCTTCTTCAGACTCAAAGACTGGTTTAGCCCATGATTTACCAATGGTTCTCCACTTTCAGACGGGGCTAAACTTGTTGCAGCCTGTAATCTTCATTGTGGTTAGATTTTATTTAGTTAGCCCTTTGTGAAATACCTTGGGATGTTTTGCACTATTATACAGTAGGTGTGATTATAAATTCAAGACTTTAGACTTTAATGGTTCAATGGTCCTTTACTGTCACGTGTACCGAGGTACAGTGAGATTTGATTTACCAAACAGTCATACCAAAAAAGCAACAAGATACAAAACGACATAAAGATTAAACATAAACACCCACCACAGCGGTGTGTGAGAATCCCCAGGGCACACAGCATAAGCGGAGACCCACAGCCATCGGTTCAATGTCCAGGCCGCACACGCGCTCCTTCACCGTGATGTGACCAGAGTTGTACCAACCATTGTCACTCTCTCTGCAGTCCCTGTCTGCCCAAACAGTCAGAAAGCCGCCCACACTCGCATCAGACTCCGGGATGCTCTCATGGCGCTTTAGAGATAGAGCATGGAAACAGGCCCTTTGGCCCACCGAATCCGTGCCGACCAGCGATCACCCCGTACACTCGCACTATCCGACACACAAGGGACAACTTACAATTTACCAAGGCAACCAATGTGGAAGGAAGCGGTAATCTGGGAATTTCCTCCTGAATTATTGATGGACTTTTCGTTAGTCCATTTAAATGCCTAGTAATTATTTTGTAAAATGTGTGGAACTGGCTTGCCACCCTTTTGATGGCATACAGTATCTACACACCCCATCTGAGCAAACAATTCCTCACTTTTATAGTGATCTTGTATTGCGCTAATCATCTAAAGGGGTTTTCTCTACATTCTGAGAAGAATATCCAAATCTAAATATTATTGGAAAATAAAGCAACTTTTGCATTGAACGTAAATGTAGTTATACATATTGACAGTTTTTCTCTGTTTCCAAAGGGTTTTCTCATCAACAGTTGCAAGTGTGTTATTACTGGAAGCAACTGGATTAAATGGGCAATAATTTTTGCATAAAAGTCACAAAGTTCAATGATATTCTAATTTATGTGCCTAATAAAATGTTTATAAAGAGCGAATTTCCAAATTTGAGCACCAGTAATCCCATCATCTTTACTGATCCACATAGTCATACGGCATTGAAACACCCTCTTTGGCCCAACCTGTCCATGCCGACCAAGATGCCCCATCTACACTAGTCCCACCTGCCTACATTTGATCTATATTCCTCCAAACCTACCCTATACAGGTACCTGTCTTTTAAACGTTGTTACAATACCTGCCTCAACGACCTCCTCTGTCCTAGCCTGCCCAACCTCTCTCCCTATAGCAGAGGCCCACAAATCTTTTTCCATATTTATTTCCATATTTGTTTCCTTATTTTTTATATATATATATATATATTAAGCAATACGTGTATCACTCTATATTAATGGAAATATGCAGCAGTGCTAACATGTTTGTGTATCCCTGTCTTTCCAGAATGTCTTGCTACTCTACTACACTCAGTGGTGTGGATTTTGCACTGTTCTCAATCATATCTTCATTCAGGTTGCCCGTCTCTTTCATGCTGATGATGGAATCTTAATAGCCAGGTAAGAAATATTGGCATTTGTTTCAAAGCTTTTTTTCCTCCCATCTTTTTTCCTTTTTTTATTTTCCCTCCTCTGTGTTCCTCCCTCTCTCTCCTCACAACTTTGATCTTCTCTGACTTGCTCTATGAAGTACACTTCGGTTTTGCACTGTTCTGGTCTGGTTACCATAAGATATAGCAGAATTAGGCTATCGAGTCTGTTCCGCCACTCAATCATGGTTACCTAATATTACTGATTATTAATTTATTATATTACCATTTGCATATTTATTTGTGTGTTAATGGGCCTGTAAAGCTACCGGAAGTAAGAATTTAATTGTTCCATTGTCAGTACATATGACCATTGCATATTCTTGACTCTTCTTCGCCCCACTGCCAACTATAAAATAAAGCCTCCTGAAAATGTTGGAAAATGCAGCTTTTCCAATCTCACCACTGTCTTTTAACCAGTGCATGCAGCGGGAGTATGTCTTCAGTGCCTGCGAGCCTGCTGCATGTTTGCCACATGGCATCCACTTCCTCTTGATCCCACTAAACTCGGGATTTCCCCGCTAATCCAATAATCAATCTCAGCCATCAATATATTTCAAAATTCCAGAGATTTAAGGATAAGGAATTCCAAAGATTTACATCTCTTGGAGAAATCCTGATATATACCAGCTTTGATATAGATGCTCTTTTAAGGTGAGACTTTATCTTCTAATTCTGGTTTTCATCCTTCAGTAGCAATCTCTGCCACAGAATCTACCGTGTTAAGCCATCTCAGAATCTTTATATGTTTCACTGAGTCTAAATGTTCCTAAATTACGAACGATAGGTCCAATTTACTTTCTCTTTCCTTGAACGATGTTAAAGCTAAATTTTATGAATCAAGATAAAAAAATATTTAAGATCGACACAAAATGCTGGAGTAACTCAGTTGACCCACAGTTACTCCAGTATTTTGATTCATAATTTGGTATAAACCAGCATCTGCAGTTCATTCTTATTATAACAGAATATTAAAGCTGCTTGTGGAACAAGGAACCCCTAACTGGAGTCGTATCTTTTCCATTTTCATGTCTTTAAACTCGACATGTTTTAAGGTCACATTTCTTTTTGCCAAGTTAATGAGTTTCAAGTTGAGGTATTAAATGCAAAAGCAGGCATAAAGGCAATGTCACCCACACGCACATTCAGTATGTTGTCAGGTAACAATCTAGCTTTTTGTAGATCAGCCATATAAGCAAATCTGAGTGATATGCCTAAAAATGTATCTTAAATGTCGTTTATTTATTGGTGATCTCTTGCCCATTCATCATTCTGTCAAGTGTGGGCACGCCCAGTGTTTTAAGATGCACTTCAGAAGCAAGACTTACACCCTAATCAGTATTGAGGCAATGCGGTATTCTCTACAATAATGCCTTTCAGTGAACTGAGTCATGTTGTTTGTTCATGGCTCAGTGCTACTAGATTTTATTCTCCATTGATGAACTGTCAATTCAGCGTGAGGCTGAGATCCTTCTGTAAATGGGACAGTTATCTCATTTAGCAGTGAAATCATCACTGCATTTCAAAGTGGGTCATGGCACATTTGAAATGCTTGGAGACATTTTTACATAGTATTATCAGGCGCTTTTTAAATGCAAAGTCTCGTGTACCTTTTGTAGAATGGGCTGATTACTGTTGTTCCTGTTTTTGGATGCATTTCTGTGTTCTATTAGCATTTTAAATAGTGCAGCAGTGAATCCTTTAATGCCATAAGTTGCCACTAGTTTGTGATAGTTGCTTACATGGCAGACTTCTACAGGTCAGTGAGCATGGCAACAATGACACTATTTGTGGTCAGCACTAAATGACGATCATATATTCTGTGAATCTGAGTATGGTGAATGCATGCATTGTGACAGTAGTTTGTTAAAGCTACACTATCTTTTGGTGGCAGCTTTTCATAAATGTAAAGTGAATTGAATGAATTGTATAAAACCGGAAATTCAATAATTGGAAAAAATAAAAACTTCCAAAGAGAGCTGAGCTCTATAATCTTTGCTTTCCGCAGCCATTGTAAAAGCTGTAAGTCACTAATTTTCAGTACCATTTGTGCTGGCAGGGATTAAGCAAACTGGACTCTTGAGAAATGCACAGAACTTTTTCTGGTTACGGATTTCTCCAGCTGCTGCAAGTGACTTTACGCTTGAACAATCAGTTTTATACAGAGGATACATGATCTTTTTTGTAGAACTTCCTCTCCACGGAATGACTCCGGTCACAGGATATGTAGATAATTCACAAAACTGTTTTATTCTTTCAGAATCAATGTTGCCAAAAATGACCTACCTTGGGAATATATGGTTGATCGATTTCCAACTATCCTGTTTTTCCCAAGAAACAGGTAAGACATAGGAATTGATCCTTATTGTATAAATACACTTTATGACAGTCTTAATGTGAATTTCCTATCAGTTTTCTGGCTTGTCTGAATATAATTGTGACTTGTATCAAACCCTGCACTGTTAAAGCTTTGTCATTGCATGATATGCTTTTGGATTGTCAGTCCTGTCGGCTCTTGCCAATTATAAATGGGAAAAGTCAGTTAATTTTGAGAAAATGTTTCTGTGATTGAAACAATTGACATTAATTCATTAACTCCTTATTACGAGATAAAATAATTGTATTTACGTCATTACATTTTGGGGTGCAGCAATAGAGTTGCTGCTTTCCAGTGCCAGAGACCCGGGTTTGATCGCAACTAGGGATGCTGTCTGTACGTAATTTGTATGGTCTCCGTGTAGGTTTTCACCAGGTGCTCCAGTTTCCTCCCACACGCTAATGACGTACAGGTTTGTAGATTAATTGGCTCCGGTAAAGATTGTAAATAGTCCCTAGTGTGCAGGATAGTGCACGGGGATCGCTGGTCGTTGCGGACTCAGTGAGCCGATTTCCATGCTGTAAACTATATCCCGATTTTTATTGTCTGCAAGCATATGCAAACCAATCAGGAACGATGATGCCCGATCACTGGTGTAATGTGACATGGTAATCGTTCTGTCACAGCTGCACAGGAAAGCCTCAGAAAAACTAAAAATCTATCTTGTATTAGTGGTTCCGTGGGATGATGTTAAATTCAGTTTTGTTCCCGAGTTTGTAAAGTAGATGTGGTGACATACTGGCTTTTGACTATTGACTAAATTCCAGAATAGCAGCATAAACAATGAACTGGGCGCAACATAGAAACTCGGCAATCACTAAGTCAGTGATGTAGTGTGGAAATTGCATATGTCATGCACAATGTATTACAATGTGCACCAAACAGGAATTGGATGACAGTTACTGATTTTAGCCAGAACTACACATTGAAATTAGTGGTGCAGCGGTACAGTTGCTGCCTTACAGAGACCCGGATTCAATCCTAACTACAGGTGCTCTCTGTTCCGAGTTTGTACATTCTCCCTGCGACCGTGTGTGTTTTCTCTGAACGCCTCGGTTTCCTCCCACATGCCAAAGGTGTACAGGTTTGTAGGTTAATTGACTTTGGTTAAAAAAAATTAAATTGTCCCTCGTGTGTAGGATATTGCTAGTGTACAGGGATCGCTGGTCGACACCGACTTGGTGGGCCGAACGGCCTGTTTCCGCACTGTATCTCTAAATCAAACCTAAACTAAAGCAAATGTATGTAGAGGAGATTTTAAGCAGAGAAACAAGAGATTACAGATGATGGATCTTGAGCAATGAACAAACTGCTGGAGGCTGTGCTGGGTCAGGCAGCATCTGTGGAAGAAGAGATTGAATCGGGAACCCTGCTTCAGACTAATGGAGTAATGGGGATATAGCTGGTAGAAAGAGGTGACAGGAAGGAATCTCATTATACTCCATAGTTGTTGCTTAACATGCCGAGTTTCTCCAGCAGTTTTATTTTTACTACTATTGATCTGTTTTGTGAATGTGGAGTAGGACTACTTTGCTCCGTATAGCCCAACAAAGCTCATGCGTCAATAGGCCATGTGTTTCATTCATGGCAGACAGCTGCCATTTAAGTCATACTGTCCCTGTTGAAAAAAAATGAATGGAATTGCTCAGACTTGATAAAGTAAACCAATAGAAGTCAGCAAATGACTGCATCTGCTTAATCTTTGTGAATTTAATTGAATAAATACGTTAATTGTTTTTTCATTGAAGATCGAGCTCCTGCATACAGGAATAGTGACGTTTACATTGGAGGGAAATGGAAATATGCACATTTACTATCTCTTATTTCCCTCGTTTTTGCAGGAAAGACTTGAGTGTGAAGTACCCCGAGGATCTGCCATTAACTGTCCCTAACCTGGTCAGATTTATTCTGTGGCATACTCCCCAGTTAGTTCAGCAGAACCCGTTCAAGTGCTGTAACCCGGAGTGTATCCAAAAAGCAGCAGAGCTGCAGAAAGACCGCATCAGCCAGCTGGAGAGCGAGCTAAAGAGACTCCACGCAGAGATGCAGATGCTGCATCAGGCTGAGAAACAGCTGATTTACCAACTCTCGGTATCCAGGCACGAGGAGCACCAGCTCAAGCTCCATAACAGAGCTCTGCAGGAGAAAAACGAGAACCTCAAACACCACAATGAGAAACTGAAAGACCTGTACCAGCAGAGGAACACAGAGCTGGCTGAAACGGCAGCCAAACTCAGTGAGATTGCAACGGTATCAAAAAAACTGCTCAATGAAAACATCTTGCTTAAAACATACATGTCTTCAATTGAAGAAGAACTGGAGATAAATAAATATGTTTCAACGTCACTTCCCATTGAAGAATCAGAGTTACCTACCACCCATTCAGAAAACACAGAGGTTCAATCCCCAAACTAGCTGGACGAATGTGTGGGATGAGAGCCGATAGTGAAAATACAGAAATTTGAGCCATATTGCTAATGTTTTTAAATTTTATGTGGGCCATGATTGAAAGGGGGGGGGGGGGCGCTAGGAGAAAGAAGCGTGCATTAACTTTGATCAAATGAGTAACTTTCTTCTTTCAACTGGGTTTTGTTTTCCACCAAAACTGGTTACCAGGTTCTATATTAATATTTTTTTGCAGATAAAAGTACTGGTAAAAGGGGAAAATTCTTTATTTGTTTACAATTGAATATTGCACTAATGAATCGTGGTTACAATGTACATAGAGTAAATTTATTTCTGTAAAAACAGTTACAGGAAAAAAAATTATGGTAGAGTACCAAAATCAAGTTTTTAAATTAAACCATTTAAGTACTACAAACCCCATTTTAACATGCTTTTAATTATTTAGCAAACTGCTCAGCCACCATTGTCAACGTACAAGACCTTCCGGATCATTGGCAGTTTGTAACTACAGCCATTTCCATCATAGGCCCTTGTTAGAATTAGTTTTTAAACAAAAGCACTTTGGCAGCATCATAGCAGTCACATAATTTCAGCACAACCTCATGCACAAAATGGGATAACCATTCTGCAATCTTCATTGTGCAACTGCAGAAACAATAATCCCCCCTCTTCCAAGCCCCCCCCCCCCCCCCCGGCTTCAATTTTCTAAAACAAAAGATATTACAGAACCAGAGGACGATTTTGAACTAAATCTGATGCCAATGAGTGTAGCATCGGGTTAATTTTTTTTTTTTAAACACAAAAATCATTGCTAGTTCTGTAATGGTTTTGTCATCCTCATTCTCTCTCTCACAGCCCTCCCCCAATTCCAACTTGGACTAAAAAACACTGCAAGATACTTAAAACACTTACAGCAGTTTGTTTAGCTATTCAGAATATAATATTATATTGTACAGAAATTGGATTGAAGTTTCATACTGATCTCTGCATGTTTTTCCCCAAAAAGCCACAGGTTCAGTAAAGATGACATTTACAGTAGCAACTCCAACACAGGCTCAGTTTAAAGGGTTTAAAATTCAAGTAGGAAACAACACTAAGTGCTAAATGGCTAGTCTTGGTTTTCCTTTTAACACGGAGTTGCAGACCAGACTCCTGATTAAACAGGTCCTTCTGTTTTGTTTAACAAGCAGCTTGAACAGATATTATCCTTTCACAGTATGAAGAATGATTGACGTACAAATGTTGTATAGTCCAAACAGCAAAGGCTGCTGCCTTGAACGGCAAATTGAAGATTTAGCCGTGGCCTTCCGAAGCAGCAGCTGTCAGCTTGGCCTTTCGCTCTACCCGCGGCCCTTTTGCGGAGTACTGCACCAGCAGGAAGGGCTCTTTGGTTTCCCCATCACCCACAATGCTCTCCTCATCCTCCGACTGCCCTATCCGCTGCAGGCGCAGATAGCACCAGCAGCCCAGGATCAAAGCCCCGAGGGCTGCAATGGCGATAAGGATCACGATGACCGTCACCACTCCAGTGGTGGGGCTGTGGTCTGTTGACATGGTAAGTGTCCAATGTAGGCCTTCACGTTCAAAACTTTGAAAAGAGCGTTGTTTCAACTCTGTGGCTGGAAAAGTTGCTATAGTTGAGATGCTTGTACAAGAATCTGAAAGATGGAAGGGAAAAAAACATTAGTATCCATCCAGTCTGAAGAAGGGTCTCTACCCGAAACGTCACCCACTCCTTCTCTCCAGAGATGCTGCCTCTCCCACTGAGTTACTCCAGCTTTTTGTATCTATCCTCCCTTTTTAATAAGGATGAGCAGTTGGCATATCAACAAAATACTCTGTTTAGTTTTAGAGATACAGCTTGGAAATGGGTTCTTTGGCCCACCAAATCCAGGCCGACCACTGATCAGCCGTTCCCACTTTTGCACCCACTCCTTTCACATTGGGGATAATTGACAGAGGTCTATTAACCCATTTCTTTGGGATGTGGGAAGAAACCAAGGCACTCGGAGGAAGCCCACATGGTCACAGGGAGAACGTGCAAACTCAACACAGTCAGGATCGAACCCAGATCTCTGGAGCTGCGAGGCAGCACCTCTACTAGCTGTGCCACCCATGCTGGAAATAGGAAACTAACGGAGTAAATGCTCTGCAGGTCAGGAATTGGAGGGAGGGGGATAATAGCCCTGTCCCACTGTACGAGTTCATTCAAGAGTTCTCCTGAGTTTGCCCTGATTCGAACTTGGAGATTTACGGTAAAGGCCGCTCGTAATTACTCGGGGCTCTCGTGGACATTTTTCAACGTTGAAAAATCTTCACGCGTCTTCCTGAGCTTACCGCGTTTCCAGAGTACCTGCCGTTAGCGTTATGAGCCGCTAAGAGATGTCCCCGCTATGTTCATTCTATGTGCTTACCGCGAGTTGGATTTTTTTTTTAAACTCGGGAGAGCACTTGAATGAACTCGTACAGTGGAACAGGGCTTTGAGGTGGAAAAGGTGTTCGGGTCAGTTGACTTTTCAAAACAGACGAAACATAACTGGAAACTGGGATATCTTTTGAGAGATGCTGACTAACCTGCAGGTAAATGCTTTTCACTGCAAATAATAACCTTGCCTGTTCATTAAACAATCAGTCCTAGTGACAGCTCCCTACACAAGGAAGAAACCTACAAATAACTGCTTGTGATTCTTAATTTCCACACTTCCTCTAACGAGTATGTTCAAAAAGATCAATGTGGTGCCTCAATTAAATTGTAGCACAGGCACCATTTTACATGGGGGCGGCTGTGTGCTTAATTCAACATACACACTAGTACGTTGTCAGCAGTAAATTTGTGCCTGATATACAAAATGACCAGCATGTAAATCGAGCCTTGGTATTAAAGGAACAAACTTGTTATTTTCAAAAACGGCACAAATCAAACATACACGAAGCGTCTCTACTCGAATCTGCTATGGTGATCTTTCCTCCCAGAAAGTTAAGATCAATTTCCATTGTATAGGAAGAAATAAATGAAATGGGTCCAGAGGGAAGCAGGGCATGGGGGAAGAGGCAGGATGACATTGTTCATAACATTTAAAACTTCAAAATTATGAACTAGTTCTTTTATTCTAAGCTATGTTACACATTTTGCTTGTAGTGTACTTCCAACTCTGCAATACATTATTGGTTACTTATGTAGATATGGCAAACTACCTGGCTATAGAATAGCACTTTGATTGAATCCCACTCAAGCTTGCAACAGTGTTCCCCAGAGTGTACCCCTGTCTATATTAACACCTCACAACTCTGCAGGTTCATTGCAGAGCTGGAGGCCTCTCTGTTGCACCCATGGTCAAATAACACCAACATTAAAGATATTAATACTAATTAAAGTAATAGGATTGCATTTCATAGCTGCTGCCTGATCTGCAGAATCACTGCAGCACTGTGTTTTGCTAAATCTTAGTTAGCTAATCTACTTGACAGTGAATGTTTAGAAGCTGGGCCATTTAGTCCATCAAGTCTATTCAATCATAGGTGATCTATCTAACCCCATTCTCCTGCCCTTGCCCCCGTACACCCTCTGACTCTCAAAGCGTAGCATTACTCAGCCCCACTGTGAAGTTGATAGTTCAGTACTTCTGCGGTGCAACATAAAGATGTGGAAATCAGCAATGTGAGCCATGATGCATGTATTACTTTTCTTGGTAAGAAAATACAACCTCCTGCCCATAATTGTGGACGATAGGCATGGTCACTGATATCCATTGCAAATATGGATCTTAAAACTGAAGACACAAGGAACAGCAGTTGCTGGAATCTTTGCCAAAACAGAGTGCTGGAGTAACTTAGGTCAGGCCGCATCTGTGGAAGGAATGGACAGGCAATGTTTTTGATTGGGACCCTTCCTGATTTAAAATATCATCAGGCCATCTCCCTGCATAGCTGCTGCCTGATCTGCTGAGTTACTCCAGCACGTGTTTTGCCAAATCTTACAGTTAGACGAGTAGCTCATCTACTTTACAGTGAATGTTTAGAGGGTTGAGGAAAATATAAAGTTCTGTAGCCACCCTCTATATCTAACTCGAGCCTTGCATTTTAAGATCAATTTTCAATCTAGCTCGGACCTGTTCTTTTCTTTACATGTTTAGTTCAAGGGAGTAAGTTTCAGCCTGACAGAAACAGCAATATATTTTGCTGGAAGTGACACAATCATTAGCCAAAGCATGATGTCAGCATAAGGGTGTGGAAAGCCTGGCTGCCAAGCATAGGCCACTAACTAGTCATTGGGGCTGAAAGATTAAGATTGGAAAGAGCAACAAAAGACTAGTTGATTCAAAATTGACTAACATCTTTTAAATTTTAACACGTCACCACATCATCGTGATCAAACAGCACAATGGGATAGTGCTATAGAGTTGCCTCTATCCATTGTTTCATTTGGGTTCTTCAGATTATCTCAAACAAGGCAATTCTCAAAACATCAAATGGGAAATTTTTCATTAGCTTTCTTCCCTAGAAGCTCCCTCCCCCCCCCCCCCCCCCACCCCAGGGAACTTAAGTTGAACAACAATGAAACATATTGCACATGTTCAGAGATGTCCAAATTAGTCTACAGTATTCATTGTAATATCACCATGATAAGCAATACCATTTTCATTGAGCAAAAACAAGGATGGGTCTTGTTGGAGCTGGGTACAATACCCATACCTTTGGAACAATTCTGGGTCATAATTACACGAAAGACTCTTTTGCACTAGCTAGAAAAAGGGAGGTTTAAGAATCGTGGCAGGATTCAACTTTAGCTGAAGAAACATTGAAACAGGATGGGAAGAGATACGATTGATGTAGAGGGGTCTGGAGAGTGAACCCTGAAAGGCCACATTTCCTGTGGTCAAAGACCAGAGAGAAAAGAGTTAAAATAATTGGTGATGATTTTAAAAGGTAAATGGAAAAAAATATTTATTCACCATAAGGAAAAAAAAAGATTTGCATCTCATTGCCTGAAGCTTGGTAGCACCAGAAATAGTCGGCCAAGCAGTGCTACATACCTGCCACTCCATGTAAAGTGGGATTAGGTGAAGAACCATTTCCCCCTCCCAATCACGACTGACATTGGCCACCAGTCTGGTCCTGCCACAAAAAGTCACCCATCCATTCCCTCCACAAATGCTGTCTGACCAGATGAGTTCCTCCACCACTTCGTGTTTTGCTCATGATTCCAGCATATGCAGTTCCTTGTGTTCCCATGATTTCCTACTGTGTTGTACATTTAAGTCTAAAATAAATGGGCAAATAAACATCCTGATAATTGTGGCCTCCACTGATGAGATTCGTTACAGGTTAATCTATCAGGTAATTTAGCACAACTAGAGTTATTAATAGACTTGGTAGTTGAGGCAGGTATTATCGCAATGTTTAAGAAACATTTAGACAGGTACATGGATAGGACAATTTTAGAGGGATATGGGCCAAACGCAGGCAGGTGGGACTAGTGTAGATGGGACATATTGGTCAAAGTGGGCAAGCTGGACCAAAGGGCCTGTTTCCACACTTTAGGTCTATGGTAGTTAACCTTAGGATTGTATGTACCCCAATTCAGGAAGACCGAGTGAAACCTCCCATCTTCACTATACATATGTATATCGTGGCCAAAGACAGGACCAAACTCAGCAATGCACGGTTTAGTTGTATTCAGTTTATTGTCGCGTGCTATCCAGTCAGCGTAGACTACGTAATTATGATCAAGCAGTCCAACGTGTACAGCCGCAGAATAAAGGGAATAACGATTAGTGCAAGATAAAGTCCAGTGAATACACAACTCAACAACATGGAAATTTAATTGCTTTGTGAATGTTATGTTTTCATTGGTACTGGCAACATCCCACGAACAAGCAAGAGATTTTCAAAATGCGTGCCTTGAAGTCTTCTGAATCACATCATTTAGCATATTTCAGCCGAGGTCAAGTTACCCCTCAGGCCAAGCCATTCAATTAATTTCTGGAGAGAAGGAATGGGTGACTTTTCGGGTCTAGACTCTTCTTCAGACCAGTCTGAAGAAGGGTCCTGACCCGCTGAGTTACTCCAGCTTTTTGTGTCTATCTTCGGTTTAAACCAGCATCTGCAGTTCCTTCCTACACATTTAATTCATTTAAATGGTTCACAAAGACTGACATTTGTCCTTCATTCAGATGTGGCTGACAATGTAAACTTTCTGCTTCAAAATCATTTAGTAACTTGTAGAAAAGGTAAAATGGCTTGTTACCCATTTAATTTAAAATGGAGCCACTAGATTTGACCTTGGTAGAGCCAGACAGGCAGAAGCTTGATGTTTTTACCAGTACCGCATGTGGATCTAAAGAACCATATGCATGGATATAAAACTCAGCCATTCAGAACCAGCATAAAAGCATTACAATTTACATCTGAAGTAAATCTGATCTAAACCAGTTTCCATTTGCCTTGCAAATATGTGGAGATGTTTGAACAAATAAACGCCACAATAAATCATAAAATCTTTTGGGAACTGAGGGTATGTTGTCTTGTGCACACATATTAATGTTTCCAGATGTGCAAGAAAGATGAAGGACAAACGCAGTTTAATAAAATGCAGCTTTTCATTTCTTCGACCAATTCCCAGAAGTCAGCTGGGATAGACTGGAAGGGTGAGCAGAGGAATGCAGACCAGACTCACAATAGAGAAGTTTCAGTCAGTTCAACAGTGTTTTATTGTCATTGTCATACATCCCAAAACAGAACAGTGAACGTGTAGGAAGGAACTGCAGATGCTGGCTTCCACTAAAGGTACACACAAAATCCTAGAGTAACTCAGCGGGACAGGCAGCAACTCTGGATAGAAGGAATGAGTGACGTTTCGGGTCAACACCCTTCTTCAGTCTGAAGAAGGGTCTCGACTTGAAACGTCACTTATTCCTTCGATCCAGAAATACTGCCTGTCCTGTTGAGTTACTCCAGCATTTTGGGTTTATCTGCAATTAAATTCTTACATGGATACATAAAACACAGATACATAAAACATAGTACTCTCTAAAACGCACAATAAACAAAAAGTTATATGTACAAATAAACAAACAATAATAGTGTAAAGTCAAAAATAAATGCCCCTAAGCCTATGTAGTTTGGAGCCTATTTGGAGGTTGTAGTGGTTATAGGGAAGAAGCTGTTCCTGAACGTTATGGTTTTCAGGCTCCTGTACCTTATGCAAAATGTTGCCTTCACCTTGACTATGAAAAGCAGGTGACTTATAATTAAAGTATTCCACTGTGTGTGACTGGAGTGATTAATAACTTGTGTTGCACATATGCAAGGAAAATGCTAAAATTAATTTCCTGGAAGATAATGTGTACCAGTTGGTTATATTAAATGAAACCAGGTGACAAGAAGATGGTAATTTTGGTAATTGTATGCACTACTGCAGGGTTTCAGATTACTTAGCTGGCAAACATTTTAGTGCTTTGTAGGTTCCATCAGAATAACCAGACAGTGTGTAAGTAGACACAAAGTGCTGGAGTATCTCAGCCGGTCAGGCAGCATCTCTGGAGAAATAGGATGGGTGACTTGTAATGGGAGCATGGAGGAGGCAGTGAACAATGATACCAGTGCCTGAACTGTGCGCGTGTAAGAGTACATCTTCTGACTGGTAGCTGTGCACATTATGCTGCCTGACCCGCTGAGTTACTCCAGCGCTATGTGTCTAGCATCGGTATCTGCCACCCTCTGCAGTTCCTTTCTACACAGACATTGCGTATTTTGGTTTTCCAAAAAGGTTGCCAGTTCTCTTTCTTCAAACCCATCCCGATAAAGTACATGTGTAGGAAGGAACTGCAGATGCTGGTTTACACCAAAGCTGGACACAAAATGCTGGAGTAACTCAGTGGGTCAGGCAGCATCTCTAGAGAAAAGGAATAGCTTACAACGCAGCACTATTAATATTGATTTCGCCAACTTCAAGTAACCCTTGCATTCCCTCCCTCATCTTGCCGTCCATTTAGTTTCAGTCGTCCTTCTTAGTTTTAGTGTTTCACCCGCTGGTATCACTTCGTATCCTGTTCACTGCCAACAATGGACCATTGTGGGCTCTACCTTTCCTTGATCATCGTTACTGGTTTTGATTTGTCCTTTTGCAAACCTTTCATTCATCTGTTCATTGTACCTCTTCATATCTCTAGTTTCCCTCTTCCCCCAACTCTCAGTCTGAAAAAGGGTCTCAACCTATTCCTTTTCCCGAGATGCTGCCTGATCTGCAGAGTTACTCCAGCATTTTGCATCCATCTTCGATAGTTTAAACTCTACGCTAGGTCACATTGATGTGGTGACCAAGTTGTTGCATTATAAACAAAGTTTCCCTTGATAGACTACAGAAGAGCAAAATTTGACTTAAGATGTCCCACCCACTGATTTAATTCATCACACAGCATCTAACTAAAACCAAACAAAGCTGCTTGCGATCCAAGCGAAGCTTCAGACCAAATCTATGCCAGTAATGTAGATTATTTCAGTCCCTGTCACAACTACCAACTCTCTCCATACCTTAACTCATCTGTGGTGGAACTCTTACCCATCCCCTTGCCTACCGTTAGATCAGACCATTCAATATACTCTACTAGTCACCTCAGTGCTCCCCTAGGAGTTGGAACAGACCTTCATTCCAGTCTTGTTCTTGCACCATCCTGTGATGCCTGAACAAAACTGCCTCCTGTAAAACTTTGATAACATCCCTGTGACGTACCTTCCAAAATTTTGCAAATGCTACACGGTGAATAGTGTACATTTGCACCAATATATTATAACAGCAGGATCCTCTGGAAATTCTTCTTTGATTAACAGAACAAACAAGATATCCTGCTAATGAACTTCTGGCAAGATTGTAAATTGCTTTTAACTTTAAGATGGGCTGCTGGGTTGTACTTTTTGAGAGTATATCAGTTCCAATCAAAACTTTGGTAAGAATCAGGAAAGCTGGAACTACACTCTGCACAAAAGAAGGATCTTGACCATTTAAAATTTCCTGTTATTTCAACTTTGCAAGAACCATGTGGTTAATGGGCAGGAAGTGACAAGATCTGAATCTAGCTTCATAAATACTTTTGCAAAAAGTTTCCTTCAGTCATTGGAGATGAACGCTTTGCAATAAAACGGTGTTACTTTGACATTCAAGGTGTTACCTTGTTTGTACCCAGGAGGCAAACATTAAGACTTATTAAAAATAAACTCAAATAAAACAGACTAAACTTACAACAAATCAAATGAATACTTTTTCTTGAAGATAGACGCCAAAACCTGGAGTAACTCAGCGTGTCAGGTAGTATCTCTGAAGAAGAGAGAAAAAAAAAAACAGGCGATGTTTTGGGTCGGAACCCTTCCTCCTCTGGAGAAAAGGAATAAAAACGCCACCTATTCCTTTTTAGTTCAGTTTACTTTAGAGATACAGCATGGAAATGGCGCTTTGGCCCGTGCCGACCAGCGACCCCCCATACGCTAACATTATCTTACACACACTAGGGAGAATTAACAATTTTACAAAGACAATTAGCCTAGCCAGGAAGTGTTAAAGAAGGAACTGCAGATGCTGGAGAATCGAGGCTGGGCGATCGTTTCGCCGAACACCTCCGCTCGGTCCGCAATAACCAACCCGACCTCCCGGTGGCTCAGCACTTCAACTCCCCGTCCCATTCCGTATCCGACCTCTCGGTCCTGGGACTCCTCCACGGCCAGAGTGAGCAACACCGCAAGTTGGAGGAACAGCACCTCATATTCCGCTTGTGGAGTCTGCATCCTCTGGGCTGAAACATTGAATTTTCTCAATTCTGCTAACCCAGGCTGCCTCCTCCCCCTCCCCACCTCTCCCTCAGCCCTCGGGCCCTGGCATTCCTTCTCTCTCTCTCTCTATCTTTCCCCCCCCCCCCACCCAAGTCGCACTAGCTTCTCATTTTCACACTACAAACAGCTTACAATGGCCTGTTTCCTTTATCACCAATACTTTTTTGCATATCTTTCATTCATTGTTCTTTATCTCTCCACATCACTGTCTATATCTCTCGTTTCCCTGATCCCTGACCAGTCTGAAGAAGGGTCTCGACCCGAAACGTCGCCCATCTCCTTCGCTCCTTAGATGCTGCTGCACCCGCTGAGTTTCTCCAGCTTTTTGTGTCTATCTTCGGTATAAACCAGCATCTGCAGTTCCTTCCTACACATTTTCTTACTGGCAAGTTAGAATCCAGATACATGAAGGGATGCGCGTGTGTGTGTGTTTTTATATATGTGGGGAGGGGAGGAAGGGGGTTTTTTGGCGTCAAAGAAAAAGTCAACATTTAGAGAAGTGTACATGGTTTTGCATCGATTAAATGGAACATTCGTGTAAAATGTGGATTTAAATGTCTTGATTACTCTTGACTACTTTTGTCAAGAGCCTTCATAGAGTAAACCTTCTTCACACAAGAATGCAGTGCACGATTGGACAGCCTTTAAAATGAACAGTTCTCACCATCCAACCCTCTTGTGCATTACAATCAAAAACTAGAACCCATACCTCAAGGGCGAGGACGCTGTACGTAGTCACTCTTAAGGATAATCAACCGTGAATATTATATTTTTCCTTATTATCTTCACTGAATGCTAGGATTCCAGCACTTCCACACCTCAAAAAATATTTTCCTGAAATAGAATTCCAAATTACCTGGAATTCGATGGCATTTCTCAGCCTTCCCCAACCTCGCAGGCGCGGATGGTCGTAAATATACAGGTACATACTTTTTTCCCGCAGATCATCCTGCGGGCCTGATTGGACCCCCCTTTGGTGTCTCTCCGCCGCGCGTGTGCAGTGGGCCCGGAATCCACGCATGCGCAGTTGGGGAAGGCTTACTGGGCTTAATTATTTAATTTCCCTAAAATTACCCGAAGACAGCCAGAATTCCCAGAATTTCAGGTAATTTCCTTCAAAGTGGAAGCACTGCACAAAACCCAGTAGCCCAGCATGGTTCAAGGTTACATCGTTTGAATAGGAAATCACCTCGCATTCCTTTGGAATCCACCTCCTGCTGTTATCAACCCCATTCCCATTAAACAAATGAAGATTCAATTCCTGTCAGTGGCCTCCACAGCAACTAATATCCCTCCCCAGCCCCACAAGGCCAGTTTTATTTTCTCCTCAAAATCCACAAAAACCATCATAGATTAGGCCCTCACTAGGGTATCCTTGATATCCCCGCAGCTCCGTTCTTGCCCCCCCCCCGGTCACAACAAGGGCAGAGTACCCCTAGTCCTCACCTTCCATCCCATCAAACGTCGCATACAGCACATAATCCTCCGACATGTCCAACGCGATATCACCACTAGCCACATCTTCCATCTCCACCCCTTCTGCTGAGACCGTTCCCTCTGTAACTCCCTGGTCAACCCGTCCCTTCCCACCCAAACCATCCCTTGCCCAGATACTTCCCCTGCAAGCACAGGAGATGCTACACCTGGCCCTATACCTCCTCCCTCGACTCCGACCAAGGCGAGGAAGAGGTTCTCTTGCACCTCTTCCAACCTCATCTACTGCATCCGCTGTTCCAAGTGTGGACTCCTATATATCGCAGGCTTGGCGATCGTTTTGCTGAACACCTCCGCTCAGTCTGCCTGAACCAACCTGATCTCCCGGTTGACGAACACTTTAACTACCCTTCCCACGAGGAACAGCACCTCATATTTCGCTTGGGCAGCTTACACCCCAGCGGTCTGAACATTTACTTTTCTAACTTCAAGTAACCCTTGCTTTCCCCATCCCTCCCCTTTCCCAGATCTCCGACCAGTCTTACTGTCTCTGACTACATTTTATCTATTTGCTTTGTTGTTACCTTCTCCCAGCTAACAATGATCTATTCTAGGGTACACAAAACGCTGGAGAAACTCAGCGAGTGCAGCAGCATCTAAGGAGCGAAGGAGATAGGCAACGTTTCGGGCCGAAACCCTTCTTCAGACTGATGGGAGGTGGGGGGGGGGGGGGGGGGGCGGGGAGAAAAAAGGAAAAAGGAGGAGCCTGAGGGCTGGGGGAGAAGTGGTTTCTTTGATCTCCATTCCCTTTGTCTGGTTCTCACACCTTACAATTCCTTATCTATGTATCTCCCTCTTCGCTAACATGTCTGAAGTAGGGCCTCGACCCAAAATGTCATCCATTCCTTCTCTCCAGATAAGCTGCCTGTCCCACTGAGTTACTCCAGCATTTTGTGTCTATCTTCGGTTTAAACCTGCATCTGCAGTTCCTTCTTACATAACTAAAGCATGAATTGTTCACCAAGCAGACAGCCATCCATATAACACATCTGTAAAAACTCTGAGTGGGAAGGAACTGCAGATGCTCATTTACACTGAAGATAGACACAGAATGCTGGAGTAACTCAGCATCTCTGGCTAGAAGGAATGGGCGACTCTGACAATGGAGGAGGCCCAGGACAGAAAGGTCAGTGTGGGAATGGGAGGGGGAGTTAGTGTTTAGCAACCGGCAGATCAGGTAGGTTTAGGCGGACTGAGCAGAGGTGTTCATCCAAACCTCTGCTCCACTAATCCAATCCCCCAAGACCCGTCTTCAAGTCAACCCTGTTGCTAATTTAAGTTGTAAACTTTCTCCATTCAAATGTAGGTGAAAGAACCAATGAGACAATTTGAAGAGAGTAAAACACCAAATGCTGAAGGGACTCTATGGGTCAGGCAACATCTGTGGAGAGATTGGACAGATGTTTTAAATCAGGTCCCTTCTTGAAAATTCCTGACCAACACCTAACCCTCAATAATCCACGCATACCAATTGGTCAACAAGCCTCACTTTATTTTTCTCCTCCTTTTTCATCCATGATCTTTTCTCCAGAGATGCTGCCTGACCCGCTTAGTTACTCCAGCACTGTGTCTATTCTTCAGTATAAACCAGCATCTGCAGTTCCTTTTTATTCACTTTATTTTTTTTGGTGGGACCTTACCGTGTGCAAAGGGAATAAGGAGGGATCGTCAATTGGCAGAAAAATGTGCAAGGGATATGCAAAATATACAGCAGTACAGGGTGGAGGGATTATCTCACCCATTGCTGGTGCTTCTAAACTACAGCTGCACATTCTGATGGAGCAACATAGAACTAAGGACCCATAAAAACACAGAAGGCATGGAGAAGCCAAAGCAGGCAGCTCTTTGGATGGAAAGGAATGGAATCAGTCAGGTGTAGGTTCGTCTGGCTGGACCGTAGTGTTGGAGAATGAGAGAGTAGACGACCATCTTAGTTTATCTTAGCGACAGAATCAGAGGATGTCATCTGTAACTTTCAAAGTCACCCCCGTATTAAAGTTGAGTGCAAATGGGACCGAGCTCGACATTAGAATTATTATGGTTCAGGAGATGAACAAGTCGATGCTGCCTCCTGTCACAGTCTCAGGGTCCTGCTCTTCTCTCATAGTGCTGCCAGTACTTATCTACCTCTCTTTAGAATCTAACAATTGATTCTACAACAAATCAGACATGGAATTTTGGGAAAGCTGGGCATGGATTTGGGAGGTGACAGTACATACAAGGAAATAAATGGAATGGAAGATTGAAAGTAGAGACGGGGATTTATCAGAGATAGAGGTTAAGGGATATATCGTCGGATACACACAGCACGGAAACAGGCCCCTCAGCCATACTTGCCCATGTCGACCAAGATGCCCCATCAACACTAGTCCCACCTGCCCGTGTTTTGCCAATATCTCTCTAAACTTTTCCTATCCATGTACCTGTCCAAATGCCATTTAAATGTTATTATGGTACCTGCCTCAACTACCTCCATCGTTCAATACCCACCACGCCCCGTGTGAAAAAGTTGCCCCAGGAATCCTATTACATCTTTCCCTTCCCACCTTAAACGCATGCCCTGCGGTTGATTCCCCTGCTGTGGGTAAAATACTCCGTGCATCTACTCTACCTATTCCGAAACCTTTGGATGAGAGGGACTGATGGAACCAAATTTGAAAATGTGATGTGATGAGACACAAGTTCTACATCTTTAATTGTCAAATGGTCAAATATTTCATTGTTCTTTAAAAAGACAGGGTAGCAAGACTGCTGCATTCAGATTCCAAACAAGCTCTGGCTACATTTGGAGTCAGAGTCACACAACACAGAAACAGGCCTTTCGGCCCATCCTGTCCATGCTGACCCTAAAAGCAAGTCATCACCGTCAGTGATCATTTTGGAAAGCAGCAAACATTGCATCGGAAATACGAGTCTGTCAGTTACATCACCGCGTCTATTATCCATCAATATATAGGAAACCTAGCAACATTTCAAAATATTAAATCTTTGATCTAATGAGTCATTAAAATTTTTTTATAAAGTTCATAAACCACAGAGTATCCGGTCCATGCACAGACTTGCCCCATATAGACATGATCTTGTAATTGCCACACTGAAATGGCAAGATCTTGTAATTGCCACACTGAAATGGCAAGATCTACCACAATTCTGTTATCTTTACAGTTGGCTCTTTATAGATCTGGTCCAAACAAAGTTTGGTTTCCTTCAGACTTAGAAACAAGGAACTGAAGATGCCTGCCGTGTTAACCATGAAGGAACTGAGGATGCCTGCTGCAGTTCCCTCCTACACATGCTGGTTTACCAATATTATGATGTTTCAGGAAATCAACAGGTCTATGCTGCCTCCTGTTACATTATCAGGGTCCTGCTCTCCTCATAGTACTGCCAACACACTCACGTACTAATCCATCTCCTTTGTATTCTAAAGGCCACCTAGTCCTGACCAACTTTTGAAGAGCTTATCAACCATATTGAGTCCCTGGATCTGGAGTCACAGAAGCCAGACCAGAGATGGAACCTGCATCCTTATCCAATGGGCAGTGGTGAACTAAATGGGTGTTTGCAATCATCTGGTGAACTCAAGCTCTTTATTATTTAAAAGTTTATTTTATTATTTAAAAGATTCAATATCCCACAGAAACCAGAGAGGAATAGATAGACACAAAAAGCTGGAGTAACCCAGCGGGACAGGCTGCATCTCATGAGGGTAGGAATGTGTGATGTTTCGGGTCGAGACCCTTCTTCAGACTGGTTAGGGATAAGGGAAACAAAAGATATAGATGATGATGTAGAGAGATAAAGAATAATGACTGAAAGATATGCAAAAAAGTAACAATGATAAAGGAAACAGGCCATTGTTAGCTGTTTGTTGGGTGAAAACGAGAAGCTGATGTGACTTTGGTGGGGAAGGGATAGACCTTTCTGTCCTAGGTTTCTTCCATTCTCAGAGTGAGACTAAACGCAAATTGGAGGAACAGCATCTCATATTTCGCTTGGACAGCTTACAGCCCAGTGGTATGAAAATTGATTTTTTTTAACTTCTAGTAACCCTGGCATTCCCTCTCTATCCTTCCCCGATCCACCAAATTACTCCAGAATTTTTTGTATCTTTCGTTTAAACCAGCATCTGCAGTTCCTTCCTACAGAGGGGAATAGATCATCTTTTGCTGAGGGTAGGGGAAAAAATAACCAGAGGACACAGGTTTACAGTGAGAGGGGAGAGATTTAATAGGGACCCGAGGAATTACTTTTTCCACACAAAGGGTCGTGAGTATATGGAGCAAGCTGCCAGAGGAGGTGGTTGAGGCAGGTACTATAACAGCATTTAAAAGATACTTGGATAGGAAAGATTTGGAGGGGAAAAGACCAAACGTGGGCAAATGGGACAAGCTTAGATGGGGCATGTTGACTGGCATGGACGTTGGGCCTGTTTCCATGCTGTATACCTCTATAAATACAGACAACCACCCCTCTCATCATTACACTTGTCCAGGTTACAGAATTCACAAATTCAAACCAAAAAAATTGAGATATATCCGAAATTGAATAAAATTAGCTCTCATGGAATTTTCTTGAAAAATGCACATAAACCAATAATAAATGTATCCTTCAATGTTTCTTGACACAAGCGTAGATGATGCGGCTTCACGTTACAGAAAAGTTGCGATACGGACTGTTTTCTACAAACACAATCCCTCACTTGGTAACGCGAGGGGTCGTCTGTAAAGAGCATCGACGAACGCCTTAAATATTCACTCTTTTTATAATTCCTAATTAATCCCATGTTAGTTTAAATTTAGTCACGTCATCCCAACAAAAGGCATCTTAACACCAGTCTTTGCTGCTTAATTGTTAGGTTTGGAGTCAAACTGTGCAGCACTCGAAAGATAATCACCTCCCTCGCTCCTCTTCCCACTGCCAAGAATGAATTTTGCACTCGACAAAACAACTTTAAACCATTAAGTCGTCAGTTTTCTAAGACTTTTTCTACCTATCGCATAGTTTCCATCACAGGTCTTTTAGTGTTCACTGCTGCAGCTTATCTGAGCTAAACAGAAGTCATGAAACTATTTGGCACAGTTTATGTCAACAGCTGCATATATGTTTAGCACGCGTGTCGTTCCATTCACAAGGCACACATAGGCTGTCGGGCAGGGAAGGGAAATGGTTAAAAACTGGGGGCGGGGGAAGTGTAGGAATTGATATCTGATGGGCACCAATTGCAGTTCATTTAACAGCCCTCTGACCATAAGTGCAAAGGATTTAAATTCAACTCTTACGACTGAAACCGATAAGACCGTAGACATAGGAGCAGAATTAGGCCATTCAATCTGCTCCACCATTCGATCATGGCTGATCTATTTCCCCCCTCAACCCCATACCTTCTCCCTGATATCTTTGACACCCTTACTAATCAAGAACCCTCAGCATACCAATCCAAACTGATACACTACACAATGCTGACAGAGTTCTGCACTGCCAACAATGCCTAGTCCTGATAATGCTTGAAATAGATCCTACAGTGCCATTTCAATGAAGAGCAGAAGAGTTATTTCCAACATCTTGGCCGGCAGGGTCCATACTGATAGAAATGTAGTCACTCAGGTGGCACAACGTCACAGCGGTAGAGTTGCTGCCTTACAACGCCAGAGACCTGGGTTCGATACTGACTACGGGTGCTGTCTGTACGGAGTGTGTACATTCCACCTGCGTGGGTTTTCTCCGGTTGCTCCAGTTTCCTACCACACTCCAAAAAAGTTCAGGTTTGCAGATTAATTGGCTTCAGAAAAATTGTAAAAAATGTCCCTGTAGGGACATAGGATGCTGTTAGTGTGCGGGGAAATCGCTGATCAACATGGACTCGGTGGGCCGAAGGGCCTGTTCCACCCTGTATCTCTAAACTAAACTTGTGTTGCAGAAAATGGCTCCCAGTCTACCTGCATGTTGAAATGGCCCATAACCACCGTGGCTACATGCCAATTTTAACTCTTGATTCAACTTGCACCCTATATCCAGGCTGCTGTTTGGGGGCCTGTAGATAACTCCCAGTAGGGTCTTTTTACCCTTACAATTCCTCAGTTCTATCCATACCGACTCTACATCTGATTCTAGGTCACCCCTTGTAAGGGACTAAATGTCATTCTTTACCAACAGAGCCCCTCTGCCCATCTTTTCGATAGGACGTATATCCCTGAATGTTCAATTCCCCGCCAGAGTCCTCTTGCAGCCATGTCTCTGTAATTCCCAGGACATCAGCCTAATTTTTAATTTTAAAAAAAACTTTGTGCATTCATATACAACACTTTAACTTCGTATTCTCCTCCCCTCTCACAACAGTCACTATTGGCCCTGACCTTACTCTTATCCCTTCTTGAACTTTCCTTCCCATTAATTCGGGAGTTTTTTGTAACTTTTCCTGTACTCACTTCCCCTTTAACTCCATCTCTATACTCCCAATTTGTCAACCCCTCCCCCCGCTATTTAGTTTAAACACCAGCTGCGAGAGAGTGACTGGAATACCAGCTATGCCACTCCGTTATCCAAATACTCATTTTTCTAGGTATGCCATGCCCTACCGGGATGGCACAGTGAACAAGGAGTTAAGAGCTGCTGCCTCATGAGATCCAGGTTTGATCCCAACATCAGTTGTGGTCTGTGTAGACGTCGCAGGGTCTTTCCGAGGCTGCCTCGGTTTTCCCGGGGTTTTCCGATTTCCCCAAAGACGTGTAGGGACAATTTTGCGAATTAAAATACTCCTTAGTGTCGGGCAATGGCAAAATGGAGTTGATATGCGCATAGGAGAGAGAATAAGTTGCCAGATGTCAGGAACTAGAGCGGGCAAACAGGACTAATGGGATTGTGTTAAAGAAGGAACTGCAGATGCTGGAGAATCGAGGGTTACACAAAAAGCTGGAGAAACTCAGCGGGTGCAGCAGCATCTAAGGAGCGAAGGAGATAGGCGACGTTTCGGGTCGAGACCCTTCTTCAGACGATTGCTCCTCTGGGATGAAAGAGTGCAGTACCTTCTTTTGTCATGTTATAACCAGCAGACTAAAATCACCATTTACATGTTGACTAGGGTTTAGTTTACTATAGGGCGCAAAGTGCTGGAGTAACTCAGCCGGTCAGGCAGCATCTCTGGGGAACATGGAAAGGTGACGTTTCAAGTTGAGACCCTTTATCAGACATGTCTTTATTTCTACAAGTTTAGTTTAGTTTTAGAGATACAGCATGGGAATGGGCCGCTACAGCTCACCGAGTCCTCCACCAACCTCCAAATCACACTAGTTCTGTGTTGTCCCTCTTTCCCATCCACCCCCTACACACTAGAGCCAGAGTCTTATTAGCCTACAAACATGCCCAATCTTTTGTGATGGAGGGAGGGGGGGGGGGGGGGGGGAGGGACCTCTCGGTCACAGATAGAATATGCAAACTCCACACAGACAGCACCCAAAGTCAGGATTGAACCTGGGATCTGACGCTGTGAGGCAGCAGCTCTACCAGCTGCACCTCTGTACCACCAGTTAGATACTTGCATCATCTGCAAGTCAAGAAAGTTGTACAACAAGCCGCTTGTATCTAGTGCTTGAAAAAGATTAGAATTGGCAAGCAAGATTTTTTTTGCGACATAGCACATTGCCACTGTGATACAGAGGTACAAAATACAAATAGCTGGTTCAAAAATTTTACTTTCACTAAAAATATACCCGTCTTGTTCCACAAAACTATAAATTGATGTAGCTGGCTGTCATTTGTACTTAATTCCCTCAACGTTTGCTTGCATTTGAATTAACCACCAAGAATAACTCATCTTTGTTCCACTCACACAAAATGCGAGAGCGCCTGTGATCAAAATTACTTATAAAGCAACTTCAAATTTGGCCAAATTGATGAGAACAAAGATCTTGCGCTTCTAACTGCATCAGTTTTTTTTTTAAAAAGATCCCTTACAAATAAAAAAACAATTTGCATTTTTGCTTGCCAGCGTTCACCCATCCAAGCGTGTACGTGCAAGCATTGCCCACGACCAAAAACAAACGGGTTGCAAATTTTTTTAAATGCAGAAAACTGATCATATTTGCGGAAACGGGTTCAAATGCAAAATCTATTTATGAGAGATAGTCGTACATTAACTCTGCAAAATACAACTTGAATCTGAAGAGACACAGTTCCCCGTGAAATGGGACGAACTCCATTAAATGCAACTTACATCAAAAACGTACCACATAATCGCCGCGGTTCCCCCACAGAGAGCCTCACATGGGTGACCAACAAGCAGGGAGGGTGCCAACCACGACCAGCTAATTGCACGCCGTGTACATTTCCAATCGCCCTCTGCTCTGCACAAACCCGGACACATTTAATATCGCGATTGAAACGCTGCGACGCTTTGTTTCTCCGGCCGCCGGATCCTGCGCTGCTACAAAGATAGATTTGCACAGCGGAAAGCAGCGCCCCTGCAGCATATATTTAAACAAATAAAAGCATGCACACACAGAAAAAAAAAAGAGATGAAACAGAGGCTCTTTCATCGTAACTCTATTGCTTACCATTTTGAAATGCGCCGTGCAATTCAGTGCTGGGTGGCTGGAGCATGTAGCAGAGCCCGGCAGAAGCTCAGCGGCACCATCTCCATGTTATTGCCCGGTCTGTGTTTCCCGGGCCGCCGCCTTGCAAAGACTCCCCCCTCTCCCTCAGCTCAGCTCAGCAGCTCCTGTCAATTTCCTGCAGACAAGATCTTTGCTTGCAGACGCCCCCGCTGCCTGCCTGCCTGCCTGCCCGCCCTCTCCGTCCCCGGGCCGGGGTGAGCGACAGCCGCCGTCCCCTATCAGACCCGGGGCTGGGGGAAGGTTCCATTTCAACGCGGCCACTGACCCAACAACTCGGCAATTAACTCTGCAAACTGCACGTTGCACCATTTTGCTGCCTCTCTGTTGTGATAATTTATTTCCAACTTCACACACATGCATCTCAACGAAGAACGAGAGGGGGCTGGATTAAGAGTCAAGAGCAAACATTATAGAGGAGCTATAATCCTTGGTCAAGAGTGTTTCGTAAGGATCATATGTCAGTGATAGGAACAGAATTAGGCCATTCGGCCCAAAGATTATAGAGGAGCTTGATTCGGCCCATCAAGTCTACTTCGCCACTCAATCATGCCTGATCTATATTAAGAACATTTTGAACGGAGACGAAGAAGAAACATTTCACCCAGAGAGTTGTGAATACGTAGAATTCTCTACAGTAGAATTCTACGTAGAATTCTCTCCAGTCTGAAGAAGGGTCTCGACCCGAAACGTCACCTATCTCCTTCGCTCCTTAGATGCTGCTGCACCCGCTGAGTTTCTCCAGCTTTTTGTGTAACCCACGTAGAATTCTCTGCCTCAGAGGGCAGTGGAGGCCAATGTTCTGGAATCTTTCAAGAGAGAGTTATCAAGATACAGTTATTTGTCACATGTACCAATTGGTACAGTGAAATGTGTGGTCGCCATACAGCCATACGAATAATAAAGGGCACAGAACACGATAGGCTTAAGACAGACATCCCCACACTGCGGGATCAAAGTTTCCCACTGTGAGGGAAGGCTCCAATATTCAGCCCCTGTGATCCTCCCGAATTCCCCCGCTGTCGCCGCTACGGGAGGCCCGATGTTCAGGCCCACTCCCCGGGGTGATGGAAGTCCGACTTCGGAACTGGAGGACATCTTCAGCGGCTTGGACATCCGAATCGGCCACCTGCTTCGCGGGTCCCGAAGTCCACAGGCCGCGCTGGACGGAGATTCAGAGCTCGCAGCCCTCGGCAAAGGGCCCCCGGACTCCGCGATGTTGAAGTCAGAGCCGCCCGCACTGGAAGCTCTACGGACCACAGCTCCGATACTGAAGCAGCAGGCCCAACACTCCGGAGCTTCCACGGCGATCCAGGTAAGCAACCGCCCGCTCCGCGATGTATCCAGCGCTGCGCCGCCACTGCGCCGCCGCTGCTGAAGATCTGGTCCGGGTCCCCGGCAGGAAAGGCCGCTCCAATCCAGGTGGTAGGCTGCGAGGAGGGAGGCGAGGACACGACTCGGAGAATAGCCACGTCCACACCAGGAAGTGACTGGGAAACGGTTTCCCCCTTACCCTATCCCCCTCCCCCACATAGAAAAGCTAAAGAAATCTACAAAACAAACTTTTAAAACTGACTAAAAATGTAAAAAAGACAGAAAAACAGACAGACTGTAGGCAGAGGCTGCTATCAATGTGGCACCCTAGTGGCCTAGATAGAGCTCTTAAAGATAGCGGAGTCAAGGGATATGGGGAGAAGGCAGGAATGGGGTACTGATTGTGGATGATCAGTCATGATCACAGTGAATGGCGGTGCTGGCTCGAATGGCCTACTCCTGCACCATTCAGTTGCCTGATTACAGCTGGGAAGTACCTGCCCCTGAAGCTGGAGGTATGAACTTTCATACTTCTGTACCTCTTGCCTGATGGAAGAGGGAGTGCGGGGTGAGACCGGTATTTTAAATGTCCAGGGACTCATGCTATTTGAAAAGGATATATAACCTTAAGAATGAAACTAAAACTGATTCTGCAATGAGGTAGAGAGACTGAAAGTTATAGAAAAGGTCAGGGGCGGCATGGTGGTGCAGCGGTAGAGTTGCTGCCTTACAGCGCTAGAGACCCGGGTTCAATCCTGACTACAGGTGTTGTCTGTATGGAGTTTGCATGTTCTCCCTTTGACAGTGTGGGTTTTCTCTGGGTGCTCGGGTTTCCTCCTACACTCCAAAGGCGTGCAGGTTTGTAGGTTAATTGGCTTTGGTAAGACTTATAAATTGTCCTCTAGTGTGTAGGATAATGCTAGTGTACAGGGTGATCGCTAGTCGACACGGACTCGGTGGGCCAAAGGGCCTGTTTCCACGCTGTATCTCTAAACTAAACTCAATTTAAAAGTATGTGGGCACCTGTCAATGATCTTTAAGAGATTTGGGAAGGTAAACATAGAGCTCATGTCATTAGTGAGCAAAACACTGCATCATAAACACAAGATTGTTTGTAACAAGCCCAACAAGGAATTCCTTTACTTAGAAATCAGTGATGATGTGGAGTTCTCCACCATATAGAATAATGGAGGTCAAAGGAAGAGATGGTTTTATAGGTCAACAGGGTAAGACTGAGGGACAACAATGTAGCTGGTAAAACTGCTGCCTCACAGCTCCAGCGACCCTGGTTCAATTCTGCCCTCGGGTGCTGTCTTTACGGAGATTGCGCATTCTCCCTGTGGCTGTGTAAGTTTCTTCATACTTCATTGATTGAAAGATACAGCATGGCAGCAGGCCCTTTGGCCCATCAGGTCTAAGCCAACCATCGATCACCTGATCACACTAGTTCTATATAATCCCACTTTTGCAGCTACACACTGGTGGCAATTTACAGAAGCCAATTAGTTTACAAACCTGCACGTCTTTGGGATGTAGGATGAAGCAGGAGCACCCAGAGGAAACCCACGGCGTCACAGGGAGAACGTGCAGACTCCACTGAGACAGCACCCAAGGTCAAGATCGAACATGGGTCTCTGGCGCTGTGAGGCAGCAGCTCTACCAGCTGCGCCACAGTGCTGCTCCAGTTTCCTCTCACATCCCAAAGACATGGATTAGAGAAGGTAGACAGAAACTGTTTTCCAGGGTGGAATAATATGCAACACTAGAGGGCAGAGCATTAGGTGAGAGGGGGAAAGTTTAATGGAGATATGCGGGGCAAGTTTTTTACACAGAGTGGTGGAGGCCTGGAACGCATTGCCAGGGGAGGTGGTGGAGGCAGATACCATAGTGGCATTTAAGAGACTTTTAGATAGGCACTTTGAAATGGAAAGAATAGAGGGATATGGATTATGTACAGACAGATGAGATCACTTTAACTTGGCATTGTGTTTGGCGCAAACATTATAGGCTAAAGGGCCTGTCCGTGTGCTGTACTGTTCAATGTTCTGCTGCAAATTGCTCTGAATGTGTGAATGGGTGAATCTGGGTGAATCAGTGATGGGAAAGTGGAGGGAATTAACTTGGATTGATGTAGGATTAATGCAAATGGGTGCTATGTGCTCAGCGTGAATTCAGTGGGCTGAAGGGCCTGTTTTTATGACTCTGAATCTTGAATGGAACAGACAGTGATGAAGTAACCAGAGAGGCACGTAGATCTACTGGGCCATGTAAATTAAAATCTCTGCCCTGTTTCTGTGCTGAAAAACTGTACGTGGGATTATTTCACTCACCTTCAATGGTGACGTATGTGTTTATGTATGTGTATATATATATATATATATATTAATATGTGTGTGTGTGTGTATACACGCGCTGATTATGTATTTACACACTTTATTATAGTATTTAAAGAGTACGATGATTACATATTCTGTTGTGCTGCTGCAAGAATTCTATTGTTCTATCTGGGACATATGACAATGAAACATTCTTGACTCTCTTGGCTCATCTGTTCACTGTACTAGAGTTCGCACCATTGATTTCTGACAGGGAAAGAGATACACAAGTAAAGGTGACGTGGGGAGAGAAAGTACAGATGGTTGTGCTGTTGAAAGTAGCTGCATAAATAGCTGTCGCCCTGTGTCACATGAAATGCGGTGAGCTAGAGCGCAGTGTGATATGTGTTTAGGTAGAGTGAGTTCACTGCTGAAGGCATGGTTTCTCATTACACTGTGACGTACTGCAAAGTCTGAAGAATCTCGACTGCACGTCTTTGGGATGTGGGAGGAAACGGAAGCACACAGAGGAAACCCGCGCCGTCACAGGGAGAACGTGCAAACTCCACACGGGCAGCACCCAAGGTCAGTTTCGAACCTGGGTCTCTGGTGTTGTGGGGCAGCAGCTCTACCAGCTGCAGTTCCTTGTATCTAGTCTCTTGTGTATTTTGTGGTTGCTCTCTGAACATTTTTGAGCTAAAAGGCATAAAATAGTAACGCTTGCATTGATATAGTTTCTTTCAGAATATCCCAGCATAATTTGTCACTGACAAAGTACTTACAGTATTTCCAATCCATTCAATATTGTAAAGGGAGGAAACAGAGCAGCTATTTTGAGCTCAGCAAGCTGCCTGGGACCGGTCCTCCACAGAAGCTGCCTAATCCACTAAATTACTCCAGCACTTTGTGTTCTATGTAAAGGGCCTGTCCTACAAGCATGCAACTCTATGCGATTAGCGCGACCTAACGTGGTCGCTTGAGCCGTCCGGCGTCGCGGGGCCGGTCCCACTTCGATCGCCGGAGCCGTGCGGAATTGTGCGGAGTTCGTCCCGACATCGCACGGGGCTCCGAAAAACTGACTATGTTAAAAAATTTTGCGCGGCAACGGCTTGTCGGCTCGCAGTCGCCTCGACACATTACACACCGCCCCGACATCGTGCCTCCGTGAACCTATCTGTTGGTGCCTCCGTGACCCTCTATGTGTGTGGCTCCGTGGCCCTCTGTGTGTGTGCCTTTGTGCCCCTCTCTGTGTGCCCCTCTCTGTCCTGGCGAACTTACCTTAGACTTCGCTCCAAGTTCGCCACACTTTGCGCCGCTTTGCGCCACTCACTCGACCTCCATGCGACCCCTGCTGCCGGTTTGGTCACGCTTGCCGCATGCAGGCGCATGCTGGTGGGAACGGCCCTGAACAGGGGATCACCCGACCTCCGCGCGGCCCCCGCTTCTAGTTTGATCGCGTTCACCGCATAGAGTTGCATGCTTGTAGGACAGGCCCTTAAGATTCCAGCAGCCACAGTTTCTTGTGTCTATGTTGACAGGGTGATAATGACCAGGTCATCAATGTTTTCGGCAAGGTTGAACAAGGGTTAAGTGTTGATCAAGGATTGAGTATTGAACTTGGAGTAAGAATTGAATAAGGTGTGAGTAATGGGCAAGGGGTAAGTATTGAACAAGGTGCTAGTGGTGATCAAGGGGTAAGTTGTAGCGGCACCTAGTGGTGGCTTGGCGAAATGCGAACCCTTGCTATTGGCTGGCGCCATCACGTGATTGTGTTTTCGCGGGCTTTTGTTCCTCAGACGACAGCGCTCCTCCAGTGTAGCAGGAGCTATTATATATTTGGCTGACCCAGCACGCGGTTTTCGAGTACTGCCTTTTATTTGTTAATTCCAAATAAAGATTTGTTTTACTCAACCTGCCCATCTCGCCAAAGTGGTGACCGCGCCAGTCCGATCGTGATTTCGGATCCCGACCATGAACACCGCCGAAAACCTCGACGCCCAGCTAAATCCTGGGCGGTACAGTCTCAAGTGTGGCTCACCTACATTGAGGCCCGATTTGAGCTCCGCAACATTGTCGCGGATGCCACTCGCTACTTTTATGTGGTTGGGGCGCTCAGTCAGGAGGTTGCCACCCGATTGCTGCATTACCTGCAAAATCCGCCAGTGTTCGGTAAGCATGAGGGTCTCACGGCTCTGCTGCTCCGCACTTTCGGGCTCAGTCATCGCGATCGTGCCGCCCGCCTTCTGCATATGGACGGCCTGAGTGATCATAAGCTGTCTGTGCTCATGAGTTCGTCTCATCTACAGCCAATTTTTACCATCGCTTCGTGCCGGCGGGAGCCCGGATCATGCGGCCTTTGTTTCAGTGCCGGGCCGGTAAGCCACGAGACCTCGTGTGGGACGCTGAGACCGCGGCTGCTTTCGACGGTGCTAAGGAGGCGCTGGCCAAGACCACCATGCTGGTGCACCCGCGGGCTGCTGCCCTACCCACCCTAACTGTGGGTGCCTCGGACACGGCTATCGGAGGGGTTGTGGAGCAGTTCATCGCTGGCTGCTGGCAGCCGCTTGCATTCTTCAGCCGTCACCTGCGCCCGCTGGAGCGGACCTACAGCGCTTTGGACCGGGAGCTCCTGGCCCTTTATTTGGCGGTCCGCCATTTCTGTTATTTTCTCGAGGGCAGGCCTTTCATGGCCTACACTGACCACAAGCCCCTGACGTTCGCCTTTACCAAGGTGTCCGACCCCCTGGTCAGCTCGGCAATAACGGCACCTGGCGTTTGTGTCGGAGTTCCCCACCGATGTCCAGCAGGCAAGCTGAACCTGGTCGCGGACGCTTTGTCTCGCCCTGCAGTCCCGGCCGTGTTGTCTGTGGACCCAGGCACGGACTCTTTGGGGCTGGCTGCTGCGCAGCGTGAGGGTGGTGAGATGGGCGCTTATGGGACTGCAGCCTCGGGATTAGTATTGGCCAATGTCCCGTTCAGTCCCGCAGGTGTGTTGGTCCTCTGCGATGTTTCCATCGGGAGGCCGCGCCCTAACGTCCCCGTGGGTTGGCGGTGGCGTGGTTTCGACGCTGTCCACGGTCTGGCCCATCCTTCCATCCTGGCGACTTCTGCGTTAGTGACGGACAAGTTTGTCTGGCTGGGGCTTCGTAAACAGGTTGCGGTCTGGGCCAGAGCCTGTATTCCCTGTCAGAAAAATCCAGCGGCATGTGCGAGCGCCACTGCAGGATTTTGTGGTTCTCCCTCGCCGGTTCCAGCACACACACGTTGATTTGGTGGGTCCGCTGCCGACGTCTCGCGGTGCCACCCACCTGCTGACCATCGTGGATCATTCACGAGGTGGCCAGAGGCCGTTCCACTCGCTGACACCTCCGCCGCGTCTTGTGCTCGGGCCCTCGCGGCCCACTGGATAGCTCGTGTTGGCGTGCCTGCGGACATCTCCACTGACCGTGGGGCTCAGTTTGCTTCAGCTTTGTGGTCAGCTTTGGCACAGCTGTATGGGACGCAGCTGCATCACACCACCGCCTATCACCCTCAGGCCAACGGGTTGGTGGAGCGCTTCCATCGGCATTTGAAGTCGGCGCTGAAGGCGCGGCTTATGGGCCCGGACTGGGTGGACCAGTTGCCTCGGGTGTTGCTGGGTATTCACACGGCCCCAAACGCGGTCTTGGACACGTCGTTCGCCCAGCTCGTGTACGGCTCCCGCTGTGGGTGCCTGGGGACTTCCTTCCTGCATCTCGGGGGCTGCAGGAACCCACTTTGTCAGTGTTGGCGAACCTCCGGGAGAAAGTGGGCGGTCTGGCCCCCATCCCAACCTCTCGACATGGGGTTGCTCCGGTATATGTGCCGCCGGAGCTTAAAGACTGTCTATTTGTGTTTCTCCGCAGGGACTCGCTGCAGCGGACTTTTATGAGGGTCCTTTCTGGGTGTTGGGCCCCGGCGTCGCAACTTTTCTCTTGGATGTCAGGGGTCAGGAGGAGATCGTTTCGGTGGCTCGCCTCAAGCCCGCCCACCTGGATATCGATAGCCCGGTGGTGGTGGCTCAACCCTGGCGCAGAGCTCGTCCACTGGCTGTTCCGGTTGCACCTGTTGTGCCTGTTTCCCCTGTGACTTTGCCGATTGATGGCTCTGTTTCGCCAGTACCGCCGATTGTGCCTCTTCCTCTTGTTTACACTTAGTCCGGTCGCCTAATTCGGCCTCCCGCTTGGTTCCTTACCTCGGGTTCTGGGGGGGGGGGGGGGGGTCCTGTAGCGGCACCTAGTGGTGGCTTGATGAAATGCGAACCCTCGCTATTGGCTGGCTATCGGTTTTCAAGTACTGCCTTTTGTTTGTTAATTCCAAATTAAAATTCGTTTTATTCAACCTGCCTGTCTCGCCAAAAAGTATTGAACATGAGGTAAGTGTTGAACGAGGAGGAAGTATTGAACAGGGAAACCATGGTTTCTTCTTGGTAATGGTGTCACTTAACTCCACCTGTGAGAACATACATGAGATAACATCACGTAAATGGAACTGCAGGTGCAGGTTTACAGCTACTCCAGCGATTGTATCATATTTTTAACCGCATGTAAAAGATTGCACTTCCAACAGGTATCATTCGTCAGGCACCGCAGCAGCAAACTTCGATCTTGCACTCGAGACTTGTGCAGGACACGAACCCACCACTTCCTTGTTCAGAGGTAAGAGCACTAGCCACTGGGACGCACCTGATACCGTCAGGCTTCACAAACTTGCCTAACAGTTCTTGCTGTATAATCTAATTTTAAACAGTAGCACTGAGGCGCTGAGTTTATACGTTCTCCCTGTGATCGGGTGGGTTTTCTCCAGTTGCTCCGGTCTCCTCCCACACGCCAAAGACGTGCAGGTTTGTAGGTTAATTGGCTTTGGTCAATTGTCCCTAGTGTGTAGAATGGTGCGAATGTACGAGGTGCTGGATGAACAGTGCGGGACTCGGTCGGCCAAAGGGCCTGTTTGTCTAAAGTTTAAACAAATATTCTGGAATGTGTTTGTCATAAGTCTGCAACTGAAGAAGGGTCTCGACCCGAAACGTCGCCTATCTCCTTCGCTCCTTAGATGCTGCTGCACCCGCTGAGTTTCTCCAGCTTTTTGTGTAACCCTCGATTTTCCAGCATCTGCAGTTCCTTCTTTAAAACTAAGGATCCCAGTTAGTTCCTCAATGCAGGAATTGTTTTCTGTATCGCTGTTTTGCACTCTCTGTTCTAGTATTACCCTCCTCTACACCTCACTCCTCCCACCCGACTACAAAGTACACATTGTTGTGTCTCCTTTACATGTCCACGCATGTGAAAGCTGCAAGGAGTGACTGAGTCACAGAGCTGGGTGGGAATATTTCGTTTAGTTTAGAGGTACAGCATGGAAGCAGGCCCTTCGGTCCACCAAGTCCGCACCGACCAGCGATCACCCGGACATCCTTTTAAACCCTACATTCCAGGAACAATTTACTGAATCTAATTAACCCACAAACCTGCACGTCCTTGGGATGTGGGAGGAAACTGAAGCACTGTGGATGTCTCGACTGTAATCGTGCATTGTCTTTCCGCTGACTGATTAGCACGCAACAAAAGCTTTTGACCATACCTTGGTACAGGTGGCAATAAACCATACTTCAAACTTCACCCAGAGAAAACTCACGCGGTCACAGGGAGAGTGTGCAAACGTCCACAATATCAGGAGGTATTAGAAGAGCTGAGGCAGTGGTAGGGTCATTACACCATCACCGTGCTCACTGGGACTATAAGCAGTGCGGAAAAATAAATCAAGAACTCTGGCCTCAATGTTGAACTCAAAGATGACACAACTCATCCACGACATTCATGGGTTTTTAAATGTCACTGCTCCCCCCCTGTCTCTGTCCTGCAGGAACACTGATGCAAAGGCAGATCTGGAAAAGATTTTAATCCGAGAGCTGTTTCTACAAGTTAGTGAGAAGGTACAGGTTGTTCCAGTGATCGTCAGTATAGATACACACATATTTCCCTATGAGTCTCTGTGACTCAGCTACAAAACATGCGTGGAGCTCGTTTTCTCAGAGGGACTCGGGATAGATTGTTAAAGGGCCAGAAAGAAGTTGTGCGCCAGAAAGAAAGAAAGTAACTCTCACAGTAGGTGAAGCAAGCAGGGCAGAGAAATAGCAGAAACGTTGTGGAATGTGCTGTAGCAGCGGAAAGGGTGCAGAGACAAAGCGTGCAGATACAGTAACTGGGGTGGCATGGTGACGCAGCGGTAGAGTTGTTGCCTTACAGCGCCAGAGACCCGGGTTCCATACTGACTATGGGTCCTGTCTGTACGGAGTTAGTACGTTCTCCCTGTGACCACGTGGATTTTCTCCGGGTGCTCCGGTTTCCACCCACACTCCAAAGACGTGCGGGTTTGTAGGTTAACTGACATCTGCAAATTGTCCCTTGTGTGGGGGATAGAACTGGTGCTCAGGGTGATCGCTGGTCGACACGGACTCATGGACATATTTCTCCAAAATAAGAGGAAATTATTACAATTATAGATCTGGGTAAAGAGACAGGGGTGAGGGCTGGGGTCAGACAGGGGCAGAGGGGTGGGGAGATTCCCAGGGTGCTACTGGAGGAGGTGATGGCAGGCGCGAGAGCAAGAGAGGGTACCAGGATCTTACCTTCCTGGTTCTCGAGATCGACTGCGGGAGGCACCTCTGGGGTAAAAAATGTTGCAGGTGGCCGGCCGGCCGGCCGGGTGAAGAGAGGGGCGACGGTTTGCTGGACGATCTGGATGGAGGCGATGGCTGGAGGCTCTGCTGCAGCCTGGGGCTCGCCTGGATCGGGCACCGCTCCAGGAGTCCGAACACGCGGACCGGACTGGACTTTGGGAATGGCGACAAATCCAGGCGACTCTTGCATACAGTCTCAGTGGAATGTTTCTATGCACTTTGTACTAATCCGGGATTGTGCTTGGGTATGCAAGAAACAAATTTCACTGCACATCTGTACATGAGATAATTATGAACCACTGACCATTTGCTGACTCAGAAACTTGTGGGTTTTAAGTCCGGGATCAGCTGCTTCACCACAAATAAATCCTGATGGCTGATGGCGCAATATTGAGGGTAGTCGATCCTCTCAGATATTCTCGACCCGAAACGTCGCCTATCTCCTTCGCTCCTTAGATGCTGCTGCACCCGCTGAGTTTCTCCAGCTTTTTGTGTAACCCCCTACACTGCCTTCACACTAGAATATGAAAATAACCTAGTGCACTGTTGAAGAAGAGTGGAGTTATCTTAAACGTCCAGGCTAATATTAATCTTCGGGCAACAATATAAGAGATGATATGTAACAATAAGGACCTGGAGGAACTCAGCGGGTCAGGCAGCTTCTCTGGAGAAAATGGATAGGTGACTCTTCGCGATAGGGATCCTTCTTCAGACTGATTATAGGATCCAGACCTGAGGCATCACCTATCTATTTTTTCTAGAGATGGCAGGACCCTACAATGAGTCCGAAGAAGGTGTTCCCAACCCAAAATGTCACCGATCCATTTTCTCCAGAAATGCCGCCTGACCCACTGAATTACTCCAGCATTATGTGTCTATCGTTAATATATAAACAAACTGATATATTTAACCAAAACTACAAATAACAAAAATATTTTAAAAAAACGAACAGACTGCCGGCAGGGCTGGCCATCTCCCCTGGTGGTAAACATGCAGGAATTAAGCCCCATTTTACACTTTCAGTACTTCGTGCAAGGCGTGATCCGAATCAACAGGCCAATCACAGGACAGCACGGTGGTGCAGCGGTAGAGTTGCTGCCTTATAGCCCAGAGACCCGGGTTCTATCCGCTCGTCGAGTGCTGTCTGTACGGAGTTCGTACATTCTCCCTGTGACCGTGTGGGTTTTCTCCAGTTTCCATCCACACTCCAACGACACACACACATGTAGGTTTATTGGCTCTGTAAAAGTTTACCTAGCCTGTAGCAATGGTGATTACAGTGATCAGTGGTCGGTGTGGGCCGAAGGGCCTGTTTCCCCGCTGTATCTCTAAACTAAGCTAAACTAAACGAAACATATTTCGCTTGGCAGCTTGCAACTCAGTGGCATGAGTATTGATTTTGCTAATTTCAAGTAACTCCAGCATTCCCCCTCTCTCTCTCTCTGCCCCTCCCCCACCCTAGTCATCCTGCCAGTTCCACTGTTCACATCCCTTCACATTATCACCTCTTCCACAGCCAACAATGGACCACTGTGGGCTCCACCTTTCCTTGGTCATCGATTGCTTTGTGGCTCTGATTTGTTCAGTACATTTTCATATCTCTAGTTTCCTTCCCCCCCCATAATTCTCAGTCTGAAGAAGGGTCTTGACCTAAAACGTCACCTGTTCCTTTTCCCCAGAGGTACTGTCTGACCCACTGAGTTACTCTAGTATGTTGTGTCTATCTTTGGTGTTAAATTAAACAGAACACATACACTAAACCCAAAGCAGACTTGGTGCAGACCAGCGTCCAGATATAGAGCTCATTGTCCCAACATTTACCTCGGTCTTTCTCCCTGCACTGTGGCAGCTCAGCTCCATGACACAAACTCATCTACAGTTCCAAATGGAAAACGGTTCAACTTTTGCGACCTCTGCCCCAGAATCTCACATAAACCTGGCGCAGCGGTGGAGTTGCTGCCTTACAGCGTGAGCAGTGCGGAGACACGGGTTCGACCCAGACTACGGGTGCTGTCTGTCTGGAGTTTATACGTTCTCCCCGTGACCGCGTGGGTTTTCTCTGCGATCTTCGGTTTCCTCCCACACTCTAAAGACGTACAGGTTTGTAGGTTAATTGGCTTGGTAAATGTAAAAATCGTCCTTAGAGTGTATACATTAGTGTTAATATGCAGGGAACGCTGGTAGGCACGGACCTGGTGGGCCGAAGGGCCTGTTTCTGCGCTGTATCTCTGAACTAAACAAAACTAAACAGTGGTGGAACCGCAGAGAAGAGTTGATGCTTGCATTTACACACATGTTCACATGCTCAGCTTGAATTCACCGTCAACTCACTCACAGGCATCTGTAACATCTATAACTTTGCTAATGGACTCATTTCATGGAACACATAACATGAGCAAAATATATTATTTCATCAAAGACCACAAAATAACAGTTTAAAGATTTGCTTCAATAATGAGAGAAGATCTTCAGATAAGATAACGGTTCTCAAAAACATGAAATGAGAAGGGCAAGATGTTCTTAAATGGAGCATTGTGTTCAGTCTTGGTCACCGTGCTACAGAAAAGATGCTATTAAGCTGGATGTGCAGGAAAGATTTACAAGGATATTGCCAGGACTCACGGCACGGCACGTTCCTAAATAATAGGGGCAGAATTATGCCATTCAGCCCATCGAGTCTACTCCGCCATTCAATCATGGCTGATCTATCTCTCCCTCTCAACCCCATTCTCCTGCCTTCTCCCCATAACCCCTCACATCGGTACAAATCAAGAATCTATCTATCTCTGCCTTAAAAATATCCTTAAAAAAAGGTAGGGCAGGCTAGGACTTTAATCTTTGGAATGTGGGAGACTGAGGGGTGATCTTGCAGAGGTGTATGAAATCATGAGGGCCATAGACTGCACAAATGCACACAGTCTTTTTCCCAGGGTTGGGGAATTAATAATTAGAGGGCATAGGTTGAAGACGAGAGGGGAAGGATTTAACAGAAACCTAAGAAGCAACTTTCTCACACAGATGGTTCATTTCTCAAACAAGCTGCCAGAGGAAGTGGTTGAGACAAGCACAATAATTACATTTAAAACGTATTTGGATATGTGCATGGATAGGAAAATTTTGAAAGGCTATGTGTCTAATGTGGGAAATGGGACTAGTTTAGATGGGCATCTTTGTTGGCATGGACAAGATGGGCCGAAGGGCCTTTTTCCGTGCTGTGTGACTCTGATACTATCAAAAGCAGCTTTACATGCAACAACGACTGCAGCATATATTTTCCCTCCTTGATTGTAAAAACTCAGATAATTTTTGTAAGATAGTTAGATTTAGTTTTAGTTTTTAGCGATCCAGTGTGGGAACAGGCCTTTCGGCCCAACCGAGTCTGCACCATGTGGCTGCTGGTGGGAGACTGCTGCGCAACTGGGCTCGTGTCAAAGTGACTACATTGCAAAAGTACTTCAGTGGCTTAGAAGTCTTTGGGAAATCCGAAACCGTGTTGGAAAAGTGCTAGTCGTTCTTGTTTTACTCCTCCAGCCAGGACTCAGCGTTCAGCACCAGGATTGGCCAGGGAAAGATCACTTGGAGCAGCCACATCATTTGACGCAGGGAATTTTGTGCTATTTTGTACTATACCCATAGCCTATACCTGATTTCACTCAGATAGGCACAGATACAAAATAAAACAACTTGTGGATCAGTGTTGAGTCTATCAAATAAGTCAGGTTATTATAGGCCTTATCGATGCACATTGATCACAGTCTGAGCAAACCCAAACTGCTTCAATGATACATAGTAACTATAGCATTTTTATAGCCTCATGACACAATGGTTACTTGTGTTGAAATAAATCAATTCCATCTTTGTCTTTCCCCAGAGTTAACTTTAATACATTTCTTGTTGTTTTCAAAATCTCTCTCCCATATATCTAACAAATAGATACTATATATGTCAATATCCATGTCGGGAGAATTGATGGGGTCTACTTATTCAAATAGTTTGTTCATTAACCTTTGGGATACTTGCCTGCTAAACACAGTGACAAAGAGCAGCTGTAATCTCAGGATTGCAACAGATAAGAAACCTAGACACAACTGCGAAGAACTGTTCCTCCTTTCAATAGATAAGGAAGCCTGCTTTTCAGCAGAATGTTTTATTTTTAGCTATGTTAACCACATTCTATGTTGGCCATTTTACCTATCACGCTTCCTCAATATGTGAGTTCTAGGGTTAACTATATTATAACCTGCTCATCTTCCTTGCAATTCTCAAAACTGCAGACAACGCACACTGACCCTGAAAAGGAGAACATCCCATCACTGTGAGGAATTAAATGTGCAGTATTATAGTATTGGGTGTAATGGATAGGGAACAGATTGGCAGACTGGAGATAAAGAGCTGGTATAAAGGGGCAATTTTCATAAAGGAAGGCAGTGATTACTATGGCATCATGGGTGTTCAGTGCTTGTATCACAGTGATTCATTGTGTATATTCATGTATTTCTACTGGTTAACCCATCCATTTACTCTATGAATGTCTCTTGATAATGGAATGCTACTATGTAGATTGTCAATGTTGCTGTGGATAAACTTGGACATGAAGATTTCTATCCAGCTTTTCATTGCTCTATTCCAGGTTGTTATTATCAAAGACAGCAACCGCTTTGTCATCTCAGATCTGCTTCCTGTGATATCCCACCCTGCTAATTTGGGGCTCATTATCCATATTGATTTGTTGCTGAGTCAATGTTCTAAACAGGCCAATTCTTTGCTCTCAGTTCCATTTCAATGTAGCTTCCATTTATATGGAAGCTGTTCCATTTACAGGCACATATTTTTGTCAATATACCTTCCAAAGCAAGAATATTATCAAGTTTGGTTCTTGGTCAGTGAGGAGATAATCTAGTAGATAATCTAGTACCCTTCTAGTAGAGACACAAGGAACTGCAGGTGATGGTTTACAAAAGAAGGCACAAAGTGCTGGAGTAACTCAATGGGTCAGGCAGCACCTCTGGAGGACATGGACAGGTGACGTTTTGGATCTGGATTGATTGTGGTTGTGGGGAGAAAGCGGGAAGAGAAGTGGGGGCGGGATAAAGTCCGGCAGGTGATACCGAAGATAGACACAAAATGCCGGAGTAACTCAGCGGGCCAGACAGCATCTCATAGAGTCATACAGTATGGAAACAGGCCCTTTGGCCCAACTTGCCCACACCGACCAACATGGCCCATCTACACTAGTCGCACCTGCCTGCGTTTGACCCATATCCCTTAAACCTATCCTATCCTTGTACCTGTCTAAATGTTTCTTAAACATTGCGGTAGTACCTGCCTCAACTACCTCTTCCAGCACCTTGTTCCATACACCACCACCCTTTGTGTAAAAAAGTTACCCCTCAGGTTCCCATTAAATCATTCCCCCTTCACCTTAAACCTATGTCCTCTGCTTCTCAATTTCCCTGTTCTGGGCAAAAGATTCTGTGCATTTACCCACTCTATTCCTTTCATAATTTTGCACATTTCTATAAGATCACCCCTTATCCTCCTGTGCTCCAAGGAATAAAGCCCTAGCCTGCTCAACCTCTCCCTGTAGCTCAGTCCCTCGATTCCTGGCAACTCCCCCGAACCCTTTCAAACTTGACAACAACTTTCCTATAACATTAGTTTAGTTAGGTTTAATTTAGAGTTACAGCATGGGAGCATGCTCTTCAGCCCACCAGGTTTACCCTGACCAGCAATCACCAAGACACTAGCTCTATCCTACACACTAGGGACAATTTACAGAAGCCAATTAACCTACACAATTCTGCACAATCCTGCACAACTGGGAAAACCCACGCAGTCACAGGGAGAACATACAAAATCCATACAGACAGCACCCATAGTCAGGAACGAACACGGGTGTCTGGCACTGTAAGGCAGCAACTCTACTGATGATCCACCGTGCATCTCTGGAGAGAAGGAACAGGTGATGTTTCAGGTTGAAAGGATTCTTCAGGTGATAGGTCCCTGTGGTCTCCTGGGGAACCCGAGAGTCTTGTCAACCCTGGTTATGTTATGCATTCTATGGCATTGCAAAGCGGTTTATATGTTGCATTGAGATAAACACCCCAGTCTTAATTTAAATACAATGCCATATGTTTCCTCAGGAATGACAGGACGATGAATAAGACCACTGCGGTACTTTATAAAAGAAGATTTATTTCAATGGTACAAATGGGATACCTTAGTTTATTTCATAATTGTGGATAAGTGGAATCCTTAATTTACAAAATGGAAAGCATTCCTCGAGAATGTTTCATGAAATTGAATAAAACAAAAATGCTTAAAGAAATGTAACATAGATGCATTGGTACAACATAGTCTAATGAGTAGAGATTAAGGCATTACTTATAGTAAAGAAAAAAATAGCTTTGTAAATCAAAGACACATACCTCAAGGAGTCATTGGCATTATAGTGAAAATGTACAATATTTAAATTGAGGAATATTTGCAGTTGTAAACCTGCAAACTTCATGTTCTGAAATTAATGGCCTCAAATGCAAAGATTTTTTGCAGGAGAAACCAGAATAAAAATAGTAAAGACTGGAAAGTGCTTCAGGTTCCCACCTCTAGAGAAGATACAATGTCAACACCAGCTGAAGGATTTCCGTTGGATTTGCAAGAATGGACCCAGTGGGCTGGTTTGGGTGGTGGCCGGTGGTTGATGGGAGAATGAAAGGAAGGGGAAGGTCATGATGTGGACTAACAAAATAATAAAAATGAAAGGTTAAAATGGACACAAAGTGCTGGAGTAACTCGACGTGTCTGGCAGCATCTCTGGAGATCATGGATACGTGGTGTGTTGGGTTGGGACTCTCCATAAGACTGGAGTCTCCACACCTAGACACCCATATTGATCTGTAAGAGCTCTATTCTCCCCTCAGTTGCTCTTTCGACCTTATTCTACTTGTAGAGTCTCCAATAGAGTCATACAGCACAACTTGCTGATGCTAAACAAGATGCCCCATCTACACGTCTCACCTGCCGCAGTTTGGCGCATATCTCTCTAAATGTTCCCTACCTATTTATCTGTCCAAATGTCTCATATCCTCTTTTAGCCCTCCTGATTTCACTCTTGTGTACTTCTACACAGCCGAAATTCCTCAATGGATTCAAGTGATCCCAGATACCTAAACCTGACTTATACCTCGTGTTTTTTGAACAGAGCCTCAATATCTCTTGTCATCCAAAGTTCCCTACTTCTGTCTGCCTTGCTCCTCACTAACACTATTATGCTGGCCCTGAACTCTCCCAATTTCACGTTTAAAACCCTTACATTTACAATATTTCCCTTTATCTGCAAATAGCCTCTCACAATTAAGTTTTGAAAATTTCTGTCTAAACCATTTTAATTGGCCTTGCCTCAGTTTAGGACTTCAACTTTTGGAACAGTCCTATCCTTTACTGTATTTATTTTAACGTTAATAAAATTATGGTGTATGTATTATATAAGACATAGGTGAGGCCACGTTTAGATAATTGTGTTCAGTTTTGGTCACCATGTTATATGTAAGATGTTGTCCAGCTGGAAAGGGTGCAGAGAAGATTTACAATGTAATTGTAAGGACTGGAGGGTTTGAGCTACAGGGAGAGGTTGAGCAGGCTGGGACTCCTAGGAACACCGGCCAATGAGGGGTGGTCTTATAGAGGTGTACAAAATCATGAGAGGAATAGATCCAGTAAACGCTCAGAGTCTCTTGCCCAAAGTAGAGTAATCGAGAACCAGAGGACATAGGCTTAATGTGAGGGTATAAAAATGTAATAGGAACCTGAGGGGTAACTTTTTTATGCAAAGGGTGGTGGGTGTATGGAACGACCTGCTGGGGAAGGTCTTTGAGGCTGGTACCATCGCAATGTTTAAGAAGCATTTAGACAGGTACAGTGGTAGGACATTATCGTATTGCAATTCCTGCAGCAATTCTGGATTGTCATCATTAAGGGGCATCCTTGCATTTCTTGGTTGTGGCAAATTAAAGAATTCCATTGTTTTATTGTAATTCTCAATCCTCTGGACTCACTGAAGAATTTGTGCAAAACATTTTTTTGAGGTGGAGGTTGTCGGGTTATTGTGGGGGGATGGCTTCAGGTGGGGGCTCTCGTGGGCTGATGAGGGAGGGGGGTGTCCTGTAGCGGGTGATGGGGGCGGCTTCAGGAGGGGGAGCATCCTAAAGCCAGGCGGAGGGCAGCGTCTTGAGGTGGGGAATGTCAGTGGGGGGGGGGGGGGGGGGGTCGGTGAGCGACCTACTCATGGCCTCTGGACTCACTCACTGCCTTGGGACTAACTCATGGTCTCTGGACTGACTGACTGACTCACTCCTGGCCTCTGGACTGACAGACTGAATCACGGCTTGTGGACTGACTGACTTATGCCCCACTTCTGGAGTCACGTCCGACTTTTGTAAACTGAAAACTGTAACATCCACATTGAGGAACAGCTTCTTCCTGACAGCCACCAGGCTATTAAACATAACAAATAAGCTCTGAACTACGAAAGACTATATTATTTGTACTGTTTGTTATTTGTTATCACACGCACACCCTCCACCTCACACAGACAGACTCACACAGACAGACTCACACAGCCAGACTCACACAGACACACTCACACAGACACACTCACACTTCAGTCCGGAAGTGGTTGCGCTGACTGGCAGCTAATTTTGTTTTATTAGGTTGTGTATGTGGGGGCGGTGGGGGGGAGAAACAGAGTTTTAGTCTCACCCTTTGGGGGGATGCGTGTCTTCTGTCACCATCTGTGCTGACGCCTAATGGCGGAGCTGTGGCGGCGGTCCAGCTTAGAGCTGCGGTGCTCCAGCGGCGGCGGCGGCCTGGATCGCCTCAGCGCAGAAGGAGAACTAGGAGGGATGAAGACAATGATTTAAGACTTTTGCCTTCCACCACAGTGAGGAGGTGCCTGGTGAACTCATTGTGGTGGATGTTGGATATGTGTTTATTGTGTGTTTGGTTTTGTTTTTTTTAATTACATGTTATGACTGTATGGTAACAATTTCGTTCAGACCGAAAGGTCTGAATGACAATAAAGGAATCTAATCTAATCGAAACTCACACAGACAGACACTCACTCACACACAGACACACGGAGACACAGAGACACACACACACACACACACAGACACAGACTCATGCACAGAGACACACACACAGATTTACACACAGAGACTCTCAGACACACGCACACACACACACACAGACACACAATGAACTGCAGGTAAGCACTTGCCATTGTTTCCAGTGTAGCGGGCCCGTTAAAAACCGCCGAAATGGTCAATTTCTGTTCTGTAAATAATTATGGAAATCGGGTTAAGCGCGAGAGACATTTATACTACTTCAGAATTCCAAAAGTGAGAAGAAATGATGGTAGATAGAAGCGAGAGCTGAACGGACAACAACAGGTAAAATGATTGGCAGACATTGGCCGTGCAGAAATCGAGATTGAATATATTGTGAATTATCGCGTTTGCTCACTGCATTTCATCAACAGTAAGGCATTATATCTGTTTTTTCTTGATTCCTTTGACATCTAGAAAGTTTCAGAAGTGATAAATCTGGCTGTAAAATGTTAAAATCGCCCATGGTTCTCAAGTGGGTTTTTGCATAAAAAAAGAAAACGCCTCTGAAGCAAAATTTATCAATAAAATAATCGCAAACCGTACGTGGGATTTGAATTACATTTTACTCCGATGCAAGCCATGGAATGGCATAATTGTTAGCTGTTAATTGGACATAATCAACCTCAGCAAATTGACAATATCCTATTGAAAGGGAGTGGGTGTTTAAGCTGTCAGGACATTTTATGATTTCCCAAAATATACATCTCAATAGCATAATGATAGAAGACTTAGTTTTCCACACACCACTCGTAAGTCTGGAGATTTTTTAAATGATAAATTTAGCTTCAGAAGCGTTTTCCTTTTGCATGTAAAACCCCACTTCAGAACCATGGGCAATTTTAAAATTTTACAGCCAGATTTATCACTTCTGAAACTTTTTAGATACCAAAGGAATCAAGAAAAAACACAAATAATGCCTTACTGTTGATGAAATGCAGTGAGCAAACGGGATAATTCCCAATATTTTCAATCTCGATATCTGCACGGCCAATGTTCGCCAAGCACTTTAGCTGTTGTTGTCCCTTCAGCTCTCATTGCTCTTTACCTTCATTTCTCTTCACTTTTGGAATTCTGAAGTAGGATAGATGTCTCTCACGGTTACCCCGACTTCCACAATTATTTACAGTGCAAAAAAAATCACAATTTTGGCAGTTTTTAACAGGTAGGAAATTACGCGTTTCATGTATTAACAACATATACCGGAAGCTGCGATGTCCTCCAGATGGATTGAGCGGCTCCGTGCGTCAAGGCCTTTGACCCGGTGACCTTACATGCAATCCCCCTATACACACACAGACTCTCAAACACACACTCTCACACACAAACACAGACACACCCACACCACACACTGACTCACATCCTCTGACACACACACAGACTCACACAGACACACACACAGACTCGCACACACACACTCACTCACACAGACACACACACAGACACACTCATTCACACACACACACACACACACACAGGCTGCTGCTGAAGCAAAAACATGCTTTAAATAACGTCCAACAAACACACTCACCATAGACAGAGCAGTCAGTTATCTTGAATTATTCAATGGCGTCTGCACTCGGCGCCATCTTGACGTCTCGCTTCTTGCCATGAACCGGAAATGACGCACTCAGCGCCAGCATGCCACTAACCGGAAATGACGTCATCAGCGCCATCTTACAACTAAGCGGAAGTCATGGAATGAGTGCCAATTTTGCAATTAAACACAGTCCTGATCTAATAAAACGTTTATTCACACTTTATCCATCCGAAAACTGTTGCAACGATTTTAAAAGCCAAGCCAATTTGGCGAACACTTTGCAAACAACCAACACATTTTCTGAAGAGTCTTTAAAATCCAAGCCAAGTTGGCAAACACTTTACAACCACATCGAGGGGACTCACCGTGGAGTAGACGTGCGTTCAGTGTTATTCGCAGCTCAGAGAGCCGTGACCCTCTCGCTTCCTCCGTCTCGCAGAGACTGGGTGAGGCACGACACTTCCAGGTTTTATAGTCCCTCCCCCCTGCCACCAGCGGGGGCAGCAGAGAGAATGGCAACATTTTTTAAAACATTAATAACTCTGATTTTTCATCGATGAGAAAAATTCTCTAATCCAATCTGGCGGACGGGGACTCTAAGCGAGGTGGCCAAAAATGACGGCTGTAAGTGGCGGCGTTATTTCGGAAATCACTAAACAGAAAGTCGAAAGCAGTCAAGATCTTAGTTTTAGTCCCAACGTAGGCAGGTGGGACTAGTGTAGCTGGGGCATGTTGTTCGGTGTGGGCCAGTTTCCACACACTATGACTCTATGGTCACTTCTGAACCCAAAGTGTTCCCTCACTCCACTTCAGTCATCTGTCCTGACTTATTTCCCAGCAGGAAGTAGCGGCTCAATCAGCTGCGACACATGGTTAGATTGGTGGTGATAATGGTTGTGGCCCCTCATACACACCCTACAAATGCAGCAGAGAAATAGTATGTGTAGGAAGGAACTTCAGATGCTGGTTTATACCGAAGATAGACATAAAATGCTGGAATAACACAGCGGGACAGGCAGCATCTTTGGAAAGGAGTGGGCGTTCCTTCTCTTCTCTCCAGAGATGCTGCCTGTCCCGCTGAGTTACTCCAGCATTTTGTGTCTATCTGTAGAGCTATAGTACTTTATTCTTGTCACATGTGCCAGCGGCTGTTCATAGTAGTCAGGCAGCCATTCTTCTTGTGGTCTGCGTGGTCAACCTCACCATCATGCTTGGTCAAGGACAGTGGAGGATGAGGAAAAGAAGAGGCAGCCTCAGTAGCCCCATTTCTTCCCTGGCTGTGAGATCTCATCCCATTTCAGTAACGACAACCCTAATCGCTCATCTAGCAGTTGTTGAAACCTGTGTACTTAGAGTTGCGGAACCCACTGCCCATTAATCATGAGAGTCAATACTCAAGAGTGTTCAATTGTCATATGTACTGAAAACAGAATAATTACATTCTTACTTGCAGCAGCGTATGGGGTCTGTGAACACAGCACTCACATGATGATACAATAAACAAATTCAATAAATTAAACAAAAACAATATTAGTGCAACACAAAAGCACAATGTCCCTAATGGAACTAAGGCAGTTGGTAGTGCAGTTGGTGTTTGTTGTGTTCAATCCATTCCCGCCTCAGTTTTTCCTGGACTCGCACACATGCACAGGAGGAAGGTGACAGCCCGATACAGGGAGGATGTCAGATATGCTGCTGGACTTGCCAACCACCCCAGGGAACACTGCAGAGAGGGGTAAGACACACCTCACACTCACCCCCAACTGTATGGTTCAACCGTATATTATCACATGCACGGAGGTACAGTGAAATTCTTTTTTTACATACAGTTCATAACTATGCACAATCCTTTATTAAGTATCAAGTTCATAGAAACAGTCCACTGAGACAGTAGACAAGAATCGCCTTTATCTGGACTTTATCTCACATTAAACATTATTCACGTTATTCCTTTTATCATATATCTGTACATTGTGGAAGGCTCGATTGTAATCATTTATTGTCTTTCCGCTGACTGGTTAGTGCAAGATAAAGCCAGTAGTCCAATCAAAGATAGTTCGAGGGTTTCCAATCAGGTTGGTAGTAGTTCAGGACTGCTCTCTAGTTGTTGGTAGGATGGTTCAGTTGCCTGACAACATCTGGGAAGAGACTGTCCCTGAATCTGGACGTGTGTATTTTCACACTTCTATACCTTTTGCCTGATGGGAGAGGGGAGAAGAGGGAGTGGCCATGGTGTGACGCGTCCTTGATTATGCTGCTGGCCTTGCCGAGGCAGCTTGAGGTGTAAATGGAGTCAAGGGAAGGGAGGTTGATTTGTGCGATGGTCTGGGCTGCGTCCACAATTCTTAGCGATTTCATGCGGTCTTGGATGGAGCTGTTCCCAAACCACGCTGTGATGGATCCTTTCTAAGGTGCAGCAGTAGAGGTTGCTGAGAGTTGTTGGGGACATGCCAAACTTCTACGGAAGGCTAAATTTACCTGCCGCAAGCTGAAATGTTGACGTAAGCCTGCAAAATCCAGGTTACATTTTCTGGAAACTGAGCTGAGGAACTTCTTCTTCCTTGTGTCCGGCCATCTTCCATAATCACGTCTTTCCGGTCGGTCAGTGACGGTTGAAGGCCGGTGGTTGCAGAACTGGCTACTTCAGTCAGTCACTGTGGTACAGTTTCTGTCGTCAGCATTTCCCGGGATGCGCCATGTGGAGGCTTCTGCTTGCATCCCGCTGAGGAACTAAAGTAAAAAGAGATTTGTAAAAGAACAGCTCACATTTAATTACCGCTATCGCAGTCATTACACAGCTGGAAATGTATCACACCACACAATGTCCACAACATCTTTCTACAATCAATTGCACATCATCACTCCTTGCTGCATTTTCAACAATTACACCATTAGTTTGACAGTGTGAGTGAGGAACATTGCCAGGAGCACGGTGGCAACTTGCACTGTTATTGCCTGCAGCTGGCCAGAAAACATTGTATAAAACCATCACATAAAATCAAAAGGGAACAGACAGCAGGAAGTGATTTTGAGACTTCAATATAAACCCAAGATTTAAAGACTGGTTTCAAATCCCTTGATAATTCTTGTAATCACCCCCATCATCCACTGCATGGCAGACATGTTCGGTGCCACGAAAATACATTTCAAAGCCCTTGAGAGTTATTGAAGAATTTTAATACTTTTCCAGATCCTTAACTTTTTAAAAAACTTTTTGTTTACACTTTTTTTAAGATACAGCGCGGAAACAGGCCATTCGGCCCACTGAGTCCGCACTGACCAGCGATCACCCCACACACTAACACTATCCTGCACACACACACTAGGGGCATTTCTACAATTTTACCAAAGCCAATTAACCTAGAGGCCTCCATCCCCCACCAGGATGGTCTCAAAGTCCCCCGGTTCTTCCTCGACCAGAGAACCAACCTATATCCATCCACTGACACTCACCTCCGCCTAGCAGAGTTGGTCCTTATCCTCAACAACTTCTCTTTTGACTCCTCCCATTTCCTCCAAATACAAGGCGTAGCTATGGGCACACGCATGGGCCCCAGCTACGCTTGCCTCTTTGTCGGGTACGTCGAACAATCCTTGTTCTCGGCGTACCAGGGCCCCATCCCCGACCTCTACCTCCGTTACATCGATGACTGCTTTGGTGTCACCTCCTGCACCCACACACAACTGACTGACTTCATCCGTTTCACCACCAACTTCCATGCGGCACTCAAATACACCTGGACCATTTCCGACACTTCCTTACCATTCCTTGACCTCACCATCTCCTTCGCAGGGGATACACTCTTGACCGACATCCATTATAAACCCACTGACTCCCATGGCTGCCTGGACTACTCTTCCTCCCACACTGCTTCCTGTAAGGACTCCATCCCCTATTCCCAAATCCTCCGTCTACGCCGCATCTGCTCCCAGGATGAGGTGTTCCACACCAGGTCATCACAAATGTCCTCATTCTTCAGAGAACGTGGATTCCCCCCCCCCCCCCCCCCCCCACTATAGATGAGGCTCGCACCAGGGTCTCCTCCATACCCTGCAACACTGCCCTCTCTCCCCATTCCCCCACTCGCAACAAGAGCAATGTCCCCTTGGTCCTCACCTTTCACCCCACCAGCCGGCACATACAACAGATAGTTCTCCGCCAGTTTCGCCACCTCCAACGTGACCCCTCCACTCGCCACATCTCCCCATCTCCCCCCCGTCTGTCTTCCGCAAAGACCGCTCCCTCCGCAACTCCCTTGTCAATTCTTCCCTTCCCTCCCGCTCCACCCCTTCCCCGGGCACTTTCCCTTGCAACCGCAAGAGATGCTACACTTGTTGCTTTACCTCCCCTCTCCACTCCTTTCAAGGACCCAAGCAGTCGTTCCAGGTCCGACAGCGATTCACCTGCACCTCCTCCAACCTCATCTATTGTATCCACTGCTTTAGATGCCAGCTGATCTATATCGGTGAGACCAAGCGGAGGCTTGGCGATCGTTTAGCCGAACACCTCCTCAATAACCAATCTGACCTCCCGGTGGCTCAGCACTTCAACTCCCCCTCCCATTCCGTATCCGACCTCTGTCCTGGGCCTCCTTAATGGCCAGAGTGAGCAACACCGCAAATTGGAGGAACAGCACCTCATATTCCGCTTGGGGAGTCTGCATCCTCTTGGCATGAACATTGAATTCTCTCAATTCTGTTAACCCTTGCTGTCTCCTCCCCTTCCCACCTCTCCCTCAGCCCTTGGGCTCCTCCTCCTCCTCCTTTTTCCTTTCTTCTCCCCGCCTCCCCCCACCCCCTATCAGTCTGAAGAAGGGTTTTGGCCCGAAACGTTACCTATCTCCTTCACTCCGTAGATGCTGCTGCACCCGCTGAGTTTCTCCAGCATTTTGTGTAACCTAGAGGCCTGGATGTTTTTGGAGTGTGGGAGAAAACCGGAACACCCGGAGAAAACCCACGCGGTCATAGGGAGAACATACAAGCTCCATAAAGACTCTACCGCAGCACCAGCATGTCGCAGATTTCGCAATCCTTTACTGTTCTTTTAGTCCCCTGCTTTTTGCCAATTCCTCCATTTTGCTGTACCATTGGGGCTGCTTCCACCTCATTAAATAATTCTGGTCATAAAATCCCTCGAGCAACATCTAGTGCCACTTGGGTCTTGAAACCTGCAACATTTCTGGAGACAAACGTATACACACCAAGGAGAGACACAAAATGCTGGAGTAACTCAACAGGTCTTCCCTGGAGAATATGGATAGATGACGCTTTAGGTCAGAACCCTTCCTCAGACTGGGGTCTTCTATTTTGTGTCTGTCCTTGCTAAGCCAGCATCTGCAGTTCCTTGCTTCTGTCACTTAGCTGGATCTCATGAGATTCCATATTAAAATATCGGACCTCCATACCTTTTACTACGCAGTCATACAATCTCAATGCTTACCAAGACCTAATGATACGGCATGTAAATGATTAAATGCTGATGGTGACAATTTGCTATTTTGGGATAGCTAAAAGGAACTTAGACATCTTCCCCCTGTAAATTGCTTCTTACATTTGCAGTGAACCACAACTAATATTCCTCCCTATTCTGTCAACACGCCCACCAAATCTATCACTAATAGCTGATCTTTACTTCCACGGACTAATGTAGGGCTAATTTTGGCTTTGCAGAATAGCAAAACATGGTGGATAGTGAATCACCAGCCTGTTCTGCATTCTGTATGGCAACTAAAATGGGGAACATATACCATAGACTGCAACTTGCTGTTGTAGCCCATCCCCCCAGGGCTCCACAGTTTATTGTCTCTCTGGACTATAGACTTTAGACTTTTGTTTAGGGACACAATGCGGAACCAGGCCACCGAGTCCGTGCTGACCAGCGATCACCCCGTACACTATCCTACACATTGGGGACAATTTACAATTTTTTACCTAAGCCAATTACTCTACAAAACTATACGTCTTTGGAGCGTGAGAGTTAACCGGAATACCCAGAGAAAACCGCGCGGTCACGGAGAGTCCGTACAGACAACACCTGCAGTCAGGATTGAACCCGGGTCTCTGGCGTTGAAAGGCAGCAACTCTACCACTGCGCCACCGTGCCGGCCCTATATTGATCATGTACGGCAACACACACAATACTGCCCAGTGCCCGCAATGTAGTCAACTTGTAAAAATCAGTTGTGTCACCTGGCATAGAAGTTGATGGGTGCTGTCTATATGGAGTTTGCACACTCTCCGTGTGACCACGTGGGTTTTCTTCGGGTGCACCGGTTTCCTCCCACACTCCAAAGATGTACAGGTTTGTAGGTTAATTGGCTTCTGTAAATTGTCCCTAGTTTACAGAGGGAAAGCTGGTCGGTGCGGATTCAGTTGACCGAAGGGCCTGTTTCCGTGCTGTGTCCCTTAAACGAAACTAAACTAAATAAGTCAATGGAACCAAGTTTCCGATGGATATGGTTGCGCTTGTTTAGTATTTGCTGCCAAGGACAGGACTCTTTTCTCTCAGGTAGACACAAAATGTTGGAGTAACTCAACGGGTCAGGCAGCATCTCTGGAGGAAAATGGATGGATGGTGTCAGGACTCTTCTTCAGATCCTTTTTCCTGTAATGCCCGTCCCACTTATGCCCCTGTCCCGCTTAGGAAACCTGAACGGAAACCTCTGGAGACTTTGCGCCCCACCCAAGGTTTCCGTGCGGTTCCCAGAGGTTTTTGTCAGTCTCCCTAATGGTCGAAAGTGGTTTCCGTTTTACAAATCTGTAATTTTTTAGTTGAAGCCGGTTGCGATGCTAGTTGAAGGTGGTTGCCGGAGGACAAAAACCTCCGGGAACCTCCGGGAACCGCATGGAAACCTTGGGTGGGGCGCAAAGTCTCCAGAGGTTTCCGTTCAGGTTTCCTAAGTGGGACAGGGGCATAAGGAGTAGTTTTTTGTTATTTTGCATCAAATATACTGTTCAGCTCTCAGCGAGAAAATTCATTTTGTATCCATGATGTATTCTCAAAGGTGGCCTTTTTCAACTATCGTTTTGCTTTTCACTGTGTTTAATGTACTTGGGGTCAGTGAGGTGGGACCAATGCACAACACATTGGCTCACAATTCTGAAGTCCTTTGATGTAACGTTGGAACAACAGTGCCAAAAATAATCAAATCCCAGGCACAAATGCTGGAGTAATTCAGTGACAGTATCTAATGTTTCACTGGGGCAGCTGACAACCCAGCGGTATGAATATTGATTTCTCTAACTTCAAGTAACCTTGCTTTCCCTCTCTCTCTATCCTACCCCCATCCTAGTTAGTTCTCAGACTCGTTCTACTGACAATAGACAATGGACAATAGGTGCAGCTGTAGGCCATTTGGCCCTTCGAGCCAGCATCGCTATTTAACGTGATCATGGCTGATCATCCCCAATCAGTACCCCGTTCCTGCCTTCTCCCCGTATCCCCTGACTCCACTATTCTTACCGTCCTCCTGATTGTATGCCAGGTTGTCACCTTCCCCTCTGCTAACAATGAACCATTCTACAGTTCCTTGAACATTGTCTGCTTTGATCTGTCATTTTCACACCTTACCCTTCAATATCTCTATACTCCCCCTCCCCTGACTCCCAATCTGAAGAAGGGTCTCGACCCGAAACGTCACCCATTCCTTCTCTCCAGAGATGCTGCCTGTCCCACTGATTCACTCCAGCATTTTGTGTCCATCTTCGGTCTACACTAGCGTCTACTGTTCTTTGTTTCTACATATCACACCCAAGATTCATTTGATGGATGTTCTGATTAGATTCTGGTCTGACTAGCTCACCACAATCCAACTCGCACGGCTCTATATTGGCTGGGGTAGTAGTTCATCAAAGCCTTGAGATTTCCCTTGCATTAGAAGGATTCACAAGCCATTGTGTCGTGCATTGGTCTCACCTCCCTGTTTGCCAACTCTCCCCCAGCTACTGTGAATTAAAAAAAAGATTAAATGAACTAAGGAATGGAACCAGAGAAGGTCTGAAGAAGGGTCATGTTCTCCAGAGATGCTGTCTGACCTGTTGACTTACTCCTGCATTTTGCGTCTATCTAAAGAATGGGACCTCAATGTCCCCTCTTTGTAAAATTAATTTGGGGTGCCAGTGGTAGTGGTGGCAGATACAATTGTGGGATTTAGTTCTTTTGATATATGCATGGATATGCAGGGAACAGAGGGACATGGATCACTTGCAAGCAGAGGAGATTAGTTTAACTTGGCATCATATTTGGCACAGACAGTGTGGGCCAAAGGGCCTGTTCCTGTGCTGTATTGTTCTATGTTCTGTGTATGTTATGCTATTCAATGCATGCCTGTTTTTGCAAAGACCACTCATTATTGCACTACTGGTTAAAATAAAAGGGCGGCACGGTGGCACAGCGGTAGAGTTGCTGCCTTACAGCGCTTGCAGCGCCGGAGACCCGGGTTCGATCCCGATTACGGGTGCTGTCTGTATGGAGTTTGTACGTTCTCCCCGTGACTGTGTGTGCTTTCCGAGATCGGTTTCCTCCCACACTCCAAAGTGGTACAGGTTTGTTTAGTTTTGTTTAATTGGCTTGGGTTTGTATACTTGGTATAAGTGTAAATTGTCCTTTGTGTGTGTAGGATAATGTTAGCGTGCGGGGATCGTTAGTCGGTGTGGACTCGATGGACCGAAGGGACTGTTTCTGCTCTGTATCTCTAAACGAAGAGGCTTTTAGCTATATTTGCAAATATGTAAAACCATTAGACAAAGAAGCACAATTAAGCCATCCAGCTCATCGAGTTTGCTCTGCCATATGATCATGGCTGATCTATTTTTCCCTCTCGACCCCATTCTCCTACATTCTCCTACCTTCTCTCTGTAACCTTTGATAACCTTACTAATCACGAAATTATCAGTCTCTGCTTTAAAAATACCCAATGACTTGGTCTCCAATGAATTCCACAGATTCACCACCCTCTGGCTAAAGAAATTCCTTGTCACATTGCTGGCAAATCTGGCTGTTATCTCTGCCGCTTTTCCTTGTTACCAGGGTCAATCCCAGTTCGGTGCTAACCAGGGTCCAAGGGCAGGTTTGGATGAGCTCAAGGAGAGGTTTGTGGCAAGTTAAAGTGTGACGTGGATCAGTTAATCCTCTGCTCTTTACAACTATTTTGTTTAACTGCAGCAATGGTCAGATAAGATCATCTTAATCCAACTTGCAGCCTGAACTGACTGGGGTTGTAGTGAGCCAATGCCTTGACATTTCTAGGAGTGTTCCCTTTGCAGAGGCGTGCCAGCCACCTCTCTCACCAGCTCCTGTGAGTGAAACATTGACTCAGTAAGTAAAAGAATGGAACTGCACAACTCTACCATCGATGCAACTGTGCCATCCTTTTTGTCTTTTTATGCTGCTAACAAAAAATATTTTGTTGCTCATTAATTTTTAAGCACTCTTCCAATAAACAAATTTTAATTTAGAGACACAGTGTGGAAACAGGCTCTTCGGCCACAGCGACCAGCGATCACCCTGTACACTAGCACCATCCTACACACTCGGGACAATTTATAATTTTAGTTTACTGAAGCCAATTAAAATGCCGTTTTCTTCTGCTTGTCCGAGATATATTTTCTCGGGCTGCTAGCTAATGCTGAAGAATTGTTCCCACTGCCGTTCTGTGAATTTTTTTTTAAACCGCGGGACAATTTCAGCACTGGAGTAAAATAAAAATCCACTTCTAACGCCGTCAACGCCGTCAATGGGACGGATCTCCCGTACGGTACAAATAAAGGTAAGTTACGTATAAACTTGCTTCTTAGGATTACCTTAGTCCAAATTTTACGTTGTGAAAAGGTGATTTAGGCCCCATACAAACCGGCAGTGTTTTTCCTGTCGATATGGGGTTTAAATTCATCGCAAACTGCAACGTTCCAATCGATCGAATTCCACAAAATCCCAATCGCAAGATGATTTAAATGGCCATTAATTTACGGGAATTAAACACTAAATTCCTTCCATTTGGCCTATAAATTCATGACAATGAGATTTAAAAATCATGTTATATTGTGAATTATTGTGTGAATGTTATTTGGACACTTAGGCTATTAAAAAATGTTAATAATTTCTTAAGAAATGGATAGATGTTTAGATCTAGTAATTGAATTTTGTAATTAGCTACAATTAGGTAACTAACTAATTATATGCTTTCATTTCAGGTCATCCAAGTAAGATTGTTTCAGAATACTTCAATCTATAATAACTGAAAATTTCTTTCAGTTCTCTTAATTTTTAAGAAAGCTATGGGCTTTTGACTGTCCTATATCACAGCTTTTGTGTTAAGTCAATGAAAAAGCAATAGGGAACAAGATGCTAATTTCTGAGTATGAAACGGCCATAACTTTTTTAATACTGAAGATATGAAAGTGAATTAGGTGTTAAATTAAACTTCTTTTTATGATTTATCTGCTGGAATAAATTGCAGACTTGATTTTTTAAATCTGAAAATTTTGTAACATTGCTACATGTCTGGAGTGTGGGAGGAAACCAGAGCACCCAGAGAAAATTCACGCGGTCAGAGTGAGAACGTACAAACTCCATACAGACAGCACCCATAGTCAGGATTGAACCAGGGTCTCTGGCGCTGTGAGGCAGTAACTCTACCGCTGCGCCACCGTGCCGCCGATTTAAATATAGCAAAGCAACAGAATTTTCAAGTGGATTGTTATTTTTAGTTTAACAATTTAGAAAAAAAAAATGTTTAATTGTTTCATTTGAATCTGTATCAGAATACGTATGTGTGGTGGAAACCTATTGTTGTTTGCATTTAGTTTGGCAATATTAGTTAATATCGCTCTGCTAGATAGTTATTTATGGTTATCTATAAAGCAGTTCAGGTGATGTAATGCAGATCAATTACGTTAAAAGGAGCTCATGAATGCCTCGACTTACACCAGTGCCTATGCTTGGAATCCATCAACCGTGTTCTGGTATATCAGGCCAACGGTATATCAGGACAACCAGCCCCTCTGCCCTAAACCCCAGTGTCATTGGTTTTCCAGTTGGACTTTCAGTATATTGGCATTGATCCATAATGGAGTTGGAGATCCTTAGACTGGACGTCCCTCAGTTGAGACACTCATGGGCTTAAAGCGTAACTAAAAAACTGTGTGGCATGGTGGCACAGTAGTAGAGTTGCTGCCTCACAGCACCAGAGACCCAGGTTCTCTCTCCACTGTGTGTGCTGTCTGTACAGAGTTTGTACGTTCTCCTTGTGACCACATGGGTTTTCAATGGATGCACCGGCTTCCACCTATATTCCAAAGACATGCAGGTTTGTATGTTAATTGGCATCTGTAAATTGCCCCTAGTGTGTAGGATAGAACCAGTGTACGGATGATTGCAGGAGGATGCTGCAACTTCAGCAGAACAACATGAGTGGTGTGTGGAGCCGTATGAAGAGCATTACAGGCTGCAAGATGACCAGTGGCCTGGGGAGGGAAAGCAATCAGGACTGGACATCCCCATCCCTAATCTTTGCACATCTCCAATCCTTTCAACTCGTCACTTTCATGTCATGTTTCATGTGTTTCATGACTGTTGGCAGATCAGTTTCCCAGCTGGGATAAATAGTTCTATCATATTGTATCGTTTTGTTGCTCGGCACAGACTCGGTGGGCTGAAGGGCCTGTTTCCTTGATGTATTTCTAAAACTAAAACTTTACAAACCTCTGCTGCCAATTAACCCTTCTCCTCACCTTTACATTTTATGAGTCATATATTTCCCAACACCCGCCCTTCCATAGCTTTGCCCTTTTCAAATGAACGACAACTTTAAAGAAAGCCTGGTACTCTGTGCGATATCACAGGTCCCTGATTCCTCTCTGCCATTCAGTAAAATGGGCGTGTGGCTCTTCACTAGACAGCTGATGACTGCAGTATCGATAGCCCACACCAGATCATGTAGGCGTCAGAAGAATTCACATCATTCCAAATCTACATTTTCAGCAGATACTCAGAATGGTATTTTAAGAATAATATGTTTCAGTTCAGATGGCGCCATTACTAATTAAGCTCCACTGCAGATTAATGTAATCAACCAAGCGTGATGCTACAAATGTCTAAATGTATAACCATCACCAAATATAATGAATGCCGATTTCTGACAATGACTCCCCACACCCTTTTTGATTCATGGTGTCATGTTCCTCAGTCAATAACTTCTGCTGCCAATGTCCTGACTTGTCTATAGGTTTAGGTTTATCATTGTCATGTGACTGACTGATTAGGTGGGTCAAATGCCCTTCACTTTTGTTACAAAGAAAAATGAGAAATAAAGGTGCCTTATAATTATGTGGTTATTGTTAAATACAATCATGTGTTATCTTTCAGACTGTTACTGAGAGATGAGAACGTCATCACACAGTTGAATGCAAAATACCACTGTTATTTACAGGCAACATTTAATTCCTGCTGGGTCACACAATCTGCATTGCATGGAGGCTCGGAGCTAATACATGCACACGTTTCCAGTAACTGCGATTTACTGAGGTACATCTGGGACAAATACCACATTCATTCATGCAGGGCTGACAGGCATGGTTAATTGTAAGTAAAGCAGGCCGTTAGTTCAAAGCTGCTGATTATTACCAGGTTACAACAGATCTTCGGGAAGTTTCCCAGGGAATCATTCTTTGTGTAAGTGTAGGTTTAGCTACAGACTGGGGCTGCACATTACAACAGCTCGCTCCTCACTTTAGTTTAATTAAGTTTAGAGATACAGCACGGAAACAGGCCCTTCGGCCCAACGTGCCCGCATCGACCAGCGATCCCCGCACATTAATACCACCCTACACACACTAGGGACAATTTTACATTTATACCAAGCCAACTAACCTACATCTTTGGAGTGCAGGCACTCACAAGTGGAAACCACGAGAGGTGTTATACCTTTTCATGTTATGTCAGTTGTAACACAGTTGGTGGCACAGTATTACCCAGGCCACTCTCCGAAGAGTCAAGAGTGTTTAAATATCATATGTACTGGAAACAGAACTATGAGACTCTTACCTGTAGCAGCATAATAGGTCTGTAGACACAGTATTCTTGGGTACCACAATAAACAAAGTTCAATAAATATTAAAAAAAACAATAACCCAGAAATTTGTGTTCAATCCTGACCACGGGCGCTGTCTGTGTGGAGTTTGTACGTTCTCACTGTGACCGTGTGGGTTTTCTCCAGCTGCTCCGGTTTCCTCCCACATTCTAAAGAAGTGCGGGTTTGTAGCATAATTGGCTTCCGTAAATTGTCCCCAGTATGTACGATAGAATAATGTGCGGGTGATCGCTGGTCGATGCAGTCTCAGTGGGACGAGGGGCTTGTTACCGCGCTGTATCTCCAAAGTAAACTAAACTAAACTAGTGCAAATCAAAAGCCTAAAGTCCCTAGTGCAAACCAAGACAGTTCGCATTTCGTTGTTTAGTTGGTGTTTGTAGTGTTCAAGAGCCTGATGGTTTTTGGGAAGATGCTGTTCCTGAGCCTGGAGGTCATAGTTCTCAGACTTCTATACCTTCTTCCTGATGGCAGAAGTGAAATGAGTTTCTGGACTGGATGGTGTGGGTCCTTGGTGATGTTGGCCGCCTTTTGAGGCAGCGCCTCCTGTAGATCCCTTCAATGGTGGGGAGGTCAGTACTCGTGATAGACCGGGCAGTGTCCATTGTGTCACATGGGCCACTGTCCCACCTGGATCTAGTTATTGTTCCACCCCAGTTACGGGCACTAATGTTTAGGCTGACACTCCAGTGAAAGGGCATTGGTTTCGGATGAGATATTAAAGGAAGGATCTTCTCAGGAAGCCATACATGGAGGCATGCATCCATTGGAGTTGGGTATTTCTTTTTGGTGATGTGGTCAATATTTATCCCTAAATCAACATCAGCGAAAGGAAATAATCACGTCATTTAAATTACTGTTAATTCTGAAATCTTGTTTTGTGCAGACTACTGCTGTGTTTCACTCATGTGCTCCAATAGTTTGGAAATATGGTTTCATGCTTTGCCTTAGAATCTGAAAGTGATGCATTTCAATATAGGGCTGGCAAGGACAAATGGGTCTAGACTAGATTCGATGGGGCATCTTGACTGGCATGGGTGAGTTGAGGCGGAGGGGCGGTTTCTACGCTCTATGACTATTATTGAGCTGTATGACTCCATATTGTGCTGTATGCATTTCATGCAGGCCCATACTTCACTGTGGTGCATTAGATCATTGTTTAACACACTTTTTCTCTGTCTTTGTATGTGCACATTCGTAGCTCCTACAGATGATATAATCATGTTTTGAAAGCAATATGATGCTGAAATTGATTTTCAACTGTGGTTGCTGCTAAGGCTAAGTGACCCAGACATTTTATTTTGAAGATGGGGGAGGGGGGAAGGGCAATTTACTGTGCGGCTGCCAATATATACTCAATGTAATCTGGTTTAGTTTATAATGGTGGAAGAATGCATTGTTTGAGACTGTGGTGAACCACACGGTTTGAGTTGCAACAGATGCACGTGAAACTGGAATGGAAGTGCCAAAATATTTATAACATGTTTTCCTTGTTGAGCTTAGTTGGTTCTCAGAAAGTCGAAGGCTGTGGGTTCAAATCCAGCTCTAAAAGAAAAAACTTGAGAACAAATCTCAGCTGGCTCCGCAATGCAGTATTGAGAAATGGTAGCAGGACTGGTGGTGGCTTCCGATAAATGAGCTATTAAACCAAGTTCCTGTCTGCACTTTCAAGTTTCGTTTAGAGATACAGCACCGAAAAAGGCCCTTCGGCCCACCGAGTCCATGCTGACCAACAATCCTGTGCACTAAAAACACCCTACACACTAGGGACAATTTGCGATTTTTACCGAAGCCAATGAACCTACAAACCTGTACGTCTTTGGAGTGTGGGAGCAAACCAGAACGCCTGGAGGAAACCCACAAGGTCACAGGGAGAACGTACAAATTCTGTACAGACAGCACCCATAGTCAGGATCGAACCGGGTCTCTGGCGCTGTAAGGTAGCAACTCTACCGCTGCACCACCGTGCTACCCCAATCACCGAACCAACAAACCCCATCCCCCTTCCCGACACCCCCTGAGGTCAATGCTTGTGGACTTGAGACCTTGATTCTGAACATTTGGGATTCCTTGTTCCATTTGAGAGGGATGACTGACAGCTAAGCTGGCCATTTCTGTGGGGTGGTCTGGCAGTAGAGTGCTGGCCTCATCAGCACACTGCTCCAGGTACTAGCCTCCGTTATAGCCGGCATGACACAAAACTATCTACGCCCTCTGGGGAAAGCAACAGAGCTGGTGTTGCAGGTCCATGACTCTTCATTAGACGGGACTGCAATCTGTAGAGTCTTCAGAGTAAGGAAACATTAACCCCGTTTCTCGGCCCACCAGTGCTCCAGTACTGAGGGCCAGGATAGAGGAAATGTTATGACCAGTTCTTATCGACTGCCAATGGTTTAATGATTCAATGGTTCAACGGTGCTTCATTGTCGCATGCTTAAATGCACAATTAAATTATTTTCTTACAAACAGTCCAGTACAGTATTGCTATACCTGAGCACATCCCGATTAGCAAAATGTACAGAAAGAATCCACTGATCCCACACACAAGAGACGCCATGTTTGGTGCCATTTTCAATGTCCAGTCCACGCTCCAGCTATTATGAGCGGTGCCTGATCCAGGCGAGCCCCAGGCTGCTGCGGCCCTCCAGCCGTCGACTTCCTTGGACGTGTGGATCTATCTGCAAACCCATGTCCTCTGAAACTTTTTGACACAAAGGGCGGTGGTGTATGGAACAAGCTGCCAGAGGAGGTAGTTGAGGCAGGGACTAATGCAATATTTGCAACAGGTAAATGGAGAAGACAGGTTTAGAGGGATATGGGCCATACACAGGTAGGTGTAACCAGTGTAAATTGGGCATGTTGGTCGGCATGGGCAAGTTGGGCCAAAGGGCCTGCTTTCCACGCTGTATTACTCAATGTCAGGAGTGGAACAATGGCAGGAGGTACATTGGAATATATTTGGCAAACAAGCCCTCTGTTCTGTTGCAACATGTGATCATTGTAAGGACAGGAAGGAATTGAATACCTGAATATTTATAAGATGAATCAAAAGTATATCAAAAGGGACGGCACAGTGGCACAGCTGTGGAGTTGCTGCCTTACAGCGCCAGAGACCCAGGTTCGATACTGACTATGGGCGCTGCCTGTACAGAGTTTGTACATTCTTCCCGTGACCTGCTCTGAGACTCTGGTTTCCTCCCACACTCCAAAAACGTGCAGGTTTTAGGCTAATTGGTTTGGTAAAATTGTAAGTTGTCCCTAGTGTGTAGGATAGTGTTAGTGTGCAGGGATCGCTGGTTGGCGTGGACAGAGTGGGCCGATGGGCCTGTTTCCATGCTGTATCTCTGAACTAAACTAAATTAAACTAAACTATATCAATGCACGTGATTCAATTCACTTTGACATGGCCACTCAAAACAGCTCAGGAATAAAAGGATTTATTTGTTGTTCAGGTTCATAAGACACCTCCCTTATTCCAGGCTTGTGTGGAAGGCACCACAATAGAGGGAAATTGCCATATTTGGTAATAAATATCTCATGCAAAATAAAACGTTCCCACAAACAACAGGAAGGCACATTTTGTACAAAGTAACAAAGACCAACACCCAGAGAGAAACGTTTCGGCCTTGGCCACCAACAGGCAATGTCAGCAACAGTGGAATTTAGGTTCCACTGATATTCAGTGAATCGCCGTAACTAAATGTGTGGAGGCAGAAGAAACTGCAGATGCTGGTTGACAAAAATTGAGTTTAAGAAGGAACTGCAAATACTGGAAAATCGAAGGTAGTCAAAAATGCTGGAGAAAATCAGCGGGTCAGGCAGCATCTATGGAGCGAAGGAAATAGGCAACTTTTCGGGTCGAAACCCTTCTTCAGACGAATGAAGAAGGGTTTCGACACAAAACGTTGCCTATTACCTTCGTTCCATAGATGCTGCCCCAACCGCTGAGTTTCTTCAGCACTTTTGTCTACCTTACAAAAATTGAGAGTAGTTTAGTTTAGAGATATAACGGGGAGACTGGCCTTTCGGCCCACTGAGTCTGCACCGACCAGCGATTCCTGCACATTAAAATCATCCTGCACACACTAGGGACAATTTACACTTGTACCAGGCCAATTAACCTACAAACCTGTTCGTCTTTGGAGCATTGAAGGAAACGGAAGATCTCTGAGAAAACGTACGTGGTCACGGGGAGAACGTACAAACTCCGTACTGACAGCACCCGTAGTCAGGGATCGAAACCGGGTCTCTGGCGCTGTAAGGCAGAAACCCTACTGCTGCGCCACCGTGCCACTTTCTATGGTGATGGTTTGGAATAATGTGTAAAGCCAGCAAATTCCTACACTCCTCGTCTATTCTTTTAGATTAATGTGCAGGAAGGTGTCGTGGCTCATTGGATGGAACTCTTTGTCTAGACCAGAACGATTGTGAGTTTAAAATCCTCTCCGAAGTCTATGCTAAAGTTATGTGGGGAAGGAATTCAACCTAAGGCCAGGCTACCACGGGATACTACCTAACAAGAGGAAGTAGTTGAGGTATGTACAATAACAATTAAAAGATTAATTGGATGGCTACGTAGATAGAAACATAGAAACATAGAAATTAGGTGCAGGAGTAGGCCATTCGGCCCTTCGAGCCTGCACAAAGGTATTGTATTAGATAGGAAAGGTATTGTCCAAACATGGGTAAATGGGACTAGTTTAGATGGGGCATCTTGGTTGACATGGATGACTTGGGTCAAAGGACCTGTTTCCGTGCTGTACGACCCTATGCCACTGAAGGGGTTTGCCCTGTAGAACGGATTGTCAAATGCTTGATGGGTTTATTCTTCACTGAGGCAACATGAGTGTCATAGGTGGGGTGGCGGACGGAGGAGAGGAATGTTGCTGCCAGGACAACGGGCCTTCAAGGCCAAGACAAGACTGCACTCTATAGTACTTTGAAACATTGTTGGCGCCAAAAACGCAGCGACTCTTTATGTTCTGTCTTGGTGAAGTCTACTATTACACTACAATCAATGCACTTTTGTACTTACAGTGTCTATGATTGTGTTTATCTATAGTATTTCACTGGATTGTAAACAGAACAAAGATTTTCACTGCGTCTAGGTACATGGGTACATGTGGCAATAATGTATCATCATCATCGTATGTAGGATGTATTGATTGATGATACAACAATGTTACTAAAGGCATGCACTGATTGTATTGTCTATCCTGGATATATTTTTTATGAATAAAGATGATTTTTGTTATTATAAAAGGTTTATTTTTGATGTCAAATAAAACAAACACATATCCCTTGTGTCCTGCATCTCAGTAGCGCTGTGCTCCAGATGTGACATTAAATTGGAAGCCGTCAGTTCTTTCAGCTGAATGTCCAATATTTTTTGGTACAACTCAAGGAAGGGAGTATTGTCCAACATGTCCCCCCCCCCCCGCTATATTAAATTAAAACAGACTATCGTGTCATGATTACATTGTTATTTGTGAAAACTTACCATGCTCTCAGTCTGAAGAAGGGTCTCGACCTGAAACGTCACTTATTCCTTCTTTCCAGAGATGTTGACTGACTCGCTGAGTTACTCCAGCACTATGTGTCTATCTTACTATGCACAAGTGGCCACTGTGTATCTTGCATTGTTAAGGGCCTGTCCCACCAGCATTCAACTCTATGCGATTAGCGCGACCTAACGTGGTCGCTTGAGCCGTCCGGCGTCGCGGGGCCGGTCCCACTTCGATCGCCGGAGCCGTGCGGAATTGTGCGGAGTTCGTCCCGAGTTCGTCCTGAGACCGCGCGGGGCTCCGAAAAACCGACTATGTCCAAAAATTCCGCACGGCAACGGCTTGTCGGCTCGCAGTCGCCTCGACATTTACACACCGCCCCGACATCGTGCCTCTGTGAACCTATTTGTAAGTGCCTCCGTGGCCCTCTATGTGTGTGGCTCCATGGCCCTCTGTGTGTGTGTGCCTCGGTGCCCCTCTAAGTCCTGGCGAACTTACCTTGGACTTGCTCCAAGTTCGCCTCACTTTGCGCCGCGTTGCACCTCTCACCCGACCTCCGCGCGGCCCCTGCTGCCGGTTTAGTTGCGCTTGCCGCATGCAGGCGCATGCTGGTGGGAACGGCCCTGTACAGGGGATCACCCGACCTCCGCGCGGCCCCCGCTACCGGTTTGATCGCGTTCATCGCATAGAGTTGCATGCTGGTGGGACAGGCCCTTAACAGTGAACACACATTATACAATACTTCTGGAGAATATGGATAGGTGACGTTTCAGGTCAGTACTGAAGAAGGACCCTGACCCGAAATGTCACCTATCCATTTTCCCCAGAGATGCTGCCTGGTCCGTTGAGTTACTCCAGCATTTTGTGTCTGTCTTTTAGAAACCAGCATCTGCAGTTTATTTTTGTTATAACAAACTTGATTACATGGAAAGCGCATAGGATCCTCAAAGGGTGAAAACTGCAGGAGGTGAGTAGGTAGACCGGAGGAGGAAAGGAAGCGCTGGCCGGCTGACGATCACAACCACCTCAAGCCCATGGGGCTCTCTGTGCCACCAAGTCTTCCTGTTATTTTCCTCTTGGCCATTTGGGTCATGTATATTGTGGAGACAAAACACAGGAGAAAATGTAGTTAGTATTATTAATGCCAATATGAATGACGCAGGAAGTAGGCAACTGGCTCCAACAATATATAAAGGCCCTAGAGTTTGTCAAGATGACAGATTATCAGAAATCAGAAACTACACATGTTTCAGATTATGCCAATTTTCAAATTGAATGAATGCATTAATGTGGAATGCAAAAATCCATCACAGGTTTATTTCTGCTTGTAAATCAGAAAAGTAATGTATGGATGTCACGTAGAGAGGTGTTTTATTGCAACAAGGTGCAAAAGAAAACACTACTTATTTTCCTATTGATTAATACCTATTTATTAACCGAGTGATGTTTATTATATTTCTTCACAGATTGTCATACTCTGCACTGCATCAGAAGCAATTAATTCCAGGGATTTCATGGGATTTAGAACAAAGGCTTGCTATATATAAAGTTTAAAAAAAAACAGAAGGAGTAGGAAGAATGTCACGTGAAGAGAGGGTTTTTTAATCTAGGACTGAAATAAGAGTTTTATTTTGAGCTTACTTTATATCGGGATAGAGAGGCCAATTTTCCTCATAACATGTGCAGGAAGGAAGTGCAGATGCTGATTTACATGTAAGATAGAGATAAAGTGCTGAAGTATTTCTCAGTCTCGGATGCATATAGTCCAGGTAGCATCTTTTGAGAACATGGACAGGCGACGTTTCGGGTCAAAACCCTTTGTCAGACGGACAGTACCTGAGGAAGGGTTCTGACCTGAAACATCATCTGTTCCTTTTCTCCAGAGATTGTGCCTGACCCATTGAGTTTATGTTTTTCTCCGAACATAATGCCTTCCCAAGCCATGACTCATGTTATTTCAAGGTTTAAGGCAGCAGGGTGATGTTAGAACCTGCCCATTACTCATCTAGGTCACCTACAGATAGAAATACATCAGTGTCTCCTTGTTGGTCTTGTCTAAGATCAAGTGTCTCGGGATCCTCCTTGTACAGTCATCCCTCATTATAATGGACCATAGGGAGGGGACTGGTGCCCATTATTGCCGATTGTTCACTATAACTGAGTAAGGGAATAGCATTGTATAAGCAGGCTGGGATTGGTTTTTCAATGCTGGGAATGTTGGCCTGGGAGCCTCCACTGACATGAGTTAATTGGATTTTGTGGAGAAAGCATTAGCAGCATTTCCCTTGTGTTTTTGAATCTCTGTTACAGATAGTCCAAGTCTCAGATGCATTTAGTAAAGTTTCAGTTTAGAGATACAGTGAGGAAATATGATACAGACAGCTTTGAGAGACCAGGGAAGGGATTATGGAATTTATTTTCTTCGCAAATTGAAAAATAAAATTGTAATAGCCCAGTTTTAATCAGTGCTGTAATGTTTGTAGATTTTAGAAACATAGAAACATAGAAAATAGGTGCAGGAGTAAGCCACATGGCCCTTCGAGCCAGCACCGCCATTCAATATGACCATGGCTGATCATCCACAATCAGTACCCCGTTCCTCCTTATACAGTACTCCGTTAGCCCTAAGAGTTATATCTAACCCTCACTTGAAAACATCCAGTGAATTGGCCTCCACTGCCTTCAGTGGCAGAGAATTCCACAGATTCACAACTCTCTGGCTGAAAATGTTCTTCCTCATCTGAGTCCTATATGGCCTACCCCTTATTCTTAAACTGTGACCCCTGGTTCTCGACTCCCCCAACACGGGGACCATTTTTCCTGCATCTAGCCTGTCCAATCCCTTAAGAATTGTATATGCTTCTATAAGATCCCCTCTCATCCTTCTCAATTCCAGTGAATCATCCTTCAAAATTCCAGTGTCCATTAAAGTCCTTTGGGTAAACGGAATAATTCAGAGCCTGCTTGTACGATGTTTAAATGTGTCGCATGTCCTCAGTTCAGGGTTGATTGTCATGGAGAAGCCTTGTGGACGAGAGGAATTAATACCATTGGGCCTCGCGGGATCAGCAGCAAAGGAAACAGACCTCCCAAACGGAACCGAATCTTGTAAGCAACTTGCTGTAATGGAATTTTAAAAACCGCTGTGTCTACGATGCTGTGCTTGACTTGGCTCCTCATGTGTAGAGGGAAATGTCACTGAATAAACAAGCTATTATTTTCATGTTAATGCATCGTTTTAATGTACAAGATGTGTTGGAGGGAAATGCAAATGCTGGTTTAAACCAAAGATAGACACAAAAAGCTGAAGTAACTCAGCAGGACAGACAGCATCTCTGGAGAAAAGGAATAGGTGACGTTTCGGGTAGAGACCCTTCTTCAGACATCAAGGAAGTACGAATTGACGATTCCAAGTGGTTTTATTCATAAAAAGCTATTCTTCACATTCCGTTGCAACCTAAATCTGTATAATATTCCTGCCACTGTCTGCTAATGGAAACAACTTCAATTTACTCTGATTAAATCTTAATCTTGTACAGCTCTATCAATTCTCCCCTCAATCCTTTTCCAACAAGACCCACCCAGCCTTTCCAATCTTTATTGCTGGAAGTCTTATTTCCAAACATATAAAAAATATGTCCGTTCCTCTTTCACCCAAGTGGTTGTACTAGTTTAAAGCCATCTTGTTGAGTCTCATTGTCTGTAACTCGTTTTCACCTAGCCCACTGCTAACAATGGCCTGCCTCCTATATCATTGTTACTTTTTTGCATACCTTTCATTAATTTGTTCTATATCTCTCTATATCGCCGTCTATATCTCTTGTTTCCCTTTCCTCTGACTCTCAGCTTGAAGAAGGGCCCTGACACAAAACGTCACCTATTCCTTCTCTCCAGAGACGCTATATGTCCCGCTGAGTTACTCCAGCTTTTTGTGTCTATCTTCGGTTTAAACCAGCATCTGCAGTTCCTTCCTTCATATTAAAAATGCTGTTCTCTCCTTGTTTCAATTGGAAAATTAACAAAATGTGTTTCATCCAACTGAACTAATTTTTTATTTGACAGAATACATTTACAATAAATTAACAAGAAATATATATCCATCAGCAGAAATGAATTCAGGAGGATAAATTTTAAAAATGCTTTTAGTTGCTGGTTGATGCAATTAAGTGCTCCCTATTGTTTGTTCCCATGGTGATAATTGATGTTAACCACATAATTTGAATTCTTACAAAGTTGGCAAAAGGTTTCAAAGGTCTTTTATTGTCATGTGTACCAATTAAGGTACAGTGATATTCGTATTGCCATTATATTGTTGACTGATTAAAATTTGAGGTCAAAATAAATGTACTTGCGTCTAATTTATAATAATCTGCACAAACACAATATGAAGCAAATCCTTAATTTTGAACCTGGGCATTACAAACACTGGATAAAGTGAAATATATTTCAACTTTGTACTTATGCTTTCTCTCAGTCCTTCAGAGGGTCACATTGATTGCTGTTCCCAAGCTAAAGTATGGCAGTCTATGTTATGTAATACTGATAGTTTGTGAGAACAGATGAGGTTGGAACCTGTCCCTTGAATGTTTTTTTTAAAAGCGAGAGAGATTCTTTCATTGAGCTGACTCTGTGATTATACAACAGATGATGCCACACTGCTCTGTCTGATGTGCAACGGGCTTTCACTTCTTCTTGCGTATGGCGTGCGCAGCCTAAAGTTGTAAGACAACTTGTTCTGTTTGATCGTTTTTTTGTGCACGCCGGGTTGATTGCATTCGTCGAAACAGGGTGGACCACGTGAAGGTTGCAATCCCCCACCCCGAGCTTTCACTTTTGGTGGTCGGGAAGTATACGCTTCCTGTCATATTGAAACGCCAAACAAAAAAAATCTCTGGACCAGTGCCCAAAACAAGGGTTCAATTCCATTGCAGTTTCAATAAACGACCGTTTGTCCATGAGAGTTGTCCGACAGAGAGTGGTGAGTCTGTGGAATTCTCTGCCTTAGAAGGCGGTGGAGGCCGGTTCTCTGGATGCTTTCAAGAGAGAGCTGGGCAGAGCTCTTAAAGATAGCGGAGTCGAGGTATATGGGGAGAAGGCAGGAACGGGCTACTGATTGTGAATGATGGTGCCAGAATGGTGGTGCTGGCTTGAGGATGGACTCTGGGCTGAAGAAACTGTTTCCATGCTGTACCTCTAACCTTATACTAAACTTCAACATATTCCCATTAGCTCTCCAGAGTAACCTAAAATTACACCCCCAATCTTCCCAATGAAACCGTTTACACTTTACATTAAAATCCCCCTCACCTAATTGAAGGGTGTATTTCCTGTATGTAATAGGAACTTTAAAAACACTTGTAGGAGTTTCATTGTTTTATCTGGGACATCTATATACTATTAAAATCTCATCTTGTATGTATACGTGTGTGTGTGTGTGCGCGTGTGTGTGTGTGTGTGCGCGTGCGTGTGCGTGTACGTGTGTGTGCGTGTGTGTGTCTGTTTTTCTACCTTCGTCAAAACGCTACGCACTAGAGTTGAAATGTTTACAGATTATTACTCACATTAACCCGGTCGATGCAATGAACAGGTTCCCTTCACATTTCATGTTACATTTCAAAAGTTATTCATCATTAAAGTTTTATAAATACGGCCTTTCAAACAACTCACAGATTCTTCAAGCAACTTCCAATGACGTCACAATGCCCCTGCAAGGGGAGGGGGTCGGGGGTCCACGCCTGCCCGCGGCCTCCCTCCGTCCCACAGCGCCGTGCTCCCTCCTCGCCACCCCTCCCCCGTCCCCACACACTTCCCACCGCGGACCAAATATGATTTGAAAGTAATACGCCAACTCTCAACGCCGTGGTAAAGGAATTCAATCCCACTTACAGACCAGCTTCTAAAGTTATTCAAGGTCATTCTTCAACTTCCCATTGCTGACAACAGCTCAGAAACTAGAGACTTCAATGCACATAGTTCTGAAATTTGCTCTGAACAAGAGAAGGTCCAAAATTGCAAAGCCATAAAAGTTAGCCCTTCCACCCCCCCCTCAAACCCCACCCCCCCCCGCCCACACACCCCCCTCCCCCCACCCACCCGTCCCACCCCACACACCCCTCCCCCCACACACCCCCTGCCCCCCACACACATGTTGGGGGAATGGGTGAGTGCTGGAATATTGCGTTGGGGGAGTCTGCACTTGACAATAAAACACTCTTGACTCTTGAACCAGACAATTCCAAGATTCGTCAGAGAAAATATCTTATTACAAACAGGAAGCTGTATTTTCTTTTAATGGAAGTTGTCCAGTATTTTGGTTTTGTCCATGTAAAGGCAAATTGACCCTTTCAAATAAAATCACCCCTCCAAAGCTGTGATTTTATTAATATTTTCATCAAAATAAATATGGAAAACAGTATTGTTATTCTACACAAAGATCTACGTAAATGAAAGAAATCAAATCCAAAGAGACATGCAGTGAGACAATTTAAAACAGTACAAAGATAGACTTAGACAAAGACATTGCAACTGAGGCTTTCGAGAGACTTTGGGTGGTCGTGTAGTATATTTGTACTGTTTCAGAAGATGTTTATTGAGATGCAAAATAAACCAAGCTCTTAATTAGCAAAGTCACTCATTTGAGATTTGATATTATGATGGGATGCGGAGGAGATTATGCATAACTTTGCTTAAAACATTTGCGGACTCTTTTGAGTCCTTTTGGAGAGGTCACTATCTAGAGTTTGCAAACAGCACAATATGAATGCAAGTTTTTCCTTTTGAATGCAAAGATTTTTCTGCATGTAGATGATTTGCTTCTCTGCATGTGTTTGCCCGATTACAAAACACTTAAAACAATGCACGGGCTTAAACACTGAGGTGCTGTTATGTAAAGGAGATCACTCCAGTCTTTACGCTTCACTAATTGTCAGTTTGACTAAACTGCACTTTCTAATTCTTCTCTGTAAATATGTGCTACCATGGTTACGTTTTCCTTTTGCACGATAAATGATGCAATAATCCAACGACATTCTAGACATTCTTAAAAATATGCAAAGATTACAATAAATCAAATAAATAATCACATTTTCAATGAAGATAGCCTCTAATTGTGAGAAGGCAGTGGAGCTGACGTATTTCAGGAGAGACAAAAGCTACATTCAGAAAGTCGAGACATTCACAACAGTCAGAACCAGAGGCTGTGGGAAAATCTAAAAGAGCAATGGTGTGGCAAGCTGTAACTGAATGGAATAAACCCAGTTCAGTGAACACGAAATAGGAAGGAACTGCAGATGCTGGTTTACACTGAAGATGGACACAGAAGGCTGGGACTTCTGTATTTTGGGTCTATCTTCACTGCTGGTTGAAAGTCAGGACTGGTCAGGACTCAAACAGCTATTCTAATCTTTGAAATGGCAGTTATCACCTACTCCCATCTGAAAGAGTCTCAGTTTAAGTAATTGAGGAAAAAAGTCTCAATTGAAAGTAAAATATACGCATTTGCGAGGTCATTTTCAGAATTTTGAATGCTCACAAAGCACTTATAATAAATGGACCAGTTTGCAGAACACTTTGCCACTGCTGCAATGGAGAAATTGAGATCATCAATTTCCACACAGCTAGCAAATGTTGAGAAACGCATTAAATACCAGAAAAAAACCAAAAAGTGCTGGAGTATCTCATCAGGCCACGCAGCATCCCCGGAGAACATGAATAGGTGACGTTTTGGGTCAGGGCACTTCTTCAGACTGGGAATGATCGACTCCCATGCTGTAGCCACCAGATGGCAGACAAGTCCCGCAAAAGTACACAACACCCTCAATACAGAATCCTTCCGCTCAGATACACCTTATACCCGAGTTAAATGAAATACCTAGTCCACATGAGGTGGCTCCGAGCAAACAGCATACACACAGGAATAAATAAGACAATAACAAGAGTACAAAACAGCAGGATGGTGCAAAGTCTGTGGAATAGGACTTAAATCAACAGCTGCGTAGGAAGGAAGGAAGGGCAGATGTTTGGTTTATTTTGCATCTATTTAGCACCTTACATATCTTGTGTCTATACCAAAGATAGATACAAAAGTGCTGGAGTAACCCAGCGGGTCAGGCAGCATCTCTGGAGAGAAGGAATAGAAAGAAAGAAAGAATGACATTTCAGATTGGAACCCTTCTTCAGATATGGTTCAGACCGGCAGTCTGAAGAAGGGTTCTGACCCTATTCCATCTCTCCAGAGATGCTGCCTGACCCACTGAGTTACTCCAGCACTTGGTGTCTATCCTTAACCAAGAGCTCCTTGACGCAGAGGCAAGAGTTCTACTCACGATCGGTGGCTGACACTTAAACTAATTTTAACTGATTTATGCTGGTGTCCACATCCGTATGCTTTCAGTACTCTTTTATTGCTCGTTGCTAACTGCTCTCACGTGCCACTTCCTTGATCCATCATGGTCACGGCCATGAAGATATTCCCATTGTATAGTTTAGCAGGGAGTTGCAGGAATTGCAGTGACAATGAAGGAATAACATAATTCCAAGATGATACGATAGATCTTTATTTATCCCAGGAGGGAAATTGGTCTGCCAACCAATAACCAATCATAAAAACACAAGAAGATACATGAAGCATGAAATTAAAGCTATGAGTGGAAAGTCCAAGATTTGGGACCTGCAAAGATTTGGGGGGGGGGGGGGGGGGGGGGGGGTAAGAGGGGGAAGGGGAGTCAGTCTACCTCACGACAGAAGGGGGAGGAGTTGCACAGCTTGATAGCAACAAGGAAAAAGGATCTCTTGTGTCGTTCTGAGCTGCATCTTGGTGGAACCAGTCTGTTGCTGAAGGTGCTCCTCAGGTTGGCCAGGGTGTCATGGAGAGGGTGAGCTGCATTGTCTAAGATGCTCCGCAGTTTGAGGGGCATCCTCCCCTCCAAAACCATCTCCAGTGGATCCAAGACCGACACGATGCTGTTCTTCTTGTGTATGGCGAGCACAGCCTAAAGTTGTACGACAACCTGTTCTATTTGATCTTATTTGATTGTGCACACCGGGTTGATTGCATTCGTCGAAACAGGGCGGACCACGTGAAGGTTGCAATCTTCCACCCCATGATGCTGTTCAAAGCTGGTATTCTACTTCCTACCAGCATTATCTGAATGATGAAAGTTATAGCTGTTGGATATTCGCCTGTAACTTGCTGCACGGGATTAGAGGGCATTAACTACAAGAGACATTAGATAAAACATTTTTGTCTAGAACTCTGGTGGTTGATGGGAGACCTGACAGAAGTACATACAATTATGAGGGGCATAGATACGGTAGACAGTCAGAACCTTTATTTCCTCCAGAATAGAAATGTTAAAGACTAGAGGGAAAGGGGGAAAGTTTAGATGAGATTGTGGGGCAAGTGTTTTACTAAACACAGTGGCGAGTGCCCAGAACGCACTGCCAGGGGTGGTGGATGTAGACATGATAATGGTATTTAAAAGGGTTTTAGACAGGCACATGAAGGGAATGGAGATTAATTTAGCGTCATGATTAGCACAGATGTTGAGGGTCACATGGCCTGTTCATATGCTGCACTGTTCTACATTATGTTCCATGTCCAGTTTGTTGAAGACCTGTTGAATGGCAGTGGTGTGTGGGTGCACTAAATCTCTGCCCTGGCCACTGCCAAACCACACCTGCTGGCGGAAGATGCACAAAAATGAGAGAATAGCGTGACAGTTATCTTGACGGGCCACATAGATGGCGGGAAAGGAGCTGGGAATGAGGTCAGGCCCAGTACCAAGCTGGCTGTTCCAATTAAGCTTCTCTACAATGGTTATTCGTAGGATGAATTTGGCAATACTAATTGCGGCATTTGTAACACTGGTCCAAAAATAACCAATCTGTTAATGCCGTCGACCCTTTGAGGAATGCAGCAACAGGTGGAGGGACAGAAGGACAGAACGCCACAGAGATCCTTTTTCGCTATTGCTATCAAACTGTACAACTCCTCCCCCTTCTGCTGTGGGGTAGAGAGACTCCACTACCCCTCCCCCTCCCCCTCCCCCCCCTCCAATCTTCGCACATCCCAAATCCTGAACTCTCCACTCATCACTTTAATTTCATGTATCTTGTTGTGTTTTATGACTGTTGACAGACCAATTTCCATCCTGACATAAATAAAGATCTATCGTATCGCACATGGTTGATTAGATGAGATTGTGGAGCAAGTGTTTTATTAAACACATTGGCCAGTGCCTAGAATGCACTGCCAGGGGCGGTGGAGGATGACATGATATTGGTATTTAAAAGGGTGTTAGATAGGCCAATTTTACCAATGGTAAGGATGCTGACTTCCTCTTGAGCTGTTGAATGAACAGAATACCCATATTGATAGCTTAAATTATGGATTGTCTCTTATATTTTAGAGTTGGGGAAATATTGAGGTAGTAATGCCAAGGAGCAGTGACGGGCCACTCTTGGAGGTGGTCATTGCCCGACGGCTGGTGGGACAAAGGTTACTTGCACTTTAGCCCATCTGAAGAGTTCTAATGTTGCTGAAAGTGTGAATGGATTATCTAACTTGCAAATATATAATCAAGTCTTCCTTTTTCTGTGTAGGGAGGAACTGCAGATGCTGGTTCAAACCGAAGATAGACACAATATGCCGGAGTATCTCAGTGGGCCAGGCAGCATCTCTGGAGAAAAGGAATAGACTTCTGTCTGAAGAAGGGTTCTGACCCAAAACGTCACCTATTCCCTTTCTTTAGAGATGCTGCCTGACCCGCTGTGTCCAACATTTTGTGTCTGTCCCTATTTCTGTAGCTGAACATGAATGTTAATTGAGAAAGTTGCTGAAGATATCTGGGTTTAGGACCCCTTGCAGTCCAATAAGCAGGACCATAGAATCCAAAGTTTTTCCTCATGTAACATTCAGCAAGGTGGTCTCCAAGTGGGGTGGAAGATTGCAACCTTCACATGGTCCGTCCTGTTTCGACTAATACAATCAACTCGACGTGCACAAACGGAAGATCAAATAGAACAAGTTGTCCAACAACTTTAGGCTGTGCACGCCACATGAAAGAAGAAGTCTCCAAGTGAACAGACCAGTACTCCAAGCTGGAGGATGAGACAGATGCTCGGCAGCCTGAATGCAATCACCTCCTACAAGGCAAAATCAGGAGGCAGCTCGAATGTCGGCTGATCTCATCTCCCTGCTACCTTCAGGTAGAAGGTACAGGAGCCTGAAGACTGCAACGACCAGGTTCAGGAATAGCTACTTCCCCACAGCCATCAGGCTATTAAACCTGGCTCGGACAAAACTCTGAACATTAATAGCCCATTATCTGTTATTTGCACTTTATCAGTTTATTTATTCATGTGTGTATATATTTACATAATGGTATATGAACACACTGATCTGTTTTGTAGTCAATGCCGACTATGTTCTGTTGTGCTGAAGCAAAGTAATAATTTAATTGTCCTATCAGGGACACATGACAATAAACTCACTTGAACTTGAGACTTGTATCAAAGGCGCAGGGAAAAGCACTTGCTCACATTTCGAGGTGAATTAATACATGGATGAATAAATGACAATTGCACCATCAAGTGGCCAAAAGCTGCATTACACAAGCAACTTCCAAATTCATTGCTCCCTTTCTTTTAAGGTATCATGCTTGCTGATTTCAGAGGACATTTAAGACTCAACCATACTGGGGAGGGCGACGCATATTGGACTGAAATAAAGACTATTTCATATACCTCACAAAAAAAGTGTAGCCTGTCCCCACACCCGGTCTCGAGGAAGAGAGTGGAGCAGGGAGTTCAGCATGGTCTCCTCAACTTTGGAAAGAAAACAAACACAATGGGAGACAGCTGTGCAGCACTCTCATTTATTGGCATGGACCATCCTGTGCTTCCTATTACCTATCACTAGAGTTCTCCATTCCACTCCCGCACTGACGTATCCGAATCCTTGCACTGTTCCAACAAGGCCCAATGTAAACCACTGGAACTTCCAACTGGGCATGATACAATAGAACTTTATTTATCCCAAGAGGGAAATTGGTCTGCCAAAAGTCATAAAACAAAAAAATACATGAAACATGAAATTAAAGTGACGAGTGGAAAGGCTTGTTGGAGGTGAAAAGATTGTCTGTCGACCCGATGACAAAAGGGGAAGGAGTTGTAACATTTGATAGCCACCGGGAAGAAGGATCTCCTGTGGTGTTGTCCTGCATCTTGGTGGAACCAGCCTGTTGCTGAAGGGGCTCCTCAGGTTGACCAGTGTGTCATGGAGGGGGTGAGCTCTATTGTCCAGGATGTTCCACAGTTTGAGGAGCATCCTCCCCTCCAAGACCACCTCCCATCAATCCAACTCTGCCCCCAGGACGGAGCCAGCCTTCCTCATGAGTTTGTTGATCCCATTGGTATCCGCGGCCTTCACGCTGCTGCCCCAGCAAAAGGCAGCAAAGAAGATCGCACTGGCTAACACCGATTGGTAGAACATCTACAGCATCTTACTGCAGACATTGAAGGAGCGGAGCCTTCTCAAAAAGTACAGCTGGCTCTGTCCCTTCTTGTACAGGGCCTCAGCGGTCCTGGACCAGTCTAGTTTACTGTCCAGGTACACTCCACGGTATTTTTACTACCTGGTAAACTGCACATCCACACCATTGATGGAGGCAGGGGACAGGAGTGTTCCTCTCCTCCTGAAGTCCACCAACTCCTTAGCCTTGTCGGTGTTGAGCTGCAGATGACTCAGCCCACACCACTCACCAAAGTCGTCGACTACACTTCTGTATTCAGCTTCCCTCCCCTCACTAATGCAACCCACAATTGCAATCATCTGAAAACTTCTGCAGGTGGCAGGAGACATAGTCATATCTGAAGTCCGAGGTGTAGATGGTAAACAGGAAGGGAGGGAGGGAAGGAGGGAGGGAGGACCATCCCCTGTGGGTCCCGTGTTGCTCACCACCATGTCCGAGACACAGTTCTGTAGCCTGACATATTGTGGTCGTCCAGTCAAGCTGTTGGTGATTCAGGACATCAATGGAGCATCCACCCACATATTCGTCGGTTTGCTCCCTAGCAGTCCAGATAATGTTAAAAAGCACTGGAGAACTAAAATAAACATGACTGACCCCCCCCCCAAGACACATTAAAACAAACATTTGGACACACTAAAAAAAAGTAGAAACAATGGACACGCTACTGGCAGGGCAGCTGTTTCACACCACCCCCACCGACATTATTGCCTTTAGCATGTATCTGTACACTGTGGATGGCTCAATTGTAATCATGTCTTGTCTTCCTGCCGACGGGTTAAGGCTTAAATGTTTTTCAAAGTAACTCAGTACACGTGACAATAAACTAAACTCATCAACCCCTTCTCAACCCCTTTCCCAGTTTATATGAAGACAATGGCCTTTGTGCTTTCTTTTCATGTATTATACATTTTAAATGTTTATTGCATGGTATCCCCGGAATCTCACCACCTCTCACTGACTCCCATCTGCTATCTGCACTTGTTCTTAGTCCAAACGCACAATATCTGCTCATAAAGGCAACTCTCCACGTCCTAACCTCCATCAACTTCACTTCTTCCCTACATTCAACCCAATGACCCCTGTAAATCTTCTGCTTCTTGCGTATGGCGTGCACAGCCTAAAGTTGTAGGACAACTTGTTGTATTTGATTGTGCACACCGGGTTGATTGCATTAGTCGAAACAGGGCGGACCAGGTGAAGGTAGCAATCTTCTACCCCACCCGTGTAAATCTCATGAGCCACTTTGAAAAACTTCCCCCGCATTTCCAACCTTACATTTCCCAACACGTCATGAATGTGCTAAGTCACTTCTTCTTACGTTTGAGGCAGCTGAAGTTGTGTAACACCCTCCAGGCGCTGTAGCCAGTTCAATGTGCTGTTGTCGAGGGTTCCGAGGTCTACCCCTCCACCAGGGGGGAGGGAGGACAGCCCAGTCGAAAATGACGTGCTGCGCTGTTTACTGCTCCTCACACGCAGGCTGCTGATTAACGCAGCGCCCGGCGATGCATTGTTGACGACCCCTCTACGGTGCCGGTTCAGGGTGACCCACTCTTTGCAGGGCAGGTCCGAGCCGGGTGGGGCTGTGGTGTTCGTTCGGTGCAACAGTGAATTGCGGACGTGGCGAAGTCTGTTCCCAGCTGGTTCTCCATGCTCCTAGTGTTGAGACTGGAGCCACAGAGGGTTGCTACGTGACAGGAGAAGGGGGCGACGAGATGACAGGCGCTGAGGTCCCAGTTGCTGCAAGTCCTGGGCGAGGTGGTGTAAAGGATGTTTGGCGTCCGATGGGGCCTTGCACACCAGCATATGAGTGAAGAACAGATACATCCTCTCGGCAGAGCAGTTTCTCATTCAAGATACTTGTACCCTCATTTTCAAAGGGTCATCCAAGTATAGACTGGTAAGTGATTCCGACTAGATTTCTCAATGTCAGGCTGGTTTTGTGCTTCACTTCACCTCAACTGCTACAGACGATTCAATGACAGGGACAGGGTCACTCACCCTTTTGTTACAAGAGATTTTATTCAGTCCCTACCAATTCTGTGTTGCACTGCATATTTGATGTGCTTTCTCCCGAGCAGTGGGAAAACCATGGCATGATATTTGACCATCACACAAACTGTTCATGACCCATGTACTTCATGCTCATATTGCCAACAGCGAAGCCCAAGGGATCAGATTGCAAAAGACCAAGAGATAGATATCATATATCTATTTTACACCTTTTCCAGAACACATTTGGGCATGAGGAAATGAGGAAAGTGCAAATATTGAGCACTTGTTCAACCCAAGTTCAATCCTGATGCCTGCACATTCTTATGTGATCATTTAGGCCATTCATCTGTGCCCTCTCTTCCTTCCCACCTAAACCAGTGTCCATCAAAAGCACTCACAATTTTGCTGCCCATCCCAATTCATCCAGTTGAATTTTAACTTAGTTGCTCTCAATCTTTAGTTTAAAATCTATGTTTAACACCTTCATTTTTGGTAGCAGCCCCATAGGCAGCACTTTGCTGGATTTCTGCCAAAAATCCAAATGGATGACACACCTTTGTTGCTTCAAAATACTCATGACTGGTCAAAACACAATTTGCCTTTAACAGAAATATTTCATTGAGGCACATTTTTCTCAAGTGCTTTTTCCTAATGGCTTCTAAAACCTTCTGTACATGTTCTTCAACTGCCCTACTTTACCTGGTACTCCATGTCCCTTCCATCTCATTTGATTCTGGCGTCTTTAAATATGCTGTCAATTGACACTATGCCAGCTAAAGGCAGGGCAGAAGAACCAAACAATAATCAAAAGAGAGCAAATTCCCTAAAAAAAGAGAACGATGCAATGTATGTCGCCATACACAAATGATGTGGGGGGGGGGGGGGGGATGGGACGACGAAACGAATTTTATCTATTTATCTTAACTGTGGTAGGACAGTTATTTTATGTCTGACCAATAACCAATCTGAAGATTTCAATAGCTCCAATGCCAAGGCGGCCATTGCACTTTTAATGAGTGAAACCAATGAATATTCACAAGTGCATTGAACAAAATATTTCATTTTTTACATGCTTCTTCTGTTCATTTCTGTTCTTGCTTTTGATATTACCATTCCAGGAAAATATACAACTTGGGAAACCATAAAATTGAAGATTTTTCTTGCTATTATGAATATTGCCAGTATGATTGATTGCTGGGAAGGACTAATTAACAATGCCATACAAATGTCAAAACTTTTGAAAAACTGCAGTTGTTAAGTACACACCAGCCAAACATTGCAGGCCTTTATCTAATGACATTAGCTAAATTTACCATTGTCCTCATGGGTAGACAAAACAAAATTGCAGAAAATCTGATGATCAAACACCTACGAAAAAACCTACAAAACCACAGCAGACATTGAACATCCCAAACATGATCCATTATTTAGTATCTTTACCTCTTCCCCACGAAAGGTCTATTTTAATTGAATACACATGTAGATGGTAGAAATCTGACACCTCTTCCACCTCATGTGAAAAGCCATTTCACTGCATTAGTTTTGTTAAGGGTGAAGAACCATCATTTTTCCAAGCCAAGAATGTTACCCACATATTTTACTTAAAAAAAAACTAAACTTGGTATTCTGGATTTAAAAAAAGATCAGGATGGCATATCACACCTTGAGAAAACAACCGAAGATAGACACAAAACTTGGAGTAACTCAGCAGGGCTGACAACATCTTTGGAGAGAAGGAATAGGTGACGTGCCTCTAGAAATGCTGTCAGGCCTGCTGAGTTATTGCAGCTTTTTGTGTCTCTCTTCGGTTTAAACCAGCATCTATAGTTTCTTCTGACACATCTTGAGAAAACTGCCCGCAGTTAAGCACTGCACAAAACAGTTACAGGAGTCTTTACCTTCTTCAAATATTGTTGATCTCCAAATCTATTTTTGAGGTTTGTTAGACCATATTGTTCTCAGTTGTAATTCGTTGCAATTGTAACATTTGGATACAGAACAGAGAATAATAAACGATTCATTGGAAAGAGACATTGCCATTCATCTGAACTAGCAACCAAAATTGGACTGCAAAACGATGCAACAATTTATTTCTGCAACAAATTTTAAACTGAATGCTTGAAGAAAATAACAGAGACAAATAGAATAAAGTCCACCAGATAAGGGTCAACAATCATTAAAGTTTAGCAGATAATCACAGGAAACACTTGAAGATTGAAATACAGTTTAAATATAAGTCTGAAGAAGGGTCTCGACCCGAAACGTCGCCAATTCCTTCTCTCCACAGATGATGCCTCACCCGCTGAGTTTCTCCAGCATTTTATGTCTACCTTTGATTTTTCCAGCATCTGCAGTTCTTTCTTAAATATTAAATATCTAAACATTATTTAATACCCAAGGAATAAACCAATTATTCTAAGAAAGAAAATACTGCTCGAGTCCATTTGGTCTAAATCTATTTTTATAATATTCAGCATTACATAAAAATCTGCAAATCTCTCAGAACATATTTTTGCAGGTTAAATGCATAACCAAAAAAAACAAAACAAAATAATCTTAGTTTGATGCAAAAAGCAAATGCAACACATTTTTTTATAGAAAGTTTTATTCAACATACAACATTTTCCAGCAAAAAAGCAATATACAGGAAAAGATTTCATACACTGCTACATGAATTAAAAAGATAGGAGGGAAGAGAAATTAAATTGTGAATTGCAGATTCTATTTTACTGCACTCAACTAGACACGCTGCTGCAATTAGCTTAAAAAAGAACCCAATCTGAAATAAAACTACACGCAATGAATATCAACATCAGTGACTTTACCTGCAGACTCCATGGGAATTTTATCCGTAGAGTGTTAAATTGTACGTTCATCATTAAATATACAATTTTTTTTGTATTTTTAAAATTTTTTACAAAGTCAACAGCTTACTACTTACGTTATTGAGCATGCCCTCTGTGCTAAAGGCTGTTTCTGTCATGTTATAATTTTTCACATCTCACCATGACAAAATAGAACACATTCAGATTTTTCAACTTTGCCCTTTCCAGCCACCATTGTTTTAAAACCGTTTCCCACAGGCAGCACAGTAAACCCACCTACTCCACTCAAGTCACCATTAGGAAGCACCAATGGCCATAGCATCAAAGTAAAACAAGCATAGCCAGATCTACAAACTCACACCAGGCAGGATACAATGAGTACTGATTTATTATTATTGCCAAGGTGTTCTACAAAGAGTATGGTATGGGAACAAAAAAAACCCAGGTCATGTTTAAAAATAAAATCAAAGACCACATTCAGCTGGGAGAAAAGATTTTCTCCTTAATATTAAGTGCCAACACGTGCTAGATGTAGTACAGACACCATTTATTAATGCTGTGAAACGAGGCGGTGTACAAATTCACAAAAAAACTGAATTCATCCAAACTACCTAAATAAAGAAAAACTATCCATATGACTGTAAACATGAACATGCTGACTGCTTCAAGTGTTTGTGAAGTTTCACAATACCTAGAATTAGCAGCCAGGCAGAGATGTGAATCCTATGCCATCTGCTGTGGGTTATTCTAAAGGCATGAAACCATTTAGCAAATGACTAGCTGTTTTCTTACTACTCAGCTCCTTCACTATGCTGCCATATTCCTGCCTTTTCATCTTTAAACCAAGAACTCGCATCCAACTGCATTGCTCTTTGTAAAGGGCAAATCCACTTCCTCTCTCCATCTGGAAAATAGGCCGTCAATTGGTACAGGGAAGCCAAACCGAACAGCCTAAACAAAATAAAATTAGCATCAGCAGCAAATCCTGTCGCTGAAAACTTTTGACAAGGTGCATGTGTACCAAAGTTCAATTTTTTTTACTGCTGTTGGATAGGTGCACACACTGTCTTTTTGATTCTTCAACTTTTTTTTCAAGACACACAATTCTGACTAGGTCAGGTATTGGTGTCAGTTGTGGATCTTGATCGCCTTTTCCAGGTATGCATAGCGACTTCTCTTTGGAGCTTTATTGAAGTGGTCAAGTCCCAACCATGGCCTTGGTTGAGACATATTACCTGGAACAAGAAAATAAATAGATAGTCCTTTCACATTGATGTATATGCAAATCAAAGTTAAGCAGTCAACATATATCAGGAATACATTGCAGCATTTTCAGTAGCTATTGCCATCACTTACTATAATTAGGACTGCTAAAAATGAAAATATATAATTTCAATGCTATTAAATCTCATGCACAAAACAAGAAAGCTGGAGAGCATCACACACTTGTTAAAACACTGTAAGGATGTCTGAGCCATTCTTAATGTGCAATAGGTATGACTTTTCATACTTTAAACTAACATATTGATATTTTCTATATAATGCAGGTTCCATCATTATGGACAAAAGCATGTTTAAAGAGAACTGCTCAGTTTCATTCCTTCAGTTCACAAATAACTCACGCAAGCTCATAAAAAGTCCAACTTAACACACAAACTCAACTGTCTCTTTCCACAGATGCTGTCAGACTTATTTCAGATTTGCAGCATACATATATTTTTTGATTTTCATTCTGGAATCAAGGGAACGTGATCAGAAACATTGGATAGCAAAGACATCTTTCTGAAATCGAAAAGAGCCGCCAACCCAATATCAGACCAGTCTGAAGAAGGGTCTCAACCCAAAACGCCACCCATTCCTTCTCGACAGAGACGCTGCCTGTCCCGCTGAGTTACTCCAGCTTTGTGTCAATCTCCAATATAAGACATTATGTCCTCCGGCAAAATGCACAGAAACAATTAATATTTCAATAAAACATGTGATGTAAAATGTATTCTCAGGATTTTGGCATCACCTCAGGACCTTGGCATCACCAGCAAGGGCCAGGATTGGTTACTCAAGGTGGTGATGAGAAACCTTCTTGAACCACTGAAGGTACTCCTAATTGTGCTATTAGAGAACTGAGCACGACAAGCAATTTTGGCAAATTAAAACTACGAGTTAAAACAATTTATGACTATGACTGCACAGCGAGGTGTGAGGAACCCCGTGTGTAGCCCTGCATAGCTTAACATGAAAAGCAATTAGTGAGTAATTAGTAGCTCTCAGCTAACACGACTATGTTAAGCATATCTGGTTTTAAAATGAAAGGCACCATAGTGAAAATAAAACCAAGTATAGACAAAACGTCACATTTGATGAGACACACCGGGTACACTTGACAAGTCTATTTGTAGAAATCTGTTTTTCTTTGCAACTGAATTTTTTTTGGATTAATACTAAAAAACAAATTTTTTTTGACATGAAAAAGCTGATATTTCTCCCCAATTCAGAAAAGTTTCTCTACGCATGTGGAGTTGTCCCACATTACAACAACTGGCATTGAGCGGTTTAGACTCAGTGTATGGGCAAAGAAGATTCTATACACTAGTTCACTGAATAGCTTGGTTCGAAGACTCAAAAATGAAAGAGAAAAAGCACTGTAAAACAACTATTTGATCAAAGCACATTATAAAATGTCCTCTTTCCCTTGAACATGAATAAATGTCATGCATACTTGTTTGAAACCATCGATCAGTCTTGTGGCCCTTGACTGATCGATGCGTTTTGCATTGGTGATTGGGCTCCAACAGCAATACTGTGGGTTGATTAGAACACTGCACTAGAATGTGCCATTTTATACATTGGGCTAATGATTCACCATTTTATTTGAGTAATTAGTGATTGTCTCAACGACTGGACAAAATCTACTTGTGTACAACAGGCCTCCTTTTTCCCGTATTAATAGGGAACACATTCTAGCGTTTTAAAATTTGAATAATCCTTTCCAGTCAGAACATACATCTCCCTGAAACAACATAAATTTCACATCTCCTGGCATGTTGACCTGCACTGTTCCCCATCCAAACGTACATCTCAAACAACCTTTCCCTTTCAACCACCCCACTGGTCTCTAGGACATTGTAGTTAAAATTGGGAGCCATTAAATACATTTGGACCAGAGCTAGATTTTAGAAAGAACATTGTCGAGGAAGTTAGAGCCTTGAGGGAATTTGTATATAATTGCCCCTGAAGCAGCTGGCCTGATCTTGAATTGTTATCCAGTTTTACATTGGTATGTATTTGCTGTGATTTTGAAAATGTATATCCCCAACTGAGCCTCCCATGGTGCAGAAAAATAAACGATCTTCACCACACGGCATTTTCAAGAGAAATGCTGGGAGTAGCATCAACCACAAACATGGCCCTGTCCCACATGTCTATACTTCCTTACGATACAAGAGAACATTTATGCCCTTTCAGTTTACGCCATTCAGAGAAATCCTATTCCACTACTAAACTTTTTTACTATGATCTAATCTCTCCACCATCTCATCAACATCCCATCATATTCCACCCCACTGAGATATTTCACCCCAGGGATAAATTTAAAGTGACCAATTAATATAAAAACCCATACATTCTGAGATTTAGGTGGAAACAGGAACATCTGAAGAAAACCCATGTAGTCACAGGCAGAATGTGAACATACCGCACAGACAGCACCAGAGGTCCAGATGACCGTGGCAACTCAAACTGTGAGGCAGCAGCTCCACTAGTTGGACCATTGTCGCGTACAAAAACCTCCGGCAATTAGGGAATTGTGGAGCACCTTTCTCAATTTTATCTGCCTCATTTTATATCTGTTTCACAGAACAGGCCCTTTTGGCCCACAATATCTGCGTCAAACACGATGCCAACCTAAGTTAATCTCTTCTGCCTGCACATGATACATATCTATATGCCTATCTAAAAGCCTCAACATTCCATGATGATATGCAAGCAACAAACGTAACCAACAGGCCCAAACTCAAGTGTAGGCGGATATCTAATGAGGTACGTCAACGCCTTCACCGAATCCTGCTCTCTGCAGTGCAGCATCGCATCAGGCTATCAAAGTGAAGGTTTGATTTCCATTATTTACTTTGTTCAATAACCAATTCATGTGCTCCTGCGTGGGCCTTTACAAAAGCCTTCCTAAAATCCAAGTACACCTCCCAGGTACCTGGTCTTTTCTCAGTACACCCTCTAAGTACAACCGATTAATCAAACACAATTCTCCTTTGGTGTAAATTGTTTTCAATTTGTATTGTTTGAGGGGTTCCATTATCAGATCCTTTCTGCAAGCGCAGAGTACAGAGCTGTGCTCAGCTTTTCAGCCCTCCTCCAGACTGCAGCCTTGGTTGATGTAATAATCAAAGGAAACCAACTAAAATGACATTTGGAACTAATCCCAGTGTAAAATATAAAATGTTACATTTAAATGCTTGTAGTGCAACTTCCTACAATGCTTTTAAACCAGTTAGCCAATTACACTTGGGTTGTAATTTTCTCAAATTCTTCAAAGTCATGGATTTCAGAATATTTTGAAGTATTGTATACAACCACTGCGTGTCCTCTTCCTATGTTTAAGCACGAAAATGTTTAAAAATAAAGTATTACTTTTCCCTTCCTTGCTTGCCATCTGTGTGATGATCCTTTGGAACTGCCAGACCCAAAGTAGTAATGGATGCACTGGAGAGCCCCCCCCCCCCGTATTAGCGGGACATTTCCTTGAAATTAATGGACAACTTCACAAAGATGTTGCCTGGAATGGAATGTTTTACTAATGAGGACAAGAATGGCTGGGCTTGTTTTCCCTGCAGCAGAGATGGCCGAGTGGGTGCGAGGGAGGAGATCTGTTGGATGTTTACAAAATAAATAGGTGGATAGTGAAAAACTTTACTCTGTAACTGCGAGGCATTAAACCAGAGAGCGGTGGTTTAAGGCAAGGGGCAAGAGGGTTTGAGGGGTTCTGATGAAATATGTTTCACCCAGAGGGTGGTTGCATTTGGAAATGAGATGGAGACAGGTAATTTCACATTTATAAGGGCACCTGGACACAGACTTGAATTGCCACGGCATAAAAGGCCAAGGCATATAAGACGGGTGCCTGGAGTGCTGGCCTTGTTTCCGTGCTGCAAGACTCTAGTACAAAGATCCTTCTTGTCCACTTTACCTTGGTTCCTTAAATGCAGGAATCTCAATTAACCAAATATCTTCCATAATCAACCCTTGCCGTGTCAGCTCATCCTCAAACCCAAACCACTCAAACCACGGAGCATTTAGTCACAAAAATATTCTTCAAATTCATTTTGATTTTATTATGCCATATAAATGGCCTTCTGTGGGAAAAATCCAAGCCCTCACATCCCAGTTTGGGATTTCATCCAAAAACTGCACCTCGCCATTTTGTTGGTACTTTCAATGTTCAGATTCTTATGCAAATAGTTGGGTCACATGTACTTAATATAAAAACAAAACTTTTCATCTATCTTCAGTTTCACAAGAGCTTACCCGTTAACTGAAGAGAATCTGGAACAGGCCAGTCTTCTGCAAAAAAAGTCATGTATATAAAACTCCCACAAAAGATAACCCTGACTTCTGTCTAGAAATATTTCAAACATATGCAGAGAAATCAATTATTACCAAGGTTATTTTCATAAAAATTCTGGAATCAATTTAGTTGCATTTTTAGGCATTTCAACCAACTCTATTCATGACAAACAAATATGTTATAGGTTATATGGCTACTCACTGGGCTGTGGTTCAAAATCCTTCAGGTTGATTTCATATTCATCCTCATTTATGTACTGGTGCCGGCCCATCATCACAATTGCAAACTTGAACTTAAAAAGAGATTTGGGTTTTAGTACAAAGTCATGATAAACAAGATTATAAATTGCCAACAATTTATACAGGCACCTCGTGTATTACGCAGGGGTTAAGTTCCTAAAAAGTGGTGCTTTATTCAAAAGTTTGTAAATTAAACATATGTATTTAAACAAGCGTAAATTTGGGTGTGAAAGATTAAAAAACGTGTAAAGTAGGTTTGGGTATTAATTAAACAAGCGCGTTAATTCAAGGACTCATAAATCTAACCAGCTTAAAATGCGATGTGCCGTATGTGCCTTTTCATCTTGATCTAAGAAATAGTCTGCCACAAACTTGAAGGCACTTACCTTTTCAAATTCCTTCTCTTGGACTTCCAGCATTGCTTGAATTCGTTTCATAATCTCCACGAATGGTTCGCTCTAAAACGTGCAACATGCCACATCTTAACCTCATACCAGAAATATTGTCCAAAATAAAAGTTTCTCAAACAGTTACATAATATTTCACATGAAAATCTTTTGTAAATAGTGATATTGCACAGATACAAGCCAAATATGTTCTACATTAGGCAGCCTACCTGGCATATGCGCAACAAAAATGGAATTCCAAAAGTGCCAAAAACCTCTTTATGAAAATGTGCCACTGGGATCAGCAATTCATTTTCTTTGTCGAGATCAACCTGATCTAGTGGAACCTCCTGTAAAATGTTCAAATCAATATACCAATTGGAAATGTGTTTTATTTAAATACGTATATTGTAGTTTGACAATTTGACTTAATTAGATGATGTACCTCTATTCTGAAAGTTCGACTTGTTGCTGGAGATAAACATTCTAACAGCTCATCTTCTTGATGGACTCCAATTATTTTGTAGCTTACAATTTCCAATAGCCTAAAAGCATAAATAATTATAAATTATCTTTACTTACATTTAATGCAGAGTATTTCAGGATTCTGCATTGACTGCTCAGAAACCCTGCATTACCCATTCACTTGGCCCAACCAGGAATTCAAAATAGCTTGCCTCGCATTGTTTGGTGTGTCTTTTGTTTTACACGGAAACATCAGGCCATGCATGATTGCCACTCTTAGAATCAATGACGATTGTCCAGCAACATAAAGCACTTGAAAATGTACACAATGATAAACAAACCAATTTGTACATCTTCTAGTGAGTCCAAGCATTACTTTCTATTGATAAACCTGTTAACTAAAAGCAATGTACAGCCACTCAGTGCTCTTCAAACTGTATGGATATTGCTCAGTGTGCCAGAATTCATAGGTTATACTACTAAAACGTGTGGAAATGTTATACCATTATTCAAATAGTTAAGAGCTAGAAGATTTTTGGGTTGGTAACACGTCAAACTACAGATTTGGTGATTATGGATTCAGAAAAATGTCTAAGATAACATATATTAGTGCACTATACAACTCGCATGCATTACTAAGGAATCTATCACTTTACAATTCTTACCTTAGTTTAGTTGATCCTTTATCTGACAATTCTACATCTTTCTTACATTCTTCCAATAAGTCACGAACACAACCATGTTTATCAGGATATAGTGTTATCTCCTGTAACAAAGTCAAATAATGATAAAATAAGGGATTGAATCTTCTATGTACAATTGGTCAAAACATGCACGTTTCACCCTGCTGCCAGCATTATTCCATTGACTGCACTTTTGCTGCTCTCTGGACTTGACTGTACTGAAAGGTTATTGCTCGTCACACCCAACCACACGTGACAGTTCCCAGTTTTCCCCCCAGTACTTTCATACCATTTTCACAGTTGTAAATGGATTAAGAATTAACATGTTAAAAATATTAAAACTTTGATTGAGAACAGATTAAATGATAGAAACAAAATTAATAATCAATTATTCTTCCCCAATTTGCACTGCTGCACCATCATTCAGAACCATAAAGACTCCATTGTTATACCTCCAGCGATCACAGGTCATTTGACCATGGAAAATGTGTGACAAAATGTGTCTACTTTATCATTGATAGATCAAGTATGCGTTTATCAAAGGAAAGTCCCATTGTAAACAACGCAGCCCCAACTGTAACCACATTGCATTTTTCAGTGATAAGGTTCCTTGAAAGTGGCAACATAGATAGATAGGGTGGTCAAAAAGGCTCAGCACATTGGCCTTCATCAGAGTATTGAGCCAAAGGGCCTGTTTCCATATTGAATGACTCTGACTCTATGACACAGCAATAAGGCAGGAAAGTGGGGTTTATTCAGAAGTTCAATCGTACTGATCATCTCCTGCTCCCATTTCATGTGGTGTAAAATGTCGTCACATTCTATGATCTTATCAATGGTCAATTGTTTTGATTTTCCTTTCTTAAAAAAAAGTCTTACTTCATATGAGGAGCTTTTGACCACCATATGTAGCAGCTTCCCAAATGTGTGCTAACTGGGAGAATAGTGCTTATGCTCAAAATCAAAGGTTAGTTCACATTCTGAGCAACATCATTTTTAGAATGTTTCACCTCAAATTGTACTAAGGTTAGAACATAGAACTACGTCTATTAAATCTTAAGCGTAGCCCTAAAAGCATATATTCACCTCTTCCCTATAATTGCCGTTCAGCCATATGCACTTGAAACTTCGTCTGTTTTCAAAGTCTGTGATCTTCATTTTCAGCTAAAAGATCAAGAAACAAGATTTTATTGCAGTACCAATAAAATATGAAACATGAAACAATGTGATCAAAGTTTTCACTGTAGCCAAATCTCAAATGGCATCAAATACCCATCAGCACCAGAAAATGCAGATTACCAAATGGATGAGATTTGAACTATTACATATTGCAGCCACTTAAATCTTAAAAGCAGCAATGGTATTCCCTTTAAGAAAGCTCTATGACTGACTTTAAACCTCTTTCCCTTTCAGTTTTTAAAACCCCGTTTCCATTCTTCTCTACATCAAAACCAATTCTAGAATCCATCCCATTAAAGACAATTAAACTCTTTTTTGGCAGGAAGACAAAGAAAACTGGAAGGCATAATTCAAAGAGAAGATCTGGAGTATATGTGCGTTGTTTTTGGAAAACTTCAATGCAGGTTGACAAAGTGGCTATTGAGGCTTATGGCTCTGTTGCCCTCATAAATAAAAGCCTAAAGGGCAAATGACAAGTACTTATAAAACCCTTGTCAGCCGTGAACTATGGTAATATTTCCAGTTCTCGCAAGACTAATAATACATGGAGAAATAATATGCAAAGGTTCTAAAAAGGGCACAGAAGAGATTAAATTGATTCTGGGAATAACAGGTTTTAGTCATGTGGCTTGACTAACATTTTGGGTTATTCTCCTTAGAATGCACCTTGTGAGGAGAATTGAGAGGCATTTTAAATCATGAGGTGTGAACAGCAGGAACTAATTCCATTGGCAGAGGAGTCAAGAACAATGGAACAAACAAGAGCAATTCACGCAAGAACCACAAGGTTACCGAAGTTTTAAGAAATTAAAACAATGGTAGAAGGGGCTTGTTGCAGTGCTGAGTTATAGAGGAGATCGATTCAATTATAATGTTCAAAAGTAAACTGAACAAGTATCTGAAAAGAAAGAATGTGAGGTGGAAAGCAAGAGAGCGGTAGACACAAAATGCAGGAATAACTCAGCGGGATAGGCAGCATCTCTGGACAGAAGGAATGGGTGACGTCTCGAGTTGAGAAATGCGAATCTCCGGATAGCGGAAGTGGCTGGATTACTTTTGTAAAGGATCTCAATGGACTTGACAGGCCAAATAGCATTAGTGCTATACCCATCTGTCAAAACAGTTTATCAGGTTACCAATTCTGTCTGCCTTTCAAAATATAACATTGAGTTCTTAGCATTTCCAAGTCACAAATCAAAATCCAAAATAACTTTTACAAAAACAAATTGTACAATAGTTTCAAATTATTTCAATTTTAGCGATTAAATAGTTCTAAGCTGGCGGCACTCAATTATAATGCTACCAATTATTACAACTTGGCGATACTGAACCAGAACAATGACAGGTTACCATGAGGAGTAATTAAAGTAAATTTGAAAATTCTAAACACATATTTAACATGGGTTTACCCAAGTCTTTTAAATATGTTACATAGCTCACATACAAAAAAAGCTTACTTGTTGATAATATAGTTTCTTTGGTTGCCTTGGCTTGAAGAACTGCAGCAGATCTCTAAGTGTGCCTTCATAATTATGTCGAAGAGGATTACCAGGCCCATCCCTGTAACTTTAACAATCAAATTCATTAATCTCTGGAAATCTGATCAATAGCCAATGAACTAGTTATTTCAAAATATATATATAAAAAATAAACGGACTTGCTGTGAATTGCATCGATTAAAAAGACAAAGGACAAATCAACCATTACTTTTGCTCTGCATATTCCACTGTCACCAACAACCACTCTGTCTCTTATCTTCAGTGAGAGATTACTTCACAATTAGTAAACTCACCCTTAATTAAATAGGTATGCTCCATGAACAATTCACAATGATGTTTGGCAAGACTGCATTGGAAACCATGTTCCTGGGTATCTTACCACACTTACAGAAGTAACTGAAATTACTTGAAGGACTCACTGTTATTTCTAGAAATTAGGAGGAAATATGCACTTGTACATGAGAGGAATTTCAATAATGGGATTACGTAGTCTTACCCTTGAGACTTGAAGAACTGAAGCAACATTGGGTCAGTGTTTAGTCGCTGAGCAACTGTCTTGGCAACCTACCAAAAACAAATCAAATTTAAAACCCGGTATAAATAGCAATTTGCTAATAAAGGATCCTTACGGCAGCATTCATAATGCGATGAAAACACATTTGGAATTACGCACTGAACAGAATAAATTTACAGTGCCCTCCAGAATCTTTGGGATAAAGACCCATCATTTATTTATTTATTTGCCTCTGTACTCTACAATTTGAGATTAGTAATAGAAAAAACTCACATGTGGTTAAAGTGAACAATGGCAGATTTTATTAAAGGCCATTTTTATTTCACCATGTAGAAATTACAGAAGTGTTTCTGCATAGTATCCCCCCCCCCCCCCCCCATTTCAGTGCACCATAATGTTTGGGACACAGCAATGTCATGTCATTTAAAGTAGTCATGTTTAGTATTTTGTTGCATATCCTTTGCATGCAATGACTGCTTGAAGTCTGCGATTCATGGGCAACACCAGTTGCTGGATGTCGTCTATGGTGATGCTCTGCCAGGCTTGTATTGCAGCCCATCTTTCGCTTATGCTTGTTTTGGGGGCTAGTTCAGTTTTCTCTTCAGCATATAAAAGGCATACTTAATTCGGTTCAGATCGGGTGATTGACTTGGCCACTCAAGAATCGACCATTTTTTAGCTTTGAGAAACTCCTTTGTTGCTTTGGCAGTATGTTTGGGATAATTGTCTTGCTGTAGAATGAACCGCCAACCAATGAGGTTTGAGGCATTTGTTTGAACTTGAGCAGATAGGATGTGTCTATACACTTCAGAATTCATAATGCTACTACCATCAGCAGTTGTATCATAATGAAGATAAGTGAGCCAGTGTCTTCAGCAGCCATACATGTCCAGACGATAACACCCCACCATCGTGTTTCATAGATGGGGTGGGATGCTTTGGATCTTCGGCAGTTTAAGTTCCATTTATTGTCACATGCACCCTTGGTACAGTGAGATTTGAATTTCCATGCGGTCATACAAATAAAAAGAACACAATAGGATTTAACATGATCATCCCCCACAGCAGAATCAACGTTTTCCACTGTGAGGGAAGGTAATAAAGTTCAGTCAGCTTCCTCTTTGTTCACCCGTGGTCTGGGCATTTGAGCCCTCCGCAGTCGGTGGTCAGGCCCTCTCGCCGGGATAATCGGAATTCCGACGTCGGAACGGAAGAACACTCTCAGTGGCCTGGAGTCTCCAAATCTGCTACTTCTTACCGGAGACCGCGGCTCCCGAAATCCACAGGCCAAGCTGGGCGTAGATTCGACGCTGGCGACCCCCGGCAATGGATCCTAGGACTCCGTGATGTTAGAGTCAGCGCCTTCCACGGCTGGAAGCTCCGCAAACCACAGCTCCACGATGTTGAAGCAGCAGGCCCAACACTCCGGAACTCCAACACGGCGATCCCCGGTAAGGCATCGTCCCGCTCCGCGATGTTAATTCAGTGCTGTGCCGCTGCGGAAGCTCTGACCGGCCTCCGGCAGGAAAGGCCACGCCAATCCAGATGGTAGGCCGCCGGGGGGTGGGGGGGGGGGGGGGGGGGGGAAAAAGGGGGCGAAGATGTGACTCGGAGAAAACACACATCCTCGAACAGGGAGTGACTGGGAAACGGTTTCCCCTCTTCCCACCCCCCACGTAAAAAAGACTAAGAAATATTGTAAAACATACTATTGACACACTAAGAAATAACAAAAAGATGAAATGACGGACAGATTGCTGGCGAGGCTGCCGCTTGCGGCGCCACCCAATACTTGTCGTTCCTTCTCTCCTCCATACTTTGCTCTTGCCATCACTCTGATATGTTAATCTTCGTCTCATCTGTCCACAAGAACTTTTTCCAGAACTGTGGTTGCACTTAAGTATGTCTTGGCAAACTGTAACCTGGTCATCCTATTTTTGTGACTAACCTGTGTTTTTCATTTTGCAATGTAGCCTCTGTATTTCTGTTCTTGAAGTCTTCTGTGGACAATGGTCATTGACAAATCCACACCTTGCTCCTGAAGAGTTTCTGATCGGGTGTTTGGATTTTTCTCCTTTTTATAGTGAAAATTTTTCTGTCAAGTCTTCCTTGGCCTGTCAGTCCCTAGGCGATTAGTAAGCTCACCAGTGCTCTCATTCTTCTTAATGATTGGCTTTCTTCTTAAGGTTTGGCTGATGTCTCTGACTCATAATGGCTTATTTGACGTTCATTGGCACAACTTTGGTCCTCATGTTGATAACAGCAATAAAAGTTTCCAAAGGTAATGGAAAGACTGGAGGAAAGACAAGGTGCCGAGAGCTCTCTTATATCTGCGTTGAGGCAATTAAACGCACCCAAACATTTTGGTGCCCTGAAATGGCGGGACTATGTATAAACACTGCTGTAATTTCTACATGGTGAAACCAAAATGTATAAAAATGGCCTTAAATAAAACCTGACAATGTGCACTTTAACCACATGTGATTTTTTTTCTATTACAAATCTCCAATTGTGGAATACAGAGGCAAATAAATAAATGGGTCTTTGTCCCAAACATTATGGAGGGCACTGTATGTTCTGAGATCTATTTGCAGTAAAACTTCTATTACCATCATAAACACTTATTTAGGAATCTTGACTGATATCGAGATACACTATCGTAATAGGACAACTAACAACATTTTAAATAGAGAAATATAATCAATTCTCTCTACGAATTATTTCACTGGTGCAATTAAGACTTCAAAACAATTCACACAATATTTAGACAATTTGGAGTAAGAACTTCACTTTGGAACATCCAGTACAAAGCCTGTATTTTTCATTCACCCAATGATAGTTTCTTTAGCTTAATTACAGAAAATGCTAAATTAAAAATGGCAAGTCCTATTTTGAACCCATTGTGACAGTCACCAAGCCTCATTCCTCAGCTTCACCCATCTCCCAGTTCAGTGAGACCAAATGAAAGTTTACAATCCAGATAAACCTGCTGCACGTCTTTTAATAATGTATTCAATTTTTATTCCTTAGAACTTAAAATGTCGGGAAAGCCAAATTTAATTACCTATTCCACACTCACCTCAAGATGGTAGTGATGCTCAGCTGGTGAAGGTACACCCACAATATTTTGCATAGTGAGATTCAGGATTTATACTGAGCAAAGGAGTGAATCAGCAATAATTTCCAGATCTGAATGGACTGTGACTTGGAAAGGAAGCTGCAGAGTAGTATTGTGCCCTAAACCCCATTTGTCTTGGCAAATGAAGCCACACTTTTGGGAAGTGTAATCCAAATAGCTCAAATACTGTAGAGCATTTTGTAGATCATACACCTTGTAGCCACTTCATGGGTGTCAGAGGCAATACCCATTTGGTGTGTTGAATGGGATCCCACTCTGAATAGCATCAAGCCTCTTCAGTGTTGTTTGTCACTCCATTCAGGCAATGGAGAGTACAGTATCCCTCTCCCCAAACTTACATCTTGTAATTGTCAGAAAGGCTTTCAGATGACAGATGAGTCACTTCCACAGGCCTCTGATTTGCTCTTGTAGCCAAAGTTTTATTTGATTAGCTCACTTTATTTTCTGTGTAATGTGATCCCAGGACATTGATTGCAAACAATTTTAATGTTCCTGAACAGCAAGGCTAGGTAGTTAGAATCTTTTGTTGGCGAGTCATATCTGCCAATCAACCTGAGAATTTGAACATTCTGCAATCAGCCACCAATATCCCCACATCTGATCTTCTTGTGGAAGGACACTCCTTGTCATGTAGAAGATGGGTGTGCCTGGAATACTACCCCATCCACCGTAATGTACAGGAACTCATCAGGTTATGAGCGCCTGACCAGGTACAGAATTTACATACAAGTGTTTTGGAAAGCAGGTTTGCTGACTGCCGCTGGGCACCTTCTGTTGCTGCATTTCCACTTCCACACATAATTCTTCCATGCAATCTCATATGATATTTTGTCCATGTTGAAGGAAATTCACAAATGCAAGCTTTCAAGTGAAAGCATTATTACGAACTCAAAGGTCAGTTTTTTTGACCCTGATAAATAATAGACTTGATTAGATGTAAAGGCAACTACCAAACCCAGAGATAACAAACTCCACAAAGTATATCATGCACAAACTACATACAGTACATGCATCGCAAAATCTCTAATTCTCACCTGTAGATTGCTTATAAAATAGATGGTGTACTTGTTATGCTGGATCGACATGGCCAAATTGATATCATTTGAGCCTACATTTTCTACACTTATTGTTAACACCTCAAGTGAACAAATGTCAAAACTTTCATACCTGAATGTAGTTCATTCTATTAGATAGAGTGACCACAAAGCCCGGGTCATTAGGAATAGTCTTATCACAAAAGATGACATCAACCCGGTGGTAGAGATCCCGAAAATAATCTTTTGCTGTCGGTAACTCACTGGAGTCATTTTCTGGATCGTCCCTGAAAACCAGTCAAAATATTGCAATGACTTTAGATGGCCAAACAATTCTTCCAAACATGTACACATAATTCTGGTATAACGCGATGGCGACATTCCTAAGAAACGTCGTGTTGTAGAAACTTTGCATTAGAAAAACAAGTTTCAATTGGGGGGGGGGGGGGGGGGGGGAGTTGATTAGATACCAGAGAATTAAGATCACAATAATAAATGTTTTCTCAACATTTTCAAAAATGAAGGTCTTTTCACTTGCATTAACTTTATCTTTGTTACTGCAAGATACAAATACTTAAGGCTACATGTTATATTGTATCAATGGACGCGTAAATACAAGCAAATACTTGTCATTTCAATAACCACAAGCAGTGAAATGGAGTCTTCTTAAAAGACAATGATGCTTGATTTCTGTGCGGAGGTTATCTAAAAACATTTCTTCCCCCTCCAGCAAAAGGTTTTTTGCTCAAGACAGCTTTAATTCTGCTAGTCAATTTTCAAAGTAGCTTTTGAATAGTTCACTAAACCTAATTAAAATTGTGTTATAAACAATTTGGCCTAGGTAATACAAATAATGTGCCCGAATTCTTCCATCACGTTACATGCAATTTGTAGTTTGGATGGACCTGTTATAGCAGAGCTAATTGTACTCTACACCTTTCCAAATCTAGGATTGTGGTCCGCCATGCAGTCAAAGTTTACTCCAATATATATTAGGTTAACAAGCAGTGGATGTTCAATTAGGCTTCACAGCTTCAATGCTCTGTTTGAGGAATGTGGGGGGAAGGGGGGGGGAGGGGGATGTGATGATTTACAGTGTGTATGCTCGCCCCATATCCTACCCAATGGTGTATTCTGAGACAGTAACGAGGTTAATTTCCGGGATGGCGGGACTGTCATATGTTGATAGAATGGAGCGGCTGGGCTTGTATACTCTGGAATATAGAAGGATGAGAGGGGATCTTATTGAAACATAAGATTAAAGGATTTGACATGCTAGAGGCAGGAAAAATGTTCCCGATGCTGGGCTAGTCCAGAACCAGGGACCGCTGTTTAAGAATAAGGGGCAAGTCATTTAGAACGGAGATGAAGAAAAACTTTTTCACACAGAAGGTTGTGAATCTGTTGAATTCTCTGTCTCAGAAGGCAGTGGAGGCCAATTCTCTGGATGCTTTCAAGAGACAGTTAGATCTTATGTCTATTGTACACTAAAAGTGTTAAAACTCCATAATCAAGGGATCCATTCAACAAACATAATTTTGTATCAATAAAATAACCTCTCATTCTTTAAAACTAATCAGTGTCAAACAATCTATTCCTCTCACTACGAAAACCTTCCATTCAAGGAGGAAGATAAACAGATAGGTTGGGAATCAGGGAGCAGAGCAGACAGGAGCTGAAAGACTAAAAAAGCCATAAGATAATTTAGAAGTGAAATGATTGATGAAAATTATACAAGTAAGAGAGCTATCACACAAAGGGAGATAGTTTTTTTCCCTATAGAAACTTCCCTGTACAAATAACTGCTGGGTTCAGTTAAGAGTAGGAGTGACAACAGGACAATTCTGTCCACTGTTCATTTATTCCCACTGGAAATAGTTGGGTGGGGGGTGGACGGACACACACGACTCGTGCAGGGCAGTTCACTGGAGATGCACCACTGCCCGTTGGCAAACAATTAATCACCACAATAAACATCTGGAACTCCAACAGATAACAAAACAAGCTTAAAAGATGAAATGCAAATATAGAAAAAAAGCACGCTTTGCCAAGATTTTCAATAAACATTGAGAACGCTGATGGAATCACTTATGGAAATAACTATATACTTTTAAAATGAGGGACATAATAATAAATAAAAGGCTTAATTTCTGGAAGAAATTATCTAAACAACCTCTAAACCCAATCCAATGTCCTCTAGCATCCATGTTCCCAGCTCATTAATAGTTAAAAGTGCAATACCTTACAACCATGCAATATTTTAATGGAAGGATCCAATATTACACGTCTCATTTTTGTTTTAAGCCGTTTCAAATTAAAACAATGAATAGGTTACAGAAAATAAACAGTGATGGAATGTGTGCAACATCCAAGTATACATCAATAACACAATTGCTGAACACTTGATTTGTTATATTTTTTGGCTTTCCAACATTGAATAGTACCTCTTGCCAATCATAAGCATAAACATGCAAAGGCTAGGCAATGTCATTACCCAATGTGGAAGCAAGCTGTGGTCTGGAGCTTGTCACAAATGAGCAGTAACTCACACTGGTGTTTTGTGCGTCTGCAGGACGGATTACATTTTGTGCTGGGGTAGCAAATTTTGATACCTGCAAAATACTGCAAAAATAAGGTGGAATATGCTTTGAGCCACCAAATTGGAAAGAAATCCAATAATTACAAGTATCCAGTGTCACTGATTACAGTTGTGTTTTCATTGTCTTGAGAGCTAAAGAGAAAATCAAACTGTAGGTAGCACCACTGCAGACTTTAACTTAGAACATTTACAATGCCCTCCACAATGTTTGGGACAAAGTCCCATCATTTATTTATTTGCCTCTGTACTCCGCAATTTGAAATTTGTAATAGAAAAAAAAAAATCACATGTGGTTAAAGTGCACATTGTTAGATTTTAATGGAAGCCATTTTTATACATTTTGGCTTCACCATGTAGCAAATTGCAGCAGTGCTTACACATAATCTCCCCATTTCAGGGCACCATGGCTTCACAGGTCTTTGTAATTGCTCATGTGTATTTAACTGCCTCCTTAATGCAGGTATAAGAGACCTCTCAGCTCCAAGTCTTTCCTCCATTCTTTCTATTACCTTCGAAACTTTTATTGCTGTTTATCAACATGAGGACCAAAAGTTGTGCTAATGAAAGTCAAAAAAGCCATTATGAGACTGAGAAACAAAAATAAAACAGCTAGAGACATCAGCCAAACCTTCGGCTTACCAAAATCAACTGTTTGGAACATCATTAAGAAGAGAGAACGTGTGAGTTTACTAATCGCAAAATGACTGGCAGACCAAGGAAGACCTCCACAGCTGATGACAGAAGAATTATCTCTATAATAAAGACAAATCCCGAAACACCTGTCCGACAGATCAGAAACACTATTCAGGGGTTGATTTGTCAATGACCACTGTCCGCAGAAGACTTCATGAACAGAAATACAGATGCTACACTGCAAGATACAAACCACTGGTTAGCCGCAAAAATAGGATGGACAGGTTACAGTTTGCCAAGAAGTACTTAAAAGTACAACCACTGTTCTGGAAAAAAGTCTAGTGGACAGATGAGACAAAGATTAACGTAAATCAGAGTGATGGCAAGAGCAAAGTATGGACGAGAGAAGGAACTGCCCAAGTTCCAAAGCATACCACCTCATCTGTGAAACACGGCGGTGGGGTGTTATGGCCTGGGCATGTATGGCTGCTGAAGGTACTGGCTCGCTTATCTTCATTGATGATACAACTGCTGATGTTAGCAGCATAATGAATTCTGGAGTGTATAGACACATCCTATCTGCTCAAGTTCAAACAAATGCCCAAAAACTCTTTGTCCAGCGGTTCATTCTACAGCAAGACAATGATCCCAAACATACTGCTAAAGCAACAAAGGAGTTTTTCAAAGCTAAAAAATGGTCAATTGTTGAGTGGCCAAGTCAATCACCTGATCTGAACCCAATTGAGCATGCCTTTTATATGCTGAAGAGAAAACTGAAGGGGACTAGCCCCCAAAACAAGTATAAGCTAAAGATGGCTGCAACACAGACCTGGCAGAGCATCACCAGAGAAGACACCCAGCAACTGGTGAAGTCCATGAATCGCAGACTTCAAGCAGTCATTGCATTCAAAGGATATGCGACAAAATACTAAACATGACTACTTTCATTTACATTACATTACTGTGTCCCAAACATTTTGGTGCCCTGAAATTGGGGGGGGGGGGGGGGCTATGTATAAACACTGCTGTCATTTCTACATGATGAAACCAAAATTAAGCAGTCATTGCATGCAAAGGATATGCAACAAAATACTAAACATAACCACTTTCATCTGCATGACATTGCAGCGTCCCAAACATTTTGGTGCCCTGAAATGGAGGGTACTATGTATAAACACTGCTGTCATTTCTATATGGTGAAATTAAAATGCATAAATATGGCCTTATTAAAATCTGACAATGTGCACTTTTAACCACATGTGATTTTTTCCCCCTATTACAAATCTCAAATTGTGGAGTACAGTGGCAAATAAATAAATGATGGGTATTTGCCCCGAACATTATGGAGGGCACTATGTTTTGATGAAATGCAGCATTCCATTGCAGTGCGATAAAAAAATACTTCCCCCAGCTCAAATCACAGATCCCAAAGGACTATGGCTGCAAGTGAAAAAAGCCCAGAGATTTAGAACTCTGGAGGCAAACTATAAGGTGGTTATTAATGCATCAGGATGGTACAACAGTTAGTGATGCTGGCTCACAGCTCCAGATAATTGACCCTGACCCGAGGTTGCACATTCTCCCAAGATGTGTGCTTTTCCCCCAGGGTAATCAGATTTCTTTCCACGGGCCAAAGATATGCATCTTGGCTACTTAATTGGCTGCTGTAAAATGTACTTGGGTGGGCAGGCGAACCTATGCAGTCAGGGGGTTGAAAAGATCACACAATTAAATAAACTGGGTTTGTGTGCAGTACGACTAGGTCTTAAACTTTAGAAATGAAGCACAAGGTCCTTCATGGCTTGAAGAATGAGAAATCACTGCCAGAACTACCTTAAAAACAAAATGTCAGCCTACTTCTTGGCTCAAATCTACATTACCTGCCAAAAATGGGACAACCGTGGTTGCACTTCTGTATATTCTATATATAATTCACTAACTCCTTCTGGAAAGCACTTTAATATGGATTTTGACAGAAAGTCTTACATAGACAAGATGCTTCCCAATGATTAATAACCTGTATGAATAGTTGGCTTTTGGATATTATGCTGTAATAACAGCTTATTGCCAGCTGTTGCATCTACCCCATGAAATGACACGTTCTACACAGTAAAGGAAATGCAAAGTGCACAATCAATCTTTTCACAAAGCAAAACTGCCTTGGCATCCAACAACTGGGTGAAATGTGATAGTATAACTGAACGGTAGAGCAGACTTGAGAAGTTGTATGGCTTGCGCCAGCTGGAACATGGTTTTTTAACTGCACAGAAACTTTTTTGCATTAAAATTTAAACATTTTTTAAGGAGTAAGGATTTTAGGATTAAGGAAACATTAAGGATTTTAAGAATTAAAAAAAAAAAAATTAGTTTCACGCAGGTAATTAAGAATGGTTTAATGTCGGATATATTATGGGCCATTTGGATAGTAGGATTTCAACTCTCATCTGGAGATAAGCTTAGAGTTCCATCATATTACTAACTTCCTAAGGATAAAGAGCCATTGAAGTATGATCGTCTTAATGTGATGTTTGGTCTAAGTTTTTGCACTGCAATTGGCTGTGAAATTTGTTCTGTGAATTACTATAGTAGTGTAAATAATAGTTTCATAGAGTTGGTACCTTTCTTCTACGTTTTTAATTATAACCATGGCTCTCCCAATAAATATTTGTTTTAGAATTTCACCACCTGTTCCCCCACATAAATTTATGGGTATATCAGACTAAAACTTAATTGTTGTAATAAAAACTTAACGTTGAACCATTCATTTGCTCTGAAACATTACTTACTTCTGAAATACTATAATATCGCCATCCATGAGTTCATCAAGTGCTTTATCAAGAGACACTTCATAGTCTTGAATTCTTTCAGTTAAATTGGGTTTAACTTCCTAAAGTAAAGACAGTTTTACAATTCAATGACAGTAATTAAAAAAAATACTGTATCAATTTATAATGACAATCTTTGTAAAACTTACATTTTTCAACAAACAGCGCGACACAAGGATAAAAATATGTAACCCAAATTTTGAAAAGATCTGTACTGTAAATTAATTTAATTGCTTTGAAAACTTTTTTTTGTTCTGAAATGGAAAAATTTAAATATTTTATTTTATTAAATAATTGTAAATTTACGTAGCTTGAGTCTGTACATTTTCATTCTCCCCACATTAGACGGGTGGAAATTACAGGTTGTGAAAATGAAATAAAATGGCAGGAACATTGACGGTTTGAAGCATATTTTTTCCATTTACAAATCCCAAATTGAACAATATTTGAAGTCACATTCTTATGGTAAGGTTATGCTTTAATCATAGAATATTGAATGAATAGACATTGTGTTTATCATACCTCATAGAGGATAAGGTTAGTTCCTTGCAGAAACCCTGCTCTCTCACACATGATTGGCAATAAATCACCTGCACAAAATAATGTAACTGTTATCATTTGAAACACAGTACAAAGTTAATAGCTGCAACAATAATTCTTAACTTACGGATTTTACACGATATAGGGGTGTAGATATGTCCACAGTAATTCAAACTCCGAGCTTTGGGATCATACATCTTCAAAAACAACATCACATCATCTGAAGAAATAGAAATGGCTGTTATCTATAGTACCATTAGCATGAAACAATGAGTTGAAAAGTTATAGCCAAGTGCCCCCCCTGCTCCTATCTCAACTGGCTACTTAGACCCAAAAAGCTGGAGTAACTCAGCGGGTCAGGCAACACCTCTGGAGAAAAGGAATAGGTGGCGCTTTGGGTCGTGACCACTCTTCAGTCTGAGGAAGGGTCTCCACCCGAAACTTCACCTGCAGTGCCCTCCATAATGATTGGGACAAAGACCCATCATTTATTTATTTGCCTCTGCCCTCCACAATTTGAGATTTGCAATAGAAAAAAAATCATGTGGTTAAAGTCAGAGCTGCCCAGATTTGTCTGATCATTTCAGTATTCTAATACCTGAAAATCAGTATTTTGCTGAGGAAACCAGTATTTTTATGCGGTGCCATTTTGCTGAAAACATTTTATTTTTTATGTGCAATCATACCCATGTAAGACTACAAGAATGCATAACTTTGCTACCAATTGACATGTTTTCTATGCACAGTACTTGGCAGTGCATTCATTGCCTTCACTTTGCACACTGATGTTTGAACAGCTGCTTCCAGCTTTTAGCACTAGATGATGATGTAGAAGCCATTTTGGAAGCCTCCCACTCCCTCCCTCCTTCCTTTTTTCTCCCTCCCTCTCTTATTCCCTCCCTTCGCCATCCTCCCCCTCCCCTTGAGCCCACCCACCGTTCTGTAAAATCAAGGCCAATCGTAAAGTAACTGCAATCCCACTTTTAACTTAACCCCCGTCCCACTTTCACGACATAATTCACGATCTCTGCCGAGTTTGCCCTTGACTCGTACTCGCAGCATGGTCGCCACGAGGTTGTAGGAGATCAAAGGTAGGTTGTAGCAGGTCGTGATGCTAGTCGTAGGTGTTCAGAGGCAGTCGGAGGTAATAGCTCCGGGGTGAAAAAAAGGTCAGTAGAAAAACTAAGGCTATTTAAACAGCAGAATGTCACCTCTGTCACTCCAAAGCATGTTCATTCATAGCTGGAGAGTTTTTTGGAGAGGAGACTTTGAGTTTTAGACATGGCACCAGCGCAGGGGGAGGGCACAACCCTAAAAAAAAGCCGGCCATGCAGGTGTTGCCCACCCAAGAGGAGGAGTGGCAGGGGGTGATAGAGCAGGAGGAGGTAGCCCTGCATGAGAGACCCCTGGAGGAGGAGACCAGGGTGATAGTATATGTCCCCACCACCAACCCATCCTTCACTGCCTCATTTGAAGGCAGCAAAGCAGCCCTTTCTCCTGTGTCTGACACAGCATCAGAGGCAGATGCCCCATTGGTGGTGAGGGAGGGCTGGCTGGAGGAAGGTTATGCGCTACACCTTCACCAGGCAGCAGGAGGGGGACCTTGAGGAATAGTTCCAGCAGAATGCCATCCTGTATGATAAGGAAAATGAGGGGTACAGGGACAAGAATGGCATGGAAGGTCGTAGGTTACCGCGACCTTGATTTTTTAAAATGTCATTTAAGGTCGTCAGAGGTTGTGAATTAGGTCGTGAAAGTGGGACAGGCCCTTTACACCACGAGGCTTATCCAGATTTCTACCATTTCTGAAAAATAATCAAAGGCTCAATATCCACTGAGAAATAGAATTCCAAGACTCATTGTTATACGAGAATTTTCCTGAAGTCTGTGACCCACAGCACGGTGGCCATAGCGCTATGTGTAAAGCCCATGGCGCTACATTTCAAGCCCATGGCGCTCCAGCCGGTAGCCCTATATTTAGAAGCGACAACGCTTCCTTTAAATTCCCACATGTTAAACTGACAGCGCTCTATTTAAACCTGGAGCGGGACAGGCAGCGAATCTGGAGAGAAGGAATGGGTGACGTTTCTGGTCGAGACCCTGCTTCAGACTGAAGTAAACTCCGTATTTAAAATCCGTATTTAACACCATAAAATCGTACATCAGTATTCTAATCGCATTTCCGTACAAAATACAGGACATCCGTACTACTTGGCAGCTCTGTGAAGTGCACATTGTCAGAATTTAATACATTTATACGCTTTGGTTTCATCAGTGGAAATTGCAGCAGTGTTCAGACATAGTCAGTCCCCCCCCCCCCCAATTTCAGGTCACCATAATGTTAGGGACACAGCAATGTCATGTAAATGAAAGTAGTCACATTTAGTATTTTGTTGCATATCCATTGCATGCTTGAAATCCGCAATTCATGGACATCACCAGTTGCTGGGCGTCTTCTCTGGTGATGCTCTGCCTGGCCTGTATTGCAGCCATCTTTAGCTTATGCTTGTTTTGGGGGCTAGTGTGGGGGCTAGTGCGAGGATGCTGTTCATAGACTTCAGTTCAGCCTTCAACACGATAGTCTCCACCAGACTTGCCGAGAAGCTGCTGGAATTGGGACTCAACACCCCCCTGTGTGCCTGGGCTTTCTCACCGCCAGGCCCCAGGTAGTCAAGATGGGAGGGAATACATCAAAATCCCTCACCCTGAGCACAGGATCCCCCCAGGGTTGCGTCCTCAGCCCCCAACTGTACTCCCTGTACACGCATGACCGTGTGGCTAGGTTCAGCTCCAACTCGATAATCAAGTTTGCTGATGCACTGTGGTGGTGGGCCTGACCTGACACTCTGGTGTCAGGGCAACAGCCTCCTCTTGAATATCAAAAAAACGAAGGAGCTGATCGTGAACTTTAGGAGGGCACATCATCCGAGGACGCACACACCATTGAAGATAAATGGGGAAACTGTGGATAGGGTGAGCTGCTTTAAATACCTGGGAGTCCACATCTCAGAGGATCTGACATGGACATCACACACTGCAGCACTCGTGAGTAAGGCAAGGCAGCGCCTTTACCACCTCAGGAAATTGAGGAAATTCAGAGTGTCTCTGAGGATCCTCCAGTGCTTCTACTCAGTGGCTGTGGAAAGCATCTTGTCCGGAAACAATTTGGTTTGGGAATTACTCTGCCCAGGACAAGAAGGCTCTGCAAAGAGTAGTGCGTTCGGCCAAACGGACTATGGAAATTCCACTCGCCCCCCCTGCGAGAACTATACATCAGAAGGTGCAACTCCATGATCATGCGAGACTCCTTCCACCCCTGCAATGAACTGTTCCAGCTGCTACGGTCAGGCAAACGCCTCCGTTGCCATGCTGTGAAAACGGAGAGGATGAGAAGGCGTTTCTTTCCAGAGGCCATTAGGACTGTAAACTCCTATCTCACCAGGGACTAACTTGCTGTACCAATTTTATTGTTGTGTCGTGTCTTTTTAAAATTGCTGGGTTTTTTTCTTTTTTTTCCTCCCACAAATATGTAATATGTGAATATGTGATTCTGTTCCGTTCTATTTTGAATTTTTCTGATATCAGCTGTGGACTTCCTTGGCCTGCCAGTCCCTTTGCGATTAGTAATCTCACCAGTGCTCTCTTTCTCCTTAATGATATTCCGAACAGTTGATTTTGGTAAGCCTAAGGTTTGGCTGATGTATCTAACAGTTTAATATTCTTGTTACCCAGTCTCATAATGGCTTCTTTGACTTTCATTGGCACAACTTTGGTCGATAAACAGCAATAAAAGTTTCCAAAGATGATGGAAAGACTGGAGGAAAGACTAGGTGCTGAGAGCTCTCTTATACCTGCATTAAGTCGGCAATTAAACACGCATGAGAAATTACAAACACCTGTGAAGCCATGTGTCCCAAACATTACGGTGCCCTGAAATTGGGGGGGGGTTTACTATGTATAAACACAGCTGTAATTTCTACATGAAGTCAAAATGTACCCTTTGTACAGAATTACCCTTTAATAAAATCTGACAATGTGCACTTTAACCACATGTGATTTTTTTCCTATTACAAATCTCATATTGTGGAGTACAGGGGCAAATAAATAAATGATGGGTCTTTGTCCCAAACATTATGGAGGGCACTGTATTCCTTTTCTCCAGAGATACTGTCCGACCCGCCAAGTTACCAGCTTTTTGGGTCTATCTTTGGTTTAAACCAGGATTTGCAGTTCCTTCCTACTCATATGGCTATATGTTGATACTGTATAAGTGTGCGATCTCAGATCACAAATTAATATTAATAACTGGAAATAAATGTCTGACAGATAAACATTTGACGTCGAAGGTTACAGGCACAGAAAGGGACCATAGGCAGGCATGGATCAACTATGATCATATTGATTGTTAGGGAACGTTTAAAGGGCCTGGTAGCCTACTACTTGAGTCATTTCCTCCCATTTCCTAAGAGCTCATCTTGAATCAAGCATGACAGAACTAAAATGTAGACGCTATCTATAATCACAATAGATAAGGGCATAGTAATGTGAACTTACGATCTTTATCAAATTTGGGCAATGTTGCTCCACTGGCAGCTAATTCTGGATCTACAGTCTCTAGAAATATTGTCCATGGGTTGTCATTATCACTCAATTCAATCATCTGAGGGGAAAAAAATGGTTGTTACTGCATATTTAATTCATGTTTCATTGACATTTTAATATAAACTTTTTTTTCCATACTGGAAATGGTTTAAAATCAAATATATCTGCACGTCATATTTAGTGTGATAGTACCTGCCGCAACGACCTCCTCCAGCATCTCGTTCAACATACCCATCACTCTGTGTAAAAAATGTTACCCTTCTGGTTCCTATTAAATCTTTCCTGCTTCACCTTAAACGCCCTTGATTCCTATACTGGATTCACAAAAGACTCTGCATTTAACCTAGCTATTCCTCTTATGATCGTATACACCTCTCTAAGATCACCCCTCATCGTCCAGCGCTCCAAGGAATAAAGTCTAGTCTGCACAATCTCTCCCTATAGCACAGGGTCCAAGTCATGGCAACACCCTCGCAAATGTTCTACCCTTTCCAGTTTAATAATATCTTTCTTATAACAAGGTGACCAAAACTGAACATAATACTCCAAAAGTGGCTTTACCAATGTCTTGTACAACTGCAGCATGACCTCCCAACTTCTATACTCAATACTCTGACTGAAGGTCAATGTGCTAAAACCTTCTTGACCACCCTAACTTCCTGCGATGTGGTTTGACTTCCCAAAATGCAATACCTCACATAAATAAATAAAGGGGGTTATTTGTAGGTTAGTTTCCTAAAATGGGATAATTCAATGTTCATGCTCTTAAGGGCCTGTCCCGCTGAGGCGACTTAACAGCGAGTGTATTCGACCTTCAAGCTCGAGGGCATTCGCCTGGAAAACCTCGAGCTGGATCGACAGTCAGCGATGAAACCGCAAGCCGGATCGACCGACCGCGCGCACACACACACACAAACACATCGTAAAGGCGGGGGCCAGGGAAAGCGGGGAGCGCTGTCGGAAATTCACACCCGCGATGAACAGGAAGGTAAAAGACGGCTGCACAGTGTACGGTAAGTACTTTAGAGAGCGCGGAAGGTCGGGGGGGGGGGGGGGGGGGGGGGGGGGGGGCCTGTAACTACATAGCGACCCCACTCCACTACGAGTTCAAAAGAATCATGCCGACCAATTTTTACTTGCGGAAAATTTTTCAACATGCCGAAAAGTTTTCCTCGACCAAACTGAGGCGCGAGTATGCAGGATCTTCCCTCGAGCATGAAGGAGAGTTCCAGAGACCTCGTCGGACCTCCGAGGACCACGTGTCGACCATGCTGCGAGTTTGAGTTGAGGGCAAACTCTTCTAAACTCGCAGATTAGGTCGCCGCAGTGGGACAAGCCCCTTTAGGTTGCAAGCTACCCTAGCGGAATATGAGGTGCTGTTTCTCCAGTATGCATTTGGCCACACTAGGACAGAAAGGCGAGTATGGAGGCCACATCAGGAACACCATAAGCAGTAGAGGATATTGGAGGATGCATAGGGACAGGTTTCACATCTTCTACAGTTGCACAGGAAAATACCCAGAAATGGGTTAGTTTAGGTGGGAAGAGGAGAGTTGCAGAGCAGAACTACGGAATATAGGAGGTGCAGGTGAGGTTCCCATCTGAGTGGGGGAGGAGCGTGGGGGAAGAACCCCACATTTATTTAAGAAAGGGGTCATCTCAGATGTCCTAGAATGGAAAGCCTCCATTTTTAGGCAATTGCAGCAGACACACATAAATTGGGAGTAGAGGATAGCGTCTGTGCAAGAGGCAGAGTTGGAGGAAGTATAGTCTAGGTAACATGGGAGTCAGTAGGTTTGGAGCAGGTCGGTCGATAGTCTGTCACTTGTGATGGAGACAGAGAAAGGAGAGACAATATTGAAGTGAATTTGATGAAATCAAGATGTTTGCATGGGTGCATGGATATACCATTATGGCTTTTGAAAACATACACTTACGGTTTTGTTGCTATCTGCTTCATAGTCCAACATTGCTGGTCTCTTTGTTCCATTACTCCGGGCCTGCATTGGCCATAACCTTATCTGTTCCTGCGGATAACCCTAAATCATAAAAAGATAGTCACTGGATGAAAGTCTTGGCAAAAGCACCATGTGAACCACTTTCTAAATACGCAAAGTTGTTCCACCATAAGAGGCACAATAGCATATTCACCAATTGACTGAACATGTGTACCTTAATCACGAGCTGCTCAATGACAACCAGAACAAAGATTGCCACACAATTTTCCCTCCATTACCCAAACACACATGGAACCAAGAATTGAAGCATACGGGCTCCTGTATGCCCCATCTACAAAATCGATAGAAGTGCCTTGTTGTTTCATGGATTTGCTACTCTTTTCAACCAGACTTCCAAATTTTCTTTTTCTTTTATCATTTAGTCAAAATCGTATAAGCCCCTATTTAAAATCAAGATGGTGGCTCACAACACAACCAACCACCCCCACCCTTCTCCAAGGGCATCTGAAGTGGAGTACTAAATATCTGTCATAAAGTCACCCCAAGTCCAGTTACCAAAATCTGATCCAAGTCACTTTGTGGGAACATAATTTGAAAAAGATGCAAGGAAATATTAAAACTAATGTGCACAAACTCAGTGCAAGGTCTTAAAAAATACCTCTGAAAATATTACAAAACTTTAGGATTGACATCTAGAATTTGGCTCTAGCTGAAGGCAGAGCCTCTGACGACAGAGCAATTAGGAAATGATCAACAGGCCATTGCTGCATAAGTCAAGTAGTGATCAAGAGTAATTTAAAAAGCATAAGTCTTTTGATAAATTAGGCAATTAAACAAAGTAATCAATATTCATAAAAATAATTCTGATTTAAATACTAGAATCAAGCACATTTCTTATTAGAATATTCACCATTGTTTGCGACAAATTCTGAACGAAGTCTGCAAGTGTGGAGTTTTTGAGGACTTTGAACACTGTATATTTCACTTTTTCTTCATCGTACATATCATTACCCTGATGTCCACAGAACTGGTCTTCTGTTACTATCTGAAATCAAACACAGGAATTTGTTATTTTGAATATAGACACATTTACATTTTCTCAGCTACGTCATTTCTTTAAATTTGAAACATGTTTTTAATGAAATAAAATCGGATGCAGGATTGTTTAAAAGATGCTGGGCAGGAAACAAAAATAAGCCCCGTTTCATTTCATGTTTGTCTGTTATGCACAGAAGATAAGGAGGACAGATTACAAACAGGCATCAGAGCAGACACAAGCCAAGAACAGGCAAAAGCAAATAAGTCTGCAAATTTTTAGCTCATGGAAATCTGGATAAAATAAATCTGGAAAAGTTAATTTAGAAATAGTGGTTTCAAAGCTCATCTGGTATATTACTGAAAAGCTGAACATCCCAGCCTTCAGTCACAAGAAATCCTAATAAAAAGCATGAAACTGTGGCATAAGTGGTTTTAAACACAACTGGCGAGGACAATGGTCACTGGAGTCAGTGGACAGTGTCACACCTCTGGATTTCTCACTACTAGAGGGGTTGAGCAACCTTCACAGGAAACTCTTGTCTGGGCAGGCACGGAATGAACAATTACTTAAAAAATAAAACCACATTTGTCTGAAAAATGTATCTAATGCCAAAATGTTGAAATAATTTTTTGAAGCACAACAAAAACAGCAACAAATAATCTAGCTGGGATTTAATCCACTTTGCATCCATTCAACTTTTAGGTTTAATGGTTAGTTCCTTTAAGTTCGGAGACAAATTCCTCGCACTTTAAATAGAGCGTTTGCTAAGATCTGTGAATGGATCGATGAATGCAATAGTACCTGCACTTGCATGTAGAGGTGTGCCTCTTGCCTTTCCTTTCTCTTCTGAGCCTCCACTCTCTTCTCCTCTTGAAGGCGTTCGACCAGTTGCTGTGGAATGTTGTGGTCTGTGACTGCTTGCAAAACCTCACCTTTAAACACAATTTTGAACATCTGGGTTCACATACATTATCCAAAACCTTCCAAAGACTAAATTGGGCAAACTATTTAAAATACAAATGATTAAAAACCATTGTCCTTGGAAAGTGCTTTACAGCTAGCAACTACTTTCAAATGTATTTGTTAATTTTGCAAGCAAGTGAATTTACAAACATACCAAAATAAACTACATTTGTTAACAATAATTCCAAAAGAAATAGCGTCCTGAATTGCATATTTCTATTCAAATTTGACTTCACCTCAATTCCAGTAGAATTTCAGTGGCAACGTAATAGAAAATTGCATGTAAATATCAACATTGGAAGTGATTTGTTGCTAATGCAAATAGTAACATGAACTAGTTATACCTGTGTTGAGTCTCTAAATAAATAAACCAATGATGGTCATTTTATTTGTCAATAGGACAATTATTCCGTATGATCATTAGCAGTCCATAGAGTTTGTCTATGGGGTTACAAAAGTGGACTGTCCGAAACTCTACAACGCCACCGTACATTGTGCAATTATTCTTTAAAATCAGGTCAATTCACTGCACATACTCAAGAACTTTATATATGCATCTGGGAATAGATGGCAAAAGTCCTGTGGCAAATGTGCACCATTAAAGATATACCAAATAGGCAGGTCCACAAACACATTCTGGAGAGCAGTTGATTTTGCTTACTTAGTTTTGATTCCCTGATGTACACCAGCATGTAGGCATTGGTGCAGTGTCGGACAGATAAATCATCGTCGTGACCCCCGTAGTTGTGATCAATTGCTTCTTCTTTTGTACACCTTGATACAACATCGTCATCGAATTTACACCACTTGAAAGACAATTAAATACTGCATTTTAGCACTCGACCTGTTATAGCCTTCATTAAAAGCTGAACACAGCTAATTATTCCTTGGAGTTAAACTGTAACTTTAATGTAACTGTTGAAATCCAGAAATAAAAACATAATGAAAATATTCTGCTGGTCAGCTAGCATTTGTGGAGGGAAACAGATCCATTTCAAATCCATGACATTTCCCTGGAGAAGAATGCAAGCCTAAAGCGAAAACAACATAAAGAGAAAGATTGTGTTTTGGAACTCAAACACTAGGGAAGCCATCAATGTACTCCAGATTCTGGAAGCTTCAAGTAAATAAAGCCGGAAATCTCAACAGACCTGGCAGGAACTACAGTGAGAGTTAATGTTTTAGGGGGATGACGCATCATCAGAGCGATCTGAAGAAAAACGGGGAAGACTTGTTAGTCTTTTACTACTCTTGCTCTCTCTCCCTACCTAAAACAACTGCAAGGTTTCCTTGTCAACACACGATCATCCAATTTCCAATAACTTCAATAATACGCAGCCGCAAGCATCACCCCTCTGCCTTTCAGCATTTCAAATGGTCCTTTCTCTTCAGAATGCTCTGGCTCATTCCATTAATGCCCACTCCCCTTCTCAGAGAAACATATGTTGCAACTGGAGAAGTAGTGCTTTCTCTTTTGTCTCTTGCCTTACCACCATGAGAATGAAGCCGGGATTCATTTGTACTTTGACTGCATTCAATGCTCATGTGGTGCACTTCACACTGGTGCAACTAAACACACATCTGGCACGGGCTTCACAGAACATTTTTGTTCATAAGTGCATACATGATAGGAGCAGAATTAGGCCATTCGGCCCATCAATTCTATCATTCAATCTTGACTGATCTATCTCTCCCTCCTAACCAGATTATCCTGCCTTCTCCCCATAACCCCCGACACCCATACTAATCAAGAATCTGTCCATCTCTGCCGTAAAAATATCCATTGACCTAGTCTTCACAGGCAAAGAAATCCACAGATTCACCATCTTCTAAAGAAACACCTCATCTCCTTCCTAAAGAAACTTCCTTTTATTCGGAGGCTACAACTGGTCCTAAATTCTTGCACTAGTGGAAGCATCCTCTCCACATCCAGGCCTTTCACTATTATGTTCGTTTCAACGAGCCCCCCCCCCCCCCTCATTCTTCCAAACTCCAGAGAGTATTGGCCCAGTGCCATCAAACGTTCAGCATATGTTAACCCAATCATTCCTAGGATCATTCTCGTAAACCTCTTCTGGACCCTTTCCAGAGCCAGCATAACCTTCCTCAGATATGGTGCCCAAAATTGCTCGAAGTGCTCCATATGCAGCCTGACCAACATTTGAGAGCCTCAGCATTACACCCTTGTTTTTGCATTCTAGTCCTCTTGAAATAATTGCTAGCATTGAGTTTGCCTTACTACCAATTCGACGTGCAAATTACCTTTATGGAAATCCAGTCCCTTTGCACCTCCGAATTCTGGATTCTCTGCCCATTTAGAAAAAAGTCCACGCCTTTATTCCTACTACCAAATTACAATTACCTGTTTAGCCATGTGTCCCAAGCATTATTGTGCACTGAAATGGAGAGACTATGTATAAACACAGCTGTAATTTCTAATTGGTGAAACCAAAATGTATAAAAATGGTCTTTAATAAAATCTGACAATGTGAACTTTAACCACATGTGATTTTTTAATATTACAAATCTCACATTTCGGTGCACAGAGGCAAATAAATAAATGATGGGTCAATGCCCCAAACATTATGGAGGGCACAGTATATAAGTATATAATTAGGGCATAGATAGGGAGATCAGTCAGAACCTTGTTCCCCAGTGTGGGAAAATCAAACACTGGAGGGCACAGCTATAAGGCGAGAGGGGGAATGTTTTATGGAGATGTGCAGGGCAAGTTTAAAAAAACAAAGTGGCCGGGGGCTGGAACATATTGGCGTGGTGGAGGCACACGGAAGTGCAGCATAAAGATTGGTTTAACTTGGCATGTTTAGCATGAACACTGCGGGCCAAAGGGACCGTTCATGCGCTACACTGTTCTGTGTTTATTGAGATGCTTTGTTACTAACTTTAAAATCCATCCATAAGGAAACAAGCCTAACATTCAAGCTGCTGTAGCAAATCTATTATACCGATCAATCATTATCCCACCCAGCAATGTAGAAAAAAAAAGTGTCCCCAGTAATTAGAAACTAAAGCCTTTTCAGACTAGTTATCAAACTGTAGTCAATCCTGATAATTAAAATTGGTTCTTTAAAATACCAATGAAAACACGTTAATGATTACATTGGTGTTTGGATCATGCGAGCTGCTGCACTTGTTTATATACTCACTTTACCATCTCCCTTAGGGTTGAGGTAGACTACATAGTGTCCACCATGATTATCTCCACTGTGCACCAGCACTGCATGTAATATGTAATTAGCACAATCCTTGGAGTCACGTTTCTGAAGGAATTCATCCAGGGGCAAGTGCTCAGGAAATTCAAATCTACAAAACGAAAAAATCGTTGATGAATGAAAACGGCTCATTTTTATAGCTCAGCAAAGTCTGGTTCAATCCTGACCTGTGATATCTGTGTGGAGTTTGTACGTGTTTCTTTCAGGTGCTCTGGTTTGCTCCTAATCCCAAATATGTACTGACTAGTAGATTGATTAGCCACCATCCTGTCACCAAATTATCTTGCCAGTTTTTCAGTTTCATTGGGTCTAAACAATAGCATTATGGGAGTCTTCACCAGGACAGCAAAAGGACTGTTCTAAAGGCAGTTTACCACCACATTCTCAACATAAATTAGGCATGGGCAATAAACACTGGCCTCTCCAGATATCTAAAATGGATTTTTAACTTTACCTACAAATCAAATACTGCCCATTTGTTGTCACTTAAAAATAACCCGCTGCTTTGCACTTTGTTACTATTCAAAAATAGATACTGCTTTTCGCAACCCTGTGATGCAAGCAGACTTAATTTTTATTATTTCGGAACCAACTTGAATAACTCAGCATTTGAGGAATTTTACCAGTGTTGACCATAAACTAAAGCATCATTGTTGATCAATTCGACTCATATAAATTTCCCCAGGATAATTGTTATTTTATTTTTTTCATTTCTGTGCCGATTCTTTTGTGACCTCAGACTGACGTGCCTGACTTTTCTTGTGGTTCTACAAGGCCCTGATGTGCAATCTTCATGGCTACAGGTTCCGACATTGGAGAGAAAATTCACCTATTTTGTCTTTGGGTTACAGCAGAGATCCTCCAAAAGAGTTCATTTGCAAACTAAACCTGGAAACTGTAGGCAGCAATATGAACATGCATTTAAAAAGCCAAAACTAATTGAGAATTTGAAACAATTTTCTATGCATGTATCAAAATCAATACATAATTTATCACCATAAATAACACAAGGCAGTACCTGGCAACAAAATATTAAGAACAGATCAAAATAAAAAAGCACGCCACTGTACCTCAGTACACGTGACCATAAACTAAACCATCTTGCAAGAAAGATGTACAAAATGTCAATTAAGAACTAGAATTCATGTTTGAACCCTCGTTAAAAGATTGTACCTGTTCAATTTAATTAAATTTCCAATGCTAGGATAAGCTTGCCAAAATGTTTGCTTACCGGTCATTTATCTTGATATTTTGATCAGTCTGTGGGTCATACATGAAGCGCATAAGTTGAAGATGCAACACTGGTGGAAAGGTAAGAAACTTCACACCTTTTTCTGCATCCTGTGGAGAGTAGATTGATATTAGCATATAAACATGCGCACACACACACACACACGATCAAATGTCCTTCGCCCCAACACCAGAGTGATGTCTCAGGTGCACAACAGGAAGGCTTTACTGGACATAGGTTGGACCCAAGTGACAATTTCACCAGATGTAGCCGAGAACTGTCGTTATAACAAGTTTACAAACTGGAGAAATAACCTATTGCAAGTTTTGGATGATCATGCGAAGTAGGTGCAGTCATTTAAACTAACTACTGGAAAAGATTTACAACAGCAAACGTGCAGTCAGAGGTTATTGGAAACGGGGACCAAACTCATTTATGAATTTGCCTTGATCAGAACAGATACGGTCATAGTTGCACCACGTTTAAAATTCGGTTCTTGTTTTATTTAGAATGAAAACTGGAAAAGCAAACTTCTGCAATTGAATGTTACAATTATAATACGAGGTCAGACTGAAAACTGGAAATACCTGTCAAAATATATGCGCTGAATAGTTTTAAAGTTTTTAACGCAACTGAAAGTGTCTAAAATAATTTGTGTGAGCAAACCATATTAAAAAGATAAGCCATTGTTATGTTCAGTTAAATGACTCGTGTTTCCTTAGCGTACAGGGCAAGAAACATACCTGTAAACCATGTTCGCCAGCATCATATTTGTTATCCCCATCCAGCAGTTCCACTGCCACATAATCTTTGAAAGATTCAAATACTGTGAAACAAAAGCAAGGGGTTATTAATTTGTTGTAATGCATAAACGTTTAAATATACAAATCAAAGCTGTACTCACTGTTTTTCTTTCCCTTTATACTGAGTTGAATATCATAGTAATCTTCTATTCTCTCAGATCGATACTCCACATGCTTGCATTGAATATATGACTTGAAAAAATGAAATAAAGATGCTCAGAAATGTGAAAATAAATAACAAATCATCTGAACTATACCAGAGTAATTTAACACTACTTACCACCATTTTCCCTCTGAATAATTTTGGAATAGTTCCCTCTACGCAGGTACTTTTCATTTTATTCTCCACATTATCAAGTAGCTGAAAAATAAATTGAAGATTCTATCAGATTATTTTTTTTTTTTTGCAGACAGAAGTTCTTTCACAAACTAAAAATGCATTATCCAGAACAAAATTTTGCAGATCTCCACTGCCTGTGTGTCGGGCCACCAGCCAAGTCCCTTTGATTCTTTAGTTATAATGATTAATAATTCGTGGAAGTATCCAATGATCTATGGCGTTATTTCACAGGATATAGGGTGCAAGTTGAATCAAGAGTTAAAATTGGCATGTCGTAAAGGTAATGCTACAGTTGTTATGGGAGATTTCAACATGCAGGTAGACTTGGAAAATCAAGTTGGTACTGGACCTCAAGAAAGGGAGTTTGTGGAGTGCCTCCATGATGGATTCTTAGAGCAGCTTGTACTGGAGCCTACCTGGGAGAAGGTAATTCTGGATTTAGTGTTGTGTAATGAACCGGATTTGAAAAGGGAACTTGGGGTTAAGGAGCTATTAGGAGGTAGTGACCATAAATATGATAAGTTTTATTCTCCAATTTGAGAGGGAGAAGGGTAAATCGTAGGTGTCACAATTACAGTTGAACAAAGGGGACTCTGGTGTCATGAGGGAGGAGCTGACCAAAGCTGACTGGAGGGATACTCTGGCATGGATGACAGTGGAACAACAATGGCAGGTATTTCTGAGAATAATACAGAAGGTGCAGGATCAGTTCCTTCCAAAGAGGAAGAAAAATTTCAAGGGGAATAGGATGGCCGTGGCTGACAAGGGAAATCAGGGACAGTATTAAAATAAAACAAGTACAACATAGCAAAGATGAGCGGGAAGCCAGGGGATTAGGTAACATTTAAAGAGCAACAGAAAACAAAAAAAGCAGAAAATATGAGGTACGACGGTAAGCTAGCCAAAAATATAAAGGAGGATAGTAAAAGCTAGGAAAAAATTAAGACCAAAGTTGGACTCTTGAAGACTGAAACGGGTGACTTTATTATGGGGAACAAGAAAATGGCAGACGAGTTGAACAGGTACCTTGGATCCATCTTCACTAAGGAGGACACAAACAATCTTCCAGATGTACTGGTGGCCAGAGGATCTGGGGTGATGGAGGAACTGAAGGAAATCCACATCAGGCAGGAAATGGTGTTGGATAGACTGATAGGACTGAAGGCTGATAAATCACCAGGGCCTGATGGTCTGCATCCCAGAGTACTTAAGGAAGTGGCTCTAAAAATCGTGGATGCATTGGTGATAATTTTCCAATGTTCTATAGATTCAGGATCAGTTCCTGTGGATTGGTGGGTAGCTAATGTTATCCCACTTTTTAAGAAAGGCGGGAGAGAGAAAACAGGGAATTATAGACCAATTAGCCTGACATCGGTGGTGGGTAAGATGCTGGAGTCAATTATAAAAGATGAAATAGCCGAACATTTGGATAGCAGTAACAGGATCAGTCCGAGTCAGCATGGATTTATGAAAGGGAAATCATGCTCGACTAATCTTCTGGAATTTTTTTGAGGATGTAATTATGCAAATGGTCAAGGGAGAGTCCGTGGATGTAGCCTAACTGGACTTTCAGAAAGCATTTGATAAGGTTCCACATAGGCAATTAATGGGCAAAATTAGGGCACATGGTATTGGGGGTAGAGTGCTGACATGGATAGAACATTGGTTGGCAGACAGGAAACAAAGAGTAGGGATTAACAGGTCCCTTTCAGAATAGCAGGTAGTGACTAGTGGGGTACTGCAAGACTCGGTGCTGGGACCGCAGCTATTTACAATATATATTAATGATTTAGATGAAGGGATTACGAGTAACCAACAAATTTGCAGATGACACAAAGCTGGGTAGCAGTGTGAACTGTGAGAAGGATGCTATGAGAATGCAGGGTGACTTGGATAGGTTGGGTGAGTGGGCAGATGCATGGCAGATACAGTTTAATGAGGATAAATGTGTTATCCACTTTGTTAGCAAAAACAGGAAGGAAGATTATTATCTAAATGGTGTTAAGTTGGGAAAAGGGGAAGTACAACGGGATCTGGGTGTCCTTGTTCATCAGTCAATAAAAGTAAGCATGCAGGTACAGCAGGCAGTGAAGAAAGCGAATGGCATGTTGGCCTTCATAACGAGTTGAGTATAGGAGCAAAGAGGTCCTTCTGCAGTTGTACAGCCCCCTAGTGAGACCACACCTGGAGTATTGTGTGCAGTTTTGGTCTCCAAATTTGAGGAAAGACAATCTTGCTATTGAGGGAGTGCAGCGTAGGTCACAAGGTTAATTCCCGGGATGGCGGGACTGTCATATGCTGAGAGAATGGTTTGGCTGGGCTTGTATACTCTGGAACTTAGAAGGATGAGAGGAGATCTTATTGAAACATATAAGATTATTAAGGGTTTGGACATGCTAGATGCAGGAAACATGTTCCGATGTTGGGGGAGTCCAGAAGCAGGGGCCACAGTTTAAGAATAAGGGGTAAGCCATTTAGAACGGAGATGAGGAAACGCTTTTTCACACAGAGAGTTGTGAGTCTGTGGAATTCTCTGCCTCAGAGGGCGGTGGAGGCCAGTTCTCTGGATACTTTCAAGAGAGAGCTCTTGAAGATTGCGGAGTCAGGGGATATGGGGAGAAGGCAGGAACGGGGTACTGATTGTGGATGATCAGCCATGATCACATTGAATTCGCGGTGCTGGCTTGAAGGGCCAAATGGCCAACTCGTGCATCTATTGTCTATTGAGTGACTGTTTATAACTGCAATGAAAGAGTTCAACCTGGAATGATTAAGGACATTTTGCTTATTGTTCGTCATACGGAAGTTTACTGTCTATTTCATATATCCAAGTCAGTAGGGTTTTGAAAACAAAAGCTGCTCAAGCTATAATTAATGTTCCAGTATCCTGCATTTGCCAACAGCAGTCCCTAGAAAGCAACACAGACATGTGCTTATCACAGACAGCTAGTGTATAAAATATGTTGTTTCATTATTCAAGTATTTATTATTTGCAGAGACCCTGCTGCTACTGAGTAGAATATTTCACACCCGTTTCCAATAGGGAGAGATACATAAACCTTGCAGAGGTAATAGTCTGCACCAACACTCAATATAAGATAAGAGTAATTCATGTTGTAGTTGCTGCTACCACATATCCAAGATGTAATTTGAACATCCTAAATATTAACCTGATTGCAAGTTTCTTTATACATACTTGCAGAATTATAAAAAAATTACCAGCTCCAACTTAGTAGTTTTAAAACATTTCAAGACTAAAACTTTTTTTGTATGGATAAAAGTTATAAAACTTATGGAGTGAAAACAGCAAAGATTGCAGTATAAAAAGCAACAACAGGCCAGGAAATACAAAAGATTTAACTTGGCACGCAGATATAGAATTAGCAATCACCAAGTATTCTACCATTTTTTTAAAAAGGGAACTTTTGATAACAACATCACAGGGGACACTGGAAGTTCTGTGAAACTTTTTAGCCTTCATATTAATTGCACTTGCAATGGAAGCAATGCAGTTAGGTTTCACAGGTTTAATTCCTGAGACAACAGGCTGACATGTGACAATTGAGCAGGTTGGGTCCGTACCCTGGAGTTACCGTTAAAAACATGCAAGATTCTTAGGATTCATATTCGGGATAGCAAAATGGTTTTATAATAGTTACTTAGAAATAGGTCTGTTTCATAATAATGGGCCTGTCCCACTTAGGCGATTTTTCAGCGGACTGCCGGCAACTGTCAAGTTGCCGGCAGTTGCCTGAAAAACTGGGAACTAGAACGGCGACTGTCAGAGTGGAACACACACACACAAGTAGTATTGAGGCCAACATTGGACTAGCAGAAGATGGACACAAAATGCTGGAGTAACTCAGCAGGACATGCAGCACCACTGGAGAGTAGGAATGTATGATGTTTCGGGTCTAGACCCTTCTTCAGACAGTTATTCCAGCATTTAGCGTCTATTTTTGGCGTAAACCAGCAGCTGCAGCTCCTTCCTACACATTGGACCAGCAGAGGAGGTGCAAGTATTTATTGCTGCATATATATTTCTTCCATTCTACAATTGAGGCCAAGTTCAAAATTAAACCTTACAAAAATACCTTGCATTTAAATTTTAAGACTCAATTCTTGGGAAGTTGTTATTGAACAATAGAACTAAATGATTAATATATCTGCATGCACCAAATGCAAAAAATGAATTGATGCAGTGAAAGAACTTACCACCCTGCAGAGTTCCTGGACGTCATGTTGCATAAAACTGTCTAGTGTTTCCCAGCTAGGAGAAAATTCATTTATTTAGAACATCAGAGCTGTAATCATCCCGTTTTCTAAGGAGAACTATAATTTCAATGTGCACAGATTTTCCAAAAAGGCTTATTCAAGCTGGGAAACCACAGTATATTTTAGAACATAGCATAAAATGGGCAATATTTCTGAGAATAGGAGCACCTTCCACTTGCAAATAGTGACATCACAATAGTCATGTCTAATTTACAGTTAAATGGAAGCAATTCATGCAAACGTTCACCATTTTATTCACTCTTAATCAACTTGGAAATGGCACAAAACACACTAAGTTGCATTTTAAACTTGAATTAATTGTTATTGCATTACAATTACATAACCAATACACCACCTAGAACCTATCAGAATGTTCTCCATTTGGTGTGGCGGCGCCTAACGGCAGCAGCTCGACTGCAGACCGTTTATCTTTAAAAAACATTTTTTGTCTCGTTAAATGTATGTTTTGACTCTAGTTTTATTATTTTCTTAGCTGTGTATATGTGAGGGGTGGGTTGGGGAAACCATTTAATCTCTTCCCTGTACGGGGACCCGACTTTTTCCCCCGATGTCATTGGGCCCAACATCGTGGAGCCGGCGGCGGCCTCCGGCCAGAACAAGCCCGACAGCTCCGGTCACGGGGCCTGCGGACTGGCCGTCTTCAGAATGGGAAAAGCTGTGGTGGCGCGCAGCTGCGACCCGACTTCGGAGCTTCGGAGGCTCCGGCCGCAGGCACGGTGGACGGTAATATCAGGAGCTCGCAGGTCCCTGGTGGGAGACCGCTTTTTGGAGCTCCCGCAACGGCAACTTCTCCCGCTGGAATCGCGGAGTTAAATGACTTGGAGCAGGGCCTAACATCGCCGCGGGACTTACCATCGCCCGCCGGGGGTTTTACCATCGGGAGCCCCAGTCGCCTCGACGCTGCAGTTGGACTGCTGGACCGCGGGAGAAGAACAAAGGGAAGAGATAAGACTTTTGCCATCCATCACAATGAGGTGTTGGAGAATCACTGTGATGGATGTTTGTGTAAATTGTGTTAAGTGTGGGTCTTGTTTTTTTTTTGTAATGTTAAGACTGTAGAAAATGCTATTTTGTTCAAACCAAGCTGTTTGAATGACAATAAAAGGCATTCTATTCTATCAGAAAATGTCATGATGCTATTTGTTCGAGGACTGGAGTACACTCAGAATATGATAACAGTTGAAGAGTAAAATTACATGCAGCACAGAATAAACAATAATGCAATCAGAACCTTTAAGACAACGGAAGGGCGGCACGGTGGCGCAGTGGTAGAGTTGCTGCCTTACAGGTGCTGTTTGTACAGAATTTGTACGTACTCCCCGTGACTGCGTGGGTTTTCTCCGAGATCGGCGGTTTCCTCCCACACTCCAAATATGTACAGCCTTGTCAGTTAATTGGCTTTGTATATATGTAAAATTGTCCCTAGTGTGTGTAGGATAGTGTTAATGTGCGGGGTGGCTAGTCGGTGCGGATTCGGTAGCCCGAAGGGCCCGTTTCCACTCTGTATCTCCAAACTAAACTAATTAAGGAAACATTTTTCCCTCATGGAAGTACAAGTTTTCACTTACCCAAAAGACTTTGTCAGTTTCTTGGTTCCAACAGGTTTATCACTGTGTTGCAACTCATAGAACACCCTTTGCAATGCTAAAGGAACACTCTTAGATGAATCATCCCCATCTGTTGGCATCATATAGACAGCCTATGACAACAAAACAAATTAAATATTATGGGATCTGGTATGACAGAAAACATTAAACATAGCAGAAAGGATTTTTAGACTTCCGGTGGCGCCATGTTCTAGGAGAGAACAGCGTCAGATCAGCTCTTAAAAAATCTGGAAAAAAAACGGGGTTAGAGGAGGTTGCTAACACTACTTACCGCAGGAGATCGATTTTAAACGGCTCCGGGTGCGATTGTAAGCTGCGTGACGTCATCAGGCGCGCGACTTTAGCGACTCCGGTAAGAAATTTAAAATGAATCCCTCCTCCCCCACACAGCCGAAGAAAAGTTCCAGAAGGGAGGCAGGCCCCACCAAAGCTTCAGGCTCGGGACAGGCTGCCTCCCAAGAAGAGATTTCACAAAGAAAAGCTGAAATGGAAGATTTTAAAAAGTCTTTACTGGCAGATATGAAGAAAATGCTGAAGGAAACACAAACAGAAATGAAGAAAGATTATAAAGAAACTAAGGATGAAATGAAGGCCTTAAAAATGGATATTCGAAATATCAAAGATGAATTAACAAGAGAAGTTAAAGAAATGGTAAAAACCATGATGTCGGATTGGAAAACAGAAATTGAGGAGGACATACACAATCAACTGATCGAGGCAACTGATAAGATTGCTGGGATGGAGCGATTGATGGAAGAGATGATGGATGCGAAAATAGAGGCGAGGTTAAGCCCTATGTCAACTGTACTGGATCAACAAAATGATACGATTAAAGAATTAACTGATGCTGCTCTAACAACTGCGAGAGAGAATGAGAAGATAAACGAAGAGAACAAACGCCTCTCTGAATTATTACGTAAAATTAATGAGAAATGTATTGATTTGGAGGGGCGCCAAAGACGTAAGAATTTGCGCATAGTAGGTCTGTCTGAGGGACGCGAAGGAAACTATGACCCACGTAAATTCTTTGCAAAACTCCTAAAGGACATTTTGGATTTGGATGAAGAACCCCTGTTGGGCCGTGCCCACAGGGCTTTAAGACCGGTCCCTAGGAGGGGTGCGCCACCAAGACAAGTAATTGTAAAGGTGGTTTATGACAGCGTCTTTGAAGATATGATGAAGATAATCATAAGAAAAAGAAATCTGAAATACGAAGGAGATAACATCAGTATCTTCAGAGACTACCCGGCCGAAGTGGCTAAAAGAAGAGCTCTATTTACAGAAACAAGACGCATCTTGAGAGACATAAAAGGAATAAAGGAGATCAGATATGGTTTGGTGTACCCGGCAATACTTAGAGTTACCTACGAGAATAAGGATCTTCGTTTCACCAAGCATACAGCGGCACTGGAATTTGCTCGGAAAATACTGAAGGAGGCAGAAGAAAGAGAAGAAGGAGAAGAAGGAGACGCTGTGGAAGAAGGAGTAGACCCAACTGGGTAGTGGATGAATGAACTTTATGGATCTGTGGCTGTGAATCATTTACTGAGAAAAAGGCGGAATAATGGACATCGATTTGTAGTTTTATAATGTTTACTAATTAATTAATAAATACTAATTTGTAATTTTTAATTATTAATTATTAATTACTAATTAGTTTGATTTCCCTTACTCCCCTTATATAGTATTACTAATTATGATAATAATTATAGCTGAGATTAACAACTAAAAATTAGTAATATGAATAATAGAAAAATTTATTAAGAAAATAAAGTTAGCACCCCCACCCCAATATACACAGTATTTCAAATAAGAGCTGGAATATTTAACATCTTTTTTTTTTAATACGGAAGTCGTTAGATTAGTAGCCATGTTAGTGTGGCTTTCACTTGCACTCACTACACATTATATAAGTGTAGTTTCTTTTTTTTCTGATCACCTTTTTTTCACCCTTTACTTTTTTTATATTCACATTTGTTATTATTTTTGTTATTTTTTGCATAACACATACTTGATATTATATTATATATTATATAATTATGACTTTTATCTATTTTATATAATCAGATTAAATGAATATGGTTTAACGGAATTGGAAATTCGCATCGGACTGAAGTTGGGGTGTAGTGTCGGGCTGGAGGAGCCAAGAAGGCTACTCCAAAAAAAGCCACCCTAACAATAAAATGCAGGATATGAATGTAAGGAATGGAGATGATGGAATCACCTTCTGTAGCTGGAATGTTAAAGGAATCAATGAACCAATTAAAAGGGGAAAGGTACTAGCTCAGTTGAATAGATTGAAATCTGGAGTTATGTTTCTTCAAGAGACACATCTTAAAAAAGATGCTCAATATAGATTAACCGCGAAATGGATTTCAAAAGTATATCACTCTTCGTTTATACACAAATCTAGAGGAGTTGCAATAATTATTCGTAAAGGTATACCTTTTAAACTTAATTCATTAATAGAGGATAAGGAGGGTAGATATTTAATAATTACAGGGGAACTACATTCAAAAAAAGTAATTCTTATGAATATATATGCACCTAATTTTGATAATCCACTATTTTTTAAGAAAATATTTAATAGTATTCCTATATCCACCCAATATAATTTAATAATTGGAGGTGATTTTAATTGTACTTTAGATAATTATCTGGATAGATCTTCTACAAAAATTAAGGCTCTCTCTAAATCAAGCAAGTTTATAAACTCCTTTAGTAAGACATTGAATGTTAAAGATATTTGGAGATTGGATAATCCTACCGGACGGGAATATTTATTTTTCTCGCCGGTATTTGGAACATATTCGAGGATTGATTATTTCTTAGTAGACTCAAAACTACTCCCCTTTACATATGATGCAAAGTATCATAATATTATTATCTCAGATCATGCCCCTTTAACATTTAAGATAAAATTAAAAGATATGGTTAATAAAACTAATATTTGGAGATTCAATACACAGATATTAAAGGATAAAGACTGCTGTAACTATGTGGAGAAACAGATTAAATTATTTTTTGAAACTAACGATAAACCTGAGACTTCCTCATTACTATTATGGGACACATTTAAAGCATTTATGCGTGGTGCAATAATATCAGCACAAGCTCATTTTAATAAAGAAAATCGAAAGATGGAGCAAAAGTTAGAAAAAGAGATAAACCAATTAGATAGTGAAAATATAATACACCCTTCAAAAGAGTTGAGTAATAAAATTGCAATATTAAAATATAGATTAAATAAAATTTACTCTGATCAAGTGATAAAACTATATCAACAAACTAAACAAGTTCATTTTGAATTCGGTGATAAACCTCAAAAATTATTAGCACGACAACTCAGAAGATTAGACGATGAAAAAACTATACATAGTATTAGATCGGCGCAGGGAAATACGTTGACTATACCAAAAGACATTAATGATACATTTTTACAATATTATCAAAATCTTTATTCATCTAAATTAACAGGGCAAACAGATGAAATGGAAACATTTCTAGAAAAATGTCATTTTAATAAGTTAAATTTTGAGAGTAGGCAATTATTAAATGCTGAAATATCTGTAATAGATATCGAAGAATCAATTGGATCGTTAAAAAATGGTAAAACAGCGGGCCCCGATGGCCTGAGTGCAGAATTTTATAAAAGATTTCATGATCTACTTTCACCTAGATTACAAACAGTGTACAGACACACCTATGAGTTAGGAAAATTACCAGACTCTTTAAATGAATCTACAATTACATTAATTCCTAAATTAGATAAGGACCTGGAAGACCCTGGATCATACCGAGCGATTGCCCTTTTAAATACTGATCAAAAAATACTAACTAAAGTACTCTCTCGGAGGCTAAGTTTAGTGATTTCCAAAATAATACATTATGATCAAACAGGTTTTATTCCAAAACGTTACTCATCACATAATCTTAGACGCTTGTTTAACATTATTTACTCGAGAAGAAGGAGAGATATAGAATTAGCAGTTATATCGTTGGATGCTGAAAAAGCATTCGACCAGGTGGAATGGTCATATTTATTTAATATAATGGAAAAATATCAACTGGGGGACGGATTTTGTAAATGGGTAAGAATATTATATTCTAACCCTACTGCAAGAATTTTAACCAATCAAATATTATCACCTAAATTTAATCTCTTTAGGGGATGCAGACAGGGATGTCCGTTATCCCCTTTATTATTTGCCTTGGTGATAGAACCTCTGGCTGAAAGAATCAGATCAGAACCCGAAATATATGGGTACAATACTGACATAACAAATAATAAGATATCTTTATATGCAGATGATATTCTGATTTATATTACTAAGCCGGAACGTAGTATTCCAAAGCTATTCAATGTTATAAATGAATTTAGTGTATTTTCAGGATATAGGATTAATTGGAGTAAAAGTGACATAATGCCTATAACTGGTATAAATGTAAATATATTACAAAAATACCCATTAAAAATAGTTACAGATAAATTTAAATATTTAGGAATTAATGTGTCTAAATCCTATAAATTATTAATTAAAGCTAATTATTATCAATTATTAGAGAAACTTAAAAAAAACATTTTATATTGGAAAACACTTCCTATATCTATGATCGGTAGAATTAATGCTATAAAGATGATTTTTTTACCACAATTGTTATATTTATTTCAGGCAATTCCTTTTTTTCTTCCAAAAAGTTTTCTAAAAAAAATTGATACCATAGTTAATAATTTTGTCTGGGATTACAAAAGCCATAGAATAGGTAAAAAACACTTATGTAAGTCGAAGATAAATGGAGGGCTGGCACTTCCAAATTTTTTATATTACTATTGGGCAGTCCAGATTAAGAATATGAATTTTTGGTGGGTAAATATGGATGTTGAACCAATGTGGCTAAAAATGGAAAAGGAAGACTGTTTACCCTTCACTATAGAGTCGATTATTTTCGCACCAAAGGAAGTACAAAAAAAGACTTATAGGGACAACATTATCATTCATAATATTAGGCGTATTTGGAAACAGATAGTTAAGACCCTACATCTGGATAATCTTTCTTTTAGGTTATCAATTAGGAATAATCCACTGTTTAAACCCTCAATCTTAGATGCGGGGTTTAGACTGTGGGAGGATTTAGGAATTAAAAGAATAGAACACCTTTATAGAAATGGAAAATTATTATTATTTGAAGAGTTACAAGATATTTTTGGATTACCTTCACAACATCATTTTAGGTATTTACAAATTAGAGATTTTATTAAATGTAACACATACGACTATAAAAATAAAGGACCAGGCTTATTAGATGAAGTGTTTAATTTACATCCAAATACGGATAAGCTTATAGCTTATATCTACAATATTATTTTAGATAAAGAGAACCCAACAACTGAAACATATCGTCAAGCATGGGAAAATGAAATTGGATTACCTATAACGAAAGAAACTTGGGAAGAAAGCTTACAAAGAATACATTGGTGTTCTTTGAATGCCAGACATACATTGATACAATTTAAAGTTATATATAGATTACACTACTCGAAAACCAAATTAAAAAGTATTTTTCCTAACCTTTCCTCTATTTGTGATAAATGTAAGAATTTTGAAGCAAATTTAATACATAGTTTTGTAACATGTCCACGGTTGAATTTTTATTGGATTGAAATTTTTAAAGTTATTTCGGAAGTCCTTAAGGTTAAACTTGACCCAGACCCAAAATTAATAATATTTGGAATCCCGGAGCCAAATTTGGTACTCACAATTAATCAAAGAAATTTTTTTGATTATTGTTTAATAATTGGGAAAAAAATGATACTTAAATTTTGGAAGGGAACATTATCCCCAACAATTAAAATGTGGAAAGCAGAGATGTTGGAGACGTTGAATTTGGAAAGAATTAGATTTGTCCTTTTGGACAAGTATAATTCTTTTGAATTGATATGGTCTCCATATATACAGTATTTAGAGAAGTAGCTATTCTTGGAATCACGGCTTCGACGGGCACCCTATGGATCCGATGCGAATAACTTACCTATAATTGATAATATTGTGTATTTATTAGAGATATTTCTGAATGAAATAGTATCTCGTACAATGTCTTTAGTTTTTGTTTATATATATATATATATATGTAATATTATTGTTTTTCAAATTATCTTTTTAATTTTTAATTGATATATGTGCGAAAAAAAAAAATTTTATTCCCTTTTATTTTTCCTTTTTTCTTTATTCTTTTATATATCTTTTTCTTTATTTCCATAAAAATAGAAGATATTATGTATTGATATGCTATTTGTAGTAATACTGAATTAAGGTGTTAGTTTATAAAGTAAGCTATATATTGTAAACTATTTACTTCAAATAAAAAAAATATTAAAAAAAAAAAGAAAGGATTTTTAACAGGTAATGACTAAAAAATCTCAGTGAATTCCAAATAATGAAAAGTGTTGCATGTTCAACCTGTAAACGGCCACACTGTTGCATAATTTGCAGTCTGACACTGATGTGTCCTATTTACCCAAAGGGCAAGCACCCAAGCACTGAAGATCAGCCTGTGCATGGCACCAAATCATGAATGCAATCATGCAGTCCTCAGAAGTGACCCTGAGCTTTAAGTTGGCTGCCACTTTATTCATAACGTGAACCTAACTACTATGTTAAGGTATTTGGCTTCACCTAAGAGATATTACCCTTATTCTACCCATCTCCTTCCCCTCAATCCCCCCCCGCCTAAACACCGCCCCCTCCCCCACCACCGCGCCTTCTCTGCCACAAACAATGAGCCCATTTTCCTGACGAAAGGGCTAGGACCAGAGGCATTAACTATTTGCCGTTCCTCACAGATGTTGCCTGACCGGTTGAGTCTTTTCAGTATTCTTTATATTTCTCTTTTCCAGTAGCTGCAATTTTTTTTGATTTTCTATTACTTATCCATAGAAATCTGTGCATCATAGGGAATAACCCAAGTAGTTATTATATGCCCAAGAGACAAACGGAAGGACTTGCAAGAGACAAAAGGATGGGGTAAAAAGCCTTGGGCCCCTGCTGAAGACGCACCAAAATGATGCAACAAAATAACAAAACAGCACTTGTGTTACCACCATGATGACAACAAATAATTGCTTCATTTTTTTAGAAAAGCAACTGATGCCCAAATGCTAATTCAAACATTATGCTAAAATATATTTTATATACCAAGTTACTGGGATATCCTCTTCACAACGTAACTAAATTCGAGAAAAATTACAACCGCTGCGGGTCATGGACTCCTTCAAATGATTTATCTCAAAGCGTCACTACAGTGATGATCATATTACCTTTCTCAAATGATTCGTAAAGAACAATGTCTGCAATAAGCTATTCATGTAACAAGTTGCTCCTTGGTTCTTCAGTCCTACATAACCTGTATGCTTCTTAGAATCCCATCTGGAAGGACATATGTAAAAAAAAAATACATTCATAATTTGTCACCTCCCAATGATATATGCAAGCAAAAGCATGCAGAAAAACAGCAGGTTCAAAATGCCATGACTGTTCCCCACAGGAGGCTCAAAGACATCGTTATGCAAGTTTTCCCATTTTACCTGCCAGGTTTCATAATACATGAAAAGTCATGGCTTACTATTACTTTTTGCATGATGTGCTTAATCATTAATGATTTATGCTTTATATTCATTATAATGCTTAATCATTAATGATTTATGCAAATCTCTCTCCATTAATCAATCTCTAAAATACCCAAAATGTAATCCAAATACAATACTTACGCAACACCATGTGGTGCATCAGCCTGAACAAAGACTTCAAATGTAACCTTGTCATCTTCTATGAAACCTTTTTCGGCATCAGTTGCTTCCTAAAGAGATTTTAAATAGATTCTAATTAAGCATTCAACTGTAAATTTCATTCCGATGCCTTTTCAACAAAAAAGTGAAAATCGCGGTCCAAACAATGAGACTAGAATTCGGGAACATACTAGGCACTGACAACAAAACCATGCAAATGACCTAATGTTAATTTGGAAATTTCTGTTCTCTATTCCCCATTTGAACAAGTTTTTGGGAATGTCTTGTTTAAAATCAATGGGCATGTTTTTTAACAGTCAATGATTCAATAGACAATAGGTGCAGGAATAGGCCATTCGACCCTTCGAGCCAGCACCGCCATTCAATGGGATCATAGCTGATCATCCATAATCAGTACCCCATTCCTGCCTTGTCCCCATATCCCTGACTCCGCTATCTTCAAGAGCCGTATATAGCTCTCTCTTGAAAGTATCCAGAGAACCGGCCTCCACCGCCCTCTGAGGCAGAAAATTCCACAGACTCACAACTGTGTGGAAAAAGTGTTCCCTCATCTCCATTTTAAATGGCTTACCCCTTATTCTTAAACTGTGGCCCCTGGTTCTGGACTCCCCAACATCGGGCACATGGTTCCTGCCTCTAGCGTGTCCAAACCCTTAATAATCTTATGTTTAAATAAGATCTCCTCTCATCCTTCTAAATGCCAGAGTATACAGGCTCAGCCGCTCCATTCTCTCAGCATGTGACAGTCCCGCCATTCCGGCAATCAACCTTTAGAACCTACGCTGCACTCCCTCAATAGCAGGAATGTCCTTCCTCAAATTTGGAGACCAAAACTGCACACAACACTCCAGGTGTGGTCTCACTAGGGCCCTGTACAACTGCAGAAGGACATGTTTGCTCCTATACTCAACCCCTCTTGTTATGAAGTCAACATGCCATTCGCTTTCTTCACTGCCTGCTGTACCTGCATGCTTACTTTCATTGACTGATGAACAGTGACCCCCAGATCCCGTTGTACTTCCCCTATTCCCAACTTGACACCATTTAAATAATCTGCCTTCCTGTTTTTGCTACCAAAGTGGATAACCTCACATTTATCCACATTAAACTGCATCTGCCATGCATCTGCTCACTCGCCCAACCTGTCCAAGTCACACTGCATTCTCATAGCATCCTATGAGAACTCACAACTCACCCAAACTATAATAGTGTTTCCAGGAAAATATCAAAAATATTGTAGTAACACCAAACCTCAGGAGACAACCAAAAATAATGTAGATACATGTTTACCACAAGTATTAGGCTCAATTGAAGACCAAATATAACAGTACTGTTTATTTATAACAATGAGATTTACAAGGGAAAGTGAAACAGGAAGTTTCCAAAGTCACTTAATTTTTAAGTTAAACTTGTATGTAGATTTATGCCTCCAGGACTCCGTATATGAGAGTTAGCAAAATAATGCAAGTGAATAATTGTTTCCTAAAATATAACAATTCAAAAAATGAAAAGCATTGAAATATACCTGGAGTCAGAAAATAAAAAGACACAACACTAACAGAAAAGTTAACCATAATATTCTTTCTGCATTACAAGTTTCATTATAAAGCAAATTAGAACTTGAAATTGTACAAATTGCAAAGTGATCAGAAACAGAAAAAAATTATTATATTCAGAGAGAAAAATAGAAGCTTCCCAAACAATTCCTATAGTACAGCAAATATTCTTGATGCTGAACTGCAATGAAGGCAAAGAAACAGGGTCAGATAATGAAAATTAAGTGATATAGCAGTAAAATCTAAATTCTTAATTATTTTACACTTTAATAGCAGAGTATTGCTTTTATTTGGATTTCAAGCAGTGATGATTATCTAAAAATCAACGAGGAAGGCTGGCACATTTTACCTGTTTTGGACAGTGCTATTGCGGATGTGTGGATTTGCGGGTTTATGCCAAGAAACAACCGTGAAGATTTCAGTAGCCACCATCCTAATGAAGGAATCACGGGAACTGTACCGTGTATTTGCATGTGCATGCCACAAATTTTAAAACTGGTGTCAATAACTTTCAGCTTATTGCTATCGCTTTCTTCTCCAGCAAAATTTGCAGAGATCAGTGAATCGGCAAGAACTTCGTACCTTTGCAATGATATTACGCTAAGCTGATTGCTGAGCTTTTGAGTTTTTAATGGCTAAGCCTTAACTACCACTCAAATACAACTCTTGGACCAAGTTTGGATCATGATTCCATCAAATTTTAAAATTCCATACCTGTTTAAATTGAAAAAATCAGTTTATGATATTTCAATTTCTACCTTAATCTCGAGTGCATGTTCCAATCTTTATTTCGGCTCTGTAAAACGTTTAAAAAGTTGGTTAAAAACTGCACTTGTAACTTCTTGATTTGCTCTGAGAATTCTTCAGTATGATTGGCCGCTGAACCTGCTTCATGGCATCACTATCGCTGAACACTCGAAATCCACAAATGCTGGCGCGTGACAGCGACAAACGTTGTGACGGGTAAATCCACACCAGTCTGCTAGTAGGCAGCTTTCGAGGTCAGCAGCAAGCGGGGTTGCTTCGCCACTGACCACAAAATCAGGACATTGTTGAATTATCCTTTCTTGTATATTGTCAAGGGATATCAAATTTGATGCTGATCTGTAACCTCATTTGGCAAGCCTCCTGTGCAATCCGGGATTGTCCATGTTTCGATCATGTTGCATTGACAAAAATTGATGTTTTGGCTATTCGACCATTTAGTCACCACAGGCACTGAATCCAACTATGTAATCCTGTTGACAAGTCCTTTTTTAGCTGCTTGGCAAAACAATAGCAGGTAATGAACCAAGGTTCCCAGATGGCTCAGTTGGAAAGGATCAAAGACCTCACTCCAGTAAGACCATGACAGGTACCTGGAAACATGGACAAACCCTGGATTAGATAGGAAGTTTGCCAAATGAGTTTCGGATTAGCAGCAAATTTAAGATTATGACAACATTCAAGAATTCAGTATTGTGGGTTGATGGAAACATGCCTTGTACCACTGCAGCAGTTTTACACTATATGTTTAGTCAGATCCCTGTATTATCTCTCACGTTCCTGTAGCAACTTTGAAATAGAGAAGTGAAGACTAATTTCAAATATGCAGTTTGATTTGGATTACACATCAATAATGTTGGCTGTAGAAGAATTAAATTTGCAGCACTTACACTCCAAGTCATAAAATTAGAGAAACCCCAGTCATTTTCTTTGTGAAAGAAAAGATGACTAATCCTCCGACTGAAGGACTTCTCTTCATCTTTGTAGTTAATTATCTTCAAAACAGCTTGTGCATGACAGGACCATGACCTATTGAAGGGAACATAAATGCATTTTAACTGAACATAATGCACCTCGTAGAAGGATAGAAATATCAAGCATCATGCCATTATCCAGTTGCATAGCAAAATGCGAAAACAATTTTTTTAATTGAATAAGTAGAGGTAAAATAAGATGAAGAGGCTAAATGCCATTCACTAATTCCAGAACTAGTGCATGGCACCACCAGTTTATACCATCTACTGGAACCACTGCAGCCACACGCCAGTACTCCTTAGAGAGCACCTTCCATACCCACGACCACTGCCAACTTGAATGACAAAGGCATGGGAACACCACCATCAGAAAGTTGCTCACTAAGTCACCTCAAGAACACCTTTAATTGGACATACATCGCCATATCCTCGAAGTCTCACCCAAACAGCATGATGGGTTTACCAACATATCAACGACTGCAGCAATTTAAAATAGAAATTCACCACCACCTCATGATCAGCAATTAGCGGTGGGCAATTAAACACAAGTTTAACCTTTGACGCCCACATTGAATACAGGAAGAAAAAGGCAATTGTTCAAATCATATAAAATAGGACAAATTTACTAGTCTGCAGCTAGGATCATGACTTTCAGATAAAGGAAGTTGCCCTTTGACCAGGAATTTCTACATTGTCACAAAAGTAACTTAATTTCTCTGTAACACCTGAGCATGCCGCCATTTACAAGTCGCTTAAAGGGACAGAAACTATGTAGGTTTTAGAGCTACTTAGAATTGGTCATTTACTGCACTCAAAAATTATCCAAACCCAAGATACAGATGACCTTGAGGCAGTGTGAAAATGTGGCATTATTTAATGATTCTCCTTCAATAACGCCTGTGATGCTTTCAACATGTCGATTCAGAAGATATTCCAATTCACATTAAATCATTAGATTTTGATGCATTGTATTCAAGAAATTGGTAGCACTGTGGCGCAGCTGGTAGAGCTGCTGCCTCAGTGCCAAAGAGCCAGGTTTGATCCTGACCTCAAGTGCTGCCTGTGCTGAATGTGCACCTTTTTCATTTGACCATGTGGGTTTCCTCTGGCTTCTTCCAAAATCACCAAAACGTGCAGATTTGTAGATTAATTAGCCTCTAAATTGCCCCTGGTGTGTAGGGGGTGGATGCAAAAGTGGGATAACAGAACTAGCGTGAATGGATGATTGATAGTCAGTGTGGGCTGAAGAACCCGTTTCCATGCTGTATCTCTAAACTGAACAATTTACATTCAGATAATCCATATAGTTTCGTAGAGGACAACACAATGTGTTTTTGCCGGCCACATATCACATTGTCTTCTTCAACAGCTAATGCATTTATTTTCTTAGTTTGTTGAAAGGAATACATGGGAGTCTTCATGGCTATAGAGCTCTGTGCTTAGTTTGTACAGTTTACTATTTCTTCAGATGGGTTCATTTTTTTGAATAAGCCAAGCACAAAGAGAACATTAAAATATTACTTACGTAGAATCAGACTCAGCGTTGCATTGCAGGAAAAATCCGACACTCTTTTGATGAGGCCGATCAGGGTGGAAGCGAGGCATTACCATAATTTTCCATGGCAGATTTCGCACAAAACAAGGAGGACTCAACACTGATTCACTGAGCCTACTAAACCGTTCACCAGTGAAACGAAATGTAGCCTCTGAGCGCCAACTGGTATCTGTCAAAAATGAAGAGGAACTGTTTTAAAATTGTTGCATTGTTAACTTATAACAAATTCTGTGGTTTCCAAGGTGTTAGCACAAATCCAAGTTGATAAGTTGAAAAAAGCAAATACAAATGTTTCTTGTTTCCACAATAAGCATATGGCACATAATCATTTTCATCAATAAGACAATTCTTCACTTGAAAGCACATTCATGTTTGCCCTTTTCAAGTAAAACCAAACACTAATATGAGAAAGTCGTGTTGATTACAGCATACAGATCAGTTTACCTAACCAGTTTCTGCACTTGGGGAATAAAAGCAAGATAGATTTCTTCATATTTGAAGCAGTAGCATTATGGAGAACTACTTAATGCAAGCAAAGCTTGCTTAAGAACCAAACATTCACGGTACAGGTTGTATATAGCAACAATATACAATTAGTCATAAAATAATGACAAGTACTAACTTTATTACCACTTTAAAAAGAACCACCAGCTTGCAACAGCAAGAGGCAGCTTACATCATTTTTTTCACATTCCACTTATTGCAAGTACTATCTTCTTTCTTTGAAATATTCCTGGAGAGCACCTTTCCTTGTACAAATAGAATACGGGGAGGTGGTGTTGGAAAGAGGAATCGTATCCCACTGTTTGTAAAGCTTCTATCAAGATAATGGCAATTTCTGAAATACACTCTTGCCACGCTGCTGCATATGATCTTTCCAACCACCTCCCTGATGCCAACAGCAAAAAAAAATTAACCAGAAACTATTAAATCATTATGTATTAGACGTGCAGTTTTGAATTAAGAAACTGAGCTATTTTGACAAATTCCAGACATTGCTTCTTCCAATGTTCGATCTTTGCTTACCAACAGCAGTAAAGAAGTTACACAGAGATTTACCAGTGCAATTCTGAGAAAATACATTTGTTTAGTCAGTTATATTGGAGCAACAAAACATTCATTGGGGGTGAGGAATTCGATAAGAGCACATATCCAGACGAACACTATCCATGGATATGTGAAATTAAGACTATTCCTTAATACATTTGATTGACATTCATTACTGTCTCAAAATGAAAGCAGTGGGACAGGGCATGGTTCAGGCCCATGCCCATACAGTGCCCTCCATAATGTTTGGGACAAAGACCAATCATTTATTTATTTGCCTCTGTACTCCACAATTTGAGATTTGTAATAGAGAAAAAAAAAAATCACATGTACTTAAAGTGCACATTGTCAGATTTTAATAAAAGCTATTCTTTATACATTTTGGTTTGCACCGTGTATAAATTACAGCAGTGTTTATACATAGTCCCCCCCCCATGTTAGAGCACCATAATGTTTGGGACACAGCAATGTCATGTAAATGAAAGTAGTCATGTGTAGCATTTTGTTGCATATCCTTTGCATGCAATGACTGCTTTAAATTCATGGATTCATGGATATCACCAGTTGCTGGGTGTCTTCTCTGGTGATGCTCTGGCAGGTCTGTATTGCAGCCATCTTTAGCTTATGTTCGTTTTGGGGGCTAGTTCCCTTCAGTTTTTCTTCAGCATATAAAAGGCATGCTCAATAGGGGTTGGATCAGGTGATTGACTTGGCCACTTAAGGATTGACCATTTCTTAGCTTTGAAAAACTCCTTTGTTGCTTTAGCAGTATGTTTGGGATCAGTGTCTTGCTGTAGAATGAACCACACACAGAGTTTTGGGGCATTTGTTTGAACTTGAGTAGATAGGATGTGTCCATACACTCCAGAATTCATTATGCTACTAACATCAGCAGTTGTATCATCAATGAAGACAAGTGAGCCAGTACCTTCAGCAGCCATACATGCCCAGGCCATAACACCCCCACCACCGTGTTTCACAGATGAGATAGTATGCTTTGGATCTTGGGCTGTTCATTCTCTCCTCCATACTTTGCTCTTGCCATCACTCTGATATAAGTTAATCTTAGTCTCATCTGACCACAAGACCATTTTCCAGAACTGTGGTTCCTCTTTTTAGTACTTCTTGGTAAACTGTAACCCGGCCATCCTATTTATGCGGCTAACCAGTGGTTTGCATCTTGCAGTGTAGCCTCTGTATTTCTGTTCATGAAATCTTCTGTGGACAGTGGTCCTTGACAAATCCACACTTGACTCCTGAAGAGCGGCCTGATCTATCGGACAGATGTTTGGGGGCTTTTCTTTATTATAGAGAGAATTCTTCTGTCATCAGCTGTGGAGGTCTTCCTTGGCCTGCCAATTTCTTTGCGATTAGTAAGTTCACCAGTGTTCTCTTTCTTCTTAATTATATTCCAAACAGTTGATTTTGGTAACCCTAAGGTTTGGCTGATGTCTGTAACAGTTTTACTCTTGTTTCACAGTCTCATAATGACTTCTTTGACTTTCATTGGCACAACTTTGGTCCTCATGTTGATGAACAACAATAAAAGTTTCCAAAAGGTGATACAAAAGAGACTGGAGGGAAGACTAGGTGCAGAGGTCTATTATACCTGCATTAAGTCAGCAATTAAACACACCTGAGCAATTACAAACGCCTGTGAAGCCATGTGTCCCAAGCATTATGGTGCCCTGAAATGTGTGTGTGTGTGTGTGTGTGGGGGGGGGGGGGGGGGGGGGGGGAGAGAGAGAGAGAGACTATGTATAAACGTTGCTGTAATTTCTACATGGAGAAACCAACATGTATAAAAATACCCTTTGATAAAATCTGACCATGTGCACTTCAACCACATGTGATTTTTTAAATTACAAATCTCAAATTGTGGAGTACAGAGGTAAATAAATAAATGGGTCTCTGTCCCAAACATTATGGAGGACATTGCATATAGGACAAAACAGATAATATAAAGGTTGCAGTTATTAAGACACAAAATAAAATCATCTGACTTTTGTCCCCACAATGGTCGTATGTTACATACACAAAAATAAACATATACAGATATATTCCTTTGATGGAAAATGTGCTAACATGAATGCAAAATTATTTTTTAAATATGTATTGGCACCAGAGTAGCATAGGAAGGCAGAGATTAGCATCACTAAGTCTCAAATGAAGAACAGGCAGGGAGAGGGGGATGTGAAAGTTAGGAATTGTTATTCTTATCAGGGAAATGTAACAGGAGCAATTGGGGGGGGGGGGGGGGGGGTAATAAATGGGGACAATGCAGATTACAACATTATTAGACAGGGGCAAGAGGGAGTGAATTGGAAGCAGTTATTGGGCAAGTCCATACCCGAACATGCGGAAGTCATTTAAAGCCAGCTGATCAGAGTTCAGGACCAGCATGTTCTATCAAGGAGAAAGGATAAAGGTAGCACCCTTGGATGACCAAAGTTGTTATTAATTTGGTTAAAAAGAAAAAACATATGTAATATTTAGGAAGTAAATGAAAGTCAAGCAAGTAATGAAAGGCCAGGAAATGTCATTGGCGAGTTGGATTAAAGAAAATCCCAAAGCTTTTATATAAAAAGAGGATAATCAAGGGGAGGGTTGAACAGCTCAAGGATAAAGAAAGGAATTTATGTTTGAAGTCAGAAGCTCCCCCCCGCTTGCCCCGTCTCAAAAATTCACACGGTGCAAAGCCAAGGTGACACAGACACACACCGCGATGAACAGGAAGGTTTGCGCTGTAAAAAGACGGCTAAAGCACAGTGTATGGAAAGTCCTTTAAAAGGGGGGGGGGGGGGGGGGAGAGAAGGAGTGGGAACAACTTTTAAGAAGCCAGAGATACACGGTTGTGAAGCTCGATGGACATTAACATTACCGGCCGGTTATCCTTGGTTCTGAAAACAGCTGCTTACCTCCCCCCCCCCCCCCCCCCCCAGAATGCAGGAACTCCTCATAACCATGAAGGTGACTCCCCGGCAACCACCTGCGAACATGTGACAACCACATAGTCTCCCGCAGTCGGCTAAAAAAGAGATAACAGGATACAGAAAATATTACCAGGATTAGACAAAGTTGGCATTGATTACTGCCAAGCAAATAGCATTTGACAAAACTACTGCAGCTTTTTGAAGACGTTAGTTAGTAGAATAGGTAAGGAAGTGACATTGTATATAGATTTTCAGAAATCCTACATAGCCTACGGGTTAGTATGCAAAATTAAAGTATATGGAACAGAGATAATGGCTTGGATTTAAAGTTGGATGTTTGGCAGAAATTTGAAGATTAATTTTGTCGTCAAGTTGGTAAGCAGAACTATTGGGATAGTGTCCAGTCCCTGGGCCATACGTATATCGAAATTGATTCAATGAGAGAAATATATTCATGTTTGCCAATAGCACTAAAGTCAGTGAGATTAGGTATGATGAAGAGGATGCAGACACTTCAAGGTGACTGACAGATAGAGCAAGGGGCACATTCACGGCAGAAACAACATAATATGACATCAGCCACTTCAGTTGGAAAAAGATACATATTACTTTGATGGTATATGTAGAAAAAAGCTTTTATGCATTTTGAAAGAGAGCAGTCTTCAGAAGCTATCAGGTGCAGTCTGAAAGGTCTTAACAAAAACATTCTTGCTTTCAGTACTTGGCCACCTGTCCGTTTCCCTTCACAAATGCCGTCTGATCCGCTGAGTACCACCAGCATTTGTCTTATTCAGGTGCTACAAGCAGTTAAGTGGCAAATGGTATTTTGACGTTTAAGACAATCCAAGTACAGAGAGCAAGAATGTTTTGCTATTATTAAACAAGAAATTGATGAGTGCATTCCTGGAGCATTATATATAGTTTTGGACTCTTGACACAAAGAGGAATTATACATTATATGCTATACATATTCCTTGGGTTAGTGGATTGTTGTATGCCTGGGGGAGGGGGATAAAACCAGTTACATAGTGTTAGTTTTCATTTGAGTTTAGCGCAATGCGAAGGTTTCGGTTTATTTGTCCTGAGATATAGTGAAAAGCTTTGTTTTGCATGCTCCAAATCAGGCAATACTCTATATGAATACAATCAAGCCAAATACATGTACAATAGGTAGAGAAAAGGGGACACAGAATGCAGAATAGTTCTCAGCATTGCAGCACATCAGCAAGTCCAAGCGCAGGCTCGGTGATCGTTTTGAACACCTCCACTCAGTCTGCCTTAACCTACCTGATCTCCCGGTTGCTCAGCGCTATAACTGCCCCTTCCATTCCCAAACTGACCTTTCTGTTCTGGGCCTTCTCTATTGTCAGTGAGGCTCAGCCACATTGGAGGAACAGCACCTCATATTTTGCTTGGGTAGCTTACACCCCAGCAGTATGAACATCTGTCTCGGTCTCTGTCTCTCTCTCTCTCTCTCTTCCCAGTTCTCCCACCAGTCTTACTGTCTCCAACTACATTCTATCTGTCCCACCCACTCCCCTGACATCAGTCTGAAGAAGGGTCCCGACCTGAAATGTCACCCATTCCTTCTCTCCAGAGATGCTATCTGTCCCGCTGAGTTACTCCAGCATTTTGTGTCTACCTTTGATTTAAACCAGCACCTGTAGTTCTTTCCTACACACTGCAGCACATAAGTTCCATAAACAATTTTCATAATCAAAACTGACCAAACAGCACAATAGGAAGGGCCATAGATCAGTTTGTGTAGGAAAGAACTGCAGATGCTGGTTTAAATCGAAGGTAGATACAAAATGCTGGATCAACTCAGCAGTCAGTCCTAGTTGTTCAGCCTGAAGAAGGGTCTCGACCCGAAATGTCACCCATTCCTTCTCTCCAGAGATGCTGCCTGTCCAGAGTCGCTCCAGCATTTTGTGTCTACCATAGATCAGTTTATCGGACATGAGCACGATGGAAGGCTGCAGAGCCCAAGTTGCAGAACAGTTTTATGGAGATGGTTACATTTCAACCTAAAAGCAATAAAAGTTATGGAGAGGGGGCAAGAAAATGATATTGAAACAGATTATCATCTTTGATTGCAATGAATGGTGGAAAAGGCATGAAATGGTTAGGTAACTAACCCTGCTCCTTTTTCTGTTTCTTGACAGGTATTCACAATAACCACCTTTTGTAACAGCAGTGTTTTGTGTACTCATTGCCTATGTTAGAGCTATAAATGTACAAACACCAAATTACAGCGCACAGTAACAAAGGTCTTACAGCTTCCACTAATGTTAAAGCCTGCATTTCTTTAGCTACCACAGCACATTTGCACAACTAAACCAATGCTTACGGATGAACTACTCTATCCATTCACTGAAGTCGTTCACATGGAAATTCTAATCCTTGATTAAGTATTAAAAAATAAAACATACATAAATTCTTCCCATTCAAAGTTTGTCACAACCTATATCAAACAGAATGTTACTCACTTTGATAACATCATAATTTCTCCAAAGAGCCTTCCACAGACACACTCTTAAGTGTTAATCTTCACCAATCCAGTTTACTGGAATATGGAAAATTGCATGCATCACTTGAAGGTAGTTATAACAACAGATGAGTTAAAACAAATTGTTAAATAGAAGACGGTGGGTGGATTATGTCTGCGTGGAAGATCCTCCTTCAGAGAAATGGGAGTTGTTCCTGCAAAGTTGCCCATGTTTTAAAAAAGAACCAGACCTTTCATAAACATTAAGTGTTCCACTTTCAATGGATGATGAATACACAGAGTGCACTTCTCTCTCTTGCCTAAACAGGAAATATGGTTGATAACGTAAAATGCCATAGAAGTTCATAAATTCAACATTGAAATTTCTAAAATGTTATTTACAAACCAGGTTATTTGGATTTCTAAAATGTGCTTATTTGGGGAGGAGGGTATGGGGAAATGGTTCAGAGATTCATAAGATTATACCAGGAAAACTAGCTTGCATTCGGCCCATCTCCCTCTGCACCTATCCTATCAACGTACCTGCCCAAATGTAACTCTTCTCCCCCCCCGCCATCCCCACACACTTACCAGCCAATTATCTGCATCTCTCTTGCCTAAATACCTTTGAAAGGTGATTCCTCCCCTAGACCAGAGCTTGGGTCAGCAAGACAAAATTAATATTTTCCTTGCGACACAGCTAGATAATATAAATTTTAATTTACAATGAGCATCAGATCATCATAATTTTAATTGTCCTCCTCTAAAGTCCATAGTTAATGGTAATTGAGCTACCTTGGTTTGGAGAAAATGTTACTTGGTTTTCCTTATAAAAACTACTCTTTCTGGCTTTAACATCAAGCATTGTAACTAAAATGGCTCCCCCAGATTTACATTCAGCAGCGTGACTCCTGATTAGTACCAGCAAGACATAAACTTGTAAGATTTTCCAATTTTATGACTACAAATTAACTCACTTTTAAACAGCTCCAACATACAAATAATGTTTCCAAGTGGTTGGGATTGTTCAAGCAATGTACAGCCACTATGTCTTCCTTAGATCCACCCATAAGGGAGGGGTGAGCAATACAAACAAGAGAATTATACAGCAGTTCCAATCAATATCAGAATATACACAGAAATAAGATGAGGCAAAGCAGGTACAAGAACATTGTAATTCTTGTTCCTCCCAATTAATACCACCATGGGCCTAGTGATAGTTTCCTATTTAGTTTTAGACTTCCACGATTTCTAATGCTTTGATTCTGGATCACTGTAAATACGTTATCGCTTGTATAATTTTAGTTTCTTGCAACATTTAGCTGATCAAAAGCAGCCTCAGGCACACGGATCAACCATCCAGAGAAAGGATGTCCTACCATCTTTTTCCTCACAATTTCACTGAGACTAAACATTTATTCTCCAAGTAAAAAAAATATCAATTTCTCATGTCAATTGTACTTCAAAGTGATACCAAAATTAATTCAGTTTTTTAAAGGGCAGTAGCTCTGCTAAATCAGAGCCATTTACGGGAAGGAATCTGGCAGTTTAATGTAGTTGTTAAAAAAAAAAAATCCTGGTTCAGGCACAAATCATCCCAGAGACGGCACCACCATTTCAGAGAGGATTCCTGGTTCTTATAAAAATATGCTTTTATATTTCAAGAAAGGCGCTGACAGAACTACTTGCTCGCCCTGCTCTGAATAAGGCAATTCATTTGGCAGTATTTGTACACATGTGTTTTAGGGTGAATGGCAACAGAAATCCTGCACAAAATACAACCAATCTCCAACAAGAATGTGATCCATATTGAAGGCAGTACAGTTGAGAGATGAGAGATTAGGTGTTCCAGCAGTGAGCAGCTCAGCCCAACTTTCCGACTCTCAAGGCAGAAGCAGCCGGAAGTCCAACAATGCAATTCGTTAATTAAGAATTGCAACTAAACTCAAGCAGATGGTTCAAGCCAAAACATTGTGCTTATCTGCCATCTCCCATAACCTTAATGATCAACTCCAAATGGAACACTAAAAGAGAATATCGAAATGCTGGCCAAAGACTTCAATGCTGCAATCATTTTAATGGAACCAGGAGTGCACAACAATTGGTCAACTCCCAGAACAATCTGAGATTTGAGACTAATTTTTAAGGAAGCTTCATGAGTCACTAAAAGCGCTGGCTATTACTCATCACTTAACATAATGCATCGCCCCTAACATATTCTCCATTTCAACTCAATTCTGTCTGAACTGAATTTGCACTCAGCAAAACTGGAACTTTAAGTTAGCCTGCACTGTAATTGGCAGCATTGGAAACACAGAAATTAGCCATTTCATTCAACATTCCTGTATAGGTTGGCTCAGCCTGAACACCCTCAAAACATGGATTTGGCAAACAATCCACTATGTTCCACGTTTTATTTAAAGCTTACCTTCATTCCAGTGCTCATAGCTTGAATTTACAAAGTATGAGTTCAGGCAAAACAAGATATATCCTTTAGATCACTTATACTTCCAAAATTATTTAGGGATCTGGTGCAAGTTAAAACATCCATGCACATAAATAAAACAAAATCAGTATCAAAATCAAAATGAAAACTTAAAAGGGTATATCAACACTCAAATGGTAGCACCATGGCAAGTTTCTTAATGGGGGCATTCCAATTCCTTTGTCCCCTACAATTCATGACTCATTCCATTATTTTGTGCACAAGTTGAATGAATGAGGAAGAACTGAGAAATCTCTCATAACATGCTCCAAGTAGGGAAAAAAATTCCTTGTGACCAGGATTTTTTAAAATCAGAGAGCACCTACCCCATGGGGAGGCATCTTGCTAGAACTGTGTGCAATTCTCAATCTTCCGTTTAGTTGTGCAGACTTATATAACCCATAAGTGTTCACTTGTAGAATACTTGATCTGAAGGAGAATACATGTAATAAATCTGGTCCTTAAGAAAAATTTGGCAAAATATTAACCAAAAGCATTGTCAATCAGATGTATGCCCAAAACTGCACTTTAATTTTTAAAGCTTCACAATAGGATATCACAGCATCCAAAATCATTGCAATTAGTACCGCACAACTACAAATAAGCATACAATGCCTTCTATCACCAGATGCAAACTATTTTAAAGTCCTGTTTAAAAATGCATTTTGATGGCAATTCTTTGAGCTTTTGTCAGTGTCTTAAAATGTTCCTATATCAAAAATCTAGTTTTGCACCTACAAAATTCAAAGATCAACTTCAAATGTTAAAAAACACCACTCTGCCTACAATTCTACCCACGTTTAGGGAAAACTTTACAGCTATGTTCAATGTCTACAATGTTCCATCTTTAGTGTTACACTAGTCAGCTAAATAAACAAATGAATTTGGAAAAACCCCTGAAACTCATAAAATGCTGAAGTTATAGGTTACACACACTACAACAAATGATATCAAACGCCTAATAAATTGGTAGATCGACTTCTGGATACAGTTCAGTAATTACAAATTTTCACCATTTATATTTGGATAATTTTAATTGCAACTCATTTCCACCGTCATGTGAGATGATGATGAAGATTGTGAAAAGAGATGAGCGAAGAGGAAGAACTAAAATAAAAAAGACAAATGAATGAAACAAAATCTCAATTCAAAGAAACAAGCAAAAGCAGACCATTTGGTCCTTCAAGCCTGTTCCACCATTCTCTTAGCCATTTCAACCCTTTCTAATTAATGATCTTGCCTCAAATTCTACATGGTCACCATACTTTGGTTAAAGAATTGTTGCCTTATCTCAATCCTAAGGGGCTTACCCCATATCCTTAGGCTGTGATCATAATTGTGAAGTTCCCTACCTTTGGAACAATCGAGTTGGTCTTTGCTGCATACCTTCCATACCAAGAACATCCATTCTCAGATGAGGACCAGAACTGCACACAATACTCAAAGTATAAGAGGCCTAGATAAGGGAAACAATCAGAATCTTTTATCCCCATGATGGAAATGTCAAATACTTGGGGGCATAAGTGTAAGGTGAGAGGGAGAAAGAAAAAAGGAAATGTGTGGGGTAAGATTTTTTTTAAACAGAATTACAAATGGTTGTTGTGGATGCAGATAAAATGGTGGGACTTATAATACCAAGAGATAGCTACCCAAACATGCAGGAAATGAAGTGTCCCTGTTGTGCCAATCTGATATTTCTACCACCTTCGACGTGATCATCACATTTTTCTGTCTCCAACGTTTTTCTGACTCCTCCCCTGCAACTCCTAAGTTCACTCATTCCTTCCTACCTAACCCACCCCGTCCAAACACTTTCCCCAGCAACCACAGATGTAACACCTGTTCCCAGACTACTGCGCAGACCTCCATTGGACTCCAACATCCTTTCCAAATGAGTCAGAGGCTATCCTGCACCACTTATAACCTTATTTATTGCATTCAGTTCTGCCAATATAGCCTTCTCCACATCAGCCAGACCAAGCGAAGACTAGGCGACCGTAACGCCAAACATTCTGCTTTGTTCAGCAAGGCCTGGTGTGCGAGGTTGTTTGTCTTTTTAACTGCACTTTCCATACCAACCGTTCTGTCCTCTCCCACTGCCAGAGCTAGACCACATGTGAACTGAAAGAACAATACCACATCTACTGCTTGGGAAGCCCACAACCCAACCACATGAACACCGAATTTGAGTTTCAGGTAAACCCCTCATCCCTCTTTCTTTTCCACTATTTGTCTTGCATCCATCCTTTTGTCTCCTGTCCTTCCCCCACCCCCTGTGCACACCTTTCTCCCACCTCCACCATTGCTCAGTTTGTGATCTCATTGTTTTTTTCATCGTCCACCTCCTTCTCAGGTCCTCCATTTTCCTTTTCTCCCCCTTAACTGCCTCCCTCTGGCACCCTTTTATCTCCATCTTACCTCTCACCTTTGTTATTATCTCCATTTGCCCATCACCCCATCTCATTTGTCAGAATTTGCCCCATCCCTTCCCTCACCTCTTCACCAGTTTTCTCCCTCCTACTCCATCGGTTTTAAAAAAAAAGTCCAGACACAAAATGTAATTTGTCCATTTCCTTCCACAGACATGTGTAGGAAAGAACTGCAGATGCTGGTTTACACTGTAGACTGAAGAAGGGGTTCAACCCAAGTCACCCATTCCTTCTATCCAGAGATGCTGTCTGTCCCGCTGAATTCTTCCAGCAATTTGCGTCATCCGTCCACAGACCTGCCGAGTTCCTCCAGCACTTATAACTTTTGTTTCCAGTGCTGTACTGACCAATATCCTTTGTGGTCTCAGCAAGGCCTAGCCAGATGTTGCAAAAGGACTTAAGTGCAGTTGTACCATTGAAGGACACATTCCATTTATCTTTTTAACCATCTGATGCAAAGCATGTTTACTTTCGTCAACTGGGCTACAAGAACACCCAGGTCTCATTGCATCTTCTCCCATCCCACTCTATTGCTGGTTGGATAACAACGTGCCTTGCTGTTTTCAACCAAAGTGGATGACCTCATGTCTCCACATTGTACTGTAAATGTCATGCAGTTCCGCACTTACTTCACAAGCCCAAATCACACTGGAGCCTGTCCAATTCCTCCCCCACCCATGCTCATACTCCCACCCAATTTTACATCAAGTGGTAGTACAGCGAATTAAAGTCAAATGATAAAAGATCACCGTAAGCCAAGAATAATCAACAATTTGAGGGGGGGGAGAGCAACAACAGCACTACATTAATGATCATATTTGAGGGAGATGTAGGCAAGGTGCACAGGAGAATTAAAAAAGCAAGATGGAATCTTTAATCAGCTACACAAACATCCGGTCCCATACTGGGCACAAATGATTTAATTGCAGTTGTCATCATTATCCTGAAAAGCAAAAAATATAACATGGCAAATAACTAATTTTAAAACCTTGCATCAATATATTGTTTGTGTTACACCAGAATAAAGTTCTACAAACATTGTTCAAATGTTGTCTGTGTGCCAGTAGAGATTTCAATGAAAACACTGTCACATTTCAAGTGAAATCCATCCGTAGCTTTATTAGTTTCTGATTTTAAAACTATGCAGAAACAAAGCATTACCATCTTCCATGTCTTCCTCTGTATTGTTGCGCCCATCTGCCATTGCTACGTTACCATTGATGACTGGGTTAGGGGTAATTCGTGGAGGATCATCTGCATCCCCAGCTAAAAAAGATATGAAATATATTATTGCATAAGAATCCTTAAATCTGTCTGTTTACATTAATGTATCTATTATATTATGAACTCTAGCAGACCTACAATACTTATCCATGCTTGTCTTTTACCAAGATATTTAATGGGTGTACTGGACAATTCCAATGACACAGTCGCACATTACAGACACTCAAAACTATGCCGAAACAACATAGAAGATAATAGAAAAATAAAATGAGGGGTAAATCAAAACATTGCATTTATTTACCACTATTTTAAAATAAGTCAATTTGTAAAATTAGCAAGATGATTAATTTCAAATAAGGAGAAATAAAACATGCAGCCAATCGGTAAAAGCAATACTGCGTGGCTTTCTCGTGCAAGGTCTTCCACATATAGACAGTGACTATAGGAAGGCAGTTTGTTATCTGAACGACAATGGTTTGGACAATAGATTGGGAATATGGAAGGTGCATTGGGTGAACTTGTAGACCATACTGATTGAATCCTTTAACCAAAATATACAGTTGAGTGCGAAAATGGATGTGCAATTGTCAGGGGACAAGTAATGGAAGATGGATGGCAGCAATCCTTTTGGAATGGTTACTATACAAGATGCTTCCACTAATCCATGAAGTTAATTTATCTAAATTCTTGGTAGCTATAGGGACCTTGTTAGCAGACTTAAAACTTCCCATCTTCAGAATTTATTGGCACATACATAGTGAAAACAGCATTGCCCTCTTCTTCAACACAAAAAGAAAACTGTCAGGTTTCAGAAATATTCAGGTTTGGAAGCATCTGTGGGCAGAGAGGCAGTTCAAAGACTCTTTGGAAAACAACCATTAGCTTTCTCCTTCCACTGATGCTCCCCAACCTTTAGAATGCACCCAATGCTGGTTAGATTTCCACTTTGAGCTGCAACATCTCTTCCCCAACCCCCACCCTTCATTTTTTTTCTTCACCCATACTTTATTCCAACAGCAACACCAACCTTCAGATAGAAAAAAAAAATGAACAGTGACAACCAGCTCACTCCCAAAGTACGAACTAAAGGTTGCAGCGAGTGGAAATTACAATCACCAACAAATGTAAAGAAATAAGAATACACCATTGGACTGCAAGATTCTAGACTAATGCTTTCTTTAATATATACAAAGGGACAATATAATTTGATCAAAATGTATAATGGAACAAAAAACCCAATGGGTGGGGTTCAAATCAAAGAAAGTAAACTATATATAAACATGCAAGTTATTTAATTATTACCTCACATAGCACAGAAATGACTATATTTATTAGGTTTAAGCCAGAGTCCAAGCATTGAATTCCAAATTCCTTGATTCTTGAGTTACTGTCCACAAAATATTTGATCATAGCTTCTGCCTAAAATAATCATCATGGCTCTCGACAGAAAGGTAGCCCTGTGGCAAGAGGAACTTGGAGACGGTGACAAGCCCAATACTCCCAAATCACAATAGCTGAAATTGAACCTACTTTAATGGATTATCAGCTGATACTCAGATATTTTAAAGTCTGACATTAAAGGGTTCAAAATATTAAACAATGAGCAAATAGAAGTGTTCAAACCAACTTTATTTATGGGCCTTAGGCGATTTTTCAGGCGACTGTTAACGTGCCGGCAGTCGCCTGAAAAACCGGCAACTGGAACGGCGACTGTCACACACACACACTGTTTCCTACACCAGCCCGTTATGCAGGCGGGGGACAGCAATCTAAAAAATTCACACGGTGCAAAACCAAGGTAAAACAGACACATGAATAGGAAGGTTGGCGCTGTAAAAAGATGGCTAAAGCACAGTGTACGGCAAGTCCTTTAAAAGAGTGGGGGAGTAGGAGTGGAGGCAACTTTAAAGAAGCCAGAGATACACGGCTGTGAAGCTCGATATCCTTGGTTCTGAAAACTGCTGCTTATGCTTCCCCCCCCCCCCCCCCACGAGCCAATGAAATCCACCGGTCAGCACCGTCTACAACCTACGTGCACCTTCGACCTCCTGGCAACCCATTAGGACCTCCTGGCAACCCACCTATGGCACGAGAATTCTCGCTACTGTCCATGGCGGCTTCATTCTAGTCACCACTAATTTTTCAACATGCCAGTTCCCAGAATGCGGGAACTACTCACGACCACGAAGGTGACTCGGCTGCAACCGCCCGCAAACATGTGGCGACTGCATAGTCTCCTGCAGTCGCCTAAAATGTCACCCAAGTGGGACAGGCCCATTACCATGATCGCTAAAGAAAACAGCAGCATATCAAATCCTACTTTAGATCAAAAGATTACTTTGGTTCAAACCTGTCATGAAGTCCTGGAGTCGTTTCACAATGCACATCTCAACGTTACTCACTTTTCAACAACGAAGTGGCAACAACCAGAACTGCCTGCAATAGTTCATTGATTTTGGCCTAATAGCTAGAGTCTCATATTCCACTTGGGTAGCTTACAACCAAAATTTAATTTTCCAACTTTAGGTAACCGCTAACCAACAGTAACCCCTCTGCCCCACATGTACTCCAACCTATTTCTCCACCCCCTCCTCTTTTTCCTCCCCCTGACTTCACAATCCACAGGTCTTCAATTATGTCTCACACCTTCTGCCTTTATCTCTGGCCCTCGTTCCAACCCCTTTGCCTATCAGAAACTCTTCTCACCCGTGTCCTATTACCTCCCACGATTTGCCCTGCTTCTCTCAGCGTTGTCGCGCGCCCCCCCCCCCCCCCCAACTACAATCACATAAACGTCATCCATCCACATTCTACATAGATGTTGCTTGATCTGGTGAGTTACTCCAGCCTAAGGACCTCGGTAGGGCAGGCACGTTAAGCAACAGCCCATCTTGTGGCAGTCAGATAAGAAGTCAAAGTAGTGACTCCAGAGTCACTCTGGGCATCAGACGTGAATGACCATTTAGTGCGTTCCTGAGCTTTTCACTGTACCTCGGCACATGTGATAATAAACTAAACTGCATTGAACACTGCTTGAAGGGGATATGGGATGAATATCCATCACTGAAGGAAGAGCAGATAAAGCCTTCCCCTATGGTTTCTTCCTCAGTAACATCTGTGAGGAATTAACACAATGCGAAATGGATTGGATTCCGACTACAACTCAAAATAATAAATCCATCAGCAGCCAAATTCTATTCAATCAGTATCTCTAACCTCATGACACACATTACAACCAACCAAAAAACAGAGCAGGTTTGAGAGAACACTAACAGAAATCCAAGGTACTGTCAGGTTTGGAGTCAATCAGCAATAGAAGCTACTTGATAAAGTGGGAAGTTTCAACAAAATTCTTGATAAAAAAACATCCATTCCTGTTAATCACTATTGATGTTCCAGTTAATAACTATCAATCCCATCAAGGAAATACTTGAAGGTACCAATAACAGTATTGTCAAGTGTAATTTACTCACTAATATACATAGAAATACTTAGATTAGGATTAAGATATCTGAGCTGCAGATCTCACTAGTCCTGATTCAGTTAGAATGCGAGTTGAGAAAAGAACTACTGGCCTTGTCACATATAATCAAATGACATCATGATCATACTCCAGGTGTGGTCTCACAAGGGCCTTGTACAACTGCAGAAGAACCTCTTTGCTCCTGTACTCAACTCCTCTTGTTATGAAGGTCAACATGCCATTATGAGCAAATTAATCTACAAACCTGCAGTTTATGAAATGCAAGAGGAAACCGGAGTAGTCAGAGAAAGTCCATCCGGCCCGCAGGCGTATCTTTTTTCAATTAGCTTTCACAACCTGGGAACTGCAGCCAGTCCCGGGGCACGCAAGCGAACTGGGCGCTACAGCCAGGCCTGGGGCAAGCAAGCCGACCTGGGCGCTACAGCCAGACCCGAGGCAGGTGAGCCGACCTGGGAACTGCAGCTGCTAGTCCAGGGCTGCTAGATTCTAGGAGCTGGCGGCCTCCAAATGGAATAGACTTTGAGGGTTCCAGTCACAGAGCCTGTGGACTTACCATCACGGAGCTGGCTGACTTCGCACTCCCCCCCCCCCCCCCCCCCCAATGATTTCTGCCCATGCTTACAACCCATGATAAGGTTTCACCCTTGCTTAAAGGTTTTCCAAATATTCTTAAAGCAGCGTTGGACAGAATCAGCTATTATAACCTTAACAGAATTAACCTTAAGAGATGTTCCAAAGATTCTCAGGAAAAATAATCTCATCCAAGTTAAAAGGGCACCCACGTATTTTTAAACAATCACCCCCAGATCCCGATTCTACTATGGAGGCAAGGTCCTATCTACATACGTCTTGTCAAGACACCTGAGGAGCTCATGTTGTTTTAAAGAGACTGACTTTCGCTCCTGAACTCCAGCAGACAAGCCTGACTTTTCTTATTAGGCACCAAACTCATTTGGGCTGTTATCTAGTTTATCCTCTGAACTGTTCCCAACGCATTAACATCCTTTCATCAACATGATCAATGCAACTCCAGGTGTGGCATTACCATTGCCAAATATGGTACAGTACTTTATTTGTCACATGCACCAAGGTGCAGTGAAATTCATTTTTGTACAGTTCAGTACGTATCACTGATATCTGAAGAAGATTCTCGACCCGAAACTTCACCCATTCTCTCTCCAGAGATGCTGTGTTACTCCAGCCTTTTGTGTCTATCTTCGGTTTAAACCAACATCTGCAGTTCCTTCCTACACTAAGTACGTATCACTATACATAAGCACTTAGATACATAGTAAACTATCTCAGATACAGCACTAGTGTACAGCGGTAGTACACTGAGACAGTATACAAAAGCACCAATTTTTCATGCCCTTTTCAAGTCCCAATTGTTAAAAGTGCCCGGTTTGTGACCTGCCCTTGAAGGCCCATTCTCCTGGCACGGTTGCAGCACCAAAAATCCCAACTTCTATATTCAATTTTCCCCACAAGAACAGTAACATTTGTCAAGGCATGGCATGTTTAACAGCGTGAGTGCGCACTGATGCTAGCATGCCACTACAACTATTTAAAATAATTGTTTCAATATATTGTGTATCATACTTTATTAACATGGCAACATATGTACGTAAAGCCTTCAGAACCCCCCACAAATTGAATGGAAATACCTGTAAGTCTAGGAGAAAAGAATAAGAGAGTACCAGTAGTGTTTAGGGAAGCATTGAATTTACACCAGGTAATTGGCTAAACGGTCAATATTTGATTTGAAAAAAAATTTACCATTAACTTATTTTCCAAGTTGATAGAGACTAAACATTTTGTAGTCTATCTAATCATAGAGTCAGGGTGGGGTGGTTGATTGCAACCTTCACGCGTTTCGACGAATGCAATCAACCACAATCAAATAGAACAAAAAGCTGGAGAAACTCAGCGGGTGCAGCAGCATCTAAGGAGCGAAGGAGATGGGCAACGTTTCGGGCCTCGACCCGAAACGTCGCCCATCTCCTTCGCTCCTTAGATGCTGCTGCACCCGCTGAGTTTCTCCAGCTTTTTGTGTAACCCTCGATTCTCCAGCATCTGCAGTTCCTTCTTTAACACATCAAATAGAACAAGTTGTCCTAGAACTTTAGGCTGTGCATGCCATACGCGAGAAGAAGATATGGGTCAGGGTAATACCGAATGGAAACAGGCCCTTCGGCCCAACGTGCCCACACTGGCCAACATGTCTCAACTACACTAGCCCCACCTGTCTACGTTTGGTACATATCCTTCCAAGCCCGTCCTTAACACGTGTCTGTTTCTTAAATGTTGGGACAGTCCCAGCCTCAACTACGACCTCTGGCAGCTTGTTCCGTACATCCACCACCCTTTGTGTGAAAAAGTTACCCCTCAGGTTCCTATTAAATCTTTTCCCCTTCACCTTAAACCCATGTCCTTCCGGCCCTCAATTCACCTACTCTGGGCAAGAGGCTGCATCTACCGGATCTATTCCACTCATGACTTTATACACCTCAATAAAATCACCCCTCATCCTCATACGCTGCAAGGAATTGGATCAACGCAGACCCTCTAACAATGGCAACATCCTCGTAAATCTTCTCTGTACTCTTTCCAGCTTGACAACATCTTTCCCATAACATGGTGCCCAGAAATGAACACAATACTTTAAATGCGGCCTCACCAATGTCTTATACAGCTGCAACATGACCTCCGAACTTCTGTGCTTTATACTCTGACTCATGAAGGCCAATGTGCCAAAAGCCTTTTTCACTACCCTTCTTCTTTCGTGTGGCGTGCACAGCCTAAAATTGTTGGACAACTTGTTCTATTTGATCTTCTGTTTGTGCACGTCGAGTTGATTGTATTAGTCGAAACAAGGCAGACCTCGTGAAGGCTGCAATCTTCCACCCCTTTCACTACCCCATCTACCTGTGACTCTGCCTTCAAGAAACCATGTACCTGCACTACTCAAACTCTCTGCTCTACAACACTCCCGAGCCCCACCATTCCCTATCAACCATCCATTTCAGACTTTAGACAAAGACTCAGTTTACCTAGCGCATTTGTTAAATGTTATATTCTAGAGTTGTACTTAAGCCTGCTGGAGTTGCTAATGCAAGTCCAATTGGGAAAATTATTTTAATGGGGAACAAATCTAGTCCATCAATTTTCTGAAATATTCCAATCCAATCAATATCCTGATAAGTTTTCTACAAATACCTTGAGGGCAATCACAACTTTTCTATGGAGTGGCTATCAGAACTACTCAAAATACTTGAGGTACAACAGACTAATGTTTTATATATGTAGGGAAGAACTGCAGATGCTGGTTTAAACTGAAGACAGACACAAAAAGCTGGAGTTAACTCAGCGGGTCAGGCAGCATCTCTGGAGAGAAGGAATAGCATCATTCTCTCCAGTGATGCTGCCTGACCAGCTGAGTTAACTCCAGCCTTTTATGTCTAATACTTTATATACTCGTAAAATGCTCTTCAATTTTATGTCACTACTGAGGAAGCCATGTATTTTATCTGCTTTCTACAGCACCATATCCACATGTATATTAAAAAACCTAAGGGGCATGTAAAACACCCAAAACCTTGACTGACTAGGATACAGATAGCAGTAGGTTTTCATCTCCACAATATGACTGGTCATTAATCTGGCCTCTAAAATGTCTGCATTGAGTTAATTCAAGTCATACTTATGAACTCAGGATCTATTTTATACTCCAAATGTTTTTAAAAATCTGTTCTTGATTCATGTACAGAAACCTAGAATTCATAGTGTTAGAGGTAATATTTTAATCCACACTCTTGTGCTGGTCATCCAATGTGTCTGGTCTTACCAAAATCAGTACCCAACCAAAGGAGAGGATGTTTTGGCGAAGATAGGAAAATAAAGTGAAAAACATACATCTTCTAGATGCGCTGGGACGCATCCTCAGTGATGTGACCCGGGGTCATCGGGTGTTTCGGGTCTCACAACATCAGACACCCTCGCCCAGGCGACCCAGCCGGGGTTGATCAGGCCCCGACTTGCGTCCCAGCAGCAACCGCCCACAGATCAGCCATCTTAATAACTACTCTGCAGGGGTTGGGAGACTCTAGTGCATGGAGGGACTGGGCTCTGTGGGGTGACTCCCGGCCAGACTCCTCCTGCGTCTCACCAGGTTCAAGGCCTGTGGCTGCACCTCTTTCTCCTTCTTCGAGCATTTCATTCTCGCCTGATGGATGTTTAGGCCACGATGGGTCATTAGGCCTTTCCGTAGCTTTGTTGGGCGTCTTTCTCACGAAAGACACAGACTGGGGTGCTAACCCAGCCTTTCCCGGGTGCCGTCAACTGTCTCTCCAGTAGTCACCAAACTATTCTTGGTTGTCACCCAGTCTATTCCTGAGCCAGACTTCAATGTGAATAATATATAAGCAATAACAAGCGGGACTTTGCTCTGATAAAATCTAAAAGGATTTGCTTTTGAGGTCCCTTAAAAACTTTCATTTTATAGGATTAAAAACAAGGGAACTGTAATATTTTTATTATGGCACCATGCATTTTTCAATTGAGTAAAGCATTGGTTCAATGTATCCGTACATATTCTTTGAACAATTACTACTGCAATCCGTGCTCAAGATCCTTGTATTTATCAATAGATCCAGAACACAGCTACTACAAAAAAAAAAAAAAAAAAATTGTGACCTGCTTTATCTGTATTCTCTTCAAGCTGCTTCCTGGAGCATTGACTCGGACTCGTAGACGAAAGCATGTTTCTTCTAGATTGCTGAATTCCAGGACTGACACAGAAGTGAATCAAATTTGGACATTTTTGACAACAGGATGATTTTCCAACAGATAAGTTATCCACAAGTATTTTTGCTGAATGATGTACAAGCTCCCCAGTGCTGGAAAGTACACAATGAAAACAAGTCTGGTAGCTACAAAGGATCTACAACATCCGGTATAAAATTCAAAACCAGGTGCTGACGTCAAATGGTTATGGTCCATCCAAGGAAAAGCCACAGCAGGCCACGAACATCTGGCAAACAGCAAAGGTAAAAGGTATTGGTAACTACATTAGAGAAATTGAACAGTACAAACTAGAGTGGAATTGTTCCCGGAGTTTACAGCATCCCATTCAGCTAAAGGCACTAATTTGCATGGGTATGACTTAATTCCCAAATTTGATAAACTCAACAAGGTTACTTAAAAACGGGCTGAATTATTTATGTCAAGGAGATTCTTGCTTCTATATCAAGCAATTATTAATCCCAACATTAACTTCATAATATAAAATCTTTAAGATCACAGCAGCAAATAAACTAGCCAATAAATTAACTTGTATGAAGCTTACAGATTGAAACTCTAGTTTACTGATCATTTTGCAATTTATTGAAATTGGCATTTCAACTTAATAGGACAATACTGGTTCCGTTTCTGTACTATGCTGTCATTTTACACTCAGGTAATGGAGTGATGTTAAAGGAGCATCAGAAAAAAGGGCTAAATATGTAACATGATCCTTACACCAGACTAGGAGGAAGCCTCCAAAGGGAAGTGTTCACACAAATCTGGCACAGACAAAATTAAACGTGCCATTAGGCTTGCTGACCAGAATGTAGGATAAGAGAATTTAAAAAAACTGTGACACCATGTTAAAGTCTTATAAAACATTGGTAGGGCCACATTCCAAGCATAAAGCACAGTCTGGTTGCCAAACTACAAGCCAACTGTGATTATGTTAGAGAGAGAAATTAATCCACACATTACCTGGATTGGCGCTTTACAGTCACAAGGAGAAACCAAAGGTACTGAATTTGTTTCCCTTGGAGTGAAGGCGATTGAAGGGCTCGTGCAGGTGGAAGTAAATAAAATTATGTGAACTGAAGGACGAGGTAGAATTTTTTTTCCACCAGGGTGGGGGTGTCCAAGACAAGACACGGGTAGTTTCAGAGGGGATTTGGGCGGGTTACTTTCATATAGAAGCTGGTTGGACTCTATGAGTCTGAAGAGGCAGTTGAGGTAGATACTATCATGGCATTCAAAAAATCTAGCTAGCTATGGACATAACACAGGTAAATGGGATTGTATCAATCAGCACCCTATAGGACTGCAACACTTTAATAATTTGGAGGCATAAAATAAGCCAGTTGAGGGAGTAAAGTAAAAAAAAGTTTGGTCCGCATGAAATCTTACAAGGACTCAATCCAATGACTCAGCAAATTGATTTAAAAAAAATCATAACCATTGTCAGATAATAAGAGCCTTTACAGACCCATTAGTTCTCAAAAACAAACTTGTCCTTTAACTTCTGTGTAATTTTTTTTCTTCTTTCATCATGTAGTGAGGAAGGTATGCCTTAGTTTTGTTTTGCCTGTCAATTAAACTCTGGAACTGGACAAATGTCAGTTCACTGCCATTCTTTGCTGCAATTTACTCTTGGGAAATATATAGACAAAATAAATAACCGGCTGTATTATTCACCATTTGTGATTTTGACTCTACCATAATGGCAGTTTAAACATCCTATTAGGTTGAAGAAAATATCACACCTTGGAAAGTCAATCTCAACAAAACAGTTTCACATTTTAATCACTTTTAATCACTCACTTTTCATTTTTTGTCCAGTACTTGCTGTTTCCCAGGTAAGAGCCTCACATCCAACAGCAGAGTGGAAATTTAAGTTCATTATTGTGAAATGAATTTAATCTACATTCCATAATTCACATTCTAAACTGTCTACGATGGAAACAGTTCTTTTCCACTGCACAAGGAACTATTGAGTACCTCAGTAATGTGCACGCTTAGTGATTAAACAGCGGATTAAACCTTTTAACAATAATAAAAATAAACTCAGGCATTTTTAAACTCAAAGTTATTACCCTCACATAACTCTCTATAATCTAAAATAACAACTTTCTATGATGTCATAAAACAGCCTAACTGCCTTCGGCATTCAACAAATTCAAACATCATTAAATTCTATAATTTTTTTTAAACCTCATCCTACCAATGAATTGTCTAGTACAGAACAATTACAAGCTTACATTCATTTTTAACAACTCAAGTGCAAATTAAATTTGTGTACTCTAGTTCCACCAAGTACAACATAAATACATCCAGTTGGTCGGAACCCAGTTTAACTACATGACTGGCCTCCAAGATCACGTGCTGCAAATGTGTTTTCACATCACGACAGTTGCAACATAGATCCATCTAGACAACTGCAGCAATGGTCACTTGGTTATATTTACACGCATGCTCACAGACGCAAGATGGTACCATCATTGATATGCAATTGACTACTTTTTGCACAATGTAGGGTGGGAGTAATCTCAATGATCCACGAGTCTGGCATGATTCTTCATGATAGTATTTTACATCCAGCATCTCTATCAGTTGTGCATTGTCAACAAAGCAACTCGAAATTTTTGAAAAAAGTGTCTTTCTGGAGAATCAGTTTGCATACAGAGCCAACAGGTCAACAGAAGACGCCATCAACATGGCTCTACATTCTGCACTGACTCACCTGGAGCGCCCTGGCTCATATGTGAGGATGTTGTTTGTAGATTTTAGTTCTGCATTCAATACCATCATCCCCAGCAGAATGGCGGACAAACTGTTTGACCTGGGTGTAAATGCCAATACATGCAGATGGATCAAGGACTTCTTAACAGATCGCCCACAGACGGTCAGGATGGGGTCCAATCACTTCCCAGTCCTGATGCTCAGCACAGGGGCGCCACAAGGATGTGTGCTGAGTCATATTCTCTACACAATATACTCTCATGACTGCACACCGACACACAGCACAAACCGGATCATTAAGTTTGCAGATGACACGACTGTGGTGGGGCTGATAAACAACAACGACGAGTCTGCCTACAGAGATGAAGTCCAAAAATTGACTGTCTGGTGCACCAATAATAACCTGGCACTCAACCAAAACAAAAGAACTGGTTATTGACTTCAGGAGGAGGAGAGAAGAACGTGCTTTACATCAAAGAAGACATGGTGGAGAGAGTCACTGACTAAGTTTCTGGGCACATACATCTCCCAGGACCTTACATGGACAGTGAACACCATCACTCTCGTAAAGAAGTCACAGCAGCAGCTATATTTCCTGAGGACGCTGCGGAGAGCAAACGTCTCACAGCAGCTGCTGCTGTCCTTCTACCGGTGCGCCGTGGAAAGCATCCTCTCCTATGGCATCCTGGTGTGGTTTGCTAGCTGCACTGTGGCTGGACGGAAGGCACTACAGAGGGTTATTAAAACAGCACAGAGCATCACAAACACTCAACTACCCTCCCTGGAAGACATTTACAAGGCCCGATGTTTGCGCCGGGCGACAAACATCACACAGGACTCATCCCACCCTGCCAAACCACCTTTTCACTCTGCTGCCCTCTGGGAGGCGATACGGGTCTTTGAAGGCCCGCACTTGCAGACTAACTAACAGTTTGTACCCACGTGCCATTAGAGAACTTAACTCAAACAGATAACACTACGGGCAACACTACACAATTCGGGGTGCAAATAAAAATTTGTCTGCTAGAATGTGCAATATAATGTGCATTTTTTATTATCTATTACTTATTTTATGCATTGATCTTGTAGTAAATGTAAATGTGAGAGTAAATGGTTGTTTGTGTTTTGTTCTTTTTTAATCTTTTTATCCTGTGTCTTTTATTGTTTACCATTGAAGGGGATGCACATGAAATTTCGTTGTACAGTTGATGTGCAATGACAAATAAACGCATTTGATTTGAATAATCTAGGATTGCTGAGACAAACGAGCTTTGAGCGTGAAAGGGAAATCAAAATCTGTAGTTTTGAGGAGTAACCACCAAAGAGTCACAAAATATCAGGTCATGTTAAATATGAACAGTCATGCTATTAGAAAACCAAGTATTTATTTTGAACATTCTCCCTAGTTTCAAGTTAACAAGAAAGTCATTTACAGGCAGCTCTGCCACAAGCATTTTTCCACAACACAAATTGACTATAATGCTATTTCAATTGAGAACTTCAATTGAGAATTTCAAAGAATCACTTAAGTTGTTTTGAAAATCGACAGGCAGAGAAAAATAAACGTTATTGTATTGGGGGACAGTATAAAGGCCAAAAAACCTGTTTCAATAGACAATAGGTGTAGGAGTGGGCCATTCGGCCCTTCGAGCCAGCACCGCCATTCAATGTGATCATTGGCTGATCATCCCCAATCAGTACCCCGTTCCTGCCTTCTCCCCATATCCCCCGACTCCGCTATTTTTAAGAGCCCTATCTAGCTCTCTCTTGAAAGCATCCAGAGAACTGCCTCCACCGCCCTCTGAGGCAGAGAATTCCAGACTCACCACTCTCTGTGAGAAAAAATGTTTCCTTGTCTCCGTTCTAAATGGCTTACTCCTTATTCTTACACTGTGGGCCCTGGTTCTGGACTCCCCCAACATCGGGAACATGTTTCCTGCCTCTAGCGTGTCCAAACCCTTAACAATCTTATATGTTTCAATGAGATACCCTCTCATCCTTCTAAACTCCAGAGTGGACAAGCCTAACTGCTCCATTCTCCCAGCATATGACAGCTGCAGTCCTTCCTCAAATTAGGGGAGCAAAACTGCACACAATACTCCAGGTGTGGTCTCACTGAGGCTCTGTACAACTGCAGAAGGACCCCTTTGCTCCTATATTCGATTCCTCTTGTTATAAAGGCCAACATGCCATTCGCTTTCTTCACTACCCGCTGTACCTGCACGCTTACTTTCATAGACTGATGTACAAGGACCCCCAGATCCCGTTGTACTTCCTCTTTTCCCAATTTGACACCATTTAGATAGTAATCTGCCTCCTGTTTCCATATAACTTCCCTGCAATAATCAGACACCAATGTCCCCGACCTTATTGCAGGGCTCGAAATTATCAGTTGCCTAGGTGCCAATGACCACCCAAAGTGCTGCCGGGCAACCTAAATGCCGAGTCATTTTGCCCGGCTTGGCACTGCAGATACTGGCTTATACCGAAGATAGACACAAAAAACTGGAGTAATTAGCGGGGCAGGCAGCATCTCTGGAGAAAAGGAATGTCGGTGACAGTTACAAGCTGTAGTGCGGGACAATGATACTAGGTGCAGGGTGACGGAGGGTCGGAGCGAATGGCGTGCCCCGCACAGCAGCAGCGGCTCCTCCTCCCGCACCCCACCCGCCCTGATAGAGGCCGCTGCTTGCCACTCTGCCATATCCGCTTTCAAAACAAACCCTCCCGCATGCCGAGGCTGGGAGGGAGGAACGGGGGGGTACCCTTTCGCCGTCTGAGGCACCTGCACCGCCTGGCACCTTCCTGTTGGCTGGCGGAGAAGGGGAGGTGGTGGCGAGGAGATCCCAACTGCCTCCCCCTTTGGCGGCGGCACTTGGCGGTGGACAGGGACGACAAAGGCAGCGGGGTGATGATGACGTCCGTGTCCGATGAGCGCCGACCTTCCTTCCTCCCCACCTCCCCTCTCTCTCGTACGCCCCCCTCCTCTCCATCCTGCACTAATCCCCAATCCCGCCTCTATTCAGTCCTCACTGACATCCCCTGTGTTCCCCACCCCATCTACCCCCCCCCCCAATCTATTCATCCTGCGCCTATCACCCTGTCCACCTCGCATTGATTCTCCTGTCACTCCCCATCCATCCTACACTGGTCCCCCAATTCATCCTGTACTGACCCCCTTTCCTATTGCTGCTCCCCCATCCATCCTGTACTGATTGCCCTATTCTTTCTGTACTGATCCCCCCCCCCCATTCATCCCACACTAAACCACCCTCCATTTACCCTGCATCGATCCCCCCATCCATCCTATAGTGATCTCTCCATTCATCTCTTACTGATCCTCCCCCATTCATCCTGTACTGATCCCCTCATTCATCCTGCACTGACCCCCCCCCCACTCCGACCTCCCCATCCATCCTGTAGTGATCTCCCAATTTATCTTTTACTGATTCCCCCCCCCACCATTCATCCTGCGTTGAACCACCCATTTATCCTGTAACGATCCCCTCCATTCATCCTGTAGCGACCCCTCCATTCATCATGTAGTGATCCCGCCATTCATCCTGCGCAGACCCTCCAATCCACACTGTACTGCCCCCCCCCCCAATTCATCCTGTGCTGATCCCCTTGCAACATCCATCCTGTACTGATCCACCCCATTCAACAAGATGGGGGGGGATCAGTCTGAAGAAGGGTCTCGACCCGAAACGTTGTCTATTTCCTTCCCTCCATAGATGCTGCCTCACCTGTTGAGTTTCTCCAACATTTTTGTCTACCGCCATTCATCCTGTACTGATCCCCCCCCCACCATCCATTCTGTACTGATTCTCCCCCCCCCCCCCCCCCCCCCATTCAACTCCTCTATACGCTGGTATCCAGGTTTTACTTCTACAATCGGCCATATACATCACAAATTTGGTCAGGAGATATTTCAGTTGAAATTTTAATTTTAATTCTGAATTGGGGATGATGGAAACAGCATTTATCAATAAAAATGTTTTAATCTTGTGCGCGGAAACTGGGTATCTTCAATTCTGTTCACAGCACATACATCTAATCTGAATGTCCGGTAATGTAGCGTTTTGACACCTTTAAACATATTATCAAAAGAACATTTGCTGCAGTTATGTCCTTTGACCATCTCTTGTTAGTTAGTGTAATGTTTAACCTGTCAGATGGGTATAGTCGGTTTTAACAGCTCTTATCATAAAATGTCTTTAGAAATTTCCTTGCAACCTGTATATTTTGTTGTGGATAAATTATGTGGGGAGTGTTTCTGTACCAATAGCAATAACAACCCCATGCTATGGCCATGTCATGATCATTTTTGGTCCTTCACAGAAACCATGCTTGCATCAATCTGTAGTGTGCATGGTTAAGCATATATGTTTCCATGGTCCAGGTTTTATTGACACAGGTTGATCGTACGCTGAATAATCCAACCACATTTTAGTTCATTATTTAGTCGAAGTAGGTCGGCATGTTATCGTGGGTAGTCAAGATAGTCATAGTGTTAGTATATCGTCTTTGCTCGTTTCAATGGCTCGTTGATAGTCGAAGCTAGTCTTCTACATAATCGAAGGAGGTCTTCTACTTGGTTGTAGGAGGTCTTCTACATAGTCGAAGGAGGTCGCAGGAGGTCTTCTGCATAGTCGAAGGATGCCAATTTTTCAGCGATTCAACAAGACCATGACAGTCTCCTAAACTTGCCATAGTGGGACAGGCCCTTTAAGAACACAGCTGAAATTGACAACCAATCCCTTCTCGTCACTTCTGCAGTGATACTCTAATAAAGAATATAACCATGGAGTCATACAGCATGGAAACAGCCCCTGCAGCTCAACTGGTCCATACTGCTAAATATGTTCTCAAAGCCAGTCCCATTTGCCCGCATTTGAACTATATCTCTTGAAAACATTCCTGTCCATGTGCCTGTTCAAAATGACTCCTAAATACTGTTATTATGCCTGACTGAACAACAATATCTGGCAGTTTATTCCACATAACCATCACCCTCTGTTTGAAAATGTCCCCCTCCCGTTGATATTAAATCATTTCCCTCTCACTTTCAGCCTATGACAACTAGTTCTTGATTCCATAACTCAGGAAAAAAAAAGATACTGTGCACTAACAAGCATGGACAAAATAAGAGTACCGTGTACAGCCATTATCTTCTTCAGTGCCATTGAAAAGACTTATTTTTGAAAATCCTATGGGGAAGAATAACTTGCCTATTATGAATTTGAAAACACAAGCCCCCAATTACATAATTCTCTTTACAGTGCAATTTTCTACAACTCAAAGCTTCTTAGGGACACAACAATTGCATTGTAGCAGTAATACCTGTATTTGCATGATAATTCATCTTCCAATCACACTAACTTTTAAAAGACAGTATTTTCCACTTGATATTGTAAAAAGCTCTTTTCCCAAAAAAATCAGTTTCAACATTCAGATTAATAGACGCATTAAAATAGCAGGATAGGTTCTTGGACCAGAAAACAATTGTATATCTACACAAAGCACGCACAAAAGTGTGTGGACTTTCACTCGCTCGGACACCATAATCCAAGTGGTTTCTGCATTATCATGAGAAGAAACTATAAACTCTTGGTCACTGAACAACATGGACAAAGCAAACACAACACAATCCCAGAGAGAGAGGGGCACAGAGCGAGAGGGGCCAAGGCAGGGGAGCTTGCTGCTTTCTGAAGCTGGGGTTTCCGGGAGTCCGGGAGATGGAGAGGAGGGCGTCCCTCATGATGGCCAGATATCGCCAGGTGGGATCGGGATCACCAGCGAGGAAAAGGCATCACGATTCCCTGAGTCCCTGCGATCGACAGAGGAATAGCAGGTCTCGATAGACGGCCTCTCCCAGAGGGAGTAATGGCCACCACGGCCACCTTCCCACCGCGCTGACCCGCACCCTCACGGCGATAACGACCGCCACCGTGGTCTAGACATTCAAGGAGCCCAGCGGAGCGCGCAACACGACCCGAGCAGCAGTTAAAAAACGCTAAGTGACAAATTTAAAGAAGTAAAAATTAAGAAGCCAAGAAGTACAGAAGACATAACAGGGGTGACGTCACTAGCAGGCCGAGCAGATGCATGCAGTCAGATCCATTGTGACATCATCAGCGAGACCATCTCTTTTATTTTCTAAGTTATTTGAGATTTGTGAACATATTCATAAATAACTTGAGAAAAAAAGCATTACATTTTCAGATAAGGTGAATTTTGACATCATGGCATAAATCTCTATCGGAATATGTAAAAATTTCACATGCAAGATCAGAGTTTTATAGTTATAATAAGGGTATGGATAGATAGATACTAGACCAAGTGGGACCCGTTGGGTCCCTGTCTCATTGGAGGCCTTGTCCCCCAAAGCAATGCATTCCCCCAAAGCAATATTCGACCACTCACCCATAGCCCCCACGAGAGGCCTGGTCCCCCAACGCACCCCGTTCCCCCACGCAATATTCCGCCACTCACCCGTTCCCCAACACAAAATTTCACCACTCACCCATAGCCCTTAACTGCGCAGGGGCGGCTCATTTCCCCTTATTCACCCTTCCTCTTTTCAAACTTAAAAAAAATACGATTGCACTTGCTGCTAGGAAAAAAAAGAAGAAAAAAATTCAATTGCACTTGCTGCCAGGGCTGCCCGCAACATCGTAGTGGGCAGTCCATTGTGATGTCATAGCTGTAACTGCCGCTGCAACTTCAAGTGATTTTCTCAAAGTGGGGGTTTGTAAAGTTTAAAATGTGAATAACGTAAAAATATAACATCAATCTGAACAAAAATAGATGCACTACACCAGTGAGTGGTTAGTACGGTGGTCCAAAATTTGTGGCGCTATTGTGTACCGTTTTGGCGTAATTCAGAGCATCAGGGCATGAGTCACAGACAAGTCTGTTCAATACCATCATCCCCTCCAAGCTGGTTACCAAGCTCAGGGAACTGGGTCTCTGCGCATCCCTCTGCAATTGGATCCTCAACTTCTTCATCCATGGACCAGTCTGTTTGAATTGGCAGAAATACTTCATCCTCAATAACAATCAGTACGGGAGCACCTGAAGGCTGCATGCTCAGTCACCTGCTTTATTCAATCTATATACACGACTATGTAGTCGGTCATTGTGCGAACTCCATCATCAAGTCCGCCGACGACACCACTGTTGTTGGATGAATTGCAGATGGTGATGGCACAGAAGTGAAACTGACAGATTGACCAAATGGTGCCAGCACAACAACCTGGCTCTCAACATCAGTAAAACCAAGGAACTGATTGGGGACTTTGGAAGGGGAAGGATGAGGACCCACAACCCTGTTTATATCAATGGGTCGATGGTGGAGAGAAAACTTCAAATTTCTGGGTGTGCATATTTCTGAAGATCTTTCCTGGACCCAGCACACTGATGCAATTATAAAGAAGATACATCAGCGCCTCTACTTCCTGAGAAGACTATGGAGATTTGGTATGTGAAAGAAGATTTGCTTGAACTTCTTCAGGTGCACAGTAGAGCATACTGACTGGTAGCATTGTGACCTGGTTCGACAACTTGAACGTCCAGGAATGGAAAAGACTGCAAAAAGTTGTGACCACTGCCCAGTTCATCACCGGCTCTGACCTCCCCACCATCGAAGGGATCTATCGAAGTCGCTGCCTCAAAAAGGCAGGCAACATCAAAGACCCACACCATCATTTCACCAATGCCATCGGGAAGACGGTACAGGAGCCTGAAAACTAACATCCAGGTTCAGGAAAGGTTTATTCCCGACAGCCATCAGGCTATTAAACACGAGAACAGATAAGCTCTGAACTACAGCAGACTATTATTATACTATATTTGTTTATTTATTGAGTCCTGACATCCCAGGAATCACCAGACTGATTCCTGGGATGTCAGGACTTTCATATGAGGAAAGACTGGATAGACTCGCTTGTACTCGCCGGAATTTAGAAGATTGAGGGGGGATCTTATAGAAACTTACAAAATTCTTAAGGGGTTGGACAAGCTAGATGCCGGAAGATTGTTCCCGATGTTGGGGGAGTCCAGAACAAGGGATCACAGTCTAAGGGGGAATTCCTTTAGGACCGAGATGAGGAAAACATTCTTTACACAGAGAGTGGTGAGTCTCTGGAATTCTCTGCCACAGAAGGTAGTTGAGGCCAGTTCATTGGCTATATTTAAGAGGGCGTTAGATGTGGCACTTGTGGCTAAAGAGATCGGGGGTATGGAGAGAAGGCAGGTACGGGATACTGAGTTGGATGATCAGTCATGATCATATTGAATGGCGGTGCAGGCTCGAAGGGCCGAATGGCCTACTCCTGCACCTATTTTTCAATGTTTCTATGAGTATGTGTGCATGTCTATACATACACTGAACTTTTTTTCTCCCATTATGTACTATGTTCACAGATTCTGTTGTGCTGCAGCAAGCAAGAATTTCATTGTCCTATCTGGGACTTATGACAATAAAACACTCTTGATGAGAGTTTTAGTAATATACTAGACAGACAGGGGGAGGGGAGGGATGACTTAAACTCGGCGAGTGGGCGGCACAGACACTGAGCGGGCGGTCCTCGGGAACGCTCGGAAACCCTGCCAAATTGCTGCCTGTTCAGCGGCTTCAATTAAGAGCCCGGGGGGGGGGGCAGCTGGATTGCGGGCGGGGCGGAGAGATCTCGGGAAACGAGAGCTGAGGCGCAAGCGTGCGTCGACATTGGAAGCTCTCGGAAGACATCGGATTGCGCTCGAAAGCTGTTGGAAGCCCTCGGAAGCTGCAGTACAAAGCTCACCTGGTTGTTCTTTCTGCGTCTTTTGAAGAACGAGGAGGGGTGGGGGGAGGGAGAGGGTGGTGACGTCACACGCTGCGCGTGGAACATTGGGCAGCAGACCGCGAGGAGCAGAGCCATTGTGACATCATCAACGAGACCAGCTAGTTTATTTACCAAGTTAGTCGGATTTTTTGAACATTTTCATAAATAACTTGGGAAATAATGCATCAAATTTTCAGAAGAGGCAATTTTTGACCATGGCATAAATCCCTATCGGAACGTGTAAAGATTTCACCATTTACGCATCGTGTTTTCGAGGAGATGTGAATCACAGACGAACAAATACATAACTAAATACATCCACATCCAAGATCGGAGTTTTATAATTATAGAGATAGATATCAGAAACAGGAGGCGCAAAGAAGGGATATATATACCAAGTATGCAGGCAATTTGGTGAATGGTAGAGCAAAGCAACCTAGCTTTGGTAGTGTGAAAGTAGCAATAAAATCCAGGCGTGTTCATTTGTGAGTAATGTCAGCAGGACAAATATTCAAGTCAGTCATACCCGTAAAAACAACACACCAGTTCCAGTTATTTTACTCTACACTGAAGAGATATATTATTCTATTAAAAGTTTGATTTGACAATATAAATAGTATAATTTCAATTTACTTTACAACCAGGGTGCCTTTCTAAAAACAGCTACCCACATGATAGAATGGAATATTTGAAAGATTCTAAGTTTCAATAAAAAGGTAAAATATGGGAATCTCCCCCAAATATTTCTGATCGAGAGTTCCCATCAACATTTAGTTTCTGGAAAGACTGCCTTTCATAAAATAAGAATAGACTGTATGACACCAAATCCCCCAAGATAATAAACATGGGATCTTCCTGCTCAATGTTACTCAGGATTACATTAAATCATGCATATGTCATCAAGAGCATCAAGAGCTACAACTAGAAAATCCAATGTCATTTGAGAATCGTCAAGGCCATAATAGACAATTAGATTTGTTTGTCATGCACACCAGGGTGCAATGAAATCCCCAGTTTGCATGAAGCTCACAAAAAACAAAATACATGCTAATGATATATATATATATATATATATATATATATATATATATATATATATATATATATATATATACACACATATATATATATATATATATATATATATATATATATATATATATATATATATATATACACATATACATATATACACACACACACCAACAAATGCAAAACAGCAATTTGGTGCAAAGATTGTTATGCAATCTGTAGTGGTGCAATAACGGACCAAATTAATGAGATAGAATTAACTGCAAGAGTATGTGGCAGCAACTCTCAGAAATAGATCTGAAAGAGGCAATTGGTTCAGGAGTCTGACAGCAGTGGTAAAGAACCTGTTGTTAAATGTGCACGTCTGGGCTTTCAGATGAATACCTAAACATTAGTTGAATTTCAGCACCTTTAGTTCAATTAATTTCTAGATTTTGAAGGGGGATAGCAGGAAAAAATTCCCAATGAAATTTTACTCAATCTCATAGTACAAATGCCTTCCTTTTGACCCCATACACTTTCAACACAAAGAATGGAATATTTGTCTTTGAAATTAAGGCTACTTTCAACCAATTCCCATGGTTGAAGTATATCCATGTAGCTAAAACTTAAAAAAAACAGATAGCTAGTACAGAAACACGAATACTGTATTGATTAAAAATACACTATTTTCCCCTTATACAGCAATAATATGGTATGATGGTATGTTCTCCCCAATGCCTCAGTACCACCCATGTCATATTTGAAGCTACACATGCAACTGCAAACCAAATATAATTTGGAAGAGTCATCTGTGGTTCAGTGGTAGAACTCTCAACACAAACAGACGGTCATGGCTTCGAATCACACTCCAGGGACACAAACGCATCCTGAACTGACATTCCAATATGATACCAGCAACTTCTATAAAGTAGCACCTATGAGGAGATATAAACAAAATTCACCTTCTCTCTTCCCACTAGAGAAAGATCTCCCTCCATTATTCAAAACAACCAGAATGCATCCCTCAACCAAGATCATGAACAGCAGAATATCTAAGTCACTGTCGCTATTGCTTCTGGAACTTCAATGTCAATTGGTTGCCTTTTTTCTTATTACAAAGTTAACTACACTCCAACTAAATTCATTTGGGTTAAAACTATTTTGTTAAAAATTGCAAGAGATGCTATTTAAGTGATGACAGTATCAAATTTGGAAAGGAGCCCATTAACCACAAAATTTATTACACCTTTACTTCAGCCATATTGCTTGACATGTAAACAAAACTGCTCACGTACAATTGACTGATGCTCACATTATCAAAGGTGCTCAAGCCAAAGCTCCAAATTAATGATTACACAATTAGCAAAAAATATCTTAACATAAAATTGTACATGAGTAGATTTACACCAGGATTCATGTTAAAATTATATTTTCACTTTTAACAACGGGTGGATTTTAAATGTTTATGAGTAACAAAGAGTCCACTGATGTTTTCCCAACACCTTTTTTGAAATATGTTCTATTATATTAGCTGCACTAATAATTACAATCTGCAAATGAAAAAAAGCTATATTTAACTGGAATAGAAATGAGTTGTTAGATTATGTTGCAGGGCTGTTACCAACATGGACATACAGTGCCCTCCATAATGTTTGGGACAAAGACCCGTCATTTATTTATTTGCCTCTGTACTCCACAATATGAGATTTGTAATAGAAAAAAAATCACATGTGGTTAAAGTGCACATTGTCAGATTTTAATAAAGGTCATTTTTATACATTTTGGTTTCACCATGTAGAAATTACACCAGTGTTTATACATAGTATACAGCCCCATTTCAGGGCACCATAATGTCTGGGACACAGCAATGTCATATAAATGAAATTAGTCATGTTTAGTATTTTGTTGCATATCCTTTGCATGCAATGACTACTTGAAGCCTGCTGTTCATGAACATCAACAGTTGCTGGTTGTCTTCTGTGGTGATGCTCTGCCAGGCCTGTATTAGGCATCTTTAGCCTATGCTTGTTTTGGGGGCTAGTCCCCTCCAGTTTTCTCTTTAGCATATAAAAGGCATGCTCAATTGGGTTCAGATCGGTTGGTTGACTTGGCCACTCGAGAATTGGCTCTTTTTTAGCTTTGAAAAACTCCTTTTTTTGCTTTAGCAGTATGTTTGGGATCATTTTCTTGCTGTAGAATGAACCGCCGTTCATTGAGTTTTGAGGCATTTGTTTTAACTTGAGCAGATAGGATGTGCCTATACACTTCAGAATTTGTGTCTGAAGAAGGGTTTCGGCCCAAAACGTTGCCTATCTCGTTCGCTCCTTAGATGCTGCTGCACCCGCTGAGTTTCTCCAGCCTTTTGCGTACCCTCGATTTTTCAGCATCTGCAGTTCCTTCTTTAACACTTCAGAATTTATTGTGCTACTGCCATCAGCAGATGTATTATCAATGAAGGTAAGTGAGCCAGTACCTTCAGCAGCCATACATGACCAGGCCATAACACCCCCACCACCGTGTTTCAAAGCTGGATTTTGGGCAGTTCCATCTCTCCTCCATACTTTGCTCTTGCCATCACTCTGATACAAGTTAATCTTAGGCTCATCTGACCACAAGACTTTTTTTCCAGAACTGTGGTTGCTCTTTTAAGTCCTTCTTGGCAAACTGTAACATGGCCATCCTATTTTTGCAGCTAACCAGTGGTTTGCATCTTGCAGTGTAGCCTCTGTATTTCTGTTCATGAAGTTTTCTGCGGACAGTGGTCATTGACAAATCCACATCTGACGCCCGAAGAGTGTTTCTGATCTGTCGGACAGGTGTTTGGGGATTTTTCTTTATTATAGAGAGAATTAGTTTGTCATCAGTTGCGGAGGTCTTCTTTGGCCTGCCAGTCCCTTTGCAATTAGTAAGCTCACCAGTGCTCTTTCTTCTTAATGATGTTCCAAACAGTTGATTTTGGTAAGCCCAAGGTTTGGCTGATGTCTCTAACAGTTTTATTCTTGTTTCTCAGTCACATAATGGCTTATTTGACTTTCATTGGCACAACTTTGGTCCATATGTTGATAAACAGCAATAAAAGTTTCCAAACGCAAAGGAAAGACTGGAGGAAAGACTAGGTGCCGAGAGCTCTTATACCTGCATTAAGGAGGCAATTAAACACACCTGAGCAATTACAAACGCCTGCGAAGCCATGTGTCCCAAATATTATGGTGCCTGAAATGGAGGGGGGGAGGGGTGGAGGGAGGGGTGTATAAACACAGCTGTAATACCTACATGGTGGAACCAAAATGTCTAAAAACACCCTCTAATAAAATCTGACAATGTGCACTTTAACCATGTGTGATTTTTTTTCCTATTACAAATCTCAAATTGTGGAGTACAGAGGCAAATAAATAAATGATGGGTCTTTGTCCCAAACATTATGGAGGGCACTGTAGTGGGCACAATGGTCTACTGCACTGCAGCAATCCAAATGCTGAAAACCTTGAACAAACATTAACTTCCAATCACAACACAAGCCATAATTTGTACTGTTTACATCTCATTACCAATCATGTTATGCACACTATGAAAATAGAAAGATGTGAATAAAGGGTCAGAATAGTTTTTGAAAAGTGTCTGGGCAACTGCATACTAAGGATTCACTCTCTCGAATTTTGCATATGTAAGACATTGTAAAATCTGTTCAATTTGAAGAACATTGACCAATACCAAAATACCACGGTAATGTATGAATCAATGTTACTTGCAGAGGACACATTGTTCAGAAGTTAAATTATATCTAATTTATAAAATTGACAAATCTCCATATTGACATTAAATTTCAAAAACTTTTAATGAACAAAGTTACACGTTGGATGTTAGGGGCATTATGTCAAAAAGTAATTCAAAATAGCAACATTAACACATCCACCAAACTTTTTTGTAAAGTTCCCAGTTTACAAAAAAAAGATATCGATGGCAAATGAAACAAGCCAAGCTAGCATGAGATAGCAAATACTGCGGAGATCTGGAAATCATTGACTCTCATCAGCCCTGAATCCCAACCATGGGCCTTGTTTGCTGCGTTTGAGACACAGGCTTAAATGAAAACAGGCGGCCGGTTATTTAAAGCTCGGTGAGGAAATAATTTGGGATTTGGCACACAGAGGCAAGGCCTGGGGCCTACTCGCGGTGGCCAGTGGAGGAGGGGGAGGGGGACAGAGATAACATTAACTCGGGGACAGAGAGGGGGGAGGTAATCTTGTTACTGGGGGGGAGAGGGGGTTAAGTGGGGAGGGGGAGGTAGAGAGCCAGGACCCTGCGCTTACCTTCCATCTCCATCTCCTCGGGTTCGCTGAGATGCTGCTCATTCTGCTCGGACTTAGTGCAGTGGTTCATGGTGTCGGCGCCGGCCTCCGCCTCGGGCCCCCTCGCCTCGGGGTAGGACGTGAGCGACGGCTCCCTGGTGGCAGGAACGGAAACCCGGACGTATTTGCTCGCGATTCGCCCAATCTCGCCCGGGGTTTGCGCGCTCGAAGCTTCCCCCCTCCCCGCTCGTCACGGCAAAGGGGGGAACTCGCCTCGGCCTGCACCCGAAGAGATGGGGGAGAGCCAACGCCTCCCGAGAGGAGGGTGAGGGAGGGAGGGAGGAGGGTAAGGGAGGGAAGGAAGGGGAAGGGGAGGGGGGGGGAAAGAGAGCGGGAGTCGAGGATCAAAATTAGCGGCTTTTTATTCTGCCGCGAACGGAGGAGAGGCAGACGGACGGGCAGCTTCCAAAACAAAAAATATATAATCGTCGCCAATTTCAGGTTGGAGCGGTGGGTGGTTTGCGGTACAGTGGCAGCAAACAGTCCTGCTGACGCCTTCTCTCCTGTCCTGTCTCAGGCTGCACCCCGCTCACTAGGCCTCACCGCCGCCTCCTTCTCCTCCTCGACCCGATGCTCGCACCGTGCAGAAAATGGCGGCGCGACGCAGATGTCACGCCCGCAATGCGCTTGCGCGGCCGGGCGGGCTTGAGGAGGGGGCATTGCGCACGCGCATGCATCCGGGATGGGGAGGGGGAGCACCGCGCATGTTCGAGAGTAGGGACAGTGCGCCTGCGCAGCCGGACTGGGCGGGGGAGTAGCTGGCCTTGAGGTGGGAGCAATGCACATGCGTAATCGGCCGGGCTGGGAGGAGGGTGCAGTGCGCATGCGTAATTGGCCGGGTTGAGAGGAGGGAGCAGTGCGCATGCGTAATTGGCCGGGCTGGGAGGAGGGAGCGATACGCAATGCGCATGTGCGGCCGGCCGGGCAACTTGGAGCAGGGCCAAGGCCGAATGTCATCCGCAGGGCTCTGGCAACCGTGTGTAATGTACCCGCTCCTAGACTGGGGGGTAAGCAATCCAGCCAAAGTGTACCTAATGGAACATGAAGGAGTACAGCACAGGCCAAGCTACACTTCTCACTACCGCCACATGATCCACACTCATCAATTCTCTGCATATCCATTTGCCTTTCTAAAAGCCACCATTGCATCTGCTACCATTGTATTTACCTCCACCCACCATCCAAAGGCTAGTTTAGTTCATTGTCACGTGTACCGAGGTACAGTGAAAAGTTGTCAAAGCATACAACAGGATGCAGAGAAATGGTAGATGAAGTTTAATCCGAACAAATGTGCACTTTGGGAAGCCATACAGTTATATTTTCTTTCCGCTGACTGGTTAGCACGTAGCAAAAGCTTTTCTCTAACTCGGTGCACGTGACAATAAACTGAACTGAACTGTTAATGGCAAGACCCTTGTGAAAGAAAAAACTGCAGATGCTGGTTTAAACTGAAGATGGACACAAAAAGCTGGAGTAACTCAGCAGGATAGGCAGCATCTCTGGAGAGAAGGAATGGGTAATGTTTTGGGTCAAGACCTTTCTTCACATGAAATGTCACCCATTCTTTCTCTCCAGAGATGCTGCCTGTCCCGCTGAGTTACTCCAGCTTTTTGTGTCTATAAATGGCAAGACTCTTGGCAGCATTAATGCACAGAGTGATCTTGGGGTCCAAGTCCAAAGCTCGCTGAAAGTGGCAACAGAAGCAGATAGAGTGGTAAAGAAGGCATATGGAATGCTTACATTCACCAGTCAGGGTATTGAGTTTAAGAGTCAGGAAGACATGATGCAGTTTTGCAGGACTTTGTTTAGACTTCATTTGGAATATTGTGTACAGTATTACGGGAAGGACGTGGAGGCTTTGGAGAGGGTGCAGAAGGGATTTACGAGAATGCTGCCTGGTTTACAATTTGTAGTTATAGGGAGAGGTTGGGCAAACTTGGATTGTTTTTTCCGGAGGTTGAGGGTGCACCTGAGAGAATTATGGGAAATTCAAAGTCATACAAAGGGTAGAGAGTCAGACCCTTTTTACCAGGGTAGGTACTTAATATTTACACACCTTCCTTTTTAGAGTCATAGTGATACAGTGTGAAACAGGCCCTTCGGCCCAACTGCCCACACCGGCCAACATGCCCTAGCTACAGTAGTCCCACCTGCCTGCGTTTTGTTCATATCCCTCCAAACTTGTGCTATCCATGTACCATGTACACTCCCACCCCCACACAAAGGAGTACCAGTTATTTTTGAAAACAAACTTTTTATTTATTTCTCTTTTGCTGCATTCTGTCGAGCTGAGGGGCCTCGCAGTTAGAGATGCCGCACTGTCGTTGGTGCTGATTTTCTCCTCCCCCCCCAATAATGATGCAAAAAGCTCGAAGGTACCAATTTATGGAAGCGTTAATCCTCGTAGCAGTACAAAATAAAAACACACCATTTGCTGGAAATGAGAAAACAAAACTGAAATACTAAAAAAGATAAAAGATTTGATTCTAGATAATAAATATAAAAGAAAATCTGGAAATATCCAGTGTTTTAGTTTATTATAGGAGCCAGCGTGCTTTGTAACTTTATAAGCGATGTGGGCGGCCTCTATTTTTATACATTGGGTATGCAGCAAAGAATCTCACTGTGCCTAGTCACATGTAGATGGCTCTTCCACCTACATGCCTCCTCTAGCTTCACAATTAGGAAACTCTTCAATCCTTTTGTCTTACATCTCTGTCTTTTCTTTTCTGATACATAAAGTATTCCATACCTTCCATTCCATTATACTTCAACTGACATTATTAAAGTAGAAATAAATCAGAGGGTGATAGATCAAAACACAAAGGCCGCAGGGAACTCAGTATGTCGGCAGCAACTGAACAGGCGCGTTTTGGGTCGGGATCCTTCTTCGTTTGGAGAATGGTAGGACTATCCAGCATGTCAGGCAGCATCTGTGGAGAGAGAAAGCAAGAGTTACCATTCTTATCAGAACTCGATCAACAACCTGAAACATTAACTTTTTTACTCATCCTATGGATGCTACCTGGTAAATGAATAGTTTTACTTCAAATTTACAGCTTCCGATCATTAAATCAAACTGCCTGGCCATCGCTGTTTGTGAGCTTGCTTTGCGTACATTTGCTGCTGTATTTCCAATTCTTCATAAATTGCAAAACTTCAGTGGTACTTCTCAAGCTGTAAGCTGCAGCAAGGGTGAAAGACTGCACCAGCTGCAAATCTTTTCTATTGTTGACATTTGTGGGGAAAAAAGATCGTTGACATTTGTGGGGAAAAAAGATTGTGGGGAACAACACGTAATATTCTGCTTAGGTAGCTTACAACCAAACAGTATGTACACTGAATTCTCCAATTTTAGGACTGGAGGAACAACGCCTCATATTCTGCTTGGGTAGGTTACAACCCAATGGTATGAAGATTAAATTCTCCAATTTTGCGTAACTATATAACCCTTTCCCTCTCCCTTCTTCCCCCACATAACACCCTCCTTCTTCCCCCCCCCGCCCCCGTGCCCCTCCTGCAGGCACCTTTTTCTCCCCTTCCACCTACATGCCTCCTCTAGCTTCACAATTAGGAAACTCTTCAATCCTTTTGTCTCACATCATCTGTCTTTTAATTTCTGGCCTTTATTCGATCATCAAAAAAAACCCCACCTCGCCTGTATCAACCTATTACCCATCAAGCATTGTCCTGCCCTTCGTCCCTTCAAGCTTTGTTTCCCTCTACTACAATCCGTCTGAAGAAGGATCCCAACCTGAAATGTCACCTATCCATGTTCTCCAGAGATGCTGCCCCACAGGCTGAGTTACTCCACCACTGTGTATTCTTTGTAAATAAGTATCTGCAGTTCCTTGTTTTGATACTGCAAGCTCTATCTTGAGTGTGACTTAAGTAAGGGCACAGAAGAGAGCCGATTGATAAAGCATTTTAACATATTTCTGATCCGTAGAAATATGTGCATTATTCGTTAATAAAATGACCATTTGAAGTTTCTCTTCCTTTCCGCATTCCCTTAAGAACTGCAGTCTTTCATTCTTTCATTTGCAATGCAGGTAACTGACTTCACCATGTGTGTTTCACATAGGCAGGGCTCCCGTACCTCAGCCTTCATTCAATAAAACTATTTTCTGTATGGATCACATATAAATGATGGCAAATGCCTATATGCATTTTTTTAACTAAGTAACTACAGGGCACCACTGATAATCCGGCAACTAGTGGTCCGGCACCTCCTATAATCCGGACAAATTTACGAGCGCGCACTTGAAATCCCCACTGGAAGTCCCCCCGAAAATGTGGCGCCTAGGCCGGGTGAGGAGGCTGAATCTGCCCCCTGTGTTCGGGGCCTTGGAACTCGGGCTCCAGTGGCCGACTTCTGTGGCTGACTTTGCAGGCCGATATCTTGCCTCCTCGGCGGCCTAGGCAGACTGTTCCAGTAATGTTGGACTCCTCTCGGAGGCTATGACCTCCGTTGCTTCAGCAAAACGGATAATCCAGAAAGGCTCTGGAACCAAGGGACCTAGAAAATCGGTGGTGGACCTGTAGTTAGAAGAATATGCACAATTAACGGCTCACCAACATGGGAATCACAGATTGTCATCTTCAGTGTTCACTGTTAAACAGAAATCAAAATGTCAGCAGAAATAGGTAGAACAATGCAGGGACACTTAAGTGAAACAACAATCTTTATAATTGATTTTTAAAAACTACTGACAATATATATCTTAAAGCCAAAATAACCTCAGTAAACTTAATATCAAGATTTATCTTGCTCTGAGCAAAATTATTCACAGACAAGAGAGAAATCCAGATTCTTATGAGAATTTGTGTCGCTATGAATACTGCATTTTGAAGCCACACGAACATGGTATGCAATGCTGCAATGATTCATTGCATAACGCTTGAAAAAAATGAATATAAATTATTTTTAATAACTAATAAAAAATACTCAAGGAATAGTGAAGAGTTTGGGAATTGGGAAGAATTGTATAATGGGCCTGTCCCCACTTAGGCGATTTTTTCGACGACTGCCGGCGACTGTCATAGTCGTAGCAGGTCGCCAAAAAACAGCGACTGGACAATGTGTACAACAACCGACCGCTTAGTCAACGGCAAGCTACCGACAACTGGCCACCCATTAGGACGTCCACCTACGACTGTTAAACTGAGTTATTTTGTCAATCAAAGGTCAACTTGACTCAAACGCTTGTAACTGTTGAAATTGATTCTTTATTCAGCTGAGACTACTCTCTGAACCTTCCAACACAGAGCTGATGCTCTGGGACGGGTCCAGAGAAGAGTAGCTTTGATACAAACTCAATGCTTTATATAGTTATTACAGGGCTCTCGCTTAACTTTTTTTCCCTGTTGCCAGCTGGGCAATCTTGACAGCTTTTTAGGTTGCCAAATGTCAGCTGAGGTGGTCATTGAAGACGGTTTGCATGACGTGTGCGATAATGTGCTCGAACGAAGTGCGTAGTTACTAGTCGGAATTATTCTCAATGAAGCATTCACATATTATGTTCAAGAAGAACTGCAGATGCTGGAAAATCAAAGGTAGACAAAAGTGCTGGAGAAACTCAGCGGGTGCAGCAGCATCTATGGAGCGAAGGAAATATCCGAAACCCATCAGTCAGAAGAAGGGTTTCGGCCCAAAGCGTTGCCTATTTTCTTCGCTCCATAGACGCTGCCGCGTCTGCTGAGTTTCTCCAGCACTTTTGTCTACATTTACATATTATTTCTGCTTCAAATAACTCACAAACTAAACATATTCACCAATCAAGACATGATATATACCACAATGACATGGAGCAAAATTATAATACAATATCTCAACTCTTTTTACACATTGCAATTAATGCAATTTCTATTAGTTCTTTCCACTTCCAAACAAAAATGTGGTTGGATTATTCCGTATAGGATCAACCTGTGTCAATAAATCCTGGACCATGGTAACATATATGCTTAACCATACACACTACAGATTGATGCAAGCATGTTTTCTGTGAAGGACAGAAAAGTACCATGACATGGCCATAGCATGGGTCGTCAGTGCAGTATGAATGGGGGGAGAAGTGCAGGATAGATGTGAAGCGGGAGTCAGTACAGGATGAATTGGGGGACCAGTGTAGGATGGATGGGGAGGGGGGGGGTGGCAGGAGAATCAACGCGAGGTGGGTAGGATGATGAATAGATTGGGGGGGGGGGGGTAGATGGGGAGGGGAGCACAGGGGATGTCAGTGAGGACTGAATAGAGGAAGGAATGGGGATCAGTGCGGGATGGAGAGGAGGGGTCCCAGGATAAGAGGGGTGGAGGGGAGGGGGCGTACAAGAGAGAGAGAGAGAGAGGGGGGAAGGGGCAGAGGAGGTGGGGAGGAAGGAAGGTCAGCGCTCCTCGGACAACATCGCCCGCTGCCTTGGCCGTCGCTGTACAATGCCAAAGTGCCGCCGCCAAAGGCGGAGGCGGTTGGGAGCTCCTCGCCACTGCCTCCCCTCCTCCACCAGCCGACAGCAAGGTGCGGGGCCGAGCGGTGCAGGTGCTTCAGTCGGAGGAAGGAGACCTCCGCCTCCCTCCCTCCCTCCCGGCCTCGGGTGCGAGAGGGGTTGTTTTGAATGCGCAAGCAACGACCGTTATCAAGGCGGTAGCGACCGCTGTTGGCAAATCCGCAAAAGGCGCTTTCAAAGCAACCCCTCTTGCACGCCGAGACCAGGAGGGAGGGAGAGAGGGAGGGAGGGAGAGGGAGGCCTCCTTCAGCCGGGCGGGGTGCGGGAGGGGGAGGCGGTGGAGCCGCTGTCGCGGCCGCTGTTGCCGCTGTTCGGGGCCTGACATTCGCTCCGACCCGTCGTCACCCCGCTCCTAGTATCTTTGCCCCGCAATCAAAGATATTAGAGGAATACAGCCGCCGACACAAAGCGTCAGTTCCTATTCGCCAGAGATACTGCCTGACCCGCGGACTTACTACAGTTTTTTGCGTCTCCCGGTATAAACCCGTATATGTGTGCCAAGCCGGGCAAAATGAGTCGGCATTTAGGTTGCCCGGCGGCACTTTCTGTGGTCATTGGCACCCGGGCAACCGCTAATTTCGAGCCCTGTATTAGACATTTCAGATACAGAGGGTATGACAACCTAGTAACCAATCATCTGAGTCCTTCTGGTGATTTACAACAGCAGTCACATGATCCCCCCTTCTCTGGACTCATTTTACAACCTTTGTTTGCCTGTGGTGTAACTTTGTTTAGAATTATTTTATTTCAACACAGCAAAACCCCAGAAGGCTCAATTATCAAAGACTACTCCTCAAAATATAAGATATATATGTAATACAATGATCACACAAGTCATACACACTTTCCATACCAAGAAGAAAGATATTTCTATAAATCTAAACAAAGTCTAATGTTTACACAATACATTTCATAAATTGTTTCAATACAATTTTACACAGTTTAAAATACTATTACCTATGTATTAAAACATTAATTATATGAGTTCGCCGAATTACAGTTTCTAAGTTCAAAACCCACACACACCTCCCAACCAAGCATACATGGGTCGTAAATCTGTCAACTTAATTAATAAGTGTTCGTGCCAGGATACAACTTCATTCTAATTTGCAGCCCCTTTCCTGCTATCTGGAAGCTGCATTTCCAATCTCTCTGCAAGGCCTTTTACAAATATTACAGAACAAAGCGTAACATCACAACTCAGACCATTACATCAGAATTACATCTGCTTCTTCGACTTTCTATAAACAAATCCATCAATCTGATTATTTTCCTCTCCAAGCAACTACTCCCCTTCACACACATCCTATCCCTTATCTCAATCTCATTATAATTTAACATAGCCAAAGCTAACTACAGAGTCTATTATATTTCAGCCTTGAAGTCTGTCTTGATCTCAGCATAACCAGCCATAACTCTTCATCTTTATGTCACATCAGAGCTCAGAAATGTGCCGTAGAGAAAGGGCAGATGACCTCTGGCCTAAGAAGAGGCCCCATTCAGTAACTCATTCTTCAACGCAAAATCATATCAAATACAATTTCCTCCAGTGTTATAATTGCCTCAAAGCAATAAACTATGTTATGCAGGTTCAGATTAGCGTTTCTATATTTTGATTCATCTGTTCGCTGTATGTGTCTCTTTGTACTTTATTTCTTTAGGATACATGTGTTTCTGAAAACCTTAAGCTTTTCTTTTGCAAATTACCTAGCTTATATAAAAGTCACTATCCGAGCGGTTCTATTATATAATATTTCCTCACGACCACACCTACGACAACCTACGTCCACCCGCGACAAGCTACGACAAGGTAAGACAATTCAGTCACCAGTACCTGTCGCTGGTTGACGTAGGTAGTCGGCAATGGAATTCACCGAAGTCAGCACCCGCGACAATCTACGTCATCCTGGCGACAACCTACATCATCCTGGTGACAACCTACGGCAGCACCTACAGCAGGAGAAGTCAAGCTACGCTCATTGGCGTCAAGCCGACTGTCGGTGAAAAGTTTTGAACATTTCAAAATCCAGCGGCGCCCAGAAAAACGCTACGATTCTTTGGGTGAAAAAACAGGTGACACCCCAGCGACCATGTGGAGACAGCCTAGTCACCCACAGTCGCCTAAAAAAACGCCTAAGTGGGCATAACTTTCAGAAAGCTGGCAGCAGCATGAAGAACTAAGTAGCCACTTTCTGGCTGGTGTCACTGTATTTTGTAATTATTCATTTAACACTGCGCTAGATTGAAGAAAATGCACAGAACAAAGGCAAAGGCTTTAGTGAGGTTGAATAAAGATCATAAACGATGATTGTACTGTTTCCTGTGTTTCTCCAGAGTGTTGGGTGGTTGTCAACTTGTTCCTCAAGATGGATGTAATCCAGATTGCAGTTGGGAGACCAGTTCTTTGGCCACTGGCCGGATGTGTTTAGTTTAGTGTCGAAATACAGCGCGGAAACAGGCCCTTTGGCCCACCGAATCCGCACCGACCAACGACCCCCGTACACTAGCACAATCCTACACACTAGGGACAAGTAATTTCAGCATCTGAAATTATTTCTTCATGAGTCGTTTTTAGTAATTTATGCAATGAACAAAGAAGAATAAAGAATTGCAAAAAATGCTAACAGAAATTTTGCAAAATCTAGTGATCTATTTAAATGGTTTGGGCATGGACATCGATATGTGAACATACTTTTAAGTGAGGACTCATCGGAAAACGAAGAAGAATGTTGCCTGGGGAATTGCATCGGCAATGTCGCTCAATGCAAAGGTTAGACCTGTGAATGTGAATTATAAAGTCTTTTTTCAAGTGAAATATTTCGGAAGTATCCAACAAATCAAAAGATGGCATTTTAATGTTACTTCAAGAAATGAAATTTACAGCAGTCAAAAAATTCACCTAAAATAGCAGAGTTGATGAATAGGAAAAGCCATCAGACTATTAAACACAACTTCAAACAAACTCAGAACTATAACAGCCTTTTGCACTTTATCTGTTTATTTATGTGTGTGTGTGTATATATATATATATATATATATATTCTATGGTATATGGACACACTGATCTTATCTGTATTTGTGCCTACAATATTCTGTTGTGCTGCAGCAAACAAGAATTTCATTGTCCTATCTGGGACACATGACAATAAACTCTCTTGACTCTTGACTCTACATCAAAGTGTAATAACAAGGAATTGCAGATGCTGGTTTGCCAAAGAACGTCACTAAATGCTGGAGTATCTCAGTGTGTCAGGCAACATCTCTGTAAAACATGGATTGAGACTGAACATTTTGGCCGGGACTCTTTCTGTCTCAATCCATGTTCTCCAGAGATTCTATCATGTAATATATTGAACTACAGATGCTGGCTTATACCAAAGATAGGCACAAAATGCTGGAGTAACAGCAGTTCAGGCAGCATCTCTGGAGAAACTAGATAGGTGATGTTTCGGGTCGCGACCTTTCTTCAGACTGATTGTAAGGTTGGGAGGGACTGCATGACCTACTGAGTTACTCAAGCACTTTGTGTCTTTAAAAATATTCCAATATGATCTCTCATTAAAAAAATTACTCTGAATTAATTTCCTTTCCCAAGGGCAGCACAGTGATGCAGCGGTAAAGTTGCTACCTTACAACGCCAGAGTCCCGGGTTTGATCCTGACCACAAGTGTAGTTTGTGCAGAGTTTGTACGTTCTCCCAGTGACCGCATGGGGTTTCTCCAGGTGCTCCGGTTTCCTCACACACTCCAAAGTCGTATAGGTTTGTAGGTTAATTGACTGGTAAAATTGTAAATTGCCCCCAGCGTGTATGATAGTGCTAGTGTACGGGGTGATCGCTGGTTGGCGTGGACTCGGTGGGCAGAAGGGACTCTCTGCGCTGTATCTCTGAGGTCCAAAATCTAATTTAGAGCTCTGAGAGAGTACTATTTGTTATTGGACTAACATCTAGTCCTGGATTTGGTATATAACCTTGAGTTCAAATACCACTAATGGCTGCTGAAGAATTTAAATTCAAAGATTTAAATAAATCAAAAATCTTACAAATGCTACTATCAGAAATGTTGATTATGGAAATTGCCATAACGTCTCATCTAATCCACTTTTGTCCTTCTGGGAAGGAAATCCATCAACGTTGAGGTCTGGTTATTGCTGACAACGCACAACAATTCTTTTTAACCCTCAAACGGACTAGGTGATGGGACGTTAGGAATGGGCATTACATCTCCCCAGCTGCTAGGCTCACAACTAGTGAATGAATAACAAACAAATAAAAGCAGTAACAAGAATGGTCACAGTTGGAATGTGGACATTGGCCGATAATACAGCAAACATGGCATAATGTTGCCAAATAAATCAATCAAAGGTGTATAATTTGCAATTAAATAATGTTGCCCTTTTGTAAACCATTAGGGAAATTACACCCCAAAATCCTTTTTGAGACAAACACTGGCTGCAAAGTTGCACAGCAGTAAAGTTGCTGCCTTACAGCGCCAAGATACATGGGTTCAATCTTGGGCACGGATGCTGTCTGTACGGAGGTTGTACGTTCTCTCTGTGATCGCGTGGATTTTCTCCGGATGCTCTGGTTTTCGCCCACACCCTAAACACGTACAGGTTTGTAGGCTAATTGGCTTCTGTAAAAATTGTAAATTGTCCCTAGTGTGTAGGATAGTAGTGAACGCTTGTCGGAGTGGACTGGGTGGGCCGAAGGGCCTGTTTCCATGCTGTAATTAAGACTAAAGAAAAAGAGCTGAAAGAAAGCGATAAACTTTGAAATGGACATTTTTATATTATTAAATTAGTATATGGGATGATGCAAAGTGAAACATCTTTCTTTGAATACACCATGATTAGAGCAGTGATGTGGATGCAAACGATTCTGGGCCTGTGTCCTGCAAGCATCAGATTGATGGTATGTGACTTTTCTTGATAGGTTTAGGGCATCCAATATTAATACTTTTGGTGAGAAGAGATCCAGAGGATGTGTGAATGTGAAAAAGATCCAAGGTGCAGTAGGTGGAGAAGGTTGGCTTTATGGTTGGCCATAGCTATATGCTAAAGTGCATGTCTACATCAACTCCTGCACAAAATGCAGAAGTATCCGTTTCCAGAGTTGATATCCCTCTTCTTGCGGAATATGAAAAACTTGTAAACTTCACATGAAGGAGTTTTCCACAAAAAATGGCCCTGACTCAAAACATCACCTGCCATTTCCTCTGCAGATAGAAACATAGAAAATAGGTGCAGGAGGAGGCTATTCGGCCCTTTGAGCCAGCACCGCCATTCATTGCGATCATGGCTGATCGTCCCCAATCAATAACCCGTGCCTGCCTTCTCCCCATATCCCTTGATTCCACTAGCCCCTAGAGCTCTACCTAACTCTCTCTTAAATCCATCCAGTGATTTGGCCTCCACTGCCCTCTGTGGCAGGGAATTCCACAAATACACAAGATGCTCCCTGATCCACTAGCTTCCTCCAGCACCTAGTGTTTTGCTCACGATTCCAGCAACTCCAGTTGTATCTCCCTGTATAAGCTGTTGGGAGGCATAGAGCCACACAGCATTGGAATAGATCCTTCGGCCCAACTTGCCCATGCCTATGCAGATGTCTCACCTATGCAAGTGCCACCTGCCTGCATATGACCCATATTCCTCTAAACTTTTACTATCCATGTACCTGTCCAAATGTCTTTTAAATGTTATGATGGTACCTGGCAGCTCCTATATTCCCACTGTCCTCTGTGTGAATAAGTTGCCCTTCAGCTTCCTATTAAATCCTTCCCCTTTCACCTAAAAAGTCTGTCCTTTGATTCTTGATTCCCCTACTCTGGGTAAAAGACCGCGCATTCAATTCATGATCCAATACACCTCCATTAGATCAATACACCTCTTAGCCTCCTGCGCTCCAAGGAATAAAGTCCAAGCCTGACCAACCTTTCTGTATAGATCAGGCCCTCAAGTCCTGGCAACATCCTCGTAAATCTCTAATAAACTGGCTCCCACATCTGGAGGGTTTGATGCACTTCATATGGGATGTACAATTCATTGACTCAAATGGATGGTCATAATACAATGTAATATCAATTTGGGTAAGTACATTTACTGTGGAATTTTGGAGTGGGAAGTAGAAGATTGTACTTTAATGATGTAAAAGGCATTCCCTAAGGTTTGATCGATTGCATGCGTTACTGCATCTTTTAAGAACAATTTAAATATATTTTGGAACGTTTGTCAGTACTGGATGGCACAGCTAGCAGTCACAGGTTGTCTTGTGTTGCTCAGGGTAACCAGTGGAGCCTGTAAAATAGCCTGTGATTCAGAAATTATCTGGGGTTGAGGTGGTTGGAAGCTGGACCTTCGCTCCAACGAGTTGCCCTGGAATCTGAAAAATCTCACAATGATTTACTTTGAAGAGAGCATGGGGTACTTTTACAACAGTCATTTTAGGCTGTATGTAACCCCAAAAAATGCCTCGTATAGATTTGTTAAGGCCAATTTAGTTGTCTAGCCTTGGAGACTGTGGAATGTCCACAAGCATTGGCCACAACTAGCCTTTTTTCAGGTTCAGCCAAGTTTCCATACAGTCAGTGAGCTGCTCTTGTGACTAATGCCTGGGTTTGAGAGCTAGTCCTTTAGGGAACAGGAAATTGCTAACTGCCGGCTGCATGCCAAGGAGCTGGAGAAAGTGCTTGAAGCATGAGATAATTGAGCCCAGCTTTCATTACTGGCAAAGAAGAATAATAGCATTCTTTTGGGAAAATAACCTACGAATGTTAGCGGAGTGCACAGGTTGGAGTGTGAGGTATGACCACACAGGAATAAGCCAAACGGGGCACAGTGGCACAGCGGTAGAGTTGCTGCCTTACAGCGCCAGTGACCCGGGTTTGATCCTGATCTCGGGTGGTATCTCCACAGAGTTTGTAAGTTCCCCATGACCCTGTTTTGATCCGGTTTCCCACCACAATTTGCTTCTTTTAAATTGTAAATTGTCCCTAGTGTGTAGGATAGTGATAATATATGGCGTGATCGCTGATCGGTGTGGTCTCGGTGGGCCGAAGGGCCTATTTCCATGCTGTATCCCTAAAGTCTAAAGTATCACTGCCACTGGAGGAAAATAAGTAGATTGGCTTTTCTGTTATAGGGAAGAACAGAGGTCCCAGTAACTAATTATGTGCGGGCCAAATCTTTTAATGTATCATCCATTGCTCAGTTGCTATAACTTTTTTCATCTGAATGCGCATTCAAATTTATAGCATGGGCTTTTACACTATTCCAGATTCCAATGAAACTCAGTTGGGATGGATGTTCAACTAACGACAATTCTATTCCGGTGTTTTTCTCATCACAGCACCATTTCATTTATCCTTGTTTTGGTAAAAATAAGTTCAAGAAACGGACTGTTTAATGCTTGCATTTAATTGAGGCAGTAAGAGAACAATTTTCTTGGAATAATGAGTTTGTAAAGCTGACATGCATGATACTTTGGCAGAATGTTACTGGAAGAAGCTACATAACATGTCATTGCTGTGGACTCTCGGGTTCATCATGATTGCACTTACTGGCGTGTGTTGGTGAGTAACGTTTGAATGTGATGCTGCTGTCGTATACCTAATCTGGCATGATAGATTTGAGGTAAAAGTTGGTATCCTTCCTCTTCCTTGTCTTCCACTAAACTATGCAAAGATGGATTTCCATAAATGCCATCAAATGTTATGAAGCTGAAAAATAGCACGCTCCCTACTCTCTCCCACTCATAGTACACTGGAAGAGCCAGGAAGCAAGCGGGTAAGATCATCTCTGACCCCTCTCACCCTGGCCACAAACTCTTTGAAGCACTTCCCTCTGGGATGCGACTCTGGACTATCAAAGTCGCCACAGCCAGACATAAAACTGTATTTTTCCACGAGCAGTAGCTCTACTCAACAGCCAAAAGTCTGCTAGCTTCTTTTTACTCTGGTACTTTATTTTCACATGTTTAAATAAAGATGTTTTATTTTTAATTGTCTACTGTATATCGTGTTTTTATCCTTGCACCAAGACAAATTCCTTGTATGTATACATACTTGGCTAATGGGGATCCTGACAGAAGCCTCCTCGTGGCGAACCCTGGAAACGACTACGCGGTGCACTCTGTGACACGTCGGGTGACCAATTCTGTCAACATGTTGGACGATGACAGAAGCCAACAGCGAGCTATACGTTGTCTGACACACGAGCGAACGATACTTGGCTAATGACTTTTTAAAAAACTCATTATTCATTCATTAGTGTGGAACAGTAGCTGCAGTAGATCAGTGGAAACTGGTTCCAAACAGTGAAAAAGCTGCATGTCCCATTACGTGGATGTGGACTCAATCAATGGGTGGTTCAAGCTAGGAGGTCATGAAATGAGTGACGTTCATCTTCAGTAAGCATTACAAACTTATGGAATAATCCAAATGATATTATTTTCTGATGAATAATACAGCTTAGAAGTCCCTTCTTATTTTAGGTAGAAGCACCTGAACAGCTAAACCCTCACAGGAACTGGAAGATGAATAGTTAAAATAGACACAAAATGCTGGTCTAACTAAGCGGGTCAGGCAGCATCTTTGTAAAAAAGGATTAGGTGACGTTTCGGGTCAGAACCCTTCTTCAGACTACTCTAAACCTCACCCATTTCTTTTCTCCAGAGATGCTGTCTGACCTGCTGAATTACTCCATCATTTTGGTCTAACATCAGTATAAATCAGCACACAGCAGTTCCTTCCTGCACATGAACAACAGTTAGATTTGTTGAACTGATCACCCAATTTCATCGTTCATCACTTCCCTTCTGACCTTGTTTTTTTGGAAAATAAGAGTGAGTAAAATGTTTAAGAAGGAACTGCAGATGCTGGAAAATCAAAGGTAGACAAAAATGCTGGAGAAACTCAGCGGGTGAGGCAGCATCTATGGAGCGAAGGAAATAGGCAACGTTTCGTGTCGAAACCCTACTTTAGTAAAATTATTTGTTTATATTTTACCAACTAATACAAATATTGCAATCTCACTGAAACTTCCAAAAGTTTAAAAGAATAGATTTCCATTTCTATTCAAGACCAAAGGAGAGGATGATGACAATCTATTACAGCAAGCTGAGTTATGCTTTCTTATTTCTATCGTCTTTTTCTCAAGCATCATTCAACAGAAATGGATTAATGATACTCTTAGGAAGGTATTGTAAAAAATGTTGAGGAGATAATTGTTCAAAATATCACTGAATATCAGTAGAAACAAGAAACAACAGATGCTGGTTAATACACAAAAGGATACAAAATGCTGGAGTGACTCAGCAGGCTAGACAGCATCTCGAGGTGACGCTTTGAATTGAGACTCTTCATCACCAAAATGATATAGTATCTTATTCAAAAACTACAAAGCATGACGAATGCATGCTACAGGGCCAACCAGGCTGCTGCCATAAACCACACACTTAACAAAATAAGAAATACTTACTTGCTACGACATTGCAGGTCCAATGCTGAATTTGAGTAGAGCAAATTCCATTTGTCTTATTCCTCCTCTCCTTGTTTCACCGCAGCCTTACAACCTTTTCTTTCTCACATGCCCATCAACTCCCCTTTGATTTGTTTACTCTAGCAATGGAGGCAATGAAGGAGACCCAGGACAGAAAGGACTTGGCCTCCTCCTCCTTTGCCAGAGTGAGACCACATGCAAATTGGAGGAACAACACCTCATATTCCACTTGGTAGCTCACAACCTAATGGTATGAACAGTGTGAAACCTCCAATGTTTGGTAACTAACCGACAAACAATCCCCCCCCCCCCCCCCCTTCTCGCCATCTTCTGGCTTCACAATTCGCAACTCTTCTATCCCTTTCTCACACCTTCTGTCTTTTCATCTCAGGCTTTGTCCAGGTCAGTGGGGGCGCTGCGGGTCGGCTCCCCTACATTTTTTAATTTTTTTTGTGTATCCAAATGTGTGTTTTAATGTCTCTTGGTGTGTCTTGTTTGGTTAGGTGGGGGGGGTAAGGGGGGAACCGCTTTTGGTCGCCTCCTCCACGGAGAGGCAACTTTTTCCATGTCGCCTCCCTTGCCGCCTAACACCATGGATTGGTGCGGCCTTTTGCCGGAGACGGGCACGGCGTTACAGCAGCGGGCGCAGCGTCGAATTTCCATCGTGGACCAGGCGAGCCCTTGACGGGTCGCCAGAAGGGAGTGCTCCGATCGCTGGCCCGTGGACTGTTACAAACTGAAGCCGCGGTCTCCGGTGAAGCGCCGATTCGGGACTTACCGTCCCGACAAGAGGGCCTGTACATCCGGCCGCCCGCAGCGGCAACTGCGGAGGTTTATGGCCCCGACCACGGGGGAACAATGGAGGAAGACTGATTGTACTTTGTGCCTTCCACCACAGTGAAGAATGCTGTGGTGGATGTTTGTGTTAAATTTTATTGTGTATCGTGTGTTCTTTATTATTGTACCGCTGCTGGCAAGTTAATTTCACTGCACTTTATTGTGTATGTGATGAATAAAACTGATTGATTGATCATCCCCCCTCCCCCCAGCTATTTCACCTGTCACCAGCCTTTGTCTTGCCTCACCTCTCTTCCAGTTTTGTCCCCCCCACTACAATCAGTCTGATGAAGGGACCCAACCCGAAACGTCACCTATCCATGTTCTCCAGAGATGCTGCCTGACCTGCTGAGTTGCTTCATCAATTTGTGTCTTGCTCTTCCGCAGTTTAAAGTCACAGATGAAAGATGACATCTAAGCAAGTTCAACCATTTTTGAGTCAGTCAAAAGAGTTTAGTTTAGTTTATTTCGCCTTCCATCACAGTGAGGAATGTGTAGGAGTCACAGTGGTGGATGTTCATGTTAAAATGTGTTTTTGAGTGATCTGTTACTTTTAAGATGGCTGCCGGAAGTGAGAGTGAACGCTGGTGCGATTAGCTGCCGCTGCTCTCTCTATGTGTTGTTTTTGTTTCATTTTATTTATATATTTGTAATTTGCTTGCTTTAATGTGTCCTTGAGTGCTCTGAAAGGGTCAAAAGAGTTTAGTTTAGTTTAGAGATACAGCGCGGTAGCCGGCCCTTCGGCCCACCGAGTTATAAATAAATAAAATGCATTATTATTAATATTATTAAATCAACATGGAGCCACAAGAAGCTGCAAACGCTGGTTTACAAAAAAAGACACAAAGTGCTGGAGTAACTCAGCGGGTCAGGCACATGTCTGGAGAACATGGATAGGTGATGTTTCAGGTCGATATCCAACTGCAGTCTAATTGTGGTGGAGGGGAGAAAGATGGAAGAGAGGTGGGGACAGGACAATGCCTAGCAAGTGATGGGGGGGTGGGGGTGGGGGAGGGGGGGGTGGGGGAGGATAGGCATATGGTTGGACTAAGGCCAGGTACGAAAAGCCAAAAAGTGTGAGATCACAATGGGAGAGGTGTGCATCGAACAGCCAGAGGAAGGAATACAGGTGGAAGGGGAAGGGGAGAGATGTGTGCAGATGTGTACAGGGAAGAGGGGAAGAGAAGGGGAAGAGAAGAACTCCAATATTCCTATTGGGTAGCTTACAACCTAATGGTATAAACAAAGATTTTAAGTAACTGAGCTACAAACACCTCGCTCCACTCCCTCACCCTTCCCTGTGCCCCATCTGGATGCGCAGTCATCCCCTTTTCCCAACTTGACACCATTTAGATAATAATCTGCCTTCCTGTTTTTGCTACCAAAGTAGATAACCTCACATGTATCCACATTAAACTGCATCTGCCATCTGCCCATTCACCCAACCTGTCCAAGTCACCCTGCATTCTCATAGCATCCTCCTCACAGTTCACACTGCCACACAGATTTGTGTCATCTGCAAATTTGCTAATGCTACTTTGAATCCCTTCATCTAAATCATTGATGTGTATTGTAAATAGTTGCGGTCCCAGCACCGAGCCTTGCGGTACCCCACTAGTCACTGCCTGCCATTCTGAAAGGGACCCGTTAATCCCTACTCTTTGTTTCCTGTCTGCCAACCAATTTTCTATCCATGTCAGCACTCTACCCCCAATACAATGTGCTCTAATTTTGCCCACTAATCTCCTATGTGGGACCTTATCAAATGGACTTCTAATTACAACCAGGTCATTGAGGAAACAGTTCTCCACAAGGGGGAAGTGAAGACATGAAGGTAATTCAACCTGAGTTCCGGGACACCTCCTTGCGGTTGTCTACAGAGTGACATTGGGTGGGCTCCAGGAATAGGCCAATACCTTGTTTTTGCAGCCTCTGAATGCTCCATGGAAAACAGGAATCTACCAATGAGAAAAACATCATTCCAAAATCTGAAATACAATTCACATAATATGTCCGTTATTAAAAATAATCAAATTTATACTGGCCCTAAAACACGTGGTACATTCAGTGTTGTAATACTAGCACTGAATATTTAAAAAAACTCAGGAATATTTAAATGTGGCTTATTCTTTTAAAATATATGTTTGCCAGAATCCACAAAGAAAATCAAACTGAAATTCATGTTATTAGAATATTTGAATATTGGTGACTTAATGCAATCTTTATCACTTCAGGTTCAGAATGGGTTAAAATCTTCATGACCGACCCAAGTAATTCGAAGAAGGGTCTGTGGAAGGGTCTCGACCCGAAACGTCACCTAGTCCTTTCCTCCGGAGATGCTGCTTGACCCGCTGAGTTGCTCCGGCATTTTGTGCCTATCTTCAGTGTAAACCAACATCTGCAGTTTCTTCCCACACATACCATGTAATACAATCCTTTCCTCCGCAGCAGATCCTTTGGCCCTCTTGTCCTCCATCACTTTATATTAGGGCGAGATTTACTCTATTCAAACATGGTGCAAGCTGGAAAATGATAGACGTGCAGTAAAATAATTTGGAGGATGCGGTTTCAATGCCACCTATTTAAGTACAACAGCAATGAGAGAAACAAAATAATCATTTTTACTCCCGATGGGCCGTAACAGTGACAGAGTGATGCCTCAAAACACTTTCAATTGAATTTCTCAGCCTCCTGATATTTGTTCTGAGCCTTGAAATAAGAAAATAAATACAAATACCAGTGATCCTGGATAAATAACTGTAAAATGTAAAAGTAATGCATGAGTTAATGTCATCTCGGTATTGTATGTCCATGGCAGTAACTATTATCAACCACACTTTAGTCAGATATATATTTTAACCACTAAATGATTCATATAGATTTGTTCAAGGTTGTCAACCAACAAGATAGAACAGAATTGAAATATGAAATGATTTTGCTGCTATGGAGAGCATGTTGAAAAGTTGCCTTTCTGTCTTTGTTATGTCGTTCTGTTAGGAATTATTTCCTTTCTGGTATTGAGATTTGAAAGAAGATTGAGGTATAATTCGCAGAGGAGTGCAGCTGACAAAGCACAATATCGTGCATTCCTTTTCAGACACAGGAACCTAAAGGAATATCTCAGCAGCATCTTATCACATTGTAACATACCTCAGCAAGATAAATCTTGGCCCAAACTTCATCTGAATTGCGCCTCTTGTTTAGATGTCAGAAATGCTGATACCACATACCTGGTGGGTGAGCCACACTGATGAATGGGGTTAGAGTGGGTTAAATGTGACAGATGTCTATAAATGTTGAGCAATTGCCTGAGCAAATGTGTCAGATGCTAGTTTATACTGAAGATAGACACGAATTGCTGGAGTAACTCAGCTGCTCAGGCGGCATCTCTGGAGAAAAGGAATAGGTGATGTTTCAGGTCGGAAACCCTTCTTCAAACTGAAAGATAGAGAAGGCCGGAACAAATGGTTCCGTTTTGTTTTGTCAACGTGTGTTTTGCTGCATCTCGCCACCATTCTAATATGTAGCTGTTGGAATTAAGCAATAGGGTGTAAAGAGGAGAAGATGGAAAGATCAACATCTAGAAATGTATTTCTGATAAATTGTACTAAACATATTATATAGTGGCATCAATGCCTTGTACTCTGTCACTGAAATCCACCACATTGATTTTAATAAATATTAGAGAAAGATCACATCACGCACAAGCAGAGCCTCAACCTTTTTTTGTTTATTAACATTTATTAGGCAGCAATTTTTCTTTGGCGACGAGTACTGGAGGGTTGTGAGAATATTAGCCACCCATTACGTCCATGTGCTCCTTTCTGTTCTGTTGACCTCATTATTAATCTGGTAAATGTTGGTCCTTGAAAGGAACTGGGCAATTATTAATGAGAAAAAGAAAAAACAGCCGTGATTCCAAATAATAATTTTCGATCAGTCTTCAAGGTAAGATTCTAAAAATAAAGGACACAGATTGGAAATCAGTAACTAGTGGGGTGCTTCAGGAATCAGTGCTGGGAACCATTTTACAATCAATGTTAATGACCTGCAGAGACTGTGTGGTTGCAGACAGATTTCCTGAAGATACAAAGTTAGTTGGGTTCGCAAATTGGGAGGAGATAGAGCTTGCAAAGGGATTTACTCATCCTCCCCAGATTACAGCAGGGTTCATGCCTGAGAACTGTTCATAACCAGAACTCGTTGCAAGTTCAAAATGTGTCTGTCTAGCAATATATTCAAATAAAAACTTAGGGCAATGAAAATGTTTAACTTAACCTTTCAGTTATTGCTATGAACTGCAGTAGCCAGCAAATCCAAACCACTGCTCTCCTATACACTCAGTCAGGTGTAGGGGCTGCACATAACGCAGGTGTTTGTAACCTGGAGAGAACCTGTCTATGTGAGCGGGCAAGAAGGTAGGAGATGGAATATATAGCGATGTTACAATACTCACCTTCAGCGGCGCTGCAGTTCTGCCACTGGCCGTGTGCGCGACTTTGGCGCCTTTGAGGGGGGGGCGGGATTAAAATGCCGTTTTCTCCTGCCTGTCGGAGTCGAACTTTCTCAGGCTGTTCAGCTGCTGCAGAAAAATCGTTCCAACTTACGTTCTCGGAAGTTTAAAACAAAATCGCGGGACAATTTAATCCCTGGAGTAAAATAAAAAACTACTTCTAATGCCGTCAACGCCTACAACGGGAAGGATCTCACGTAGGGGACAAAACAAAAGGTAAGTCGTTTATTTTACATATAAACTTGCTTCTTAGGATGACTTTAATCAAAATTTAATTGGCGAAAACGTGATTTTGGCCCCATACGAACCGGCAGTGTTTTTCCTGCCGATATGGGGTTCAAATTCACTGCAACCGCTGTTACAATCGATAGTGTTCCACGAAAACCCACTCGCAAGATGATTAAAATGCCCATTAATTTACGGGAATGAAACATTAAATTCCTTCCATTTGGCCTATAAATTCATGACAATGAGATTTAAAAATCATGTTATATTGTGAATTCTTGTGTGAATGTTATTTGGACACTTAGGCTGTTAAAAAATGTTAACCTTTTCTTAAGAGATGGATAGATGTTTAGATCTAGTAATTGGATTTTGTAATTAGCTACAATTAGGTAACTAACGAATTATATGCTTTAATTTCAGGTCATCCAAATAAGAATGTTTCATATTTGTTTCAGAATGCTTCAATCTATAATAACTGAAAATTTCATTCAGTTTTCTTAATTTTTAAGAACGCTATGGGCTTTTGACTGTCCTCGATCACAGCTTTTGAGTTAAGTCAACGGAAAAACAATAGGGAACAAGATGCAAGATTCACCAGTATGAAAATGGCCATAACCTTTTTAATACTGAAGATATGAAAGTGAATTAGGTGTCAAATTAAACTTCTTTTTATGCTTTATCTGATGGGATAAATTGCAGGCTTGATTTTTAAAATCTAAAAATTTTGTAACATTGCTTGTGTATAGTGCAAAAAACAAATGCAGGAAGAGAGAGGCAGAGTTAATATTAACAGATGTAAAAATAGCCATTTGAACTTGCTCTGTCATTCACTAAGATCAGGAAACCCCACCCAATTTCTTGCATATATTCCTTGATTCTTTTAATGCTCAGAAATCTTTCACTCAGGCTTGAATCTGCGGAATTCATTGCCACAGATGGCTGTGGAGACCGTCATTTGGGTATTTTTAAGGTGGATTGACAGATTCTTGATTAGTGAGGGTGCCAAGGGTTATGGGGAGAAGGCAGTAGAATGGTGTTCAGAGGGAAAGATAAATCAGTCATGAGTGAATGGCAGAGTAAACTTGATGGGTCGAATGGGCTAATTCTGCTCCTATGACATAAAATTATGAATATAAACCAGATGTATACACAGTTTGCATAGGAAAGAGCTGCAGATGCAGGTTTAAATTGAAGGTAGACACAAAATGCTGGAGTAACTCAGCGGGACAGACATGATCTCTGGCGAGAAGGAATGGGTGACATTTTGGGTCGAGACCCTTCTTCAGACTGATGTCAGCAGTGTGGGCGGGACAGAGATATAATGTAGTCAGAGACAGTAAGACTGGAGGGAGAACTGGGAAGGGGGAGTGGATGTAGAGAGAGGGAAAGCAAGGGCTATTTGAAGTTAGGGAAGTCAATGTTCATACCACTGGGGTGTAAGCTACCTAAATGAAATATGAGGTGCTGTTCCTCCAATTTGCGCTTGGCCTCACTCTGACAATCTAGGAGGCCCATAACAGAAAGTTCAGATTGGGAATGGGAGGGGGAGTTAAATTGCTGAGCAACAGGGAGATCAGGTAGGTTAAGGCGGACTGAGCGGAATGATCGCCGAGCCTGCGCTAGGTCTCGTCGATGTACAAAAGTTGACACTTGGAACAGCGAATACAGTAGATGAGGTTGGAGGAGGTGCAAGTGAACCTCCGCCTCACCTGAAAATATTGTCGGGGTTCTTGGATGGAGTAGAGGGGGGAGGTAAAGGGACCGGTGTTGCATCTCCTGCGGTTGCAGAGGAAAGTACCTGGGGAGAGTGTGTTTTGGGTGGGAAAGGACGAGTTGACCGGGGAGTTGCGGAGGGAACGGTCTCTGCGCAAAGTAGAAAGGGGTGGAGATGGTAAGATGTGGCCAGTAGTGGGATCCCGTTGGAGGTGGCGAAAGTGTTGGAGGATTATATGCTGTACGCGACGGCTGATGGGGTGGAAGGTGAGGACAAGAGGGACTCGGTGCTTGTTGCGAATGGGGGGAGAGGGAGCAAGAGCGGAGCTGCGGGATATCGAGAAGACCCTAGTGAGAGCCTCATCTATAATGGAAGAGGGGAACCCCGTTTTCCTAAAGAATGAGGACATCTCCGATTATCTAGTTTGGAAAACTTCATCCTGTGTGCAGATGCGGCGTGGACAGAAGAATTGGGAGTAGAGGGAGTCAGTAGGTTTGTAGTAGATGTCGGTCAATGGTCTGCCTCCTGTGATGGAGACGGTGAGATCCAGAAACAGTAGGGAGATGTCGGAGATGGTCCGAGTGTATTTGAGTGCAGGATTGAAATTAGTCGTGAAGATGATGAAGTTAATAGGTTCTGCATGGGTGCAGGAGGCAGCACCGATGCAGTCGCCAATACAGTGGAGGTAGAGTTCAGGGATAGGGCCAGTGTACTCCTGGAACAGTGATTGTTCTACATGCCCTACAAAGAGGCCCATGCGAGTGCCCAGAGCTCTGTCTTGGATTTGGAAGAAGTGGGAGGAGTTGAATGAGAAGTTGTTGAGGGTAAGGATCAGCTCTGCTAGGTAAAGGAGAGTATTGGTAGACGGAAATTGGTTGGTTCTGCAGTCGAGGACCCGAAAGTCATTGAGGTGGGGGGGCGGAGCGGAACAAAGGTGTGGCCTCTGCTGAGGACAGACTTCCGTATCAGAAAAGGGGAGGTCAGAGGGGATGGTGAACACACGGCAAGGGTGGGGGTTGGGGTTGGTGGAAGGCAGGTGAGTATCGCGGGGGGATGCTGGGTGTTCAGAGAGGTGGGGGGCATGAGGACTATTGTGCGGGTGGGGAGTAGCTGGGGCCACCTTGTTAAAAGGGGAAGGGGAAGACCCAGTGGAACCCAGCAGAGTCAGACCACGTGTTGTTGCAGTCTGCATCGTGGAGGCTGTGGGCCTGGTGCTGAGCCTGGGGCTCAGGTAAGGCAACGGCTGCAGCCTGCTGTTGGGCGGTGGCGAGGCGAGGGTCGGCGGAGTCGCTGGTGGAGGCCTGCGGGGGACTGTATACACAGTTCCCTGGCATAGAGAATTCCAAGAATTCACAACTCTCAATGTAAAGAAGCTTTTCCCCATCTCAATAGTAAATGGTTAACCCCTTATTCTGAGATGACATCCCCTGATATGAAGTCTTTAGTCTGAGGCAACTGCATTATAACATATACCTTGTTAATGCTATTCAGAATTTTATATGGTGGTGATTGCCACAATTAGTGCATTTACTGAGTTTCTCCCTAAGGGCTAGAGAGAGATATTTTTGTTGTAGAGGGTTCAATATCTTTCCATGCCTGAAGAGTTCTAACATTACTGAATTACTTGGTTCTAACTAAGCTGCCGCATGTGGTCTGACAAAATGCCATTTATACATTTCCAGTATTGTGGATGACCCATGACTCATGCTCGACATCATCATTGAATCCTCAGTCCCAGCTACTGTATGTTTATTCCATCAGCTGGCAGGCAGCACATTTGCAAAGCAGCAACTGGAAGCTTTTCCAAACATCACAGAGCTCTAGATCATGATTTCAGACACTAAATTTTGTCATGTGCTAAAGAGAGAACGGCACAAATTAAAAAAAAGAAAAGAAAAAATAAACAAGCAAAGACATTTCTTTCAAGGCATCGTTGAACAGGATCTGTCAACATGCAGAACGTTAGGATTGGGGTGGGTGCATATACTGCTTAAATATTCAGTTGTGGGTCAGGTTAAGTCTTGCTCTGATTTGTTTTATCCAGGTCAAGATGACAGGTTTGCCTCTGTCCTCTGCTTGATCAATAGCATGGCAAGTCTTTCATTGTACTTTTGTGTGGCTGGATCTGTGGTCAGGTCAGGTGGCAAAAATTATGAGGGCCTGAGTTTAGATTAGGTTTAAATTGACTGGGTTGGATTTTATATCTGAGTGGACCTCCAGCCAAAGTCTGCTACTATAACTGGAATTGGTAAAGATCCAAACCAGTGAAGTTTCTGGACAATAGCAAGCAATGCCAATACCAATATCAAATGGAACAATTATTTGTGATATTCCAAGCATTACCTACTACTTGAGTATGAAAATAAGTAAACATTTTTGTTTCCACTGTTTCAGCAAATACTTTGAGTGAAAGTTGATGCAGTTCCAGGGGAAGAACATTAATGGCCAATTGAATGTCTTTGCAATTCTTTTTACTATAATGATGACACCAATTGCAACATTATTTTGATATTTTTTGACTGTTGCAATTAATTTTACTGGAACTGGCAAGGTTATCTGACATGATGATGATCTTCAACATCTGACATGAGGGATGTAACATTTATGAATTGAGGCCCGAATTTAGCCTACCAGTCAGATCAGAGTGGGGTTGGTGTCCAAAAAGCCATAGATTCATACAGCATGGAATCAGACCCTTCAACCCAACTAGATCATTTCAACCAAGATGCACATCTAAGCTAGTCCCATTAAGCTAGTCCCTGCATATGGTCCATAGATCTAAACCTTTCTTATCCATGGACTTGTCCAGATAAATGCTGTTTATAAGACATAAGGGCATGGTGCGTGAAAAGCAGAAAGGCTCTTTTTTTCTCTCCCACTTTGGCCAGCAGCTCAGATGTCAAAGTATTATGGGTACGGGTGCTACATGAGGGCAAGCTTAGGTTCAAGTGGATTCCATATTTCCCTTTTGGCCCAAGGCTGCAAGCATTGTATGGTAACTAGCAGGTTCACTGCAGATGCATCTCATTGATGCGGTTTTATACACATGCACATTGACCTCTCTCAGTGACCTTTATCTGTCGGACACCTTAACACCTTTTGAAAGCAGGTCTCATCACTCGGTGGGGAGTTGTTTGAATTACAGTGGAATCACAGTTGCCTTTCTTTTTGGGCTCACAGTGCCAACGTTGCACAGTTTCTGAGCGTAAAAGTTGTATGGATGACTCCAGTTGTTTGTGGTATTCAACTGAGCCCATAGAAAACTATACAGCCTGTCATCATAGTACAGAAACTGCAATTGCCTTCACTACATAATCCTAAAATAAAATATAGAATGGTTACGATCTAGATGAGGTCATGCAGCCCATCATGTGTGCGGACCCTCTACCTGAACCACTCTTTATTGCTGTACCTTTCTCCATAGCCTCGTAAATCTCTATAATTCCTACGGTCCTCAAAATGAAAAGTTACTGCTCCTCAATGGCAATCTTTCAGTGATGGCTCACGCTCAGATGGCCGACGATACAGGTCCACTAATAATTATCCGGCAACTGTTGGTCCGGCACCTCCTTTAATCTGGACAAAATTACAAGAGCGCTCTTGAAATCTCCCCCCGAAAATGCGGAGCCTCAGCCGGGTGAGGCGGCCGATCTTGACCTCATTGGGACGTCCGTGCCGATCGGTGGGTCCACTTTGCACCATGTGGCCAGGGCTCTGGAACTCCAGCCCGGTCGAAGTCTGCAGATCCGTCCCCACAGCCGACTTCCATGGCCAATCGCTGGGTCACGTTTGCTCCCTGCAGCCGGGTCTCTGGAACCCCAGCCTGACTGGCAGATCTCTTCCCACTGCCAACTTCTGCAGCTGGCTTTACGGGCCGGTAACTTGGCCTCCTGAGGCCCGTGACCTCTGTTGGTCCGGCAAAATGGATGATCCAGCAAGGCTCTGCAACCAAAGGTGCCTGAAAATCGGTAGTGGATCTGTACTTACAAACACACCAGCAAACTGTTGCTAATGTTGTTGTAACTTGGTGGGGAATCTCCAACCCGCGCCTTCAGACATAAATCATGAGTACTGTCTGAAGAAGGGTCCCGACCTGAAACATCGTCTGTCCATTGCCTCCACAGATGCGGCCCGACCCACCGAGTTCCTCCAGTCCTTTGGGGTTTTTTTTGCTGAAGATTACAGCATCTACAGTCTCTTGCATCTCTATGAGTTCATCTTTTATCAATTTTCTTTGTGTTATATACTTCTGGCTTAATGTTGGAGCAAGGTTTTATACATGTACTATCTTTGATGCCAGGTCCAAATTGTTAATCCTTCTAAATATTGCTACAATGCAAGGTGTTAGACTCACAGCAGTGATAATGTTCTTTATTCAACAACAACAATCAGTTTTATTCGTCACATTGGACAAAAAGCGCAAGTGAAATGAATTTGCCAGCAGCGGTATAATGATAAAGAACACACAAAAACACACAAAAATAATTTACACAAACATCCACTACAGCATTCATCACTGTGGTGGAAGGCACAAAATTGGGCAGTCCTCCTCCATTTTCCCCCGTGGCGGGGACCCTCACCCTCCGCAGCCGTCGCTGCGGGCATCCAGATGTGCAGACAAGGTAAAAAGTCCAGGTAAGTCCTGAATCGGTGCCTCCCCACTCGAGACCGCGGCTTCAAGTTGGCGTAGGCCGCCGGCCGGCGGTCGGAGATTTAAAGTTCACGCGCCGCTGCCAGAAGAACCGGATACTGCAGGGCCGGCAGTCGAAGCTCCCCTCCAAGGATTCCCTGGCGAGGGACCCCGCTCCTGATGGTAAGTCCTGATGGTTGTAATAATAGAATCTGTGGCATAAGCATAAACTGTAACTCTGGTCCCCATAAGGACTAAAGATTCTCTTTTTCTTTGGAGGAAAACTCTCATTATTTGGTCCCTTGGCCAATATCATTACCATTGATTGTTCCATTGGCACATCCAGTCATCGAGCCCTTGTCTGAGCTCTCATTTGTGTGTGGCACATTATATTGACTGAGAGCTTGTTGACCAAATTATGACACAAAGATCATGGGAGGCTGGTGTTTATCTCAGTCACATCTGATTCCTCCTTTGGAACTAATGGACTAAATCTAGCTGGATTTTGGCAACCACTTGGTCAATGCCAGTAGTCACCATCTGTTTCCACTGAGCTGGACCTCCCTACACCTGAGCATTTGACAAAGAAATGGAGCAAAGCCTGAGAAGTGAACAGGATTCAGCGAGAGTGATGCTTTAATGGTGAGTCGGATTCAGCCAAAGATAGCCTCTCAATAAGTAGGCCACAACCGAGAAAGGCTTCACTGCCGACTAGCATTCAGGCAGAGCTGGGACTGAACTCTATGCAGTCCTGGACTAGACAGAAGGCTCAGAGGAGAGGAGATCTCAGCCTCAGTGACTAGCTCTCAGCTGGAGCCAGCCTCACATTCGTCACGTGAAATATAGGCCAGATATCCAGTATCTACTATATTTTCACATTCAATCTCATTGCAACCTCTTTACATCCTTTTTACAGCTCACATTCCTCTGACTCTCCACAAGCATCATGTCATCTGCAAACTTGCTGCTCACAATTTGTCCACTGCTGCTGGCAAACGTTTAAGAATAAAAAAACATAAAGTGCTGAAGTAACAGATTTTGACACAGAGATTGGTGTGTGCCTGGAGCAAACTGCCGGGGGTGAGGAAATAGTATATAATAGAACCGCTCGGATAGTGACTTTTATATAAGCTAGGTAATTTGCAAGAGAAAAGCTTAAGGTTTCCAGAAACACATGTCTCCTAAAGAAATAAAATACAAAGAAACACACACAGGGAACAGATGAATCAAAACATAGAAACGCTAATCTGAACCTGCATAGCTTAGTTTATTGCTTTGAGGCAATTATAATGCTGGAGGAAATTATATTTGATATAATTTTGTGTTGAAGAATGGATATCTAAATAGGGCCTCTTCTTAAGCCTGAGGTCATCTGCTCTTTCTCTATGGCACATTCCTGAGCTCTGAGCGTGGCATAAAGATGAAGGGTTATGGCTGTTTATGCCGAGTTCGAGACGGAATTCAAGGCTGAGAGATAATAGACTCTGTGGTTAGCTTTGGCTATGTTAAATTATAATGAGGTTGAGATAAGGGATGGATGCTTGGGGAGGAAAGAATCAGATTGATGGATTTGTGACCTTCTTTCTGTTTATAGAAAGTCGAAGAAGCAGGTGTACTTTTGAGGTAATGATCTGAAGTAAATGTATCCTTTGTTCTGTAATATTTGTAAAAGGCTTTGCAGATGAGATCAGAAATCCACCTCCCAGAGATAGCAGGAAAAGGGGAGGCTGCAAGTTACAATGAAGCTGTATCCTGTCACAAAACACACATCATCAATTGTTGACAGATATACGACCCATGTATGCTTGTAGTTGGGAGCTGTGTGTGGGTTTTGAATTTAACTTAGAAGCTGTGTAATTCGGCAAACTCATGTAATTAATGTTTTTAATACATAGGTAATAGTATTTTAAACTGTAAAATTGTAGTGAAACCATTTATGAAATGTATTGTATCTAAGTAGGATTGTAAGCATTAGACCTTATTTAGATTTATAGAAATATCTTTCTTCTTGGTATGGAAAGTGTGTTTTGTTTGTATGACTTGTGTGATCATTGTATTACATGTGTATCTTATATTTTGGGGTTTATGCTTATGCCACAGATTCTATTATTACAACAGAACCCTACTGGGGTTTTGCTGTGTTGAAATAAAATAATTCTAAACAAAGTTAAACCACAGGCAAACGGTTGTAAAATGAGGCCAGAGAAGGGGGGGATCATGTGACTGCTGTTGTAAATCACCAGAAGGACTCAGATGATTGGTTACCTGTTTGTCATACCCTCTGTATTGAAAATGTCTAATACCTATATAATGCAATGAATTTGTATCAAAGTCACTAATTCTTTGGAGCTGCCCCGGAGCTTTTAGCTCTGTGTCGGACGATTCAAAGAATTGTCTCAGTACTGAATAAATAATCGATTTCAACAGCTACAAGCGTTTAAGTCAAGTTTTCTTGACTTTAGATTGACAAAATAACTCAGTTTAACAGGGGCTGTTGTTGAAGCAGATACTACATCCTATCACAGACTATCACCATCCAATCACTAACTAGAGAGTGGTCCTGAGCTACCATCTACCTCATTAGAGACCCTCAGACTATCTTTACTTGGACTTTAACTTGCATTAAACGTCATTCCCTTTATCCTTTATGTGTATACCGTGGAGGGTTCCATTGTAATCATGTATAGTCTTTTCGCTGCCTCTATACCACGCAACAAAAGCTTTTCACTGTACCTCGGTACACGTGACAATAAACTAAAATAAACTAAACTAAACTAGTGCCAAAATGTGCTGACACTTGTACACTGCCTAGGTCGTATGCAAAACAAAGCATATCACTGTACCTAGGTAAGTGTACACTGTACAGTAAGTATAATTAATTCATTCATAAACTAAACTAAACTAAACTTGGACTAAAAGATCCATGTAGTTAGTGGCATTTAAAAGACATTTGGATAAGCATATGCGGGGAATGTAGGGACACAGATTATGTGATGTTGGCATCGTGTTCAGCACAGATAATGTGGGCTGAAGGGCCTGTTCTTGTGCTGTTCTAGGTTCTGACTACAGGAAACTGTTTCAGCAACTAGCAATATTTTACAATTAGCAACATTTTCCTGGTGTGCTTTACTCAGTACTTTGTTGTATTTCTCTAGATTCCAGCATGTGCAGTTCCTTGTGTCTGCTTTTAAGAATCAAACATTGTCGAGTAAGCACATTTGTTTTGATGCATGTGCATTTGATAATTTGTTGTGAGCTATCCAAGCACTTTCTAAACTGCTGCAGACTGGGAGGTAGGTGACAGTTCATCATACCCAAAAGGAAAATGTGCTGGATCTAAGGAGTTAATGGTGGACTTTAGGAGGAGAGGAACACTCCTGTCCCCTATCTCCATCAATGGTGTGGATGTGCAGTTTACCATGGAGCACAAATAGCTTGGAATGTACCCAGACAGTAAACTAGACTGGTCCAGGAACGCTGAGGCCCTGTACAAGAATGGACAGAGCAGCCTGTACTTCTTGAGAAGGCTCCGTTCCTTCGGTGTTTGCAGTAAGATGCTGCAGGTGTTCTACCAATCGGTGGGAGCCAGTGCCGTCTTCTTCACTGTTGTGTGCTGGGACAGCATGGCAAAGGGTGCAGATGCCAACAGGATCAACAAGCTCATTAGAAAGGCTGGCACCGTCCTGGGGGCAGAGTTGGATTCATGGGAGGTGTCTCGGAGGGAAGGATGCTCCTCAAACTGCGGAGCATCCTGGGAAATACTGACTCCCCCAACCCCCCCAATCTTTACACATCCTCAATACTTTCCACTCGCCACTTTAATTTCATGTTTCATGTATTTTGTGTTTTTATGGCTGTTGGCAGATGAATTTACATCCTGGGATAAATAAAGCTTTATCGTATCGTATCATTATAGTTCATGTAGAAGTGTCAGCAAAAAGACACAAAGAGCTGGAGTAACAGCAGGTTGGGGAGCATCTGTGGAGAACATGCACATGTGATGTTTCAAGTTGAGCCCTTTTCAGAACTGTTTGTGGGTGGGGAGAAGATAGCTGAAGGAGGGGTGAGACAGTACAAAGTGTGACAGGTAATAGCTGGACACGAGCAGGGTTTTTTTAGGCAGATGGATGAAATAAAGGGCAGAGATAAAAGCAGGTGTGAGATAGAATTGAGTTACGAATTGTGAGGCCTGTGGGAGGAATCAAATCCCAGATCAAAATCAATCTGAAGAAGGGTCTCGACCCGAAATGTCACCTATCAATATTCTCCAGAGATGCTGCCTGATCTGCTGAGTTACTCCAGCATTTTGTGTCCTTTTCGGTATTAATCAGCGTCTGCAGTTCTTTGATTCTAGAACTGCCAGCGGTTGTCTGCCTTAATATGTAAATTCCGAATTCCGACAGGATCCTGAAGTCGACAAGGTGAAAGCGTGAATTTTCATCGGCAAAGTCATGGTTATGTTCTGACTTGCGGGAAGGGTGAACTTGGAGAGGCTCTGCAGAACTTACCTTGGGAAGTTCCCAGATGAATCTGATCCATTGTAGATAGACTCAAAAAGATGGAGTAACTCAGCAAGTCAGAGAGCATCTCTGGGGAGAAGGGTTTGACCTGGTCCAGGAATAGAGGATCTGTCTGTTTTAATTGGGAGAACAGCCACGAAGGGCAAAGGTAATTAGAAGTAATTTAAAATTAACCATTTTTAGTTAAATATTTTAATTGCTCAAAATGATTTTGTTGTTTTATGTGTTTTGGTTTTCAGATCTGTTCATTTTTTAGATTGTTTAATTGATCTTTGAATAGTTTTTGAAATATCGATGGCAATCAAAGACATTAATAGTTTATTACAGGTTTGGCAGCTGGTTAAGCCAGGCTGTGGTTCAGCTGCTGTCAACGATTTGTTAGCTCAATGGTGTGCAATGTTTAGTTTGACTTCCTGCCTCCCCTCCCTGCCCCTAACACATCCACATCCACACCAACACTCACACGCACATACTAACACACACCGTCTTAGTGTTACATTATGCCACTGTGCAGGCCCTGGACAAGGTTGGGAGTGCAAGGTGACAATAGGAGTTGGCTAAAGGTACATTCATACTTATACGGGTCAACAGCAAGTTAGGGCAACAGTCCAGCCAACTGGGAATGTCAGTGTCTTTCAGTATGTGAAAATCAGCATCTATGTGAAAATCAGTATCTATGTGAAAATCAATATCTATGTGAAAATCAGTATCCTGATGTGACCTCTTGCATCATAAGTACTGCTGCTGAGTATTCTGCCCTGTGCACCGATGTACAAATGTACACAATCATGAGAGGAATAGATCGGGTAAACACACAGAATCTCTTGCCCAGAGTAGGGGAATTGAGAACCAGAGGACATAGATTTAAGACGAAGGGGAAAAGATTTAATAGGAACCTGTGGGGTAACTTTTTTCCCCACAAATGTTGGTGTGTGTATGGAACGAGCTGCCGGAGGATGCATTTGAGGCAGGTATTATTGCAACGTTTAAGAAGTATTTAGACAGTATTTTCACTGTCCGTAATATGTACTGACTGGCAGTGATCATGAATACTTAAGTATTTAACAGGTATCCTTGAAGTAAAAGACCATCTTTTATTATAACATACCTTAGCAGAGTCTTGAGTCTCCTGTAGATAATTGGCAGTTATGGTAAGCAGGATATTAGTGATGGGCTGGAGATTTTTGATGGACAACCTTTAGGCGATTTATTAGCTTATCACTCCATATTGAAGAGTCTCAACCAGTTTGGCCAAATAGTCGGATTTTGCCTTGCCAAAAATAAGAAGCCTGAACATTGATTATTTCAACTTGCTAAAACTGTCTGCTATGGATTAGCTGCAAGTTTTATCGAGCGTGGCACAACTGGTAGAGCTGCGGCCTCACAGGGCCAGAAATCCATGGTTGATCCTGACCCCAGGTGCTGTCTGTGTGGAGTTTGCATGTTCACACTGAGGACATGTGGGTGTCCTCTGTGTGCTCCGCTTTCCTAACTCATCACAAAGGCGTGCAGGTTTGCAGGTTAATTGGCCTCAGTAAAATTGCATCATGTGAAGGCAGTCGATGAGAAAGAGGGATAACATAGAACAAGTGTGAACGGGGTGATCGATGGTCGGAATGGAATTAGTGTTTCATGCTGTATCTCTAAACTAAAGCTGAGGGGAAAAGAAGTCTTGATAGATTGAGGAAATACTATGAATACGTTTTCTTCTCAGATTGCCCACATCAGTTGGGCTTACCTCCTCTTGCTGTTTTCTTACTGTTTAATATCATGTAGCAATCTGTATTAATATTTCCCACTTCTTTAACTGTCTTCGGAATCTGGTCAGCTCAGATATTTCCTTTTCATACTCAGTGCGCAAATTTAATTTTTTTTTCTCCAAAATTAACTCTTCGGAATAAAAAATATCTACAAAACTAAAGCTGTGCAAAAACTTTTCTGACCTTCGCAGTGACTATACATACAAATATGCAGCAGTAGAGTTGTTCCCTTACAGCGCCAGGGACCCTGGTTCGATCCTCACTACGAGTGCTGTCTGTACGGAGTTTGCACGTTTACCGTTTGGCCGCGTCGGTTTTCACTGGACTCGGTGGGCCGCTCCCAATGTGCAGCAGCGGACGTTCCCTAGACTGTACAGATGGTACAGTCTGCTCCCTGGACAGAAGATCATGCAACTTCACAAAACACCTCTCATGCTCTAGTAACAGAAACTGTGTTATATGACAGAGAGAGACGTAAGGGTGTAGAGTTACAGGTACCTGAAAGCAGTAACACATGTAGACAGGGTGGTGAAGAAGACATTTGGCACACTTGCCTTCGTCAACATGGGTATTGAATTGAATTGGCATGATGAGAGTCATTGAGACACTGGTCAGGAAAGAAAAGAAGGTGTGTGACAGGTATAGGCAGCTGGAATCATTGCACGGTCCATCACGGGTATTCACCTCTCCACCATCTATACAGGTGCCTAATCAGATAACAAGACCAGACGGGAGAAGATGCAGTGTTTGTAACTCAAGAGTCAAGAATGTTATTGTCACATGTCCCTGACAGAACAATGACATTCTTACTTGCAGCCACAACAGAATATGTAAACATGGTACCCTGTAACCAATATAGTAAACGAGAAAAAAAGTTCCATTTATATGTGTGTGTATATTTTCAGGGTCTTGACCCGAAACGTCACCTATTCCTTTTCTCCAGAGATGCTGTCCAACCCGCTGTGTTACTCCAGCTTTTTGTGTCTGACCAGTTTAAACCAGCAACTGCAGTTCCTTCCTATGTAAATATATATATACACACACGCACACACACACACACACACACACACACACACACACACACACACACACACACACACACACACACACACACACACACACACACACACACACATATATATAGTGTGTGATGCGCACATACACATAAAAACAATAATTGAGTAAAAAGTCAAAATCAATACCTCCGCCCCCTCCCCCCCCGAAGTCTACAGTGTGCATGTAGTTCAGTAGGTCTCCACAGCCGTCTGTGTCTCCAGCCGCTTCATCAATGATCGTCCTTCCATCAGAAGATCAGAAGTGAGAATGGTCGCTGATGACTGCACATAGGGCCGTAAGTCAGGATGCTCACATGAATGCTCGATTCGATGTGCATTATTCAGACTATGAAGCAGTCCATGCCTGCCCTAGCAAGACACACACAACATCCAGGCAAGGGCTGGTAAATGGCCAGTACCATTTGCATCATGTAATGCATCAGGCAATGATCATCTCCACCCGGAGAGAGTGGCTGCCAACCTTGAACATTCAGCAGCATTACAATTACTGAATCCCCACTTTGAATATCCTGATAGACACAAAGTGCTGGAGTAAATCAGCGGGACAGGCAGCATCTCTGGAGAGAAGGATTGGGTGATGTTTTGGGTCGAGACCCTTCTTCAGACTGATACACAGTTACTCCAGCATTTTATGTCTACAGTGTAAACCAGCATCTGCAGTTCCTTCCTACACATGAATATCCTAATGCCTGATGTCTTTATTTGTATGTAAATATAGCTCCTCCTGCACATCGTTGCCAGGTTTGAAGGCCTGAGCTACAGGGAGACGTTAGGCAGTCTAGGATTTTATTCAGGAGGATGAGGGGTGATCTTATAGAGGTGTATAAGATCATGAGGAGAATAGATAGCGTCGATGCACAGATTCTTTTACCCAGGGTAGAGCAATCAAGAGCCAGCAGACACAGGTTTAAGGTGAGAGAAGAAATATTTTATAGGAACCTGAGGGGCAGCTTTTTCACACAAAGGGTGGCGGGTGTATGGAACGACATGCCATAGGAGATGGTTTAGGCAGGTACTGTTAAAAACATTTAAAGGGTACATGGACAGGATAGGCTTACAGCAAGGGTTCCGAACCTGGTGTAAATTTACCCCCAGGAGGTAAATTTTCGCCTACCCAGGGAGAACATTTGTTGATTCTGGATTTGTACATATTTTTTCTCATTGACTGACTGTGTTTGGTTCTGGTATACGGCCAGTACCATTGTTCTGTTCATCATTGGTTGTTCATAAATAAATGAAATAACACTGTTATGTGCTATTAAAGTTGCCAGGGTTAAACGGGATGAAAAAGGTTAGGAACCCCTGGTTTAGAGGGATAGAGTCCATACGCAGGCAGGTGGGGCTAATGTAGATGGGGCATCTTGGTCAGCGTGGGCAAATTGAGCCGAAGGGCCTGTTTCCATGTTGTACTACTCTATGACTTTAATGGTTGACAGGACTGTCACCAAGATCATCCCTTTTCCCATCTTCTCCTTTCTGTCCATTTACATCCAAACACGTCAAGGGTAGGGTCCCAGGTCCTCATCTCCCACTCAACACCAACTTCACATTCAGTCAATGTAATTTCAACATAACGTCACCGTGCCTCCCCAATTGGCAGGCCAAAAGAATATGCATCCCTCTGCATTGCTCAGTTTCAGTACACCATTTCCACTCCCCTTCACACAGCACCTTTCCATGGAATTGCAGGAAACGCGACACCTGCTATTTTACCTCTTCCTATCCCCAAATCCAGGAGCCAAATAACCCTTCCAGGCGAAGCAGTGATTCAGTTTTGCCTCCGCTCCACCGCACTTTATTTGAGTTCACATGGTCACCATGCTGCAGCAAAGGACACATTGGGAGCATGTGGTGAAGAGTCTACAAATGACTGAGTTTCCAAGAAAAGACCCTGAGTTTCCGGTTTCTTGTCAATGTTAACTCTCCAACCCACTCCTACTCTGACCTGTATGTATGGGCCTCCAGTTCTGTTCCAGTAAACCCAGCATCAGTTTGAAGAACAGCATCTCACGGTCTAACTGGGTTCTGAAGACTTAACGCTGAAGTGAAAGTTTGCAGGTAATCATAATTTCCAGTTTGTAGCAGAACCAGCCAGTTATGACGAGCGGCCAACAACCTGAAACATTAAATTTGATTTTTCTCTCTCCCCAGATACTGCCTGGACTGCTGAGGAATTTCCCATTTTCATTTTTAATGCCTAAATGACCACAAGAGCAGGTCAATGATGGCGTAATCTGGGATCAGAGATGCCTTTGAAAGCCCAAAGTCTTCTCTGCCATCTCCACAGTGCCAGTCAGAAGCGTGATGTCTGGATGGCCCAGCGCCTATCTGGGTGAATGCAGCACCAGCACTCAATAAGATCAATACTACCATTGGGGTGGCACGGTGGTGCAGCTGTATACTTGCTGCCTTACAGCCCCAGAGACCCGGGCTCGATCCTGACTATGGACGTTGTCTGTACAGAAATATTCCTGTGACTGCGTGGGTTTTCCCCGGGTGCTCCAGTTTCCCAAACTCCAAGCACATACAGTCTGCTGATCTAACATGCAAAGGCATGCTGAGTATGAAGTTGTATCATACAGCACGTAGCCTCAAAGGATCTGCAGGCTGTTCATGATGTGGCTTAACTTATCCAACCTTATGAGATCAGTAAGGTGTTCCTGGGTAGACACAAAATGCTGGAGTAACTCAGCGGGACAGGCAGCATCTCTGGAGAGAAGGAATGGGTGACGTTTCGGGTCGGGACCCTTCTTCAGACTCTGGAGAAGGGTCTCGACCCGAAACGTCACCTATTCCTTCTCTCCAGATATGCTGCTTGTCCCGGTGAGTTACTCCAGCATTCTGTGTCTACATTCAATTTAAACCAGCATCTATAGTTCTTTCCTACACAAACTTTTCCTAGGATTGAGTTGTTGTTTCTGGGATGTTGAAGTTCTTTCATTACACTTGTGCCTTCCTTTTGCCTTCATCTCTGTCAATGAGACATTTCCTCATTCACCAGAAGATGTTTCTCACAGCAGGATCTGTTGAACTACTTCTTTCTGCATTGCAAACTCTCAATTCAATTTCCTGCCCTTTTGCTCCCTTATTCTATTTCTTATCCTCTAGTTTAGTTCATTTTGTTTTATTTACTTTAGTTTTGGGAGACAGCATGGAAACAAGCCTTTCCACCCACCGAGTCCATCCGACCACCAGTCACCTGTTCACGCTAGTTCAATGATATCCCACTTTCTCATCCACTCCCTACACCTTAGAGGCAATTTTACAGAGATCTATGATCCCGCATATTATTGGGATGTGGGGGGAAACTGGAGCATCGGGACGCAACTCACGCGGTCACAGAGAGAATGTGCAAACACCATGCAGATAGCAGCCGAGGAGAGGATTGAACCCGACTCTTTGGCATTGTGTGGCAGCAGTTCTACCAGCTGAGCCACTGGACAAGTGTATTTGATCATTTTCAGTTTGTTCAAGTCAGTTTCAGGGGCGGCACAGTGGCGCAATGATAGAATTGCTGTCTTACAGTGCCAGAGAACTGGTTCGATCCTGACAACGGGTGCTGTCTGTACGGAGTTTGTACATTTTCCCTGTGACTGCATGGGTTTTCTCCGAGTGCGCTGGTTTCCTCCCACAATCCAAAGACATACAATTTTGTAGGTTAATTGGGTTAATCATAAATTGTCGCTAGAGTGTAGGATAATGTTAGTGTACGGGGTGATCACTGGTCGGCGCGAACTCAGTGGACTGAAAGGCCCGTGCTGTATTTCTAAAGTAAAAGTCGTTACATTTTAACCTGCATTTGTTGTGAAACTATCAATCAGTAGAAATATCTGTGGGATCCAGCTCAGCCCCTGAAACGTATTGCCCCAGAAATACGCAGCAAATGAATGTGCATTATAATCGTGACCATATGTCAAGATGGTTGTGCGGTGAAACGTGAAAACAACCTGCTCAGTCTTATGAGATCATTAAAGCTCTTCCTGGCACTACCTTGCTGCTGCCAATGCGGCAGCTCGGCACAGCTGTTAGTGCTGCTCAAAGATACTAGATATTCCTCTAGTATCTTTGGTGCTGCTGCCTCTTAGCTCCAGTGATCTGGGTTCGATCCTGACCTCAGGAACTGTCTGTGCGGCGCCCCCTGGGGCACGAAGGCTGTAGGACCGGAGAGGAGAGGGACGGCCCGCTGGTGAACCGTATGAGGGGGAGAGGTAGTTGGGCTCAGGATGAGCCTTGGAGAGCGACTGCAGGCCAAGATGAGGCGGTCATGGGCCGCCGAGAGCAGAGAGGGACCTGGCGAGGGGGGATGGTGCCAAGAACAAGGAGGGATTGTGGGGGGGGGGGGGGGGGGGGATCGGTGGAGGGGGGAGCGGGGGGACGCCAAGAACAAGGAGGGACTGACTGGTGAATATCAGAACTATAATGAGTATTTTGTAACTTTGTCAATGCCATATACGTGCGTACTTTGTGTATTGTACGCAAAAACAAAGGATTTCACTGTACGTCGGTACATGTGACAATAATGTATCATTGAATTTGCACATTCTTCACATGACTGCATTGATTTCCTCCGGGTGCTCTGATTTTCTCACACTCAAGGGCAGTTGGTTTGTGAACTGTTCTTTCATGTAACTTATTGGTAGTAGAGATCAAAGGAGAGTTGATGGGTAAATGAGAGAATAAGTTGCAGCGGTACAGGGAAATAAGAGGAAGGGAAATTGGAGCTGTTATCGTAAGAACCACCATCAGTGTAAGGTACATCTGCGTATGACTTTGGTTTCTACATGCAATTCTGTCCTTGGTTGCTGTTGTCCACAGTTAGAACATTCCTGGAGAGCGGCTTTACATCACACACTGCAGGCGCAGCACACAGGCTGTGGTTGGACGCAGGAACAACAGTAAAGCAATGGGGCTCACCACTGATCTTGGAGAAAGTACACACAAAGATCTAGTAATCAAAAGTCTTTAATAGTCACATGTACCAACAACAGAACAATGACATTCATACTTGCAGCAGCATAACATAACTGTATATGCAATACATGCAGATAATATATCAAAAAAAAAAAAAAAATTCAATAAATGAATGACAAGACCAGTGCAAAAAAAGTTCATAGTCCCTAAGGCAACCAAAGACAGTCCATAGGAGTTCATAGTTGAGGTAAGTGTGGTGTCGTGTGCAACAGCCCGATATGCTGATGGGGCAGGCACGGTGGCGCAGTGGTAGAGTTGCTGCCTTAAAGTGCCAGAGACCCGAGTTTGTCTATACAGAGTTTGTCCGTTCTCCCCGTGACTTGCGTGGGTTTTCTCCGGGTGCTCCGGTTTCTTTCCACACGCTAAATCCATACAGGTTTGTAGGTTAATTGGCTTTGTAAAATTGTAAATTATCCCTAGTGTGTGTAGGATAGTGTTAGTGTGCGAGGATCACTGGTCAGCACGGACTCGGCGGGCCAAAGGGCCTATTTCCGCACTGTATCTCTAAACTAAACCAAACTGTTGGGAAGAAATTATTCTTGAACCTGGAGGTTGTGATTTTCAGATTCCTACACCTTCTTCCTGATGTCAGGAGTGAAATGAGAGTGTAACAAGTATGGTGTGGATCTTTGATGATTCTGGCTGCCTGGATGGTGGCTACATCTCCTGTAGATCCCATCGACGGTGGGGAGGTCAGGACCTGTGATGGACTGGGCATAGTCTGCCTTTGTGCCTCGGTATACAAGTTCCTGATCCAAGCCATTATATGACCAGTCAGTATGCCGTCTAGCATCCTCATGTAGAAGTCTCTGGTGAGCTGGAGCCATCTCCAGCAATCAACGTATGGAACCTCTGCATGCCCAATGGCTTTGAGGGCAGCAATTCAATTAAGCAGCGTTTAAGAATTTTCACAGACACTGAACCAGAATCAAAAAGAACAAGTTTTGAATAACTTCCTAAACTTTTTTTACCTTATATTGAAGTCTACTGGTTTCTGATGGGTTTCGCGAGATTGTTTTCTAGGGAATCGCGAACTGGGAGGGATAAGGGATTTACCACTTGACTGAGACCACAAGATCCTTCATACACAGAATTTTATAGAATTCCCTGCCCAATACAGCTGTGAATATGGTAGATCTTTACGGCAGGACGTTAAGGTTATGGAGAATGGCAGGAATGTGGAACTGAGGCCAAGATCAGACCAGCCATGACCATATTGAATGGGTGAGCAAGCTCAAAGGGCTGAATGGCCTACTCCTGTTTCATATTCCTACTTTCTTATGCTAGGCAGAGATTGGAAAATACATTTTAATTCAATTGAAATATCATCATTAAACATTTAAAAAATGCAGATTGGACCATTATTATTTTATATGCTGCAGTGGCTTGCAAAAGTATTCATACCCCTTGAACTTTTCCACATTTTGTCACGTTACAACCACAAACGTAAATGTATTTTATTGGGATATTATGTGATAGACCAAAACAAAGTGGTGCATCATTGTGAAGTGGAAGGAAAATGATACATGGTTTTCAATTTTTTTTACAAATAAAAAACTGAAAAGTGTGGCGTGCAAAAGTATTCAGCCCCCTTTACTCTGCTACCCCTAAATAAAATCCAGTGCAACCAATTGCCTTCAGAAGTCACCTAATTAGTAAACAGAGTCCACTTGTGTGTAATCTAATCTCAGTATAAATACAGCTGTTCTGTGAAGGCCTCAGAGGTTTGTTAGAGAACATTAGTGACCAAACAGCATCATGAAGCCCAAGGACCACACCAGACAGGTCAGGGATAAAGTTGTGGAGAAGTTTAAAGCAGGGTTAGCTTATCAAAAAATAACCCAAGCTTTGAACATCTCACGGAGCACTGTTCAATCCATCATCCGAAAATGGAAAGAGTATGGCACAACTGCAAACCTACCAAGACATGGCCGTCCACCTAAACTGACAGACCGGGCAAGGAGAGCATTGATCAGAGAAGCAGCCAAGAGGCCCATGGTAACTCTGGAGGAGCTGCAGAGATCCACAGCTCAGGTGGGAGAATCTGTCCACAGGACAACTATTTGTCGTGCACTCCACAAATCGGGCCTTTATGGAAGAGTGGCAAGAAGAAAGCCATTGTTAAAACAAAGCCATAAGAAGTCCCGTTTGCAGTTTGCCACACGTCATGTGGGGGACACAGCAAACATGTGGAGGAAGGTGCTCTGGTCTGAGGAGACAAAAATGGAAGTTTTTGACCTAAATGCAAAATGCTATGTGTGGCGGAAAACTAACATTGCACATCACCGTGAATACACCATCCCCACTGTGAAACATGGTGGTGGCAGCATCATGCTGTGGGGATGCTTTTCTTCAGCAGGGATAGGGAAGCTGGTCAGAGTTGATCGGAAGATGGATGGAGCGAAATACAGGGCAATCTTGGAAGAAAACCTGTTAGAGTCTGCAAAAAGACGAGACTGGGGCGGAGGTTCACCTTCCAGCAGGACAACGACCCTAAACATACAGCCAGAGCTACAATGGAATGGTTTAGATCAAAGCATATTCATTTGTTAGAATGACCCAGTCAAAGTCCAGACCTAAATCCAATTGAGAATCTCTGGCAAGACTTGAAAATTGCTGTTCACAGACGCTCTCCATCCAATCTGACTGAGTTTGAGCTATTTTGCAAAGAAGAATGGGCAAACATTTCAGTCTCTAGATGTGCAAAGCTGGTAGAGACATACCCCAAAAGACTTGCAGCTGTAATTGCAGCGAAAGGTGGTTCTACATAGTAATGACTCAGGGGGGCTGAAGACTTTTGCATGCCACACTTTTCAGTTTTTTTATTTGTAATAAAATTTGGAAACCATGTATCATTTTCCTTCCACTTCACAATTATGCACCACTTTGTGTTGGCCTATCACATAAAATCCCAATAAAATACATTTACGTTTGTGGTTGTAACGTGACAAAATGTGGAAAAGTTCAAGGGGTATGAATACTTTTGCAAGCCACTGTAAATGTGCAATGCAATATTGCGTGCACATTAATTGAACTCTGCAATTTTGAAGGACACAAAATGCTGGAGTAATTCAGTGGGTCACGCAACATCCTTGGAGAACATGGATAGGTGACGTTTTGGGTTTGGACCCTTCTTCAAATTGATTGCATTGGTGGGGGGCGCCCTACAATCAGTCTGAAGAAGGGTCCTGTCCTATCCATGTTCTCCAGGGATGCTGCATGAACCGCTCCATGTTACTCCAGAATTTTGTGTCTTTCCTTGGTAAACCAGCATCTGCAGTTCCTTGAATGTGAAATTCAGTGAAATCCTGACTTCAGTAGATTGGAATTCCTTCCGAAATAAATTACTGGACTGTAAACAAATGTCTACCCTTTATCAGTCTGAAGAAGGGTTTCGATTAGTACGGGTGTCAGGGGTTAGGAGAGATAGATCAACCATGATTGAATGCAGAGCAGACTTGATGGGTTGAATGGCCTAATTCTGCTCTTATCACTTATGAACTATGAACTTAAGGACCAGTCAAGAACAACCTGGCATATTCATAGTTTTAAACTTTAGACTTTAGAGATACAGTGCGGAAATAGGTCCTTCAGCCTACTGAAGCTCCCGGAGTAAACCCACGCGACCACGGGGAGAACGTATAAACTTCGTATAGACAGTAGTCGGGATTGAACCTAGGTCCCTGGCGCTGTGAGGCAGCAACTCTACTGCTGCGCCATTGTGCTGCTCAAAGAATCAGAACAGTAGAGTGGCGCTGCCAGATGAACAACGTCACAGCTCCAGGGACGGGGGTTTCATCGGGACCTAAAGTGCCGTTAGTGATGAATTTGCATGTTGTCCCTGTGGTGACATGACTTCTCCCCCTAGCACCACCCTCTCCCCCACCACCCCCTCCTCGCCCTCCAAGAACATCACCCTGCATTTTCATTCCTTCAGTCACTGACACGCTGTGAAATCATTGTGGATCGACTATAAAATACAAAATGCCAAGGCTGCTCTTGCTGCATTTTCAAATCTGCAACCCACTGTCCCTAAGAACAGCAGCAGTCACTGGGAACACCACCTCCAAGGCACGTACCGTCCTAACTTGGAAATATATCACCTGTTCGTCTTCACAACCATGTCAAAATCCTGGAGCTCACCGCCCTAACAACCCTGTGGGAGGACTTTCACCAGAGGATTTAAACAGTTCAACAAGACAGCTCACCATCATTTTCTCGAGCAATTAGCCTTGATAAAAAATACTGTCCCTCAGATCCCAGAAAATGAATAAACATTAACAATTCATTTCTGAAGAAGGGTTTTGGCCCCAAAACGTTGCCTATTTCCTTCGCCCCATTGATGCTGCCTCACCCGCTGAGTTTTTCCAGCATTTTTGTCTACCTTCGATTTTCCAGCATCTGCAGTTCCTTCTTAAACAATGCATTTCAGCCTTCTTAATGAGTGTTAACAAACCCTACGTCAGTAGCAAACACCTGCTGAAAGATTCCTAATGCTAGCTTCCAAATTCTTTGCAGAGATGACACCTAATACTAAACCTGGGCTGAAGGAGTTCTTCAATTTAAACCCCCAGCTGAGAGATTCTTTATCACCTAAAATATCCAGGGATGGTTATTTCCTGAAATTGTTTCTTTGAATGTAAAGCATTTGGCAATGCCCTCCGACAATGGAAATTGCTTTGTACTGCAAATCCCTCGTTGCCTCCTTCATTGCTCTTTCCTTTCTTGCTTTCTTCTTACTTTTCTTTGTTGCTTCCTTCTTTTCTTGCTTCCTTCCTTTAGTTTAGTTTAGTTCAGAGATACTACGTGGAAACAGGCCCTTCGCCCACCGAGTCTGCGCCGACCAGCGAACCCCACACATTAACACTGTCCTACACACACACACACTAGGGGAACGATTTACATTTATACCAAGCCAATTAACCTACAAACCTGTATGTCTTTGGAGTGTGGGAGGAAATCGAAGATCTCGGAGAAAACCCACGCAGGTCACGGGGGGAACGTACAAACTCCATGCACACAGCACGCGTAGTTAGAATCAAACCCGGGTTTCTGCCACTGTAACACACCAACTCTACTGCTGTGCCACTGTGCCACCCTCATTTCTTCCTTGTTCCTTTGCTTCCTCCCTTTTCTTCCTTTTGTATCTTCATTTCTTCCTCATCTATCCCTTTTTTCTTCCTTCCATTCTTCCTACCACTTTAACTTCCATCTTTCTTTCCTTTCTTCCTCACTGCCCCATGGTTCTAAAACAGCCTGGAGACCTAATCCATCTCAGCGGCATCATCATCATCTCATTACATAATGAGATTGCATCAGGAGATTGTTCACACTACTAATTCTCTCTGTAAAAAAATAGGCCATTTAAATGTGGTCTTTGTAGGAATGCCATTAGCAATGCTTTCTCAGAGAGTGGTTTTAATGATTCACTGTGCATAAAAAGTATTTGATATATTGGCAGTCCTTTTCTCCCCTGGTTATTATACACCCATTAAGAGAAACTTCATAAGATCATATCATAAATAATAGGAGCAGAAGTAGGCCATTCGGCCCATCAAGTCTATTCCGCCATCCAATCATGCCTGATCTATCTCTCCCTCCTATCCCTATTTGCCTGCCTTCTCCCCATAACCTTTGACACTTTACTAGAACTTACTAGAAAGAGCAATTGGACAAATGAACGACTCGCTCAGAGCGTTGGGTTATTCTCAATGAGTCACCAAGTTTATCCAGAGAGTGAAATAAAACCTGAAAATGCCGGAAACACTCATCAGATCAGGCAGCATACGTGGAAAGGGAAACAGGGTTAATGTTCCAGGTCCAAGACTATTCTTTCGTTCCACTTTCTTTTGTATTTTTTTATTGCAGACTATTTACAGTTTTATATGTTTTAATCCAGTTCTATCGCAACCCCAGCAATCTTGGTGTCATTTGCAAATTTAATAACCAACCCATTTACATTGGGTTGGTACCATCTGAAGAAGGGTCTCGACCCAAAACGTCACCCATCCCTACTATCCAGAGATGCTGCCTGTCCCGCTGTGTTACTCCAATATTTTGTGTCAATCTTCAGTTTAAACCAGCAACCGACACCATTTATTTACGTCCAAGTCATTTTTATATATTTCACGAACTGCAGAAGTCCCAGAACAGATTCCTGCAGAACTCCAATGATTACAGACCTCCACCCTGAAAATTGTCCTTCCACCACAGCCCTCTGTCTTTTATTAATAAACCAGTTCTGAATCCATTCAACCAGGTCACCGTAAATCACGTGCATCTTACTCTTCTGGATCAGCCGACCATGAGGGACATTGTCAAATGCCGTACTGAAATCCTGTAGACAATGCCCACCATCTTACTCTTATTGATCACCTTCGTCACCTTTTAGTTTAAAGATACAGTGCAAAAACAGGCCCTTCGGCCCACCGAGGCTGCGCCGACTAGCGATCCCCGCACACCAGCACTATCCCACGCACTAGGAATCATTTACAATTTGTTTCCAAAGCTAATTGACCTACAAACCTGTAGGTCTTGGGATTGTCGGAGGAAACCAGAGTACCCGGAGAAAATCCTCGCTGTTCTGGGGAAAACGTACAAACTCGGTACAGACAGCACCCATAGTCAGGATCGACCCCGGGTCTCTAGCGCTGTGAGGCAGCAACTCTACTGCTGCACCACTGTCACTCCAGCATTTGGTGTCTATCTTCAGCATAAACCAGTATCTGCAGTTCCTTCCCACGCAAGGAGCAAAGCCATATTGACTGTCCCTATTTAACCCATTCTCTTCTAAAGATGTATTTAAACCTCCTATGTATCTCATGTCAGATACGCTTTGTATGAAATAAAACAAACCTGCCTCGAAGAGGAAAAGCAGTCTCTTTTTGTTGTGGGATAGGATGTAGAAACATTCCAACTAAAGTATACAATTTGGTTCACTGAAAATGCAATTAACCCATTGACCAACAGTGATGTTCTTCAGTCAGAAATCGGTCAAAAATGACCAACATCCTTTCTTTCAAACATTGTGTTATTTATTCAGCCATCAGGTCAATGATACAATATAGCAGCAATCAGAGAGAATTCTTCCTTTGTTTGCAATGGCTGTAAAAAAGGCAGACAAAAGAAATGTGCATAGTCAACAGTAATCAATTTGAAGAACCAATCCTAAAGTACAGCAGGAAAATAATAATTATTTAAAAAAAAATTCTGATCAATTTGTATGAGTGCATTTACATATACTGTGCCAGTTTTTTAATTCCAGGTTGTCATTTATGTTGTCTATAATCTTGCAAAAGGAGCTAATCTGTCTGTGATGAATTGACACAAAGGGCTGGAGTTACTCAGCAGGTCAGGCTGCATCTCTGGAGAACATAGAGAAGTGGTGTTTCCGTCGGGACCCTTTTTCAGTCTGAACTGCAGACAAAACATTACCTATCCATATCCTCCAGAGAGGCTGCCTGACCTGCTGAGCTACCCAAGCACTATGTGCCCATTTTTTTTGTAAACCAGCATCTGTAGTTCCTTGTTTCTGCAATAGTGAGTTAGAGGGGAAGGTGAAACGCTGCATTTTATTTTTGCAATGGAGAGGGTCATCGAAGCAGTTCAGAGCTGTGAGCAGTCTGATTCAGCTCGAGTTGACTGAAGAAGGGTCCCGACCTGAAAGGTCACCTGAACATTCCACCTGCAGATGCTGCCTAACTACTCCAGTACTTCTTCCTCTTATCGAGTCCACACACAAGATTAGAAGTTGTTCAACCAGAGCTGAACACACTTCTCGGCATCTGTATACAATGGTGTCTGTCTTGTGCTTCTTGTGGTTCTTGTGCGCGGTGGTGGAATTCGTGAAAACAGGGTCATGACGTGAACGCTCTTTCCTTGACCCCACTCCAGCTCTTAGTGTCTTGCTCATGATTCCAGCATCTGCAGTTCCTTGTGTCTCCATTTCCTTTGGTAAGTGTTCTATCTCCAGTTTTCCTGTCATTAATTCAATAATTACTTAGATGCCATAACACAGTAGTTAAGTAATTTAACTAATGTCCGGAGACTCATTTGAATAATGAGTTAAAATTCTACCATGACAGATGAAGAATTAAAATTCAGCATCAGTGACAGCAACAAGGGAATAATCAGATTATTGTTTTAAAAAATCAGATTGTTAACTAAAGTCTTTCAAGAAAGGAAATGTATCATCCTTAGCCAAACCAATCTCTGGGGCCTCCTCCAAAACTGAAGAGAGTTGAGCAAAACTTCATAGAAGGAGCACAATGCCCAAGTGCCACTATTTTGCAGATTCAGCGAGTGCAATTGAGGATGAATTCAGGCATAACTGTAACACTGCAAAGCTTACATTCATATGTAGCAACAACTTGCTGAATATCAGAAACTTGGCTGAAAAGTCCATCTCCGGATCCAACTACAACTGAGGCATAGGGCATGACTATTTTTCTTCTAAGTTCTAGGAGAAGAATTAGGCCATTCGCCCATTAAGTCTACTTTACCATTCAATCATGGCTGATCTATCTTTCCCCCTCAACCCTATTCTCCTGCCTCCTCCCCTTACTATTCAAGAATCTGTCAATCCTCTGCTTAAAAATATCCATTGACTTGACATCCACAGCCGGCTGCAGCAACAAATTCCACAGATTCACCACCCTCTGACTAAATAAATTCCTCCTTATCTCCTTTCTAAAGGTACGTCTTTTTATTCTGAGGCTATGGCTTCTGCTCCTAGACTTTCCTACTAGTAGAAGCATCCTCTCCACATTCACACTATCCAGGCCTTTCACTATTCGGTAAATTTCAATGAGGTCCCCCCCTCAACCTTCTAAAATACAGCATGTACAGGCCCTGTGCCCATCATATGTACAGTGAACCCAATCATTCCTGAAATCAGATGCGGTTAAGGAAATCTAATTTTAATATTCTCGAGTTAAAGTCTAGTGTTGCTCAAACTGTAGGCGTGATCTGTGTTTCCTCATTCTGTCAGATATTGAGTGCATTGCCTTTCTTTTTTGTTTGTCCCTGAGCTCACGTCATGCCAATCAGCTTGGTGAATTTTGAGTAACGGTTCGCAAAAGAAGCCATGTGTAACTCGAGATACCCGTCTGAGGATATTGTTTGGCATGCAAAGCTCTTCCACCAAAGAACCAACACAAAGAATCCTATTTCATGTTTGTCCTTGATGTCATAATCGCTATCAGTCAAAAATGACCAACATCCTCTGTTTCAAACATTGTGTTATTTATTCAACCAACAGATCAATGATACAAAATAGAAGGAACCAGAGAGACAGTTTCCTCTATTTGCAATGGCTATAAAAAGCCAGACAAAAGAAAGGTGCATAGTAAGCTAAGTTCCACAAAGGGGGACGAAAGCAGTAAATCCTCAAGAATAGTTTACATTTGCATTAGTAAGTGTCGTTAACGCCAGAACAAAGTGGATCAGATATACTTCACCAACATTTTATAATGAACTGGCAGGAATAATTCAGTTCTCACGCAATACTAGCCACAGCTGCACTAGATGAGAACACTGGCTCAATCAGCATTTACTTTACTTTAGACTTTTGAGTTACAGCGTGAAACCAGGCCCTTCAGCCCACCGAGTTCATGCCAACCAGCGATCACCCCCTACACTAATGCTATCCTACACACTAGGGACAATTTGCAATTTACAGAGCCAATTAACCTACAAACCTGTATGTCTTTGGAGTGTGGGAAGAAACCAGAGCACATGGAGAAACCCCATGCGGTCACAGGGAGAATGTACAAACTCAATACAGACAGAACCTGTAGAGAGGATCGAACCTGGATCTCTGGTGCTGTGAGGCAGCAACTCTACTGTTGCGCTACTGTCCGCCACTGCATATGTTGGTTTATTAAAAAAGACTCAAAATGCTGGAGTAACTCAGGCAGATACATCCTGATGATAGGTCATTGTCTGAAATATTAGCATTGATCCTCTCTCCACAGACACTGTCTGTCTTGTTGATCATTCCCAGCATTTTATATATTTGTACAGAAAACATAGAAACATAGAAACATAGAAAATAGGTGCAGGAGTAGGCCATTCGGCCCTTCGAGCCTGCACCGCCATTCAATGTGATCATGGCTGATCATCCAACTCAGTATCCCGTACCTGCCTTCTCTCCATACCCCCTGATCCCTTGAGCCACAAGTGCCACATCTAACGCCCTCTTAAATATATAAACATTATCCTTAGAACATTATTCTAACATGTTCCCCTTGAGTCCCCGTTGGAGGATTGAAAGATTACTTACGGCATTTATTAAATTAGTGGCACAGTGGTATAGGTGCTACCTTACAGCGCCAGCGACCCGGGTTCAATCCCTCCTACTGGTGCTGTCTGTACGGTTTGTAGGTTCTCCCCGTGACCGCGTGGGATTTCTCCGAGATCTTTGGTTTCCTCCCACCTCCAAAGACGTGCAGGTTTGTAGGTTAATTGGCGTGGTATAAATGTAAATTGTCCCTAGTGTGTGTTGGACAGTGTCAATGTGTGGGGATTGCTGGTCGGTGCAGATTCGGTGGGCTGCAGGGCCTGTTTCTGCACTGTATCTATAAACTAAATTAAACTAGTGTAGATATCAGTCAAATGAATGTCACGGAAACATGTGTGAGTATTGCCTGACTGTTAGCTTCTGGTTCCAGTGATAATCCCCCAGCTGCTTTCAGGGTGTCTCAGATATCTTTGCATATGCAGTTGAACATGGATATCAGAGTCATTCTGAAAATCAACTTCCAGACCTTCAGTGAATAAGAGGTCCGAATGCACTTTCCACATACCGTAGAATCATAGTGGAATACAACGTAGAAACAGACTCTTTGACCCCACAAGTTTGTGCTAACCTATTTACACTAATCCTATGTTAATCCCATTATTATTCTCTCCATATTCTCATCAGCTCTCCCAGATTCTGCAAACATTTCATGGTTGCCAATTAACCCACTGACTGATCCACATGACTTTGGGATGTGGGAGAAAACTAGAGCACCCAGAGGAAACCTGCAAAGTCACAACGTGAATGCTCCACATAGGCAGTTCCCAAGGTTAGGATTGAATCTGGGTTTCTGGTGATGTGAGCAGCAGCTCCACCAGCTGCCGCCATGTGCCACCCATCATCTTCAGCTTTGGGACGTAGAGGGCAATCAGAGTAATGGGGTCACGAAATGTGTAGAGAAAGGTAGATGTGAGTAATTCCTGGAGCCATTTTATTTAATTTTAATGTTTGAAATTTGGTATAGTTATCTAAATCTGCTTGAATGGTTTTTAGTTGTACAAGGCCCTAGTGAGACCACACCTGGAGTATTGTGTAGTTTTGGTCTCCAATTTTGAGGAAGAACATTCTTGCTATTGAGGGAGTGCAGCATAGGTTCATGAGGTTAATTCCTGGGATGGCAGGACTGTCATATGTTGATAGAATGGAGCAGCTTGGCTTGCACACTCTGGAATTTAGAAGGATGAGAGGGGATCTTATTGAAACATATAAGATTATTTAGGGTTTGGACACGCTAGAGGCAGGAAACATGTTCCCGATGTTGGGAGAGTCCAGAACCAGGGGCCCCAGTTTAAGAATAATGGGTAAGCCATTTAGAACAGAGATGAGGAAAAACGTTTTCACATAGAGAGTTGTGAATCTGTGGAATTCTCTGCTTCAGAAGGCAGTGGAAGCCAAATCTCTGGAGGCTTTCAAGAGAGAGTTGGATCGAGCTCTTAAAGATAGCGGAGTCAAAGGATATGGGGAGAAGGCAGGAATGGGTTACTGATTGTGGATGATCAACCATGCTCACAGTGAATGGCGGTGCCGGCTCGAAGGGTCAAATGGCCTACTCCCGGAAGCTATTGTTTATTGTCTATTGTCTAAAAGTCTTTGATTATTTGAGATATTTGGTATGTTTTGAAAAGGGTTTTGTAGTCTAGAAGATGGATAGTGGCTTTAGACTCCTTATGTCTAATTTTTAGCACCCAATGTTTGCAATGCCATCCAGAAGAACAACATCTTGAAATTCCTTAAACGAGGTGGGCGGCACAGTCAGGATATTAGCTACAAGGAAGGCTACAGTTGCACTTGCTTGTGATTTGAGTTTCACCTGTGCAAACTTTAGTCACACCCGTTATTTCTTACTTGTCAACTGTTTTGCACAAGTTAAAATATAAACTCACCCATTCATAGACAACTCTGCGGTCTGCACAACTGTAGCACGTGAAAGGACTGCAAAGCTTCTCTTGGCATTGCCATAATGGTAATGTCTATTTTAGTTACATAAAGATAAGGAATGAGCCAATTCATCAGAAACTGTAGCAGCAAAAATATCCTGTTTACTTCCCCATTTCTTCATTAAAAAAATGCCATAACCAAAAATAATTTTTAGAAGCATCGTATTTAGTGACAATGTTTCATGCTGCAGGTCAAGCCAGACCTGATTAATGGCGCACGGGGTCTTCATGTATTCCTATTGTAATTTATTTTCCGCTGTCTACTTAGATAGCTTTCATCCGACTGTCTGAGTACTGCGCATAGACGTTAGGGGTCATGTTACAATTATATACAACTTTGGTGAGAACACATTTAGAGTATTGTGTTCAGTTTTGGGCACCATGTTATAGGAAAGATGTTGCCAACTTGGAAGGGTGCAGAGAAGATTAACGATGATGTTGCCGGGACTCAAGAGGCTGAGCTATAGGGGGAGGTTGATCAGGCTAGGTTTCTATTCTTTGGAGCACAGCGGCTGAGCAGTAATCTTAAAGAGGTGCACAAAACCATGAGAAGAATAGATCGGGTATACGCATAGAGTCTCTTGCCCAGCGTAGGGGAATCGAGAATCAGAGGACATAGGTTTAAGGTGAGGGGGGGAAAGATTTAATAGGATCTTGAGGGGTAACTTTTAAACGCAAAGGGTTGTGGGTGTATGGAACGAGCTGCCGGAGGAGGTAGTTGAGGCAGGTATTATCCAAATGCTTAAGAAACATTTAGACAGGTACATGGATGGAATATGTTTAGAGGGATATGGGACAAATCCAGGCAAGCGGAACATGTAGGTTGGCATGGGCTAGTTGGGCTGATGGGCCTGTTTCCACACTGCATGACTTTATGATTATCTCACAGAACCCTCTTTGAGCATTAAAAGTAAAAAGCAATCCTGCTGGAAGAACTCAGTAGGTAAAGCAACACATGGGGAGACAATGGGAGGATCAGAGTTTCAGGTTAAAACTGCATCAGAACTGAGAGTGTAGGTGAAAGATGGCTGGAAGATAATTGATGGAAACAGATTGGGTTGGTGGGTGGGAGGAGGGGGGGGGGGGAGTAGTGGGGTGGAGATTCATGGGCAGATAAAGCCAGGTGGGAGGGGGGAAGGAGGGAGTGTTGCGACAGAGACTGGAAAGGGATAGATGGACACAGAAGGAAGGTAGACAGAGCTAGGTGGGGAGGGTGAGGCCAGATGCTGACAGGTGCTAGGTACAACCATATAGGGAGTGGTAATGGGCAGATGGAACAATGTGCGTGAGGGGAGGGGATAGGAAAGGTGAAACAGGAGAGAAGAAACCAGGTAGACAAGTATTTTCAGAATAAACCAGATGGGGGATTCCAGGTAATGGGGGAAGGAGGAATTGACGGAAAAGGTGAACAAAGGGAGAGAGTTTGGATGGAGGGGTGGGAGTGGGAATGGAACACAGAGGGAGTGGGTGACCAAAAACTGAAAAAAAATCGATGTTCATACAGTTTGGTTGTAGGTTATCCAAGAAGAATGTGAGGTTGTTCTTCCAGTTTGTGCTCAGCCTCACCACAGGGGTGGAGAAGGCCACGGACAGATGGGTCTGTGTTCGGTTAGGATGAGGGGATGAAATTACATGCAACCATGTGTTCAAGATGGCTGTTGTGGAGAGAGTACATATACTCTGCAAAACGGTCGCCTAGTCTACACTTGGTTTCTCCAATGAGGGGGAGGCCACATCAATAGTACCAATTGTACGAGATTAGGTTGGGGGTTGTGCTTCACTGGAACATTATATATGTCTTTGGATGGTGGTGAGGGAGTAGGTGTACGGCCAAACTTGTTCTTCCTATAGTTGCAAGACAAAGTGCTTGGGGATTGAGAGGCTTGAGTTGGAAGCTATAAGCAGACCAGGGAGTCATGGGCAAAGTGGTTCCAGTGGAAAACAGGAGTGGAGAAGGGAAGATGTTTCCTCTTCCCGCTTACTTCTTCCCACCTACAGTCAGTCTGAAGAAGGGTCTCGAGCTGAAACGTCACCTAGCCATGTTCTCCAGAGATACTGCCTGACTCGCTGAGTTACTCCAACCCTCTGTGACATTTTATGGGGAAGGGAAGATGGACTGACTAGAATAAGTGTGACCCGTTGGGTCCCAGACACACAGGAGGCCTGGTCCCCCAACGCAACCCATTCCCCAACGCAATATTCCACCACTCAACAGATCCCCCAACGCAAACCGTTCCCCAATGCAATATTCCATCACTCACCCATAGCCCCCAACTGCGCAGGCACAGCTGATGGGTTCCTGTTGTGACGCCCCTGAAATTCCTTAAACAAGTTGGGTGGCAGGTGGGTTGTGGGGGAAGGGGGGGTGCGTGGGGGTTGTGTGTGTGGGCAGCGGGGTGTGTGGGCGGGTTGGGGGATTGTGGGGGCGCGGGGGGGGGGGGTGTGGAGGTGGTATGTGGGTGGTTGGAAACCTCCGCCTGCTGTCCTCAGCTCCATTAAAGACACGATAGCGCAGGAAGGGGCGGACCGTCCCGCGGAGTGACAGGAGAAAAGACCAATCAATGCAGTGCTGAACGGCAGGAGGAGATCGATCTGCGCACATGCGTTTTTAAAAAAATGTTTAAACCTCGCTAACTTTTACATCAGACCACTGATCGGAATGCAGAACAGGAGAACGGTGAGTAAGCTGGTGAAAAATTGTACCGTTTTTGCGCAAAAATAGAATGACCGCGCAACTGGAAGATAACATGATCAGAGCTTTAGTTATGGAAAGATGGTGCAATCTCATTGGGATTGGTGGAAGTGGCAATGGATGATATGTTGGATGCAAAGGACAGTGAGTGAAAGGTGAGCACTAGAGAGCTCTGTCTCTGTTCTCTCTGGGGAGATGTGGGAGTAAGAGCAGAGAGAAGAATACTCACACGCATGACATTTAACAAACAGAAGTACACCAAAGAACCATTTTGTGATCTTGGATGTTCTGTACAGATCTACACCACTCATTTGTGGCTAGCGTGGTACAGTACAAAGCACAGCCTTCAAGCTGTGCACAACAACAGTGAAGTTATGCTCAGATAAACTTACTTGATCATGTTAGTTATGGATAAATATTGAGAAGGATAAAGGAAAGAAGTTCTCTGCTCTTGCTCATGTCAGAGGCCTACCCCAATCTCTGACTGTATTGTACAACTATTTGGCCAACAGGGGACTGCTTCTTTTGCAGCAGTTGTAATCACATTCATAATACACCGTAAGGTCACACTCTCAGATCCCAGCTGTCGTCATTGCCAGAAGGGAACAGAGAAAACAACTCACGTTGTGTGAATAGTGTTGTGCACTTTTTAACAATTTGTTAAATTCTATTTATTATTTTAGTGGGATGTCCACAATCAATTTTTACAAGGACTTTGTGTTCCACACAGATAAACTGAAAATTAAAAATAAAACATTGAGTCAACCACCCTTTCTAAAAATCTATTTGTTTTACCTCCTTCAGTGCAATTAAAGTGGTTTATTTGAATTTGAATGGTTTATTTTTTAATATATGTTTGAAGAAGATTGTGAGCTTTACTCCCTTAATTCTTCCTTCATTATTTCCGTGAATAACATGGGGAATATAACAGTTTTGTCTCAAGCTTCCTGGATGGTCGATCATTCAACGAAGAAGGCATGTTGCGTTTTAGCACAGCTAAATTTGGGGATAGAAAATTTTTAAAAATTGACATAGAGTCTGGTAATGATTTCAAATGCTTTGCCTGTAAGGCAGAATCAGTCAGTACCTTCAAAAAAGAATTAAATAGATACTTGAGGAGAACTAATTTTGCAGGTGTCTGGGGAAAAGTGGGAAAGTGGCACTGAGAGGATTGTTCTGCCAGAAGCCAGCATAGACTCAGTAGGCCAAATGACCACCTCCTGTGCAGCAGAATGTGACGATTCCTTTGAATCTGTGATTAAATGATCTTGTGCTGGAGGTAAGTGTTTAGATGTGGTGAAACTTAATCCGAGCAGGTTTGTGGAAAGCTTTTGCAGATGATTGAGGACTCCAAAATGTCGGACTTTCTGCCCCTCTTCATGCCGGGGTGTCCCGAGAGGGAGAGCAGTGTGCGGAGGTATGCACACAAGTGTGGATGGATTCCAGAAGGGAGAAAGGGTGAGGAGAATGGAAGACGTGGCTGATGGTGCAAACCCATTGGAACTGGTGGAAATGACAAAGGATGATATGGTGGATGCACGCTAGTTCACCCCACATCACCAATACCTCCCCGCGCCTGACTCAGCCACTTACTTACATGCCAGGGACAAAGTACCATTCGACCAACCAATACATCATGGGATTTGTGAGAGCATGAGGGAGGAGGTAATGCAGGTGATAATTTGGAGACTAATAATTGAGCAAACCTCACATATATATCAGCAGCAGTCAGCATTGAATCCAGGTCAAAGGAGCTGTGAGGCAGCAGCTTTACTAGATGCAGGTTGCAACCGTCTATGCAAGACACATTTTCACACACATATATGCATGACATGATGCTAGACTCAAAATGCTAGACTAACTCAGCGGGTCAGTCAGCATCTCTGGAGAAAAGGAGTAGGTGACATTTTGGGTCAAAACCGTTCTTCAGACAGGATAACTTCTGAACATGTGTATAATTGATAATCCAGATGGGATTTTAAAAAAAACCTGTGTTGACATTGTTGGCTGTTTACAGTGGACACTGCTTTTTCCCAACTAGCTTGAAGATGTTTGAGTAATTTCCTTGTCAATAATCTGTGGGACCCACATTGTTGTGAGTGATTGATTCTGATGTTAAGGTGGCCTCTGATTGCGGCCTTTGGGTGAAAATGTTAAATTCGTGGAGGAATACTGCATCCAGATTGTCCATATTTGGCTTCTACAAAAGATGAACTCAATGTTTGAACATTATAATAATAATCACCCCAAAATTGTTGTTTAAAGATTTTAAATATTTCAGAAATAATTTTGTATGTTGTTTTGAGCATACAAACAAGTAGATGAAAGCACAATTGTTGTGTCAATGCAAACAGTGATTCAGAGATCTGGACTTTCTGGAGCAAAGACAACAGTCCAAATCCTATCATAGCAGATGGATATTTACGTTCAGTAATTAAGCAAATCTGGACTTAAAAGCTTACATCAGTAATAATGACTTATTTAAGTACTTAAATGGCTATTTACAAAGCCATCTGGTTCATCAAAGCTCTTTAGCGAAGTCAATCTATTATTGTTTTCCCCATTTTGGTCTCCATGTGCCTCCAGACTTACAGCAAATTGGTTTACTCTTACTTGCCACTGAAACAGCTCGGCAAGCCAATTGGTTGAAGGGTAATTAAGAATGGCAAGAAAATACTGGCAATACCCATGTCCGAGGAATACATTAGAAATGCAAGATTCACGGCCTGAAAATCAAAAACACCTGTAGATTCTGAAAATCTAAAATAAAATCAGAAACTGCTTGAACTACTCAGTAAGTCAGGCCACACCTGTGGGGAAATTGAGTTTTGTTTGCGGTTGAATACCTTTAGATTGAACTTCTTAGGGAAAAAACTGCAGATTGCTGGTTTATACTGAAGATAGACACAAAATGCTGGAGCAACTCAGTGGGCCAGGCAGTGTCTCTGGAGAAAAGGAAGAGATAATGTTTCGGGTTAGAACACTTCAGACTTTTCCAAGGAAATTTGTTGCTTGATTTGGTTTGAGAGTTTGCGATTTTGTGACCCAGAAAATTCCTGCATGTCACCCAACATTTTGTCTGCTTTTCCTTGTATTTAACCTTCCAAAGATCCACAGCCTGGAGAACTATGGATTTCTGCAACAGCTTTATGCCTCTACTTGGCTGCAAGGCAGCCACTAGGAGGCAGAGGTGCCTCATTCAGAATTTAAACGTTACCTTGACCCCTATAGTATTTTTTCAGAGGCTATGCTGTATTAACAGCTGAAAGCGTTGAAAGGAGTCACTGAGATGATAAAATTTGCAATTTAGTAATGCAGCAAAATTCACTGGGTTTTAAATTTCAAAAGATGAATATTTGAATGATGGTAGACAAAATTGTTGGAGAAACTCAGCGGGTGCGGCAGCATCTATGGAGCGAAGGAAATGAAGAAGGGTTTCGGCCCGAAACGTTGCCTATTTCCTTCGCTCCATAGATGCTGCCGCACCCGCTGAGTTTCTCCAGCAATTTTGTCTACCTTCGACTTTCCAGCATCTGCAGTTCCTTCTTGAATATTTGAATGATCAAAAGTCAAAGTCAAAAGTCAAAGTCAAACAAACTTTATTGTCATTTAGAAATACATTGATATATGCAGTTCCAAACGAAATTACGTTGCATTTGGCTCCCTGTGCAACACGATAAATTAACAGAAGGATAGACATGGATAAAATGGATTAAAAGGATAAATAGACAATGGTGGCAGCCCATTACATGGCATTCAGGAGTCTGATGGTTCGTGGGAAGAAGCTGTTGCAGAACCTTGATGTTCTGCTCCTTATGCTGCGATATCTTTTTCCCGAGGGCAGCAGAGTGAACAGTCCGTGATGGAGATGTGTGGGGTCTTTTATAATACTGCTGGCCTTAGACACGCAACGTTTGGTCGCAATATCTCCGATTGAGGGGAGAGAGGTCCTGATGATTTTTTCCGCTGTCCTCACCACTCTCTGCACAGACTTCCAGTCGGAGGCTCTACAGTCCCCAAACCAGACAGAGATACAGCTGGTCAGATCATCTTCATAAGGACAATATATATTTTTAAAGTTCATGGATAATTCATCCTAAGATTTCTCAATTAAAATTAGAAAATTGCTGGAAAATCACAGCTGGTCAGTCAACCTCCATGGGAAGATAAACTGTTCACATCTTGGGTTGAGGCCGCTTCATCAGAACTAATAAACATTTTTGTAAGCAAAAAACAATGTGCTGGAGGAACTCAGCGGGTCAGGCAGCATCTGGGGAGAAAATGGATGAATGATGTTTCAGGTCAGGAAGATTCGTCAGACTGATGAAGTAGGAGGGAGAAAGCTGGAAAGGAGGACTGGGCATGTTGCAGAACCTGGCAAGTGATGGGTGAAATTAGGTTGATGGAGAAGTGATAGATCTAAAAAGGAGACAACAGGGTGTCAAATAAGGGAAGGAGGGGTGGGTGATGAGCATACGGAGGATGGGAAAGGAGAAGAGAAAAGGTGTTGGGAGATGACGAGGGAAATGTGCATGTGGGTTTCCTCCTGGTGTTCCGGTTTCCTCCCACATCTCAAAGGCGTGTAGGTTTGTAGGTTAATTGGCCTCCATAAATTGCCCCTAGTGTGTAGGGAGTGGATGGAAAGGTGAGATAACATTGAACTAGTCAGAACAGGTGATTGATGGTCTTTGTGAAAGGCCTGTCTCCATGCTGTATCTTTCAATCAATATTCAATCACATGTGTGTGCCACTTGGTTATTTCAGCTCTAAGACAGAGCCCAGAATATTAACTTATTTCTATCTTCCAATGAGCATTGAAAGACCTGCTATGTTTTTCCAGCATTATCTATTTTTGTTTAATTTTCTGTATTGACAGGACTGTGCATTTTATTTTCATGCCCATTGAGATTTGGAGTGGAACCACTTGACTGCCACTTGAGAGGATATTCAGAGTTAAGTTTTACTTGGGGCGTAGTTTCAGATTAATCTGCATTGCTGCTGCATTACAATTCACTCTGTGTCGTTTTCGGCTCGCTTCTCCCACCCTTTCCATACGTAGCTGGATAACGGCTGACAAATCTTGCCCAGTCGAGAACGGACAGAGTTTTCCAAGACCAGGATATACAATATTCCCACTCATTGATATGGGAAAGGAACGAGACAGTGAGGGACAATGACCACTCCCGAGGATATTCCTAGTGATCTACTTTAAACTCTAGCCGAATTCTTACTTGACCCCATCCATCATATCACACAAATCTGGGAACAGAACTGATTGAAGTGAATATTTTAAACTTTCTTTGTTTGGTATAGAACAATGTGGAAAAACAAAATCCACAACCCTCGTGGAAAACGTTTCGTTTTGATTGTCGTCAAGGCATGTTGAGTGTGGAGTGTGTTTGTACAGAAGTATAAAACTGTTATGGCATAGATGGAGACAAATTAATTCATCAAGTCCATGCCGGCTTTCTGTAAGGCAATCTATTCTGTCCCATTTTCCCACTTTTTATCCATATGTCAGTGTCTATCCAATTCCCCTCCAATGCTCTGATTCTTTTCTCCACCATTGCAGAAAACGCGCTCCAGATTTTCTCCACTATTGTATTAGAGTCATAGAAACATAGAAATTAGGTGCAGGAGTAGGCCATTCAGCCCTTCGAGCCTGCACCGCCATTCAATATGATCATGGCTGATCATCCAACTCAGTATCCCGTACCTGCCTTCTCTCCATACCCTCTGATCCCCTTAGCCACAAGGGCCACATCTAACTCCCTCTTAAATATAGCCAATGAACTGGCCTCAACTACCCTCTGTGGCAGAGAGTTCCAGAGACCCACCACTCTCTGTGTGAAAAAAGTCCTTCTCATCTCGGTCCTAAAGGATTTCCCCCTTATCCTTAAGCTGTGACCCCTTGTCCTGGACCTCCCCAACATCGGGAACAATCTTCCTGCATCTAGCCTGTCCAACCCCTTTAGAATTTTGTACGTTTCTATAAGATGCCCTCTCAATCTCCTAAATTCTAGAGAGTATAAACCGAGCTAACATACCATTCGCTTTCTTCACTGCCTGCAGCACCTGCATGCCTACTTTCAATGACTGGTGTATCATGACACCCAGGTCGCGCTGCATCTCCCCTTTTCCTAATCGGCCACCATTTAGATAATAGTCTGCTTTCCTATTATTGCCACCAAAGTGGATAACCTCACATTTATCCACATTATACTGCATCTGCCAAACATTTGCTCACTCACCCAGCCTATCCAAGTCATCTTGCAGTCTCCTAGCATCCTCCTCACAGCTAACACTGCCCCCCAGCTTAGTGTCATCCGCAAACTTGGAGATATTGCCTTCAATTCCCTCATCCAGATCATTAATGTATATTGTAAATAGCTGGGGTCCCAGCACTGAGCCTTGCGGTACCCCACTAGTCACTGCCTGCCATTGTGAAAAGGACCCGTTTACTCCTACTCTTTGCTTCCTGTTTGCCAGCCAGTTCTCTATCCACATCAATACTGAACCCCCAATGCCGTATGCTTTAAGTTTGCATACTAATCTCTAATGTGGGACCTTGTCGAAAGCCTTCTGGAAGTCCAGATACACCACATCCACTGGTTCTCCCCTATCCACCCTACTAGTTACATCCTCGAAAAATTCCACAAGATTCGTCAGACATGATTTACCTTTCATAAATCCATGCTGACTTTGTCCAATGATTTCACCACTTTCCAAATGTGCTGCTATGCCATCTTTAATAACTGACTCTAGCAGTTTCCCCACTACCGATGTTAGACTAACTGGTTTGTAATTCCCCGTTTTCTCTCTCCCTCCCTTCTTAAAAAGAGGGGTTGCGTTTGCTACCCGCCAATCCTCAGGAACTACTCCAGAATCTAAAGAGTTTTGAAAGATTATCACTAATGCATCCACTATTTCCAGAGCTACTTCCTTAAGTACTCTGGGATGCAGCCTATCTGGCCCTGGGGATTTATCGGCCTTTAATCCATCAATTTACCCAACACCACTTCCCGACTAACCTGGATTTCACTCAATTCCTCCTTTGACCCGCGGTCCCCTGCTATTTCCGGCAGATTATTTGTCTTCCTTAGTGAAGACGGAACCAAAGTAGTTATTCAATTGGTCCGCCATATCCTTGTTCCCCATGATCAACTCACCTGTTTCTGACTGCAAGGGACCTACATTTGTTTTAACTAATCTCTTTCTCTTCACATATCTATAAAAACTTTTGCAGTCAGTTTTTATGTTCCCTGCCAGTTTTCTTTCATAATCTATTTTTCCTTTCCTAGTCAAGCCCTTTGTCCTCCTCTGCTGGTCTCTGAATTTCTCCCAGTCCTCTGGTATGCTGCTTTTTCTGGCTACTTTGTATGCATCATCCTTTGCTTTGATACTATCCCTGATTTCCCTTGTTATCCATGGGTGCACTACCTTCCCTGATTTATTCTTTTGCCAAACTGGGATGAACAATTTTTGTAGTTCATCTATGCAGTCTTTAAATGTCTTCCATTGCGTATCCACCGTCAACCCTTTTAGAATTGATTGCCAGTCAATCTTGGCCAATTCACGTCTCATACCCTCAAAGTTACCTTTCTTTAAGTTCAGAACCATTGTTTCTGAATTAACAATGTCACTCTCCATCCTAATGAAGAACTCGACCATATTATGGTCACTCTTGCCCAAGGGGGCACGCACAACAAGACTGCTAACTAACCCTTCCTCATTACTCAAAACCCAGTCTAAAGTAGCCAGTATTAAAATACCCTTGCTCGCAAATCCTTTTATATTTCTTGCCTTTCACTTCAACTTTGCTTCCTTGCATCCGTATCATCTGCTAATGGCAACAGCCTTCCCCTGTTAGCCTTGTAGTACATTATCAAAACTCCTCTCAGTCTTGTTTGCTTTAAGGAGAGGCAGTGCCATGACACAACTAGTGACCTGGGTTCAGTCATGAGCTCCAGTGCCCTACCAGCTGCTTGCAACAAAGATCCTATTGCGAGCCAGATAGTCCACTCCTGCTAAATGGAATGGGCTGATGTGTAGTACGCAACGGAGCGGAATGTGGGTCATTTCTTCGTCCCTTTCAGTAACCCGACCCGACTTTGTGTATCCCTCTCGCAGTGTAATCAGTGTTGCGGGGGAACAGTTTGTTTGTGTGATATAGGGTTAGATTCCTAATTCTGTTAATTCATAATAATGATACATTTTGTTAAAGATTAATATGTTAACAAATTATGATTCTGTTAATTGTCTTTTTTAATGTTTTTTTTAAAAGCTTTTCTTTTTAAATGGTTTGTGTGCTGTGTTTGAGTTGATTTTTGAAATACACTTGCACTCTAATTCATCTAATCACACTGTTCACAACTATGGTATTTGGAAAAATAATAGCAATATGAAGATTCCATTAGCTCTACTCTTGGAATGTTCCTTAATGTTTTTTTGTGTCTATGGTATTGTTTTTCAACAATAAAATGGGTCTCGTCTTCCCAATCGCCAGAGAGTGGAATGAGATCTGTCTGTAATGGTGGGGTTATCTAAATTAAGTATTTAACAAAATAAAATTAGTTTTGAGCTACATTAAAAAACGATCTATAACTTAAGGATGGTTTTATTCAGCGAGCATACAACTGATTAGATTGTGTAGGAAAGAACACACATACATGCATATATGAATGTGATATAGATGTTTATAATCATATAACACACAATATATATTTCTCCAGATTTTTATATATGATAAACTTTATTTCGGACTCAAGGCCCAGACAAGGGACAACATTACATCAAAATACATTGCAAACCTCCCCGCAACTTTACCCTGGCGTCCCAGCCATGCTGACTTCCCACACGCTGTGGAAGGAACATAGGCATCTTTTTGCTTTTTATTGTGAGACAGAGAGGCAGAAAGAAAATGAGGCGAAGATTTTACCAAAGATGTTTGATTTTTACGAGCATGTTTCTGTAACCGGCCACTGTCTCTGCACTAGTATCTTTGCTCCACTATTGGATCTTTTGTGCGGAGACGGAAGCCGGTTACGGAAATGGGGCCGAAAATTACCCATTAATCTGCCTATGACCGTACTATGTCTTTTTCGTCGAGTGGACTATCTTGCTCGCTATAGGATCTTTGGTTTGCAAGGTCTCTGTGTGCACCTGAGTTTCCCTGGTTCTCTCCCACATACCAAAGATTTGCAGGTAGTTTGGATTGATTGACCATTTTTCCTATTGAGTAGGTGAGAGGCAGAATATGAGAGGCCGTGATGAGATTGAAGGGAGAATAAAATGGGATTTGCGTCTGCAGATGCTGACTCATTTCACTGAAGGGACTGCTTTTGTGCTGTGTGACTGTGACTCTGCATATCAAAATAGCAATAGTTTTAGCACTGACCCTGAGAACACAGCTGTCTAGCTTATTCCAGTCTTGACTTTCTGCTTGTTCTCCATGAGCCTACTTTTCAGCCATGCTGCTGTTAACCCATTCACTCCATTGGCTTTTCAGGTTACCTGAAAAGTTACATGATAATGGCTTCTGGAAATACCTAGCATCTAGGGAGAGAGAAACAGAGTTTACATTTCATCAGAAAGGGGAAAAAATTAAGATCTTTAGGTTTTAACAATCAAGGAACGGAAGTTCAGAAGAAGGAAAGAACAAAAAAGGTTGGTGACTGGAGGGTGGCCAGTGGTAGAGCTGCTCCCTCACAGCAGCTGAGACTCGGTTCAATCCTGACTATGGTTCCTGTCCAAAGATCCTATAGCGGTAGGATCTTTGGACCTGTCTGTGTGGAGTTTGTAAATTCGCCCTGTGACAGCTTGGGATTTCTCTGGGTTCTCCGGTGTCCTTCCAAATCCCAAAGACGTGCGGGTTTGGAGGTAAATTGGCTTCTGTAAATTGTCCCCAGTGTGTAGGATAGGACAAGTGTACGGGTGATTGATGGTCAGTGTGGACTTGAAGGGCCGAAGGGCTTATATCCTCACTTTATCTCTAAACTGAACGGGATGAAGATCGGGAAAGATGAATGACACAAAGGTATGATGATGCAGGGTGGGTTGTATTGAGACAAATAAAGAAAAAGTAGCTGGGTCTGGAGGAAGTGCAAGTGGGAATTATCTCAAACGGCTGAAGTCAGTGCTGTCTGGTCAAAGAATGAGAAAGAGTTCCACATGCTTCAGGGATGTGGCCTACTCCTGTTCCTCATTTGTATGAGTTAAATTTGAGCTTCACTAAAAGAATGTAGGAGACCGAGGACAGGGAGGTCATTGTGCAACCAGGTCTATTCTGGGACATTAAACAAATTGCTACCGATGCTGTAAATTAAAAATAAAAAGAGGAAATATTGTAAATGCTCAACTGGTGAGGTGGCCTAAGTCGACACAGAATTAATGTCAGATTGATGATTTTTCAGCAAAACTGGGAAAAATTAGACACAGGGTTTGAGATTCTGGGAAAGTGTTTCGACAGATAATACCATACTCAAGTTAAGGACCAATAGAGTCATACAGTGTGGAAACAGGTCTCTTGGCCCAAATTTCCCACACCGAGTAACATGTCGTACATGTGGCCCATATCCCTCTAAACCTATCCTATCCATGCACCTCTCGAAATGTTTCTTAAACATTGTGATAGTACCCGCCTCAACTACCTCCTGCAACAGTTCATTCCATAGACCCACCACCCTTTCAGTAAAAAAAGTTGGAGAGAGAGAGAGAGAAGGGGGAGAGAGAGTGAGGGGTTTTGGAGAAGGTACAAAGGAAGAATAGAAATGCAAGAGTATTTATGTTACAAACAAATGAACAAATTGGTTCTCTTTTCTCTTGTGAAAACTGAATGAGGTCTTTAATTTATGATCGATTTTGATCAAATGGATTCAGGAAGAATGTTTCTATTTGGAAATAAGGGCAGAACCAGAGGATGTAGTCACCAAGAAATCCAAATGGGAATTCAGAAGAAATCTGAAGAAGGGTTTCGACCCAAAACGTCACCCATTCCTTCTCACCAGAGATGCTGCCTGCCTGAGTTACTCCAGCTGTTTATGTTTTATCTTCAGAAGAAACTTCCTTACTCAAGAGTGATTGTGGGATTGCTATCCCACAGAGTGATTTAAGTAAAGTGTTCAAACCCTTAATAATCTTATATGTTTCAATAAGATACCCTCTCATCCTTCTACATTTCAGAGTATACAAACCCAGCCACTCCATTCTCTCAGCATATGACAGTCCCTCCATCTCAGGAATTAACCTTGTGAACCTACGTTGCACTCCCTCAATAGCAAGAATGTTCTTCCTCAAATTTGGAGACCAAAACTGTACACAATACTCCAGGTGCGGCCTCACTTGGGGCCTGTACAACTGTAGAAGGACCTCTTTGCTCCTATATTCAACTTCTCTTGTTATGAAGGCCAACATGCCATTCGTTTTCTTCCAGTGCCTGCTGTACCTGCATGCTTACTTTAATTGACTGATGAATAAGGACCCCCAGATCCCGTTGTACTTCCCCTTTTCCCAACTTGACACCATTTAGATAATAATCAGCCTTCTTGCTTTTGCTATCAAACTGGATAACCTCACTTTATCCACATTAAATTGCATCTGCCATGCATCTGCCCACTCACCCAACCTGTCCAAGTCACCTTGCATTCTCATAGCATCCTCGTCACAGTTCACACTGCCACCCAGCTTTGTGTCATCTGCAAATTTGTTACTGTTACTTGTAATCTCTTCATCTAAATCATTAATAAATATTGTAAATAGCTGTGGTCCCAGCACCGAGCCTTGCGGTACCCCACTAGTCTCTGCCTGCCATTCTGAAAGGGACCCGTTAATCCCTTTGTTTCCTGTCTGCCAACCAATTTTCTATCCACGTCAGCACTCTACCCCCATTACCATGTGCCCTAATTTTGCCCACTAATCTATGTGGGACCTTATTGAATGCTTTCTGTAAGTCCAGGTACATTACACCCACTGTATCTCCCTTATCCATTTTCCTAGTTACATCCTCAAAAAAGTTCCAAAAGATTAGTCAAGCATGATTTTCCCTTCATAAATCCATAGTGACTCGGACCGATCCTGTTACTGCTATCCAAATGTGCCGTTATTTCATCTTTTATGATTGACTCCAGCATCTTCTCCACCACTGATATCAGGCTAACTGGTCTATAATTCCCTGTTTTCTCTCTCCCACCTTTCTTAATAAGTGGGATAACATTAGCTACCCTCCAATCCACGGGAACTGATCCTGAATCTATAGAAAATTGGCAAGTGATCACCAATGCGTCCACGATTTCTAGAGTCCCTTCCATAAGTACCCTGGGATGCAGACCACCAGGCCCTGGGGATTTATCAGCCTTCAGTCCCATCAGTCTACCCAACACCGTTTCCTGCCTAATGTGGATTTTCCACAGTTCCTCCGTCACCCCAGGTCCTGTGGCCACCAGTACATCAGGAAGATTGTTTGTGTCTTCCTTAGTGAAGATGGATCCAAATTACTTGTTCAAGTCATCTGCCATTTCCTTGTTTCCCATAATAAATTCACCCTTTTCAGTCTTCAAGAGTCCAACTTGGGTCTTAACTAATTTTTTCTTCTTCACATACCTAAAGAATCTTTTACTACCCTCCTTTATATTCTTGGCTAGCTTATCTTCGTACCTCATCTTTTCTCCCCGTATTACCTTTTTATTTATCTACTGATCTTTAAACGTTACCCAATCCTCTGGCTTCCCACTCATCTTTGCAATGTTGTATTTATCTTTTATTTTTATACTGTCCCTGACTTCCCTTGTCAGCCACGGTCACCCCTTACTCCCGTTGGAATCTTTCTTCCTCTGGAATGAACTGATACCACATCTTCTGTATTATTCCCAGAAATACCTGCCATTGTTGTTCCACTGTCATCCCTGCAAGGTATCGTTCCAGTCAACTTTGGCCAGCTCCTCCCTCATGGTTCCATAGTCCCCTTTGTTCAACTGTAATACTGACATCTCCGATTTACCCTTCTCCCTCTCAAATTGTAGATTAAAACGTATCATAACCCTACCACTACACCACTCTGCTGCCCTTCTGAGCCATATGTTCCACCTAAGTTACTTCGAAGGCTAAATTCTGAGAATGACAAAAATCTCCAATAAATACAGGAAATATTGGAAAGATTCAATCTGCAGATTGAAAAAACCCCCACATTTTTGGGTTAGAGACCTTGAACTGTGAAATGGTGAAGATGTGGGTTTTAACCATGCACGGGTGCTTGGAAAGCTGCACCAGGTAGGGAAGATCTGTGATAGTGGTGGAAGTAATGAAGAACTTGAAGCAAAATTTGTCCTGGATCATATACAGTAAACACATCACATACAGAAAACAAGTAGCAAGCGCGAGGGGAAGGCTGGTGGTGTGTGTGTTGGTCTGGGCTACATCCAAAACTCTCTGCAATTGCTTTCAGTCTTGGGCAGAGCAGTTGCCAAACCAAGCTGTGATGCATCCTGTAAGAATGCTTTGTACAGTGGATCTGTAGAAGTTTGTAAGACGCATTGGAGACATGTCAAACCTTCTTAGTCTTTTGAGGAAATAGGGGCATTGTTGTACTTTTTTGGCCATAGCTTCAGTGTGGTTGGTCCAGGACAGATTGTTGATATTTACACCGAGAAACAAAATGCTCTTGACCATGTCCACTTCAGTACCATTGATGCTGACTGGGCATAAATACCTCACTTTCTAAAGTCAATAACTGGCTCCATCCTGCTGGCATTGAGAGAGGCTGTTGTTTTGACACAAACTCTCTCTTCCCATTACTTCATCTTATCATTGTTTGACATTCAGCCCACTACAGCGGAGTCATCTGCAAACTCGTAAAAGGAGTTTTGGGCAGAATTTGGCCATACAGTCATGAGTGAATAGGGAGTACAGTATGTTTTGTTGTTGGGCACTGTTGTTGAGAATTAGAGTGGAGGATATTTTGTTGCCTATCCTCACTGATTGTGATCTATGGGTTAGGAAGTCAAGGATCCATTGCAGAGGGGGTGCTGACTCATAGCTCGAGGCGTTTGGAGATGGGTGGGTGCTTAGTGTTGCTGCTGCACTGCTCCAACAATCTAGGTCCAATGTTGATGGTGTGGAGTTCATACATTCATCCTGTATCCTGTCTACGTGGGTTTTCTTTAAGTGCTCTGTTTTCCTGCCAAACTCCAAAGGTGTGCTGGTTGGTAGGTTAGCTGACCAGTGTAAATTAAGAGCAAAACACAAAGTACTGAAGAAACTCAGGGGGGGTCAGGCAGTATCTGTGAAGGGAATCAGTGACAATTTGGGTTGGGACCCTTCGAGTTCCTCCAATAAGATGAAAGATTCCGGTATCTGCAGTTTATTGTATCTCCAGTGTAAATTATGCCTTAGGTGGGTGACGGGAGAACGAGGAGGAAGTTCAGGGGCATGTATAAGAGGATAGGGTGCAGGGAAATAACTGATCGGAATGCTGAGAGCACAGACTCACCAGGACAAAAGTATGCATGTGGGCTGAGAGGAACTGAAAGTTATAGAACATAGAAGTCATAGTCACTGGAAGTCATAGCAACAACGAAAGTATTACCAGTAATAAACAGACAGGGATATCTGAGAGTGTATTCCAAATATTCCCATGGGTTCTCCATTTAGTAAACGGGGTTAAAATGTTTACATCAGATTCTTTTGACATTGGCTATTTCCACCATGGGCCTTATGCTTTTGTCATCCTGAACTCTGACGACATTTACCAATCTCGCTTTACTCTGCAGGTAACATTCACATTATTTCCCAGTTAACCCATTAATTGGACGACAATTTGAATGTTATCCTTGCATCAAGCTCTTCCGTTCATCTGCAGTTCGGTGGTAAAACCATGACATTTTGACTCGTAACTTTCTGAACATGAGAATTTAAACCAGCACACCAATGAACTACTTGGGTGAGTGATAGTTGGTATGGACTCGGTGGGCCAAAGGGCCTGTTTTTATGCTGCATCTCTAAACTACACTAAACTTTCTGTCTTGCATTTGCTAACTATTCCATTTAAAAGTTCTTCTAGCAGATGGCTTCAGGTATTTTGTAAATGGATGATGAGGAGAGTAGCTCAAGTCGAACCACGTTCTCTTATTCTAAAAGTCAAAGAAACAGGCTCTTTAGCCCACCAAGTCCATGCCAACCATCAGGTACTCATCCACACTAATTCTCTCTACTGGACAGTGTTAACTGTATCGCTGGAGATAAGTGGGTGGGTTGTAAGGACATGGGTACAAAGCGAGACATAATGTATGAAGACACAAGTGACTGCAGACACTGGAATCTTGAGCAAAATCAAAGTGCTGAGGAATGCAGTGGGTCAGGAGGTATCTGTGACGCGAAATGGACAGATAACGTTTTGGATTGGAACCCTTCTTCAAGACTGAAGCAAATGGAAGATATCTGGTAGAGGGAGGTGAGTGAGGTAAGAGGGATAGGTGGATCCAGGTAAGGATACTGCATCCCTTGTTGTGATTTAGCTGGCTGTTACTTGCTCCGCCTCATGTATAGTTTCATAGAATTCAACATGCATGTTGAGTAATGGCCAGTTAGTGCCTGATTTATAGCCTTAACCACATTAATTTCACTGCCTTTGAATCCGCTGGCCTGCATGTTCCAATTGTTTAGTCCTTGAATTAATGATTAGAAACACTTATTGCTGTTCCACAAAATGGAGCTCACTACCATGCCGCTTACAAACTTCTACACATGCTCATGATTATACATGGTGTTCTTAAAAAGAAAAAAAAACATTGTGTTCTTATAGTGGATACAACAACAAAAATAACAACACCTCAGAATGTTCCTGACAAAATGTAATCCCACAGAAATCATCCATTTCCTTACTATAATGATTGAAGTTCAGCTTTTGTTCAGTTTGTTTATAATGGACAAAGTAGTTTCTGGGAGTTTACAAAGAACAATACAAACTGTAGCAGAATAAGAATGTAACGTGGCCTGTCTAGTACATATTTTTGCATTATGATTGAAGGGAGAATGTTCATTGGGTGACTTGTTAATATAATCCTTGTTACATTCTTCTGGCACAGTCCACAAAATTGTTTGTTTCAAGGCCAGCAATTTCAGTTGCTTGCTGGTCATGCATTATTTCTACTTGGCACATACTGCATAAAAACAGGACTAATCGGCCCAACACATCTGAGCTCCTCCACGGCTGATACTATTTAATCCCAGCCTTCAAATCCTCTCTCCTTTACAGGCTACTTGCATGCATTGTATGGTGACCCAATGACTAAATCTCCTTTAGATGAAATACATTTAGGATCATCTGGAACATGAGGGCAGAAAGAAGACTATCCAAAGCATAAGGGCACTTCACAAGATAATCTAGCCTATGAGATGACTATTTAAATTCATTAAAGTATATCCAATTAGGTTTTGTGCATGAGGCTCAACAGATCAAGCTGATTTCTTGTTGTAATTTAAGTCGCTCATACTGAATACTTCATGAAAATCCCACTGAAGTGTTGTACATTATTTTGTGACACATAATTTTATTTAATTTGGCTGTTGGACACATTGAATTGTTCAAGTACAATAGGTAGAGCAAAAGGAAAGATACAGAGTACAAGTGCAAAATAATCTCAACATCGTGGTGCACCAGTTCCAGACACACTCCAATGGGGTTGAGGGGAATTAGTCCTAGCTTATGCAAGGACTGCTCAGAAGCCTGATAGCAGGGGAAGAACCTGTTCCTGAGTCTGTTGGTGCATGTTTTCAAGCTTCTGTTCTGCTCAACGGGAGTGTGAATAAGTAGGAATGATCGGCGTGTTACAAGTCTTTGATTATGTTGGCTGCTTTTCCAAGGTAGCATGAAGTGTATAGTCGGTCAATGGTGATGATTCTGGTGTGTGTGATAGACTGGGATGCATCCACAACACTCACATTTCTTGGAGACTTGGTCAGAGCTGTTCCCAAACTAAGCTGTGATGCAATTCGACAGTATGCTTTCTATGGTACAACTGTAGAAGTTTGTGTCATTGGAGACATGCCAAATTTTCTCAGTTTCCTGAGGAAGTAGAGGCATTGGTGTGCTTTCTCATCAGTCTGAAATCACTTCTCGTGTTGGAATCCCATCGGTCCCTTTTCTCTTCTCTTTCGTTTTCCATTGTGATGAACAAATTCCTGTTCAACAGCCCCGACACACTCTCCCCAACTTTCCACCTCGCCCTTGTAAGCTCCGAGTCATAGATTTTAATTGCTTTCTGCATGAAAATGATTTTCCTTGCACCCCTTGAATCTTTTGCTCTGAATCTTAAATCTGTCATTTGGATATTATGTTAATTGGAAAATCTTCCCTTCATTTATTTTATCCAAAACATTCATGATCTTGTCTTATTGTGATTTCTTACAAAAAAGGCCAGAGGCAAAGATTGCTTCCAAAAAAGTGAAAATTGTTTCCAAAAATGAGATTGCTGCTGTTTGCAAAACTTTCTAGGCAGACATAGCAATATTAATTTAACTCTAGCAAAAAATGAAACCGGTTGAAGAACTCGCCAAGTAATGCAGCATCTGTGGAGGCAACAGGATGGTCAATGTGATGTTGAGACCCTGGATCAGGATTCAAATCAGAATTGCTCACCTGTTTATGATGGGCAGCATATCGTGAGATGTATGCTGTGCCAATACAATGTTACTTAGGAAACAGACCAGAAAGCACACAACAGTCTGACACACGATGCTTATGCTGAACCTGATGCCAAATTAAACTAATCGCTGCTGCCTGCATGTGATCCATATCCCTCCATTCCTTGCATATCCAGGTGCCTATCTAAAAGCCTCTTGAACCCCATTTGCAGCTACTTACACCACGAGCCCAGACAGTGCAATCCAGGCACCTACCCTTCCTGTGTAAAAAAAAGTACTCTGCATAACTCCTTTAAACTACTCCCCTCTCACCTTAAAGCTACGTCTGCCAATATTTGACGTTACCACCTTAGGAAAAGGGGTTCTGACGGTCTACCCTATCAATGCCTCTCATAGCTTCTCTCAGGTCTCCCCCGCAGCCTCCAATACTCCAGAAAAAACAATCCAAATTTGTCCAACCTCTCCATTATTGCTGATACCCTCTAATCAAGGCAGCATCCTGGTAAATAACTTTTGCCCCTACTACAAAGCCTCTCAATTCTTGTAATGACAATCGGAACAATAATAATGAGCACACAATTCAAATGTGGCCTAATTAAAGTTTTACAAAGCTGCAACATGATATTCTCTTATACTCAATGGCCTGATCAATGCAGGCAAGCACTCCATATGACTTTTTTACCACCCTATCTACTTGAGTTGTCACTATTAATAGTTCTCTGCAGCAGTCACACCACATTCTGCACTGTCTATTTTCCCTTTTGCACTGGCTGATGTACTCATACATGGTATGATCTGCCTGGATAGCACTCAGCACAAAGTTATTTTCACTATACAATACGAATCAAATATCTCAATACAATAATAAACCAATCAAATGATAGAAACAAGGAACTGCAAAAGCTATATAAAAGTGTTGGAGTAACTCAGAGGGTGAGGCAGCAGCTCTGGGGAAAAAGGATGTGTGATATTTCAGCAAGAAGATTCCTGACCTGAAACATCACCCATCCTTTTTCTCCAGAGATGCTGCCTGACCTACTAAGTTACTCCAGCACTTTGTGTTTAGCATCAATCAAATGGTAGACTTTGTTAAATGGAGTTTAAATGGAGATAGCCACAGGAGACTTGTGCATTACCTGCCTGTCTCTACTGGTGGTTACCTATCTATCTGGCTGAACCTTTGGTGTGACCACCTCTTTAAAACTACTGCCTATAACCCTCCCTGACTCCTGTATGCTCCTCAGTGCATACACTCGCCGCTCCAGCTGATCCATGCTGCCCTAGACGAGCTGCTGCTGAAAACACAACTACTCCAGGAATTAATTCACCTAGATAATTCCTGAAAGTCCACAGAACATACTTGCTTAAAAAATACATTTTCATTCAATTTCTCCATTAATTTAATTAATAGCTCCCGACACAGGAAACACACTCATTTCTTCAAGGTTTCAAGGTCAGTTTATTGTCAAATATACCAATTAAGGTAGTGAAATTCGAATTACCATACAGCCATACTAAAAAAAAACGAGACAAACAATTACAAAAAATTTAACATAAACATCCACCACAGCGGATTCCCTACGTTCCTCACTGTGATGGAAGGCAATAAAGTCCAATCTTCTTCCTCTTTTATTCTCCCGCGGTCGGGGCAGTCAAACCATCCGTAGTCGGGGTGATCGAAGCTCCTGCAGCCGGCGGTCGAAGCCCCTCGTCGGGACGGTCGAAGCCCCCGCGTCGAGGCGATCGAAGCTCCCACGTCGGGCAGTCGAAGCTCCTGCGGCTTGGAGCTCCCGAAGTCGGTCTCTAACCAGAGACCACGGGCTCTACGATGTTAAAGTCCGCAGGCACCTGCGGTAGAGTTCAGCGGTCGAACCCTGGCAAAGGGATCGCGAGCTCTGTGATATTAAGTCCACAGGCTCCCGCGGTGGAGCTCTCGAAGTCAGTCTTCAGCAAAGGCCGCCAACTCCTCGATATTCGGCCGCAGATACGAATTGCAAAACAATTGCATTTCCGTCGAGGTAAGAGATTAGTAAAAGTTTCCCCCAGCTCCCCCCCCCACATAAAACAAGCTAAAGGACACTAAAAACATACATTTAACACATACAAACAAACAACAAAGAAGGAAGGACAGACAGACTGTTGGCGAGGCAGTCATAACATTTCCTGCACATTCCATTATACTTCAGAGCAGAAGCCTGCTGTGTCCTCGCCAGTTAATACCTGGAAAACCCGCATGTTAACCATGCACAGCTTGGATCTGCAGAGGAACACCGAGTCCATTACTTCGAATGAAGATGAACAGCAGCATGGAAGGATCTTTAATCATTCCTACTTCTCTCTGCTGCTCCTGTCTGGTAAAATGTAATGAAGCTTCAAAGCACGAACCACCAGACACAGGTACAGTTTCTTCCCCTCCGTTATCAGGCTTCTGAATGATCATTCTTTCAACTAGGGTACTGTCTACCCGATTATGGACATTATACTTTGTCTATGGAACTGAATGCTACAATGCTGAGAACTATTCTGCACTCTGCACCCTTTGCTCTACTTATTTGTATTTGAGTTTAACTTTATTTATTTATGTACAGTATATCTCTGATCTGTTTGGATAGCATGCAAACAAAGCTTTTCACTATACCACCTGTACACATGACAATAATAAACCTAAACCTACAATATAGCTTAGAATTTTTCAGTTGTTCAATCATAGTTTTGGAACTTCAGGGGCATTTAAAAGCATCAATAATCCTTTCAACGGCCAGCTTTACCGAAGGCTTTACTAGGAATCATTTTTCCTTGATCGGTTTGTAGGCAAGACTGCTCCTGGCCATCCCACGTGACAGCATTGTGCTGCTCAAGATCCTCACACCACACAGCACCTTATTATTTAACTTCATTTGGTTCATATCAGCAGCAAGTATAGATGACTCATTGGCACTTAATTGCTTCGAAACTGAGAAAACTGTGTCAACAAGTCTGATCACAATGGGATCAGTTTTATTAAGATGAACAGTTCAGGAATTCTGCTGGAAAACATAAAAGAAAATGGACCTACAACAATTTGATAGGTGCAGACAGTCATCATAAATGATACATTCATTCCATAATTATTTAATTACTTCCTCCTAAATTTCCCAGCTTCTTTTGTGAGATTCATACATTGTGTTTGGATTGAAGTTCCAGCTCTCCAGTAGCCATTCAGTTATACTGGCATACTCTCAAATACCTGCTAATAAGCATTTTGAATGATTTATTTACAAGCTTTCTTTCATAAAAATAGTAGGCTGTTCCCATCGGTTTTTTAGAATTGTTTCTTTGGAAGTCTTAGGATTTCATTACTTATCTTTTTTTAAAATCCTAACCTTCACTTTTGTTTCAGCTTTACTGCTGTTTTGGTTTAGTCTATGAACAAGTTGCGACGATGATATAGGACACTAAGTGCTGGAGTAATTCAGCAGGTGAGACAGCATCTCTGCACAACATGGATTGGCAATGTTTCGGGTTGAGTCTCTTCTTCAGACTGAAAAAGGGACTTGACCTGAAATCGCACGTATTCATGTCCTCCAGAGATGCTGTCTCACATGCTGAGTCACTCCTACACTTTGTGTCCTTTTGAGTATTAACCAGCATCTGCAGTTCCTTGTTTCTACACTTTGACTGTGATAGTGTTAGCAAACTTGTGACGACAAGAGTGCAAGAACAAGGAAGCCAATGAAAAAGGACATGTGTGCCAGGGATGAATTTCTAATGTATTGTAAAGTAATGAAAAATAATTTTGATAAATGCAGATATGAGATGCAATTTTCTAATGGCATTTTCCAGTAATGTTAATAATGTTTTCAACTTCATAGTCAAGCCACTGGTTTTATTTTGTGTTTTTGGTATTTCTCATTATTTACACTAGAATGCTTACAGGAATCTATTTGGTCCAAGACGGGAAGATATTGCATAATTTCCTTTATAATTACATAGCTTTCCTACACATCTTCCTCAGTGTTCCAGTGTTTCCCATATTCCTCATGGTCTACCATTTTTTCCCCTTTTGATGTAAACTTAAGTTAATTGCACAGAAAGAGGCAATGTCTGCACTATTTTTTCCTTCACACAAACAAACCGACAATTCTATTGCTGGTTCTCCACACCTACGGTACTCTCTTTAAAACAAATGTCTGATTGCCCTTTTAATATGCCTTCAGTCTCACCATTAGTTAGAAGCAGAACATTCTCCACACTAAACACCCTCTGTTTCCGACAATAATCACTACCCATTTCTTCTCTCCAGTGATGCTGCCCGTCCCGCTGAGTTACTCCAGCATTTTGTGTCTAATATCCACTGCAATTCATATTAAAACAATTTTGATATTAATGCAAAAGTCAAAAGAGAGTATTTGAAACGCAGCCAGATTTTTAAACTTGGGTTTATTTCCCAGTAAGTTAGTTAGTTGTCACGTGTACCGAAGTGGGCAATAATTCCCTCCCAAATTGTCAAAACTGGCAGCTTATTCTAATTAATAATTAAACCATAATTCATTAGTGATGTTTATAAAGGAAACATTAGATTTCCTTTGAAGATACTGAACCTGTCGACAATTGGCAGACCTTTCCTTTTAAAAACACGTGTTGGCTAGTAAAAATAAAATACAAAAGAATCTGGCTTGTTGTATTAAAGAAAAATGTAATTAGATTGTTTCTCCTTTGGCTTAAGACCAAAGAAAATGATAATGTCAACAGCAGTGCAGTCTCAAATTTGTGCTCAAAGGTTTGAAGTCTACTCTCTACTAGTGATTTAAACACACAAAAAAAGCTGAGGCTAAGATTCTTGAGAGCCTGCATTAATGAGTTGCAAATATGCAGAAAGCATTTAAAACCGTGGGCGTCCCTCATGCTTCAAAATATCTCATAGTGATGTGAAGAAAAGGAAGGGAGACCCTTTGTTTCCAAAATACGCCCTCGGTATCACCACTGAACTGATCATCTGTGCCATATATAGGTCTTGTCAGGCATAAATGACTGCTCAATCTTTTCCAAGTCATACATCATCCAGACTCTAAAATGTATTGTTATTCCTTTATTATCACTGGGTATGGACCTTGGAATTCCATACTCAGCAATATCTTGGAAGTAACTTCACCAGATGAACCTTCCCGGTTCAAAATGGCAACTCACCACCATCTTCTCAAGGAACAAGCACATAAACCAAATATAAGGACTGCAACAGCAACGTGACTTCATTTCTTTTTCTTATCAAAATGCGTTGAGATTATTGTTTTTTTTTTAAAACGATGTAAATAGTACTTGATAAAGTGAATATCTTGCTTTTGATGTTTCATGACGAAGGGCGGTCATTATCAAGATGTCCACATCACATGACACAACGGGAGATTCGCCGCCGCGCCTGCGCGCAGCGATGGTAGGCGGGGACGGACGGACGTACGGACGTACGTACGTACGTACGACGTTGGTTCCGTCAGAGATCGTCCTCCTCCTCGTTCCCCCGGAACGTGATGAGGCAGCACGACGCCCTACCCCCCCCCCAACAGTGGGGGGGAGGGGAGAGAAGAGCCGTGCGCGTCTCCCTCTATGAGAGGAAAGGGGGCGGGGAAAAGGAGAGCGCGCGCGCGCCAGACCCTCCCCCTCGCTTGGGAAAGCGTCGCGCGGATGCCCCGCCCACCGGCTCGCCCAGCCCCGCCCACCGCCTTTACATCACGCTGAGTGACGCGGCCGCCCACCAATCGCCTGCACGTCATCACACCAATGGGTGGGGGCAGGACAAAGGCGGCGGTGCCGCGGGGCGCGCGCGCGCGGTCGAACGAGGGGGGAGGCGCGGGCACGAGTCCGAGCGCGGGGACGAGCGCGGGCGGACGGACGGACTGCGAGGCGGCACCATCCGGCCTTCACGTTAGGGTTTGAGGGGCGCGGCGGACGGCGCGTCCACCCCCCCCCCCCCCCTCCCTCCTCTCCTCACCCACCCACCCACCCCTTCAGTTTAATAACGTCAGCGAAAAGTGCAAGTGGGGCGATTGTTGACGGCGCCGGGCAAGGCTTTAATGGTGTCTGTGTTGGGGGAGGGGGGGTGGTGGTAGTAGGGTTTGTGTGAGTTTAGGGTGGTGGGGGGGGAGGGGGTGGGGCGGGCGGGCGGAGATATCAGGATAAAAACCCAGCTGGAGCTGAGGGGGCAAGAATACTACAAAGCGATAAATTATATTGAGAAAATAAAAGACAAGACATTCCTGACCGCCCGCCCGTCGGCCCGCCAGCTCCACCGCGCCGGGACAGTCGAGGCAGGGCGGCCTGTGATGGAGGATAAGAAAGAGGAGCGGGAGACAGAGATCCAGGAGCACTGCCCTGAGCACTGGTTCTCCAAGTGGGAGCGGCAGTGCCTGGCCGAGAACGAACAGCAGCAGCAGGCCGAGGCCGACAGGGCGTCGCTGGAGCAGGAACAGAGCCAGCAGAAGCTGTGGCACCTCTTCCAGAACTCGGCCACCGCCGTGGCCCAGCTCTACAAAGGTAGGGCGGCGGGGTAGTGTCGCCCCCTTCCCCCCTCCTTCCCCGGCTCCCCCCACATCTCCCCCCCCCCCCCCGGCTCACCCCACATCTCCCCCCCCCCCCCCCGGCTCACCCCACATCTCCCCCCCCCCCCCGGCTCACCCCACATCTCCCCCCCCCCCCGGCTCACCCCACATCTCCCCCCCCCCCCGGCTCACCCCACATCTCCCCCCCCCCCCCCCCGGCTCACCCCACATCTCTCCCCCCCCCCCCCGGCTCACCCCACATCTCCCCCCCCCCCTGGCTCACCCCACATCTCCCCCCCCCCCCCCGGCTCACCCCACATCTCCCCCCCCCCCGGCTCACCCCACATCTCCCCCCCCCCCCGGCTCACCCCACATCTCCCCCCCCCCCGGCTCACCCCACATCTCCCCCCCCCCCGGCTCACCCCACATCTCCCCCCCCCCCGGCTCACCCCACATCTCCCCCCCCCCCGGCTCACCCCACATCTCCCCCCCCCCCTGGCTCACCCCACATCTCCCCCCCCCCCTGGCTCACCCCACATCTCCCCCCCCCCCCCGGCTCACCCCACATCTCCCCCCCCCCCGGCTCACCCCACATCTCTCCCCCCGGCTCACCCCACATCTCTCCCCCCGGCTCACCCCACATCTCTCCCCCCCCCCCGGCTCACCCCACATCTCCCCCCCCCCCCGGCTCACCCCACATCTCCCCCCCCCCCCGGCTCACCCCACATCTCCCCCCCCCCGGCTCACCCCACATCTCCCCCCCCCCCCCCCGGCTCACCCCACATCTCCCCCCCCCCCCCCCGGCTCACCCCACATCTCCCCCCCCCCCCCCGGCTCACCCCACATCTCCCCCCCCCCCCCCGGCTCACCCCACATCTCCACCCCGGCTCACCCCACATCTCCCCCCCGGCTCACCCCACATCTCCCCCCCGGCTCACCCCACATCTCTCCCCGGCTCACCCCACACCCCCAACACACGATAACCCGAACACACGAACAACCCCCCCCCCCCCCCCCGCAAGATCGCCACTCTCTCCAAATCCACGATTCCCATCCCCCCCCCCCAACGCACAATCTCCATTCACCCACAGTCTCCACCTCCAGCCCACGATCTCTACCCTATCCAAAACCACAAACCCCACTACAACGAAACCTCCCACAAACCCCACTATAATGCACGACTCCACCAACCCATGACCCCCTTCCTCAACACACAATCCCCTTCCCCCACTAGACAATCCCCAAACTCAAGCTCCTCACCCTCTCCAAAACCTACAACAAACACTCCCACAAACCCCACTGTAATCCATGACTCCCCCAAACTCACTACCCCACCTTCTTCAAATCCACACAGACAAATTGCCCCACTTTCCCCAAACCCACAACCCCCACCCTCTTCCAAACTCACAGCCCCAACTTCCCCAAACCCACTTACAAATCATCCCGCCTTCTCGAAGCCCACAACCCCGCCTACATCACCCCATATCCTGCTCCCACCCCCCATATTCCTGCCACCCAACCCCACATATCCTCACCCACTACCTATTGCCAAACCCCCCCTCCTCCTGCAGCCTTCAAATGACCAAACCCCTCAATATCCTTGCTCCCACCCCCCCTCATCCCTTCTCCAGACCACCGCTGATATCAACACCCTCCAATATCTCCTGACCCCACCCCCATATCCCCACCTGATCCCCATAACCCTGCCCTCCATATCCACACCTCCAACCCTCCCCCATATTTCTGCCCCCCCCTTATCTCCATGTCCCTCAACCCCATCCTAAATATCAGCCTCTCAACCTGACATATTTCTGTCCCCCCATCTCCACCCACAATCCATTTCTATCCCCAAACATCCTGCAGCCTCTATATGACCAGTCCAACCCCCCCATATCCCTGCTCCCAACCTCACATATATCTCCTCCCAACCACTCCCCATACAAACATCCCTCAAAACCATGTCGTCCCCATCCCCGCTCCCCTATATATCCCACCCCCATATCCCGTCCCAGAGGCACCCCCCCATGTCCCTGCTCTAAACACACCCCTATCCCTGAACCCTTGCCCCATCTGTAAATCCGGCATTGTCTGGATTTCCCATCCCTCCCTCACACCATGCACCACAGTATTCCAGGGTCACCTCTGGCGCTGAGGTCTGGATCCCTCCTGTATTGCATGTCCTCCCTCCTCCGGATGGCACCAATGATCTGCGGCTCCCTTTTTCACCCTGACCCCGCAATGTGACAGCGTTTTGGACCCTTCTCAGTTTGAAGAGCTATGTGGGGGATTGGTGGCAGTTCATGTAGCCAGAAGGCAAAGAGATTTAAAGTTGTCAGTTCATGCTTTTATTTCTGCAAGTGTATTTTAACACTAAATGCTTGTAGTTATACTTGTAAACCAATATTTGGCTTTGTGGAATAGATGGGTCGAATTTTTTTTGAGTGTGCTCCACACAGCCAGAAGTAGAATGATTGTTTTATCAATTGACATGGTTAAATATGTTAATAGTCAACATTTTAAACTTGGTTTGTGTGTCCGTGGGTTGGGTGTTAATATTATGGGAATTAAAATTGGCACAATATCTTCAAATATTTGCTAGCAGACAAACAAAATTGATAAAGATGATTCCTTACCAAGTGTGAATTTTGTTTAAAAAAAAATCATTTTAATGTTTGAAATTGCCTGAAAAATAGTTTTTATTTTGAAATTACAGATGCAAGGGTAATGCTGAAATCAAACATGGTTTTGTCCTTTTCTAAATGTATTATAGTGTCTTTTTGGAGATCAGTTTGCATTCATGGCTTTGCTAACTTGTTTTTTAACTCTCTTCCCATCCCCTCTCCTTCATCCCCTACTGCTCCCCTCCCTGTGTGGTCTTCGTAGATCGAGTCTGTCAGCAACAAGGGCTGTCACTCTGGGTCCCATTTCAAAATGCCGCCTCGGCTGTCACCAATGTGTACAAAGGTAATATTCAAACCGTTTTGTTAACTCTGCATTGTCTGGACTCGTGTACTTGTGTCTGCAGCGGGGTTGATATTTTAGGTGTTGAGCTTAAAAATGGCCAAATGAAGCAATGTGCAGCTTAATTTAATTGGATATAGTAATAACTGTCAGGGGTACATTTGGGAATTATCAGGATTGCAAGTGAAATATTGAAGCTTCATGCGGCAGCTTGCTCTGTTCTTACTGTTTTGTATAACTTCGGAGGCATTAATTTTGTCAAACTATTTAAGATGATTCACATAACTATAAATGTGCTGAGTGCTGTTTCCAATTTTTAAGTGACTAAAGAGGTCAAGTCCAAAACACTTCCCCTTCTCCCCTCCCCCTCTTGGTTTCCTTGCATGACTCATGATTGTGGATGCCCAAGACAGCCAAAACAAGATTTCCTTGCTACAACCATTTTTGGTTTGCTGCTTTCTGTTTTTAAAAAAAAATTATTCTCTTTAAATACTCCAAAATGCAATGACCATTCCCATTAGTTATATGAGATGTCTTTTTTTCTAAACATGCCATTAAAATTGTCAGCCTCGATTGTGTACATTTAATCTATTGATTGCTTTAAAACAGTTCTCTTCCTGGAGCCCTTTGTATATGCCATTATTTGTTAACATTATAAATTAAGCAGAAGCTTTACCAAGCAATCATAGAAAGCCTTTATGACAAACTAGGAACTTGCTGAATTTCCTTTCTACGTTTTAATGCTCAAAATAAAACGCCCACCCATACATGGCTGTCATTTGCGCAATACTTGGCACTCATTTGCTTTTGAGAGCTACTCTGTTTGAGTAAATTGCTTGTTCCCAGTCCTAATGTGCATCATTCTTAGCACGGTATGTAAGAATGCTCTACAAAAACCTAGTCTAATCTTACAATTAAGAGGTCATAAAGTATGGTAGTAAATTTGTAAAAAGAAAAATGCACATCCAACTGCTTCATACTATAGGCAAAACACAGCTATACTGGCAACATTCGAGTAAATGCCCTTGTATTTACACCTTGCTTAACAGTCTTCCTTTTTCAAAGTAGTATCTGAGCTTGTACAATTATATGTACATGATGCATTCTGAGCACTCATATTTGAGTTCTAAACATACGGTTGAAATGTGTTTGAAAGTAGTTCAAATTAAGCAGTTTTTTAAAAATGGCAAAATTTTATAATTTGGATAGCCTTAATTCAGTAAATTATAATTTACAAAAGTACTATTTACTGTTAGTTTGAGGGTTGAAAGATTAGACTTCATTTTGCTGGTAAGAATACCATTTCATTTGTTGTACTACTGGCTATTGATAAAACATTCCGACATTGTCATTTTCTTGTTTCAAGTCAACGTGTTTTGATTTTCAGCAGTGATTTTTGCTCAATTTTGGCTGATAAAGGGAATTATAGGTTCTGCATTTATCCCAATTATTGAAAATAATTAACATGTTAATTGTTGGAGAAATTTGCTGAGATCTTCCAAGTTAAATATTAACAAATAACATTTCAATTTTGTAAATTTAATCTGACCAAATTTAATCTGTAACATCTATAATCTGTTACACGTGAGACAAATTATGCATCAGTGGAAAAATTCTGTATTTTCCATCACATTTTTGGTTGCTTGTGAGTTTTGGCCATAGATGTACACAAAAATGCTTTTATTGCAACATTGTATTGCAAGAATCTGATGCATCAGTGCTCAGTCTGAATGTAGTGTACACAAATATTGTAGTTATTTTTAAACATCTAATGATTCTAAAGCTGCACTTGCTCTTCATTTAAACTTTAGAGATACAACATGGATACTGGCCTCTAGCAATCACCCTGTACGCTAACAATATCCTACACACTAGGAACAATTTGATTGTGGATGATCAGCCATGATTGAATTAAATGGTGGTGCTGGCTCAAAGGGCCGAATGGCCTACTCCTGCACCTATTGTTTATTGTCTATCATTTACAATTTTACCAAAGCCAATTAACCTACAAAACTACGTTTGTGGAGTGTGGGAGGAAACCGGAGCTCCCGGAGAAAATCCACACGGTCACATGGAGAATGTACAAACTCCATACAGGCAGCACCAGTAGTCGGGATTGAACCTGGGTTTCTGCTGCTGTGTTACCGTGGCACCTCATTTGTTTTGAGTAACCTGTTAAACAGTTCTAAACTGATAACCTAAAAAAGTTTTATCTACTAAGGTTGAGATAATCTTGCTGTCATTAATGGTATTTAATCAATGAGCTGTAATCTTTAGGCCTTGCAGAATTAGTGTCAAGCTTGATACATAAATTCTATCATGAGGAAGTAAATTGGCCCAAAAGCCAAATTGGCAGGTCAGTAAATGCATGTCTTGTTATGTAGAATAATTTAAATTTTGAATGTACCTGGCTATTCTGAGAAGTTTTTCTTGTTTCAGAAAGTATTGAAGCTCAACGCAGAAGTTATGATTTAGGAATTCAGATCGGTTATCAACGACGTAATAAGGATGTGTTAGCTTGGGTAAAAAAGCGGAGACGAACCATTCGAAGAGAAGATTTAATCAGCTTTTTATGCGGAAAAGCGCCACCGCCACGCAATACCAGAGCTCCCCCTAGACTGACAGTTGTAACCTCTCCCACCAGAGCACCCACAACAGAAACTAGCTCATCTGTAGAGACGGACTTACAGCCTTTCCGTGAAGCCATTGCACTACATGGTAATTATACTATTACGTAATAATGTTTGAGGAAAATAAATGCTGATTTCAAAATATCTTTGATATTCACATTACTTCAGCATTATTAGATTGATATCTCAATTTTGTCTGTCAAAGATGTTGCTCGTGGTGCGATGAAATGTAGCTTCATTGTAATATGTAGCTTCATTATAATTTAATTAATGACAATATTCAAGTGAAATTGAAACATTTCAAGTGCATTTGATGTTTGCTCATGTTTGATAGCACACAGAATTGTCTGCTTGATTTTTGGTAATCTATTAAGGTTCTGTGAAATGCTTTATCATTGCAGATTTAACACCATTTAGACCCATAAAACACCATCTGAGCTGCTTCTTGGTAACAGTTGAGTTATGTTTTGCTAAACATTTGGAGTTGTATAAATCATTTAATCTTTATAAAAATATTTTTACTTCGGCCATTTCAATTTGAGTTCCAGCACTGAATATTCAAGATACTGTGACTTTTTCTTTTGGCGTGGAAGAGGGGCGATTGAAAATATCAAGTGTATTTTTAAAGCTTATGTTTTAATGCCTATTTGTCCATTCTAGTGCTATTAATATCACATGACAATCCCATGACAGGCATTGTTAGTGTGTCATTACTTTAAACCGGTCAAAAGGTCTTTGCTGTAGAATTTACAAAAGTTTTATACTTTGTCACTGAATGTATTGTTGCATGTCTTTTTGGAATATGTCGTAAACAATTTTGTCAAGCACTCCATTGGAAATTTTTTGACAATGTCGAACATCCTTTGGAATTCCATGTCTGGAAGTATTAGCGTAGTTTTGATGTGTCTGAAAACTTTTACAAGCACGGGTTGGTCAGTGCACTGTGCCCTTTTTACCAATTTCAGTTGTCACTAGCTTGTAGCAGAATTATCACCTCCATTTGATCATTACTTAACTGCCTCAATGCTGATGAATATTTTAACTGCTCTATCTGCACCCCACCCACAATCCTTGGTGTTTTTAAATTTTAATTATTTGTTATTTCTTTCCGAGCCTTAATTTCCTGTTTTCCTTTTGCCTTTTACCACTTCTGACCTCTGCCCATTCATGTGGGTTCATTCAAATTTTAGAAGAGATGGCCAGGCGTAAAGTGTGGCATTAAGCTTATTAAATAAGTCTGCAAGGGAGGGAAGACATCAGCAGATTGTAACGGTTGGAGAAAAACTGTTAACTGTTGGAGAAAAAATAGCACAACAGTTGGTGATGTTTGAGAGTTATTTTCTAGCTAACTTGTAGATTGAAACCATTGATTGAACCTGAAATGAGAGTGCTATTTAGCCATGCAGTAGTGTGGCCTATCCAGTTTCTGTGTGGTTTCATAATCTGGATTGATGCTAGTTATCTTGCATCTCTTGATGCTGTGTAATTCTGCTGACAGAACCTTAAAGTTGTTTATTAATTCATTATGGCAAGTTTGAGTGAAAAAAAAACGTGAACAACGATCAGTCTGATTGTAATTGGAGAAATTGTCATTGTTAGAGGTATTGTGGAAAAGAGAAAAGTTGTTTGACAAGTTTAAGGTCACAAAACAATTTCAGATTAAATAGTTTAATTTAAATAATATTGGTCATATTTTGGGGGATTTGGGATTTATTGTATTGTTACCTGAAGGATATTGAATTGGATTGCAAATTATTTGACAGGAGTAAGATTTTAATACAGATCTACTGCTGATTTTCTTTCCCCCCCCTGAAACCTTTAATTCCAGAGCCTTTCTGGATTTTGCCAGACCAACTGAGGTTGCAGCCTCCGAGGAGTAGAACGGTCCGACTAGGTTGCCCAGAGACTAAGATACTGGCCAGCAAAGTCAGCATTGGAAGTCGGCTATGGGAACAAATCTGCTGGCTGTGCTGGAGTTCCAGAAATCCCGTCCAGAGAGGCAAATTTGACCCACTGATCGGCTATGGGAACGGATATGCTGGCCCCGATCGCTGGTGGCAAATTTGACGTGCCAATAGGCTGCAGAAGTTGTCTACGGGAATGTATCTACTATGTCCAGCCAAGCTGGTGTTCCAGAGGCCCGGCAGTAGGTGGTAAATTTGACTCGCAGATCACTGTGGAAATCTCAATGAGGTTGAGATGGGCTGTGTCATCTGGTCAAGGCTCCACATTTTCAGGAGTGCTATGGTAATTCTGTGCCTTTACTGGAAATTGGTGGTGAGCCTGCACTATTTGCAATTTTTATAAAACAAATTCCCGCTTTGTCATGTTGGTACTTGAGTTTGCAAGAATGAGATTGTATTGAGTTTAGTGTATTTGGAAAGTGTCAAGTTTTGACAAGTTTTATTTTTTTGAGGAAATGGTTGTATTTCATGTTGCTTTTCAAGACTTGTGAACAGCTAACTTAACACTTAAAATCAGGAATTTAGTGTGTGCCCATTTTTGTGGGAATCCAGATTTGATTTGAGTATAGGAGCAGGGAGGTTCTACTGCAGTAGTTACAGGGCCTTGGTGAGACCACACCTGGAGTATTACGTACAGTTTTGGTCTTCTAATCTGAGGAAAGACATTCTTGCTATAGAGGGAGTACATAGAAGGTTCACCAGACTGATCCTGGGATGGCAGGACTTTCATATGAAGAAAGACTGGATAGACTCGGCTTATTCTCGCTAGAATTTAGAAGATTGAGGGGGGAATCTGATAGAAACGTACAAAATTCTTAAGGGGTTGGACAGGCTAGAAGATTGCAGGAAGATTGTTCCCGATGTTGGGGAAGTCCAGAACAAGAGGTCACAGTTTAAGGATAAGGGGGAAGTCTTTTAGAACCAAGATGATTTTTTTTTTTCACACAGACAGTGGTGAATCTGTGGAATTCTCTGCCACAGAAAGTAGTTGAGGCCAGTTCATTGGCTATATTTAAGAGGGAGTTAGATGTGGCCCTTGTGGCTAAAGGGATCAGGGGGTATGGAGAGAAGGCAGGTACAGGGTACTGAGTTGGATGATCAGCCATGATCATATTGAATGGCGGTGCAGGCTCGAAGGGCCGAATGGCCTACTCCTGCACCTGTTTTCTATGTTTCTATTTGCTCCTGATGAATGATCGATACCCATAGGTGCTGGCCATGACCTACATGTACAACTGTTTTAATTGAGCACTGAACATTAAGGTGCACATGACATCCTAAATTACCCCGTTCAACATCAAGTTCAAAATCAAGAGTGGTCCCGACCTGAAATGTCGTCTGTCCATTTCCTTCCCCACATGCTGCCCGGCCAGCTAATTTCCTCCAGTGGATTATTTTTTCCATCTATTGTCTCTTGTGTGTCCATTTATTTCACTGGATTAGCGCAGTGGAGATATGTTTTATCCTATTTATGTATGCTCCAACCAGTTCAATAAAATCCCATCTCTAGGTGTTAATGAACTCGATTTTTATGTGGCTCCATCTAACATTTAGTCATAAATGTCTCAATTCAAAATGCCACCTCTGGTCCGGTTGGTTGATAAAAGCTTCCACCATTAACATTGGGAAGGATCTGTGAGCCTATTCATTTCTGTGGGTGCTAAAGGACTATAGAGAGGAATGTGGTAATTGTACCAATAGTAATTTAAGTTCTAGTTTTAAATGTCTGGTTATTCAATTTTTAAGAAGTATTGATAGACTGATGCTGGGAGGGAGTGTTGGGTGGGTATGGAGGCATGTTTTTATCGTCTGAGCTTTTAAGGAGTTTTACAGGTAATGTATTTTTGCCTTCCTGTGTCATTATAGCATTTGAGACTCGGACCATTTCAGCCATCTAGATCCAATATGGGCCGTGGGTCTAACCAAGAATATTCACGAGATTTTGTTTTATTGAAGCCGATGGATTCTCTGGTGCCTTGCTGAGCTGATACTAAAGGCATTCTGCTAAGTTCAACAAGCCATTTAATGCTAGCGGCCAATTTGCAATAGCAACAAAGGTTGTTAGTACATTCCCATCATTTTGCAATTTCTCCCTTTTCTGCACAGTACATGAGACAGTGGTAATAATTATCTGTGTTCTATTTAAGATGAAAATCTGTAGACTAGATATTATGGCTGCCCTAATTAAATACAGTGATGTATTTAAAATGAAGGATCCTTTTGAGCAGCATTATCTCCAGCGTCCAATGCTGGAAGTGTAATTTCCAAATCAAGAATGCAAATAAAATGTACTTCTTTTAAATATTTTCCTTTATCTTCTGAAAACACTTTTGTAAGTAGTCTTTCAGTGGATTATTTTTGGCTATTACAGTTTACTTGTGGTTATTTAAGCTTGGAAATTGATCATATATTTATCGCGACACAGCTTGTCGAGCAGCTGCCTTTTTATCCTGACCCCTGGTGCTCTCTGCGTAGAGTTTTTTACATTCTCCATGTCCATGTGTGTCTCCTCCCACATTCTAAATGCATAGGATTGGTCGTTAATTGGCTGCTGCAGGTTGCCCCTAGTGATAGACTGTATTAGTGTAAATGAGTGGTTTGTCAGAGCATTCATTTGGAGGAAGGGCCTGTTTCCAGGGTATGTATCTATGACTCTTATCATGTGGCATCGAATTAGGATCAAGGTTGAAAATTGGACGTTAATTTTATTTTGGAGTCACGTGAGTGACTTCGTGAGGACCCCGCCAGCACATATGCGCGACATATCGTCGACCGCATGCGAAGCGACAGGCAGGGAGGAGGGTCGCTTCGGACCTGCAGGTAAGGTTTTTTCTTTCAGGGACTCTGTGGGACAGAGTACCCCACCAGCGGGCCGCCTCGAGAGACTGACTGCGGACCGCGGGCAGTCAGCGGCGGCAGAACTCTCACAGAAGTCGGGCAGCCCATTGACCCAGCAGGATCCGGGCTCACAGACTCGCCGTTCACAGGCAGAGCGGCAGCCCCGACTTAACACTGCAGCTCGCAGGATCACCGCGGATTGACGGCAATGCTATCCGGAAGTCGGGAGTTCCGAGACAGAGCCGGGGCCCCCGACTCAAACATGGGCGGCACAACGCCTGGAAGTGGGCATCCGTTGACCCGGCTGGGTTCGGGCTCACAGACTTGCTGTTTGGGGCAGTCTATGTTCCTGCATGAGCAGGTGGGGAGCACTACCTCCAACGTGATACACTCCAGCAGGAGTCTGGTCACCATTGATCTCCGAGCAGAGCCATGGCAGTACCCTTTACAGGGCTGCCAAATGCTCACCCTCTTCGCAGGGGAGCATAAGGAGTCAGGCCTATGATGACTCTGAAGGGGGGGAATCGCATTACGCAACGTCTGGCTGGACCTACCTCCACCAGGGGCCAAACCTGACGGAAATATGACCAACAGGTAAGTTGTACTAACCTTGTTGTTGGTTGGGTTTCTGTATTGTTTAAATCCCTTACAGAAACTTCGTTAAGCAGAAAAGGAGCAAAAAGAAGGCTGCTTCAAGCATGCCATTGAAGACCGCGGGACTTCGGTGCGAGGTCGGCGGCCAACATTACCAGAGCTGACCGTTGATTTCCGGCAGCACCCGTACCTCGGGCTGGGAAGACAGCACAGAAGTCGGGGAGCCCCGCTCGGTCGGGACCCGACTCTCCACCGCAGCAGTCCAGGGAGCTGCATACTGGCGGTAGGACTGCCCGGGATCAGAGTAGTTAAGACCCCGACTCCCCTCCGCTTTCAGTCTGTACGAAAACAGACCAGCAGCAAAAAAGTGCTGAAGATGGGGCCCGGTTAAGGGACACCCCGACTCACCACCACATCAGTTCACTGTTGGAGCGGCTGGCATCGACTCTCCACTGCTTCAGTTCGATAGATTGTGGACCAGTGGCAAAACCACACAAAAGTTGTGTACCCCCGCAGGAGCGGCTGGCACCGACTTTGCGTCGCATCAGTCCCGAAGACACTGGACTGGCGGCAAGCCTGCGCGGGAGTCGTGTAGCCACGTAGGAGCGGCTGGCACTGACTACCAACCTCAGTCCCATAGACATCACCTCGACGAAGTGCGGACTGTCGGTAGAGGCCCCATTTGTTCATCAGAACTTGGGGAAGACGACTTGCCGTCCGCAGATAGCGGCGGCGGTCGCATAACTCGAATGGAACGCATGGTTGAGCAGCTGCTCGAAAGAGACCTACTCCATCAGGAGCGTGCGTCCCTAGGATCCCGAAGATCCATGGCAGGGCCCATGACAGGCTGTCCAACATCTCTCCCTCCTCAGTAGGGAGCGCCAGAAGTCAGGCACTAGCTGACTTCGAAGAGGGGTTGGCTGAAGACCTGCAGTTGCAAGGGATGCAAGAAGGGCAACCTCTTCAGCCAAGGCTAGCGGCAAGCATAAACTACCTGACAACACACCAATTACAACAACAGGTAAGTTCGGAGACCATAAGCAAATACATGGCCCGGAAAATTGCGTGTCGCTGAACGTCCATACCATGAACACACCCATATGGGGAAACATCAGCCCTTGGATAAGGTCACAGGGAAAAATTTAAAAAATCCTGAAACAACTGACCTCAGGCATCGCTGTGTTTGCCAGGTCAGTCGACGGTATGGACATGACGGAAGAGCAGCAGGATGCATCCATGAAGAGTATGCTCTGCAATACCCAATATGAGTTCAATTGCTTCGGAAAAGCTCTATCCGTCCTACACTCAACCCCAAAAATTGCGGGTTTGTGAAAGGCCACCGCTACGCCACCACCAGGACAGTTGTTTGGTGATGACCTGCCCAAACAGGTGAAAGACCTAGACGAGGAAGTTAAAGCGGTAGGTTTGATAAAACAGCCTTCCTCTGGCAGACCTCCAGCGTATCGTCGGCAGCATCCATATGCAACAGCTAACAGGCCCGTGTTCAACCCGATAGAGTGACTGGAACAAACCCAAAGGTCGCGCCTTATCATCAGAGGCCTGTTTAAGCCAAGGCCCACAAAGACCAGCCTGAAAAATGCATCAACCCCACACCCCAGCACCACAGCAACCCAAGAAAGGACAGAAACATGTCCGTCTACAGATAGACGGTACCACAGTGTTGGCATATTAAACCATATGGGTGGTATCACGTCGATATATTGGGATGAATTGGCAAACATAATTTGGCACTGGTGCATTGAAATATTTGGATATCAGCTACATACCTTCCAGGTAAGCTTAATACAGTGGCGGACACCAGGTCACGAGTGTTCATTGACAACAGCAAGTGGATGTTGAACCCCCAAATATTTGCTATTATTATAGCTAAGTATGGAACACCAGATATCGACCTCATTGCATCCAGGTTGAACCATCAGATACCAACATATGTCTCGTGGGATCTAGATCCTGGGGCAGTAGCGATAGATTGGGGGAAATTGTTCTTCTATGCAATTCCCCCCTTTCTGCCTCATCAGTCGGGTATTGCGGTAAATCCAGCTAGATTCTGCATCAGGGATTCTGATAATACCCGTCTGCTCCACAAAGCCATGGTTCCCTGTGGTCCTCGACATGGTGAAGAAACCATGGGTGCAGATTCCTAAATGCCCAAACCTACTGATACATCCCATATCAGGGGAGAATCATCCGTGCCGTGGTCATCTGAACCTGTTGGCTTGCAGGTTCTGAAGAGACCTTTGCTGGAATTCGGGCTGTTGAACAGGGCCATGGATATCGTCACGGCATCGTGCAGAGAGTCCACGAGGGAGCAGTACCTTACCCATATACGGAAATGGGAGGCCTTCTGTTCCAGGACTAATATCACCTACGGCTCTGCCACCATCACAGATGTGCTGGAATTCTTCGCGCGCCTTCACTATGATGAGGGCCTCAGTTAATAGTGCCAACAATAATGCCAGAAGCGCATTGTCATCCTACCTCACTATCGGAGTAGGATCCCATCAGTTGGTGTCGGAACTCATGAGGGGTATTTCAATTCTTGCCCTCGTAGACCAAGATACAATATGACCTGTGATATTGGGGTAGTTTTGTCCGTACTCAGGAGTTGGTCACCAGTTTCGGAACTTCCACTGGCCAAACGCACCTAAAATGTGGTCATGCTAATGGCACTTATACAGCTCAGCGGGTCCAGACCCTCCACAAACTAAACTGGCCAGGATGGTCTCAACCCCTACCAAGGTATCCTTTTTCATTGATGAATTACTTAAACACCATAGACCTGGTACAACCGGTCTTAAATTGGAATTCCATGCATATCCCATTGATGTATAGCCACTTATCTCCGACATTATATTAATGTCACACAAAATATAAGGAGAATGGATACAGGTCTATTCATCAGTTTTTAAAGCCTACATCACAGGGTAACTGTGCAGACAATTCCAGGTGGCTCAGGGTGGTGTTGGATGCAGCAGGGGTAGACACTGATATTCCAATCTCATTCTACCAGGGCTGCGTCCACATCAGCGGCGAGGACCATTGAACTGAATATCTTTATTGTCATTCAGACCTTTCGGTCTGAACGAAATTTCGTGCCTGCAGTCATACATATATAAAAATAACAATACAATACCATACAATAAACACAAAATTAACATCCACCACAGTGAGTTCACCAAACACCTCCTCACTGTGGTGGAAGGCAAAAGTCTTAGGGTCTCTGTCTTTTCTCCCCTCCTTATTCTCCCTCTGCGCTGAGGGGATCCAGGCCGCCGCCACCGCTAACGCCGGAACACCGCCACAAGGCCCGCCGCCGGAACGTCGCTGGAGCACCGCAGTTCCCGAAAGCCAGGCCGCCGCTGGAGCACCGCAGCTCCCGAAAGCCAGGCCGCCGCTGGAGCACCGCAGCTCAGAGGGAGCCAGGCTGCAGCTGGAGCACCGCAGCTCCCGACACCCAGGCCGCCGCTGGAGCACCGCAGCTCCCGAAGCCCAGGCCGCCGCCGGAAGCCAGGCCGCCGCTGAAGCTCCGAAGGCCGTGCCGCCGCCGCTGGAAGGCCTTTACCAGGGCCTCAGCACAGACGGAGACGGTGTCGGGGGACACGACAGGAAAAGTCGCATCCCCCCGAAGGGAGAGACTAAAACCCCGTTTCTCCCACCCTCCCCCCCCCCCCCACACACACATACACAGCCCGACAAACAAAAAATAAACACCAAAAACAGGGACGAGGACAAAAATAAAATAAAAGACAGACGGACTGCAGGTGAGCCGCAGCTGACAAGCAGCGCCGCCACTCCGGAGGTACCCATGGACCATGTCCTCGCAACAGCGGGCCTGGCCAATGGAGACACGTCTCAACGGTTTTATAACAATCCTGTGGCCACTCTTGCGGTGTTTGCAGATACTGTTTTAAGTTCTGTTCCCTGAACGGTTCCTGTTTTTTTTTGTATTAATGAATACATTATTGTTTTTCAGCTCTGTTACAAGTTAACACACTTCCACCATCAGTTATTACGGCAGTTATTAACATTCACACAATAATTCACAATATAACATGAGTTTTAAATCTGTCATTAATTTATATGCCAAATTGAAGGAATTTAGTGTTTAATGCCCTTAAATTAACGGGCATTTTAAACCGCTTGCGAGTGGGATTTTCTGGAACGCAATGGTTTGGAACATTGCGGTTGCGGTGAATTTAAACCCAATATCGGCAGGAAAAATTCTGCCGGTTCGTATGGGGACGAAATCACCGTTTCGCAACATTAAAGTTTGATGAAGGTAATCTAAAAAAGCAGGTTTATATGTAAAAATAAACAGCTTTCACTTACCTGTCCCCTACGTAAAATCGGTCCCCGTTGTCAGTGTTCACGGCATTAGGAGCTAATTTTTATTTTACTCCAGCGCTGAAATAGTCGGGCTATTTATAAAAAAAATTAACTTACCGGCAGTCGGAACGAATCTCCAGAAATAGATCGCACTCCAACAAAAGAAAGCTCCGGATGGCAAGGGAAAACCCACATTTTAACCCCGCCCCGCCCCCTTAAAGGTGCCAAAGTCGCGCACACGGCCAGTGACAGAACTGCAGCACCGCTCAAGGTAAGTTTGTAACATACCTATATTATGTGACTCAATTACCTCCTCTCCCACTTGTCCATATACCCACTGCCCTATGTGTGAAAAAGCTCCGCCTCGGGGTCCTATTAAATATTTCCATGTTAAATGTTACCATAAACCTATGTCCCCTAGTTCTTGATTCCCCTACTCTGGGATAAAGACTCTGTATTTATCTTAACTATTCCCTTTATGATCTTATAAACCTTTATGAGATCACCCCCCCATCCTCCTGTTCTCCAAGGAATAAAGTCCTAGCCTGCCTAACCTCTCCCTATAGCTCAGACCCTCAAGTCCTGGCAGCATCCTCGTAAATCTTCTCTGCACTCATTCCAGCTTAACCCTGCTATAAGAAGGCTGTTGTTATCAAAATTGAACACAATACTCCAAATGCGGCCTCACTAATGTCTTGTACAACTGTAACATAACATCCCAACTTCTATACGCAATACCCTGACTGGTGAAGGATAATGTACTAAAAGCCTTCTTTCCCACTCTATCTACTATGATGCCACTTTCAGGGAACTATGTACCTGTACTCCTGAGAATGGAGCAGCTGGACTTGTACACTCTGGAGTTTAGAAGGATGAGAGGGGATCTCATTGAAACATATGATTGTTAAAGGCTTGAACACGTTAGAGGCAGGAAACATGTTACCGATATTGGGGGAGTCCAGAACCAGGGGCCACAGTTTAAGAATAAGGAGTAAGCCATTTAGAATGGAGACGAGGAAACACTTTTTCTCACAGAGAGTGGTGAGTCTGTGGAATTCTCTGCCTCAGAGGGCGGAGGAGGCAGGTTCTCTGGATGCTTTCAAGAGAGAGCTAGATAGGGCTCTTAAAAATAGAGGAGTCAGGGGATATGGGGAGAAGGCAGGAACGGGGTACTGATTGGGGATGATCAGCCATGATCACATTGAATGGTGGTGCTGGCTTGAAGGGCCAAATGGCCTACTCCTGCACCTATTGTCCTTGATCCCTCTGCTTTATAACACACCAGGTATCTGCCATTCACTGTGAAGGTCCTACCCTGGTTTCACATCCCAAAATGCAACACCTCACACTTAACTACATCAAATTCCATTAGCCATTCCTCAGCTCACCTGGCCAACTGATGCAGATCCTGCTGTAATTTTTGATACTACAATGCACCCACTTTCTTGTCATCTGCAAATTGAAATCATTGATATAAACCGCAAACTAATGGTTCCAGCACTGATCCCTGAGGCACAACACTAGTCACAAGCTTCCAGTCCGAAAAACAACCTTCCACCTTCAGCATCTGCTTGCTTCCAAGAGCCCAATTCTCTATCCAGTTGTCTAACTCTCTCTGGATCCCCAGCGATCTAAACGTCCAGAGCAGCCTACCATACGGAACCTAATCAGATGCCTTGCTGAATTCCACATAGAAAACGTCTGTGGCTTTGCCCTTGTAACCTTTTTGGTTATTTCAAAAGATATCAAATAACAACAACCGGCTAAGAGAATGCTGCCCTTAAAAGGGACCACAGTGCAGGGACATCGTGCAATAGAAATACAACTGCATGACGTCACCTGAATATTGCAGGGCTCATGGCCACACATCTTAGTGACCATATTTTGGCCTTATTGATGTAACGGTTTAGGTTTGTGTTTATTATTGTAGATGTACTAGAATAACACATGGGGCTTTGAATTATAAAAGGCCTCATAGAGTTATTTTCAGGTTATTTGAGGTGTTGGGAAATGACCTGACATTTTAATTTCGTCAGCGGTAACTGGGAAGATGGATAGAAGTTATTTTTTCCAGTTGTGAATTTTAACAAAAGTCTGATCTTTGGCAGTGGTTAAAAATTACTTTGATGTGCAGAGGGTAGAAATGCGTTTGCCATGGTAACTGGTGCTTAATTATAAATCTGAGTGAGTTAAAGGTGTTTAGAGGACATGGGAGTGATGAATGACAACAGAGACATCTACGTCTCCTCGTAAATAAAGTAATTATGGGAGCAAATGCACAATTGGCTTTTGTTGCAAGAGAACAAAGTGAGGAATCCATGCAGCAACCTCTGGGCACTAGTAAAGGGTCTGTGCCACTTGGCCGTCATTTACGTTACAGGCCGGTAGTGACTGACGTGCGACGGTCGCGCGCGTCTTCATGCGTCCTCACAACTGTCTGGAGCGAGTGGCGTCATTTGAAGATCGACACAAAATGCAGGAGTAACTCAGCGGGACCGGCAGCATCTCTGGAGAGAAGGAATGCATGATGTTTCGGGTCGAGACTATTCTTCAGTCTGAAGAAGGGTCTCGACCCGAAACGTCACCCATTGGTTCTCTCCAGAGATGCTGCCGGTCCTGCTGAGTTACTCCTGCATTTTGTGTCTATCTCCAATCGTCTTGGCCCCGCTCTGGGAGTAGGAGTGGGGGCGGATCCGGATTCGCAACGGCCGTGAGCCCCAGGCCAAGCTCGGCGATCGTTTGTCTGCTTCTGCTGCTGTTGGAGGTGAGACGTTGCGCCTTGCCAGGGTTTTGGGCCTGTCCCACTTTGGCCGTCAGTTACGCGACGGGCCGGTGGCGCGTGAAGATTTAGCGCACTCCTCCACTCCACACTCCTCCACGCCACTCCATGCGCCTGTCCCGCGCTACCCACGCGCTAGCAGGTCGCGTAAATGGTGCGTGAATGTCGGCCAAGTGGGCCCTTAAGACTTCACCTGAAGCACTATGTACAATTTTTATACTTTTAAAAGGAATGTATATATTTGCAGGGGAATAGTTGCAAATCTTGGGGGAGGGGGGGGGCTAGATGGCTGCAACATAGGCCAGAGATTAAAACCAAAGGATTTGTGAAGCTGGACGAAGGAATGTGAGTGGAGAGGGAGGGAGGAAATGCACGTGGGCCTCTGACTGGCCTGGAGCTGCTGGGGGTCCCTGGTTGGATGTGAGGGGGGGGGGTATAGGGACCCGAGGAGGATGTGGGGGTGTATTCTGTTTTGTGTTCTTGGGTGCATATGTATAGCTTGGTTACAGATCAGCTGTGATCTTCCAGAATGGCAGAGCAATGTCAAAGACCAGTGGTGGCCTCCTGCTTCTGTTCATCCAGTATAACTTTTATGACGGCCTTTTAGAGGAATTTATATAAATAATGGCAACATTTGCTTAATTACCTGCCTTTGGGGGGCATTTTACTGATATTTTGGTTACATCTCTTTGGTTCAATGGCTATAATCTTAAATGAAAAATGATTTTTGTCAGCCTGTTGAATTCTGTTATGGGGCTGTCCCACTGTACGAGCTAATTCAAGTGTTCTCCCGAGTTTCCCCTGATTCGAACTTGGAGAATTACGGTAATAGCCGCTCGTAGGTACTCGGGTCTCTCGTGGTCATTTTTCAACATGTTGAAAAATCTTCATGATTCTTCGCGAGCTTACCGCGTAACTGCCATTAGCGTTACGAGCTGCTAAGAGACGTCCCGAGCTCCGACGTACCCACGACGTACATGCTATGTGCTTATCACAAGTTTTTTTTTTTAACTCGGGAGAGCTCTTGAATTACCCCGTACAGTGGGACAGGCCCTTTAGTGCTGGTGGGTTTTGCAATGTCGACTTTTTAACCATGCTATGAAACAAGGCTTAACCTGGTCTTGGTGAGGCCACACCTGGAGTATTGCGTACAGTTTTTGTGTCCTAATCTGAGGAAATACATTCTTGCCATAGAGGGAGTACAGAGAAGGTTCACCAGACTGATTCCTGGGATGGCAGGTCTTCCATATGAAGAAAGACTGGATAGACTCGGCTTGTACTCGCTGGAATTTAGAAGATTGAAGGGGGATCTTATAGAGACTTACAAAATTCTTAAGGGGTTGGACAGGCTAGATGCAGGTAGATTGTTCCCAATGTTGGGGAAGTCCAGAACAAGGGGTCACAGTTTAAGGATAAGAGGGAAGTCTTTTAGGACCGAGATGAGAAAATCATTATCCACACAGAGAGTGGTGAATCTGTGAAATTCTCCGCCACAGAAGGTAGTTGAGGCCAGTTCATTGGCTATATTTAAGAGGGAGTTAGATGTGGCCCTTGTGGCTAAAGGGATCAAGGGGTATGGAGAGAAGGCAGGTACAGGATACTGAGTTGGATGATCAGCCATGATCATGTTGAATGGCGGTGCAGGGCCGAATGGCCTACTCCACCTATTTTCTATGTTTCTATGAACTCTCCCAATACAGCACAAGCCAAGCCTGAAACATTAAATTGTGCATGACATTTATGTTTTTATGTTAAATTTGTCATTGTCAGATCCACAATTCAATCAGTCGTTATGGCCACTGATTTGTGGGATCTTGCTATGTGAATGTGGAATCAATATTTCCGATATTGCATTGGCAAGGGCTCTTCAAAAGTAGGCTAACCAAGATTATCAGCCTGCACAAGATCCATGTCCCTCCATTCCTTGCATATCCGTAGGCCTATCCAAATGCCATTAACTTATCTGCTTCAAGCACCGCCCTCAGTCGTGGGATCCAGGCACTCATCACCCTCTACAAAAAGAAACTTGCACCGCACATCTCCTTTACGATATGTCCCCCTGACCTTAAAGCTATGTCCGCTAGTCTTTGACATTTCCACCCTGGGAGAACGGTTGTGACCGTCTATCCAATCTTTACCTCATATAATTTTATATACTTCTATCTGGTGTTCCAGAGAAAACAAACCAAGTTTGTTTTCTCTGGAACACCACCTTTTTGTAGCTAATACCCTCTAATCGAGGCATCATTCTGGTAAACTTCCTCTGCACCCTTTCCAAAGCCTCCACATTCTTCCTGTATTGGGACCTCCAGAAATGCATGCAATATACCAAATGCGGCCTAACCAAAGTCCTATAATGCTACATCCTGACTTCCTTATACTCAATGCCCCGACCATTGAAGGCAAGCATATATCACACCTTTACCACACCTTTGGACTTGGATCCTAATATCCCTCTGTACATATGAGTCATGCCATTAATTGTGTATATTTTCCTGGCATGCTACCTCCCAAAGTGCAGTTTCTCACAATTGCGCGAATTAAACGCCATCTGCCATTTCTCTTCCCATTTCTGTACCCCGCTGTATACCTTAACACCCTTCCTCACAATTTGTGACCCCAGCAAACTTGGTGACATTTGCAAACTTACCAACCAATCAATTTACATATGATTTGGACTTAAATGTAGACCCCAGTACAGATCCCTGCGCATCTACACCTGACCCTCATCGATTACATTTGTCAACACCTCGGAAAACTCAATCAAGCTGTTAAGATATGATCTGCTGCATACATAGCCGTGCTGACTGTTCCTAATTAACCCATGCTCTTCCAAATGGGAGTAAACCCTATCCCAGAGAATGTTCTCCAATAGCTTCTCTAAGCTTACTGGCAAATCTATTTGATCTCCATGGTCTTGAGCTGATAAAGGTGTCAAACTTTATCTTATTTGTGCATCGTTGTGATGTTGGATGACTGAGATAAAAATGAATTAGGGTTTCTCCTACACAAGCTGTCAATAGTTCCCGAGGCCGCATTATATTACCCTACTCCCTGTGCCCCACCTCGATGTACTTATTTATCCCCTCTCACTCCTACTAAATTGCTTCCTCTGGCTTCACAATTTGCAACTCTTCAATCACCGTCTTTGTTCTGATCATCTGCCTATCAACTACCCCCCCTGCCCTCGCTTGTGTCCACCTATTACCTCCCATACTTTGTTCAGCCTCCTCCCAGCTTTCCTTTCTCCCCACAATCGCCATACGATCAGTCTGAAGAGGGGTCTTGACCCAAACATCACCCATCCATGTTCTCCAGAGAGACCCACTGAGTTACTCCAGCACTTTGTGCCCTTTTATTGCATATTCATGTTAGGTTTTGCATTTAGACTTTAGAGATACAGTGCAGAAGGAGGCCTTGTGGCCCACAGAGCCTGCGCTGACCAGCGATCAGCCATACACCAACACTATCCTACACACTGGGACAATTTACAATTTTTACCAAAGCCAATTAACCTACTAACCGGTACGTCTTTGGAATGTGAGAGAAAACCAGAGCACTCTGAGCAAACCCACTCGGTCATAGGGCGAGCGTACAAACTCCATGCAGACAGCACCCATAGTCAGGATCAAACCCAGGTCTCTTGCGCTGTAAGGCAGCAAATCTACCGTGGTGCTACTGTGCCACCCTTTAAATTGTGAAAATTGCTTCTTATTTTTTATGGGCTGGAACAGGGGAAATAGCTATTGTCCAGACATGCTTAAATGCTGTAACTTCCATGGATTGAAGTTGTTCACTCAACTAAATGCCACAGTGTCAGTGAATCGTGCACTGGGACCATTAATGTTTTATCATTTAACACTTATAATGGTTTTTTGTTTTTGTTTTCACAGGCCTTAGTGGAGCAATGGCTAGTATAAGCGTACGCTCAAGTACTCCAGGGTCTCCCACTCATGTAAGTGGTAGCTCTAACTCTTCTCGCAGGAGAAATGGACTCCACGATGTGGATTTGAACACTTTCATATCAGAAGAAATGGCACTCCATTTGGACAATGGTGGCACCAGGAAGCGTTCCTCAGCCCAGTGTACTGATGTGATCACTGATTCCCCTACGCACAAACGCAATCGAATGCTTTGAACTTTTATATTGTCACCATGCTACTTGAAAGCCACTTGATACTCGACACTTTCTTGAATGGAAATGGAGGGCCATCGTAACTAGTTTGATTGTGAAAGTACAAGTGAATTCAATAATGATTGCCATAAAGGAAGTTCTAACTAATGCAGTAGCTGCCTCTTGTAATTATGGCTTTCCCAGTACTGGTCTTGTGACGGAGGACATTTGATCATTTGTGTAGTAGTTAGCAAGATCATCATAGGTAAACACATTAGGTTCCAAGCTAAAGTGACCTTAACTTTTATCTCTTCAAGGGAAGGGTGATTTGGATGTTAATTTGGTTAACATGTTAATTGCCCTTTTTTATTTTCTGCTGTGTTGACTGCTTGAACAGTTGCCAATATATCACTGATATTGTCTATGTTAAAATGGCATCCTCTGTCAAATCTACAGACTTCCATTTTAAAGTACTGTACTAAGACACAAGTTCATATAGTGCAAGTACATGCGTTGTATCAATATTGGATTACTTTTAGTTAGACTCACGCAGCTGCTAATTCTGTCAACTGGAAATGGTGCTATGATGGTCATGCAATGAATATCAAAAAATCAACAAAGATCTTTATTGGATTCACTTCTTGTGTTTGTGTTGCAAAAAATACAAAAATACTATTGACTTTTCCATAAATTCTAAAATACTCTTGTTATGTTTAAATATATAAATATATATAAATATATGTAATGTGTATATACTAAGCATTTGAATGCTGGTATGATACTCGTTCTACATAATGTAAATAAAATGTGCACACCAAACCCTGGAGTGGATATCCAAAATCAGAACTACATCATGCTTGGTTTTAAATGTTTCCTCACACAATGGAGCAGGGTCAGATCATTGCGTAGTTGTTGGGACATAACCTTCAGTGGGTAGAAAATGACAATTTGGTTTGTGGCCTGCTCACTTTTGAAATTGTCAGCAGTAGTTAGTTAAAGGAGGTTGACATTTTTTTGTGTGAACATATTTGCGTAAACTACTTGCATAAATCTGAACAATTGCTTTATGTCACGTTGTAATTTGGTAACCTCTGGTTGCATTATGTGGTGTTTAAAAGAGGAGCCTTATGTCAGTTTTGGGGGGGAATTTTAACTTCTGAATTTACACTGTGGTAAGCAAGCTTAGCAAAAAAAAGTCTGTGATTTTAATGGCGATCCTTTTCAGTTGGTTTTGATTTTCAAGTTAAAATCTACAAGTGGTCACTACGTAGTCCAACAACTTGCACAGAAACTTGATGTACACACTAACTCGAGCAATTTGCCCATTTGCACATGCAGATACTGGTCATGGTGGCTATTTTGAGTTGACTTGTTTTCTCACTGAGAAGGCTATGCAAAGTGCAATTTTACTGTTTCAAGTAATACTAACTGGGGGGTATTGTCTGTTGTCCTCTCCTGCATGTTTGCAGTAGACAACCCAGCCAGCCTAAAAGGTGGCTTGCTTTTTAAGCCCGAGGCAGTAAGGATATGCTGCAAGGCAGCACTTTTTTTTGCAATAGTTTAGTTTAGGTAATCTTCCATTGATAGTTCCCTCTTATTCCCCACAAACACCCTGCCCCATTCACTAACTCCAAGCCAGGTATGGGTAGTATTAATGGACATTGGAAACCATGTCATTGGTTTCTGGAGAAGGTTATATAATAAATAATTGAAGTGCAAGGAGGGCTGCATCTGATCCTGGATTTCCTAATGAAAATTTGCATGGTAAGAACAGAGTACGTTTTTAAAATGCTGACCATCAGACATTTTACTAAATTTTACATTGGTCTCTAGATTCCCTTTGTCATTGGGAATGTTAGGAACTCTCAATGATCAGGTTTTAGCCTTCCAAAAAAAAGTGTTTTCAGGTCGGGTATTGTGTTAAATTGTCAGTGTGGTTGGTTGGTGCAGAAGGGGCAGTGTAACACAAAGCTGTCTGTATATTGCAGATTCACTGCTTGAACTAGCATGGTGTGGGGGGGTCTGGTATTGATTTTAACAGGTTCCCAGTAGAGGGGGGGGGGGGGGGGGGGGGGGAGAGAGAAGGGTGAAAAACGAATATACGTCCAAAAAGTGAAAATAAGGCTTAGAGCAAACTTTGCACTAACAACCTTTCTGTTTACATTTGATTGGCATTTGCATGTCTATCCACACCATTCTTGCCACAACCCTCTGGATTGATTTTTGCGGTAGTTTTTTGGCCACTTTTCTAGCTCAATGTATAATTAAATCTAGGTGAAGAACAGTAGGGATAGGTCAGGTCACCACCTTTGAAGCGATTGATAAAATTCCATGTTTTGATAGTTAAGTTTTAAGTGTTCTGAAAAGATATTGCCAGATCCCTTGGTATAAAAACTGCCTGATGGATTTCTAAGTTGCACGCTGTTTGCTTTTCTTGAAGTACTTTCATTTGGTGGAAGCCACTGTAAACTGTAATTGCCATTTTTAAGAATTGGTAACTTACGGTTTTATGCATCAAAAGTTTGTATCAAAATGTTACTTTAACTGTAGCGTGCACTTGGAGAAAGATTAAACACCATGCAAATCAGATGTTGCTTTCTTTCCATTGCACCTGTTTACCTGGAAAGCATTTTAAAATGGCTTCATTTGGGAGTAATTTTTTGTTTTGTCTTTTTCCTCCCTCAGTCTTCTGCAGTTGTGCATTCACTGCGAGGATAGGGACAGAATTGGCAAATTTCAAGTTGGAAAATTCCTTCTAAAATGTGGAGTTAAAATACAATGCTTGCATCACTCTGGAAAAAAAATTGGTTCATTTTTGCCTTCATCTCCCTGAACTTAAATCCATGCCTGTAAGATGGCCAATGTATTTGCTAACCTGAATATTAGTTGCAAAAGAATTACGTTGATTTTGGTTTATTTTTTGTATTCTCATACCCTATTGTATGTGGAGGTGAGGGTATTACTGAATGGTACACTAAATTCATGGTCATGGTGCCATTTGGTGTTCAACAGATGTACGTTGTCACTAGAAGATAACTTTCAAAATATGCCGTTTGCGATGTAATAAGATTTTAATTGTAAATGAATTGCTGTCTTTAGTCAATCTCAGATGCTTTAATTTGTAGCCACAGGACTAGGTCGTGAAGGTTTGAACTTTTGGCCTTTTAGTCTCCAAATTTTGTTTTTTACTTTGTACACTCGAGTGTCCCATTAATAAATCACTGCACTTCCAGAGTGTCTGATTGAACTATAACAGTAATAAAGATCTATGAATTGTATTGTGTCCAATTTCCATTATAGCACATTAGCTGGTAGATAAGTTTAATTTCTGTGGTTTCTGGTTTAAAATTCTGGATGCTTTTAATTTGAGTGTGAAACATTTTCTAGCAGTTTTTTCTCCCATTGCTGCCTCAACTGGGAAATAGCAGTACGCTCTGAGCAGCTGCTTGATCGTTTTCTTGCACATCCCATGCCTTATCAGCCTTTCTCCTTTAAAGAAACTATATTGGCAAGACTAAAATGATTTGAATGAAAACCAGCTATTAAGTGCAGTTGGGTAACTATTCCAGACAATTGAGTTATAGTCATAGCTTTACTTCCCCCACCCTAATTTAAATTAATCTCTCCTTCAGTCTTGGACATGCAATCAAGTACCAAGTAAGAAGAGATTACACAAGTAGGGAGTGGATGAGAAAATGGGATATAGAACTAGTGTGAACAGGAGCAATGGCTGGTGTGGGCAGAAAGGCCATTTTCCATACTGTATCTCTAAATTAACCAAGTCTGATACCAAATTGTATGGAGGTGTTTAAGAACAATGGAATGCATTCCACAAATCTCCAAAGTCGCAGAATACATTAATAGGGGTATCAGGAGCCATATGGGGTAGATTTCAATAGCTACGTAATTGCTTAAAGAAACAGAGGTTGCACTCTATGTTAGGCCATAATTTTACTTGTCCCGTTATAGAAAATCTGAGGCTTCATTTTAATGTGAAATGATGCCAGGGTAGGAGAATTTTAAGATTTGTTGCACTGTTTTCAGATTTTTTGATTTTCTATGGCCAGCATAGCTTCAATGGGCTGAATGGCATTAGTACTATAAATTTGCATTTATAATAATTCTGGACCAATTCTAATTATAGACCAATTCTGCTGTTGTAATAGGCTGCTTTGCTGCACACCTCGGTTTGAAGATGGTAATTGACTTCCTCTGAGACGAAACCAAATGTTTAACTTCCCATTGTTAGTTAAGTCTTGCAAAATCTGTTTAAATATTGCTAACATCTGTACAGACAATCATTTTTGATATTGCACTGATTAGTAATTTACTGATTAAATTATTCCATGTGCAACAGATCTATAATACTTGAATGCTGCATTGATCACTGGCTGATGTATGATGTCAATTAGTGTGCCAAAGATGCAGACCACTTGGTAAAGTGAAAATAATGGAACTACTTTTTTTCATTAAAAGATTCCATGCAGTGATATTTTTGAAACGAATACACTACGAAAATTGAGTCCTTCCTTCCATGTACTTGACTATATATCATTAATGCAACAACATAATTGCAGTACAGTCCAGTAAATAATTCAGCAGGTGAGGTACACCTTTTGTGAGAGGAAAAATAATTTTGGCACTTTGTCAGGATGTTAACATTGGCTCCACAGATTGTCTAATCTGCTGAAGTCGTACTCCATTTTTATTCTGACATGGGTGCACTAGACCGATTAGACTGCAGATCTATTAGTCAAATTTCCAATATCTGCAGTATTTTACTTTAGTTCTCATGAATTTGTGCTTGTGTGGAAGTGTCTGAGTTTTACAACATTTTGAAAACTTCCTGCAGAACTACCGTGCCACCTTATTTCTGAAATCTTGTCAAACCAATTTTAAAATCAAGGATGTAGAACTAGTGTGATTTGAATTACAATTTTCTATTTGTGCAAATTTGAATGGACAACTTTTAGCTTAGTAAGACTTTATTTGCAGCAAACTTGTCCAGTCCAGGATAGACCCACAATGCTGGAGTAACTCGGGCAGCATCTCTGGAGTAAAACGATGGATGGGATTTTGGGTTGGCATCATTCTCCAGTCTGAAGAAGGGTCCTGACCCGGAACATCATCCATCCTTTTTCTCCAGGGATGCTGCCTGATCTGCTGAGTTACTCCAGCACTTTGTGTCTATCTTCTGTATATACCAGCATCTGCAGTTCCTTTGTACACATGTCAAGTCCAGGGACTGACTAAGATTTGCCTTTAAATCTCTCATATCGTGGCACTTGCAAATAGTACTAATCGTACTTTGACTTCTAATACTGATGTAATGTTTTGTGGATAGCAGCCAGGATGTGAAGTCATGAGGATATCAGTAACAAGATCGTAGTAACTGGTTGTAAAAATAAAATTGAGCTTGCTCCCATTTTTAGCTAGACTTATAATTAAAGTTCTTTGTGACCGTGTCGGCAAGATTGTGTCGGTGACTTCTGTTTTAAAGCCACGGCACGAGCTCATTCCAAGAGTTCTCCCTAGTTTGCCCTGATTCGAACTCGGAGATTTATGGTAATGGCCACTCGTCGGTACTCGGGGCTCTCGTGGTCATGTTGAAAAATCTTCAGGAGTCTTCCCGTGCTTACCTGCCGTTAGTGAGTCTTCCCGAGTACCTGCCGTTAGCGCTAAGAGACGTTCCCCGAGCTCCGACTTACCCACTACGTTCATTCTCCGTGCTTACAACGAGTTTGATTTTTTTTTAACTCGGGAGAGCTCTTGCAATGAACTCGTACCGTGGGACAGGGCTTTTACCTCACCAATTGGAGACCTGTCTGCCCTCCTTCCATATATGTCGTGATTTGCATGGTGGAGATTTTTTATGAACCTGACCTGCCACCCAGAGTACATTTACCACTCCCTCACACTGTCAAGTTGGGGAAAACTTTGCCTCTTGCAATTAACTCAGTCTGCATAAATAGCTGTGAGTAGAGCTTAAAAATCCTGTGAGTGTAGATAGTGACTTGGCTCACCCAGTCTTTCTTTGCAAAATCTGCTCTGCTCTTTCCCTATCCTATATATACAGTATCTCTAAACTAAACTAAATATTTAAGGTTTACTTTTTTAGTTCAGATTTTTATCCAATTCTCTGAAGTTTATTATTGACTCCTGCCCTATCCATGTATTCCAAATCGTGAATTATTAGCATGTAATGATGGAGATATTCAGTCGGCAAGCTGATAGTTTTGATTCTACATCACTATTGATAGAGTAATTGATCTGAAACATTACCTCTTTCTCACTCGACAGGTCAGGCAGCATTTATGGATATGTTTTAGGGTCATCTGTTCTATTTAAGAATGCCAACATCTGCCTTGCTTTTCATTCAGAATTCTTTTGCAAGTTTTTCATATGTTGCTTCTGCTGTTGTTAACCGTTCTCCGTCCATTCACTGATTTAGTGGATCATCTCTTGAACCGGTTCCAATCGTGGGTCATCTTAAACATCTCTTGTCTAATGCCTTTACCTTCTATGGCCTTGGGGAAAACAAAGGTGACTGAAGTCTGTCCATGCAACAGTAATCACCTAAGTTCTAAATTTAATCTCTGCCTATGCCTTTAGTAAAGTCAATTGGACACTACAGCTGGGGCTGAGCTGGTGTTTTACAGTGGTTTAGCACAGCTGCATAGCTTTTGTTCTCTGCCTTGAATTAAGACCTCATCATTCAAAACAATTGATCAGTGACCTCATTAACCTGCCCTGACATCTGCAATGAAAAATCTAGGGACCGTGGCCTCTATTTATTTTTTTTTAAAGAATTCCTTTTGAAAATTACACCATTTAGCTTATGATTTCTACTCATTTATTTCACTGTAAACCTCTATTGAATTTCATGTGTCCTCTTCATTGTTTATTGTGGATGGCATAATTGTAATCACGTATAGTCTTTTCGCTGACTGGATACCCCACAACAAAAAGCTTTTAATTGTACCTCAGTACACATGACAATTAACTAAACTTAACTATTTCTAGCAATGTTACAAAATTTAGAGATTTTAAAAATCAAGTCTGCAATTTATCCCATCAGATAAAGCATAAAAAGAAGTTTAATTTGACACCTAATTCACTTTCATATCTTCAGTATTAAGAAAGTTATGGCCATTTTCATACTCGGAAATGAGCATCTTGCTTCCCATTGCCTTTCAATTGACTTAACTCAAAAGCTGTGATCTGGAAAAATTAAAAGTCCATAACATTCTTAAAAATTAAGAGAACTCAATGAAATTTTCAGTTATTATAGATTGAAGCATTCTGAAACAAATATTAAACAATCTTACTTGGATTACCTGAAATTAAAGCATATAATTAGTTAGTTATCTAATTGTAGCTAATTACAAAATTCAATGAGTAGATCTAAACATCTATCAATTTCTTAAGAAAAGATAAACTTTTTTAAAATTGCCTAAGTGTCCAAATAACATTCACACAATAATCCACAATATAACATAATTTTTAAATCTCATTTTCATGAATTTCTGGGCCAAATGGAAGGAATTTAGTGTTTTATGCCTGTAAATTAATGGCCATTTAAATCAACTAGCGAGTGGGTTTTAGTAGAATGCGGTGGATTAGAACGTTGCGGTTAGCAGTGAAGTCGGGGGGGGGGGGGAAATACTGGGGGTTCATACATTTTTTGGGGACCCCATTTCGCAACATAAAAATATTATTAATGCCTCCCGAAAAACCAACTTTTAATATAAAAATAAAGTATTTACCTTTTTTTCTCCCCTACGCAAAATGCTTCCGGTTGTCTGCGCTCACGGCTTTTGAAGGTGATTTTTAAATTACTCTAGTTAATAAATAATCTAGAGTAATTTAAAAATACCACCATTCATTAAATGTCGGAGCGATTTTTCTTCAGCAACCAAATCGCCCGACATTCATCGATTATCCAGGCCTGTGGAAAAACGGCACTTTAACCCCGCCCCCCTCTGCAAGGCGCGAAAGTCGCGCACACGGGGAGCGGCAGAAGTGCAGCGCCGCTAAAGGTAAGTTTTGTAACATACCTACTATTTCCATGTGCTCTGTTCTCTGTACAGTTTAATTGACTAGTTTGATAAGGGTATCAGGAGCTATATGGTTCAAATGACTAATTTTGTCTTCACTACTCTGAATTGAGTAGCTGAACTGACACACATCTTGGACTCCTCACGGGCAGAATGGCTTTGACAGTGAACATTAGTTGGTCGGTGGCTTTGGTCCTGAATTGAGCTGCCTACATCTATTCTCATCTGTTGCTGTAAATGCATGAATTTATTAATCAGCTGATTGTGCAAATTATACATTGTATGGTTCCAGGGCATTTCTAAACATTGCAACTAATAAATGCTTTGCTGTGTAGACAACACAAACGGTGAAACTGCATGTGGTGAGGGTGGTTGTGTTGCTATCCAACGATGGCATGTTTCAAATAATTTCCCAGCCAATTAAACAAATACAATCACTTTCAAAAATGGACAAACCTCAGTTGTAAGAAGTTACTGCAGATGCCAGTTTAAACCGAAGATAGACACAAAAGCTGAAGAAGGAGTAATTCAGCAGGACAGGAGTCTGGAGAGAAGGAATGGGTGACGTTTCGGGTTGAGACCATTTAGACCTCAGTTGTAAACTTTGCATAGTTATATGAACAGCAATTTTCGGGTCAACGGGATGAAAGACAATAACAATATTTTCCTGGACTTGCAAGGAACTGCAGATACTGGAATCTTGAGCAAAGGCCAGTGTGGGAGTAACTCGGCAGGTCAGGCAGCATCTGTGGAGGGAAATGATTTTCGGGTTTTGGACATTGTTTTTCTCATCTCTTTTTAGCTGATGTTAATCAAGAATCATGCTGTTGCTTTGGTTAATACTGCAGAATAAAAGGTCAGGATGTTATGATATCAACGCCACTGCAGCCAGATCCAACCTCACCAATCACTTTGAGGTGCCTGTTTTCCATCAGTGACTCTTAAGGAAATGAGAGCAGAAATATCTAATTCTTCCAGCCAGCTTCACCAGTAATCAAGGTCAAAATGATGTAGCATTTTTCAGTACTATTGACGTTTAGTTTAGATATATAGTGCGGAAACAAGTCCTTCCGACCAGCCTTTCCTGTTCACTTGCACTATCCTACACACAAGGGACAATTTGCAAACTTTACTGAAGCCAATCAACCTACAAACCTGTACGTCTTTAGAGCGTGGGAGGAAACTGGAGCTCCAGGTGAAAACCCAAGCAGTCATGTGGGGAACGTACATACTCCATACAGACAGCACCTGTAGTTAGGATGGAACTCGGACAATGCTGTAAGGCAGCAACTCTACCGCTGCGCCACTGTCCATGTGGCAATGTGCTACCGAATTAACCTTGCAATGTGTAGGAAGGAACTGCAAATGCTGGTTTAAACCGAAGATAGACACACACAGCTGGAGTAACAGTGGGACAGGCAGCATCTCTAGAGAGAAGTTAATGGTTTCTTGTTGAGACCTTCTTCAGACTCGTTAGGCATAAGGGAAACGAGAGATATAGACGATGATGTCGAGAGATAAAGGACAATGAATGAAAGATATGCAAAAAAAGTAATGATGATAAAGGAAACAGGCCTTTGTTAGCTATTAGGTGAAAATGAGAAGCTAATGTGACTTGGGTAGGGAAGGGATAGAGAGAGAGGGAATGCCAGGGCTACCTGAAGTTGGTGAAATCAATATTCATACCACTGGGCTGTAAGCTGCCCAAGCGAAATATGAGATTTGTGTTTAGCCTCACTCTCACAATGGAGGAGACCGAGGACAGAAAGGTCTGTGTGGGGGTACACAAAAGGCTGGAGAAACTCAGCGGGTGCAGCAGCATCTAAGAAGCGAAGGAGATAGGCGACGTTTCGGGTCGAGACCCTTCTTCAGCTAAACAGCAGTGTATCACCTGCAATAGAGATGGTGAGGTCAAGGAATGGTAGGGAAATGTCGGAAATGGTCCAAGTGTATTTGAGTGCCGGATGGAAGTTGGTGGTGAAATGGATGAAGTCGCAGTTGTGTGTGGGTGCAGGAGGTGACACCAAAGCAGTCGTCGATGTAACGGAGGTAGAGGTCGGGGATGGGGCTCTGGTACACCAAGAACAAGGATTGTTCGACGTACCCGACAAAGAGTCAAGCGTAGCTGGGGCCCATGCGTGTGCCCATAGCTACGCCTTGTGTTTGGAGGAAATGGGAGGAGTCAAAAAATAAGTTATTGAGGTTAAGGACCAACTCCGCTAGGCGGAGGAGGGTGTCAGTGGACGGGTATGGGTTGCTCCTCTGGTCGAGGAAGAACCGGAGTGCGGCTGTGGTCTTCGGCGGGCCCAGTACACCGGCGATGAGGTTAGGTGGTCCCGGGGGGCGGCAGGCTCGGCAGTCGCGTTGTGCTGGTGATGGGCGGTGGAATCTGGGAGGGGGAAGTAAACAGAGTTACCGTGCAGGCAGCGAGGCTGGGTGTCATCGGTAGGCAGGTGGAGGTCGGCGGCAGCATCGACGTGGAGGTCGGTGAAGGCGGCGTCCCGGTGAGTCCTGGAGGCACTCCTTGTGGCCAAGATGGCGTCGGGGGACTCAGGCCGGCGGCTCGGGCCAGAGTGGGGGCCCAGGGCCTGTGGGCGGTCGAGTCGGTGATTGTCGGTGGCAGGAGCGGGCTAATTTCAGGTCCTTGGTGGAGGTAAGGTGGGACAGGAATTGTTGATTGAAGCGGTGGATCTTCCGGAGGATGTAGTGTAGTTGGGGTCCGTTGCAGGCCTGGGTGAGTGAGGCCCGAAGATTCGGGAGAGTCAATGCGAGGTCCTGCTGGTGCCGGCGCATTGCAACCAGGGTGATCTTAGTGTCCAGTTGGAGAATCATACAGTGTGGCGGCAGATAGCCAGTCGGTACCGATAGTCCGGTTGGGGTCCGAACTGGGAGGCAGGGAATTGGAGCTGGAATCCACAGGGTATGAGATGGAGGCGCAGGCAAGCCCCGAGGAAGCAGATGTGGCTGTGGTATCGAGTCTGGGTGAGGATGTGGTCGTAGAGTTGGAGGGAAGGGGGTATCACAGAGGGGGAGCAGTTAGAGAGGAGGTTGTGAAACTCTCCGTAGGAAGGAGAACTTCTTCAAAGGCATACCTTGAGAAGATTTCACAGTGGAGTAGACAAAGTGTTAAAGAAGGAACTGCAGATGCTGGAGAATCGAGAGTACACAAAAGGCTGGAGAAACTCAACGGGTGCAGCAGCATCTAAGGAGTGAAGGAGATAGGCGACGTTTCGGCCCGAGACCCTTCTTCAGCTTTTGTGTGGGAATGGGAAGGAGAATTAAATTGTTTAGCAACTGGGATATCCGGTAGGTTCAGGCAGACTGAGCGAAGGTGTTCAGCGAAACAATCGCCCAGCCTACGCTTGGACTCGCCGATGTATAAGGGTCCATATCTTGAGCAACGGATACAGTAGATGAGGTTGGAGGAGGTGCAAATGATCCTCTGCCTAATCTGAAAGGACTGTCGGGGTGCCTGGACAGGATCGAGGAAGGAAGTGTATATTTAGACAAGACAAGAATATCTCATTTTCTCATATGACCCAAAACAGAATGATGACATTCTTGTGGCAGCACAACAGATATGTAAAACTCATACTCAGTAGACATCATAATCAAACAACAAAAAGGAGTTCAATATATTAAAAACAACAATCTAGCACAAGGACAAAAACCAAGTCACAAGTCCCTAATGCCATTAAAGCACCTTGTAGTTCCGAATTTGTTTTGAATGCATAGTGTTCAATAGCCTGATAGTTTTTGGGAAGAAGCTGCTCCTGAACCTGGATGTTAGAGTTTTCTGCCTCCAATATCTTGTTGCCCACGGCAGGACTGAAATGAGAGTGCGGCCAGGATGGTGTGTGTCCCTGATGATGCTGGCTGCCCTTATGGGGCAGTGCCTCCTATAAATCCCTTTGATAATGGGGAGGTCAGTACCCGTTAAGCACTGGGCAGTGTTCACCACCTTTTGCAATCTTCGTTCCTGGGTTTTTGAGTTGCTGAATCAGGCCCTGACAACCACTCACACATTTAAGGCAAAACGTTGTGGAAATTGGAAATATATGAAACAGGCCGAGACAGTTAACGTGTGTCATAGAGTCATACTGCGTGGAAACAGGCCCTTTGGGCGAACATGCCCGCAACGACTAACATGTCCTATCTACACTAATCCCACCTGCCTGCATTTGGCCCATAACCTTCTAAACATATCTTAGCCTGTTCAAATGTCTCTTAAACTGTATGATAGTACTGCCTTAACTATATCCTCCGGCAACTCGTTCCACTTACCTACCACCCTTTGTGTAAAAAAATGTTACCCCTCAGTTTCCTATTAAATATTTTCCTCCTCACTTTAAACCTATGCTCTCTTTTTCTTGATTTCCCTACTCCGGGCAAAGAACTCTATGCATTTACCAAATCTATTCCTCTCATGATTTAGTGCATGTCCATAAAATCACCTCTCATCCTCCTGCACTCCAAGGAATGGAGTCCCAGCCTGCTCAACCTCTCTCTGTAGCTCAGGCCCTCGAGTCCTGGCAACATCCTCGTAAATCTCTGTACCTTTTCCAGCTTGACAACATCTTTCCTAAAACATGGTGCCCAGAACTTAACACAGTGCTATGAATGTGGCCTCACCAACGTCTTTACAACTGTAACATGACCCCAGGGTATTGAGTAATCAACACCCTGACTGTGTGTGTGTGTGTGTGTCCCCGTGACCTTCATAACTGGGGAAAGTTAAAACAAAATGGGTTTCAAATGGCCGAGAAAGATAGGTGGGGTTGGGGAAGAGTTTGATGAGAACACAAGTCCATGACATGATTGAGATATCCAATGACGGAAAGGGTGTTGGTGTTTGGTTGTGAAAAGCTAATGAAAGCTGAGAATAATGAAAGTTTGGTTTGGAGAAAATGTAGATAAAGTCCTTATCATCTTCGGTTACCTGGCTTTGATCCACCCACCCCCCCCCCCCCCCCACCAGTTTTCTCATTTTCTGTTTCTCCACTCCATCACAATCATGCGGATAAAAATATGGTTTGCCTGTGAATGTTGACATGATTTCTTTCCATAGAAGTAACCCAAGTTGCGGTGGATTCCCATCACCTTCTGCTTGTGATCTCTTACTCACCATGATCACCCACCTCCGCACATCAGTCCTCTACCTTTTAGAACTTGTTTTAGCTTCAAACATTCCCAGTTCTGATGTAAAGACTGGCTTGAAGCGCCAGCTCTCTTTCTCCACACTTCATAGCTGTAGGAGCAGATTTTTGGCCATTCGGCCCATCAATTCTACTCTGCCATTCAATTAATGCCCTCTCAACTCCATTCTCTGGTCTTCTCCTCATAACCCCTGACGCCCTTATTAATCAGTTGCTGCCTGATCTGAATATATCCAGAACATTTCTCTTTATTTTAGGCTTCCAGCTTCTACCTTCAATCCTTATCGATGTGCTATTTCAAGATTCTATCAGTATATTGTGTTCCAAGTTGTTGCCAAATCCAACTTTATTTCCACTTAGTCATTAATTGTCTGGTTATTGCAATCATACTCTGTGTCAACTTATGCCCTCCGCAAAGTTCGTCAGTCCAATTATAGGCCAAGCATGTAAGTCATGGCTGTGTTGAAACAATACAAGGGCATCAGATTGATTGAGAAGAGCTGATCCTGACCATTGATGTGAGCTTGCATTGACCCCGGCAGTATTGACAAAGCAAGCCACTTAAATGCAGGAAGTAATAGCAAAAAAGCAACAAAAACTTTCAACTTGTCAAGGCAGTGTCTGTGGAAAGAAAAACAGAGTTAATGTTTCACCTCAAAAGACTCTGTCAGAACTGGACAGAGGGAAAACCAGTTTGTTTTTAATTTGGGAGTGAAGGGAATTTACTCTAGAACTATAGTTAGTGCGAGAAACAAGGAACAACAGACGGTGACTTATTCAGTAGGGGACAAAGTGCTGAAGTAACTCAGCAAGTCTAGAGAACATGAATAGGTGATGTTCCGGGTCAGGACCATTCTTCAGACTGACATTTTCGGATCGTGATCCTTCTTCAGACTCAATGTGTCTCAGTCTGAAGAAGAGTCCCAAGCCGAAATGTCACCTATCCACATTCTTCAGAGATGTTGCCTTACCCGCTGAGTTACTCCAGCACTTTGTGTCCTCTCGACAGCGCTGTTGGGTCATAGCTAGGGCACTGTACAATTCTGGTCACCGCACTAAAGGAAGGTTATGATAAATGAGATTTATGTGGAAACTGTTAGATCTGGTTGAGGAAAGGTCAATGCTCCTAATCTTTCTGGTATTTGACCAGTCCAATTGGAAACCTTGGCTGCCAAAATCCTAAGCTCTCAAATCCCCTCCGTAAACCCCTCTTCCCTGTCTGATAAAGTTCTAAAACCAAAGTCATTGACTAAATTTTTGCTCAATTCCCATTATATTTCCTTCTGTGGCTTATTGTCAAATTTTGTTTGCACTTGCTATTACAAAGCATTGTGCAGCATCTCACCATGAAAGGTGCTGGATAAAACATATTGTTGCGTTGTGGGTCGCCCTAGTGATAGCTAAGGCCTGATTCAGCCTTGAAATGATTATCCTCTGCCTGTAAAGCAATTGGAACTTGCATTGCACTAGTGGCCTTAAGCCATTGTAAAGTTCATAAATCCCTGGGCCCCTGATCAAGTGAAACCTAGGACAGTGTGGGAAGCTGGGGAAGAAATTGCACCGATTCTGGCCATGCCTGCAGAAGTGGACCACACCTCCTCAACCATGAGTCCAGGAGCATGGACAAGTGGTGTGATACAGAGACTCTCCCTGATCTCACCTCGCTGAAGTGCCCTGACTATCTCTGTCAAAAGGAAAAACTGGGGTCAGATCTTTGCATACAGAAAGCTTCAAATTCCTAGGAGTCAATATCACCATCTACTTAATCTGAACAACCTATATTGAAGCAATGGCCAAGAAAGCACACCAACACCTCTACTTCCTTTGAAGGCTTAGGAAGTTCGGCTTATCCCCAACCACTCTCACCAACTTCTACAGATGCATTGTAGAAAGCAGGTGCATCACAGCGTGGTTTGGGAACGGCTCCATCCAAGCCTGCAAGAAATTGCAGAGGATTGTGGACCAAGCCCAGATCACCACACAGACCAACCTCCCTTCAGTTAACTCCATTTACACCTTTTGCTGCCTTGGCAAAGCCACCAGCATAATCACGGACGAGTCGCACTCTGGATTTTCCCTCTTCTTCCCTTTCCCATCAGGCAAGAGGTACAGAAGTGTGAAAATGCGCACGTCCAGATTCAAGATTGTTCCCAGCTGCTATCAGGCAATTCAACCATCCTACCAACAACTGGAGAGCAGTCCTGAGGCTATCTACCACATTGAAGATCCTCAAACTATCTTTAATGGGTCTTTATTGGATTTTATCTTACACTAAACGTTATTCAAGTTATTCCCTTTATCAAGTATCTGTACACTGTAGGTGGTTTGATTATAATTATATATTGCCTTTCTGCGAACTGGTTAGAATGCAACAAAAGCTTTTCACTCTACCCTGGTACACGTGACAAGAAACTAAACACAAACTCAAGACTCTGAGGTTCCCGAAAGACCAATCCAAATGTAACCATCTTTTACATGTAGGAAAGAACTGCAGATGCTGGTTTAAATCGAAGGTAGACACAAGATGCTGGAGTAACACGGCGGGTGAAGCAGCATCACTGGGGAGACTAACCATCTCTTAGTCAGGCCTCCGAGTGAACTACTTTTCCCCACACCAAACCCTCCAAGTACTGAATGTAATGTAGTGACCAGAACTGTGCACAATACTGTGGCCAAACCTAAGTGATATATATCTGCAACGTGACTTCCTGACCCCTATACTCAATGAATGCACTGACCACATACCATACATGGCATTTACCACTCCACCTACTGTCTTGCCACTTTCAGAGAGCAATGGACTTGCATCCAAAAATTCCTTTGTACATCAATGTTCCAAAGGGATAGACACAAAGTGCTGGAGTAACTCAGCGGGTCAGGCAGCATCGCTGGAAAAAAGGAATATGTGACATTTTGGGTCGAGATCCTTCATCATGCACGTAAGTCCTGCCTTTTAATGTATCGTTCCCCCATACATTTGACCTCCCAAAGTGCAACACCTTGCAGTTCTCCATCTTTGATTTCTAAAATGATAAAAAAAAACCCGAGGCACTCAGATATCAACGAAAAACACAAAAATGCTGGAGTAATTCAGCGGGCCAGACATCATCTCTGGAGAACATGGATAGGTGACATTTCAGGTCAGGACCCTTCTTCAAACTGTACATACCCTGGTATACATTGATGGTGCCAAAGTAGAGATGGTTGAAAGCTTCAAGTTCTTACAGTAAATATTACCAGCAACTTGTCCTGGGCCAGCCATATCAAAGCAACACCAACGCCTCTACTTCCTGAGAAGGCTAATGAAGTTTGGCACGTCCCCCAATAACTCCAGGTGGCACCAGCAATGGTTGCCTCGCCAGCAGTCTGTCTGCCCTTCCTTCTTTGTTGTTTCTTTAGTATGTGTTAAATATATGCTTTAGTGTTCTTTAGTTTTTTTTTATGTAGGGGGTCGGGTTAGGGCCATTAAAAAATAAAAAAATCTCTTACCTTGACGGAGACGCAATTTTTTTCCGTTCGTGTCACCTTCCGCACGGTGGCCTAACATTGAGGAGTTGGCGTCTTTGCTGGAGCCTGCGGACTTTAACATCGCAGTCCCTGGTTAGAGACCGACTTCGAGAGCTCCAAACCGCAAGAGCCTCGACCGCCTCGACGTGGGGGATTCGATCTCCTCGACTGTGGATGGTTCGACTGCCCTGATCGCGGTAGAATAAAGAGGAAGAAGATTAGACTTTATTGCCTTCCATCACAGTGAGGAATGTGGGGAATCTGCTGTTGTGGATGTTTACGTTAACTTTTAGTTGTGTGTCTCGTTGCTTTTTTTTAGTATGGCTGTATGATAATGCGAGTTTCACTGTACCTTAATTGGTACGTGACAATAAACTGACCTTTGAACCTTTGAACCTTTAACTCTCACCAACTTCTGCAGGTGTGCCGTTGAAAGCATTGTATTGGGATGCATTACAGCATAGCTTGTGTGCACCTCCATTTAAGACCGCAAGAATGGTAAGGAGTTGTGGACATAGCCCAGACCATCACACAAACCAACCTCCCTCCCATTGACTCCATCTACACTTCACGCTGCCTCGGCAAGGCCACCAGCACAATCAAGGACGAGTCTCACCCCGGTCACTCCCTCTTCTCCCCACTGCCATCAGGCAAGAGGTACAGAAGTAGGCCTGGTCCATTCTCCAACTAGTTGGTCCTTCACTGCAGCAGCAAGTCGCAATCATTCGTGGTGTCATCCTTTCGAGCCGTGTTTGTTCTTAACTGGCCCTTGTTGGTGCAGCAGTGGTTTATGGCATTTCACGTGCTCCATTACTCTGCAACTTCTGCAGGATGCTGCTCAGTTGTTGCTCCAGCTGACCTCGTTCCACTGTGAGATCACCAACATGAAACATTAACTCCGTTTCCTCTCTGTGGTTACTCCCCAACCTGCTGAGTATTTCCAATGTTTTCTTTTTGTATTCTACCAGTGTCATGTTGATATTTTTAAGCTTTGAGCATTCTGCCAGCAGAGAGTGAAAGGACACCATGGAAGGTACCTTGAGCTAATATTAATTTAGATTCAATTGGCTGACAAGAATAATTCAATGCAGAGGTCTTCGCAGGTATACAATCAAAAGCTGACATCACCCTTGAAATATAGACTGAGCCAAGGATCTTGCTGTTTTTATGGTTAATACTGGTGATAAAAATGTTTACAACCACATCCTTGGTATTCAAACTGCGGTCTTGTCAACAGAACATATTTGCACAAAGTGTATAAGACAAAATCTACTCTCCTAAGCTGTTTAGCATGGAAACAGGCCCTTCGGCTCACCAGGTCCACACCAACCAGCGATCACCCATACACTAGTTCTATTCCACACACTAGGGACAATTTACAGAAGTCAATTAACCTACAAACCTGTAGGACTTTGGAGTGTGGGAGGAAACCGGAGCACGCAGAGAAAACACACATGGTCACAAGGAGTCAACATCCGTAGTCAGGATTGAATCCAGGTCTCTGAAGCTGTAAGGCAGCAACTCTACCGCTGCGCCACCGTGCCGCCCCTGTTACAGTGTCAAACTGTGTTACTTCTATTAGTCATCCCTTGCGGAAGCGTGACGTATAATCTCACAACCCTTTGTTGAACCCTTTTCTATTGATCTCCATGTTAGATGCCTTGGTTCCACCTTGTATTTACGGCGGTCCTAATTTAAAAATAAAATGAAGAGATATTCTCTATCTTATGGTAGACAAAAAAGCTGGAGAAACTCAGCGGGTGAGGCAGCATCTATGGAGCGAAGGAAATAGGAGTCTATCTTATCAAACCTTTATATGAGTTCAAATACTGCATACAAGTTAACCAACAATCTTCTCTTAACCTTAGAAGAACCCCAGGCTGTTCAATGTTTCCTCAGATCTAACCTCTTGATGCCATTTTGTAAACACAATATCATCATGAAATGCATTGTTTTTACATGGAAATTAAATCAAAATGCACAGTATATCAATGGATTTTCCTCTCTCCTTTTGCCCACACTCTAAGCTTGAGCATGTTGGAAGAGTGTTAGTGGTTTTGGTGTACTTAGTTGGTACATTTTTAAGATTAGGATTGTAATACAAAATTCAGAGCATTATCAATGAGTGTGGCCTTTGACCTGTTATGTGCAGTACCACCATTCTGCCAGCAGAGAGTGAAAGGACACCATGGAAGATACCTTGAGCTAATAGGAATTTAGATTCAATTGGCTGACAAGAATGATTCAATGCAGAGGTCTTCGCAGGTAAACAATCTAAAGCTGAAATCACCCTTGAAATATAGACTGAGCTGAGGATCTTGCTGTTTTTAATTGACAATACATGACCCTGACACATACATGTGTCCTACCAAGCACACGTTAGGCTTTAGTTTAGAGATTTAGTTTGGAGATACAGCACGGAAACAGGCCCTTCGGCCCACCAAGTCCATTTGTCACCGGCTCACACTAATTTTACATTATCCCACCATTGAAGGGATTTACCGGTCGCTGCCTCAAAAAGGCTGCCAGCATCATCGGAGACCCACACCACCCTAGTCACACACTCAATTCACCACTGCCACCGGGAAGAAGGTAAAGGAGCCTGAAAACTGTAACGTCCAGGTTCAAGAACAGTTTCTTCCCTGCAGCCATCAGGCTATTAAACACTACAAGCTCAAATAAGCTCAGAACTACAATAGACTATTATTAGTTTCTTTATTGCACTATTATTGTTTGTTTTTGTAGTATGTGTATATATGTATATGTGTATATACATATGTGTACTTGTGAGTATGTGTATGTATACATATTGAACTTTTTTTCTCTCTCGTTTAATTAACCTACAAACCCGCACGTCTTTGGGATGTGGGAGGAAATCGGAGCATGTACCAATCCAAATGTCTCTTAAACTTTATGATAGTACCTGCCTCAACTACCTCCACCAGCAGCATGTTCCATATACCCACCACCCTTTGAGTAAAAAAAGTTACCCCTCGGGTTCCTATTAAATCTTTCTCCTGCCTCACCTTAAACCTATGTCCTCTTGTTCTCGATTCCCTTACTCTGAGCATTTAACCATTGTATTTCTACACCTCTATAAGATCACCTCTCATCCTCCTGCACTTCAAAGAATAAAGTCCTAGCCTTTTTAACCTCTCCCTTTAGCTCAGGCCCTCGTGTCCAGGCACCATCCTCGTAAATCTTCACTGCACCGCTTAACAACATCAGTCCTTTAACATGGTGACAAAACTGAACAGAATACTATAAATGTGGTCTCACCAATGTCTTATTCAACTGTAACATAACATCCCAACTTCTATACTCAATGGGTGATGGGTTTGTGGAACTGCAATGCATGATAATGCTGACCAGGCTCATTTGGTTACCACGTTACGGCCTCCTTTGGCTTCCTGTGGCCAATTTTGCTGTGTTGTTTGTTTCATAATCGTATGTCATGACCAGCAATCCAGCATCATATTCACGGTCCTTCCTTAGAACTTTTGACCCTGCAACTGACTTCCCCCACTGGTGTAGTGTTGCGGCGGTAGAGTTCGATCCTGACGCATGCCGTCTGTATGGAGTTTGTACGTTCTCACTGTGACCACGTGGGTTTGCTCCCGGTGCTCCAGTTTTCTCCCACACTCCAAAGATTTTCAGGTTTGTAGGGTAATTGGCTAGAGTAAAAAAAAATTATAAGTTGTTCCTAGTGTGCAGGATAGTGCTTGTGTAAGGGGATAGCTGGTTGGCGTGGACTCGGTGGGCAGAAGGGCACTGTATCTTGAAACTAAACTAAATTAAACTGGTTGGCCTCAAAAGCAGTGGAAGACATTTTAAAAAGACTTGTTGACTTCATTCACCAGATGGCTTGTGTTTCTGAGAGTTTATTTTATTAGTTACCGCTTTCTTCAGCATCAGCTCAGAAGGCAAGTGGTAGATTCTGTTAGTCTAGGTTGCAGGGTGAACTAAGTGGAAGAAGTCCTTTTAGAGATAGTGAAACAGCATGGTCATGGTCCCTTCACCACAACTAGTCCGTGCCTCATCTAAGCTAGTCCTACCTGCCTTCATTTGGCACATATCCCTCTTAACGTTTCCTATCCATGTTCTTGTACCAGCCTCAACTACCTTCTCTGGCAGCTTGTTCCATATACCCCCCATCCTCGAGTGAAGAAGCTGCCTCTCAGTTTCCTATTAGATCTTTCCCCCTTTCATCTTAAACCTATGCCCTTTAGTTCTTGATTCCCTTAGCTGAAAATAATTGTGCATTCTCCCTATCTATCCCCCTCTGAATGCAGCGCCGGAGACCCGGGTTCGATCCTGACTACGGGTGCTGTCTGTAAGGAGTTTGTATGTTCTCCCCGTGACTACATGGGTTTTCTCTGAGACCTTTGCTTTCCTCCCACACTCCAAAGACGTACAGGTTTGTAGGTTAATTGGCTTGTTAAATGTAAAAAGTGTCCCTAGTGGGTATAGGATAGTGTTAATGTGCGGGGATCGCTGGTCGGCGCAGACCCAGTGGGCCAAAAGGGCCTGTTTCCGCGCTGTATCTCTAAACTAAACTAAAACTAAACTAAACTAATATCTTGTAAATATTTTCCACATTCTTTCCAGCTTAATGGCATCTTTCCTATAGCAAGTTGACCAAAACACATGCTCCAAGTACAGCATCATCAACGTCTTGTAAACCTGTAACTTAACATCTCACCTTCCCTATTAAATTCCTTGACCGATGAAGGTCAGTGTGTCCAATGCCTTCTTCAGCACCCGATCCACCTGTGGTTTGCTAGAAAGTGGCCTGAATTAGAAGGTTTCAGCTACGGGGAGAGGTTGGATAGACTTGGATTGTTTTCTCTAGAATGTCGGAGGTTGAGGGGAGACTTGACAGAATTATATTAAATTATGAGAGGCATAGATAGGATAGACACTCAGAACCTTTTCCTCAGCATGGAAACGTCCGACACTAGAGGGCGTAGCTATACGTTGAGGGGGAGGGGGGAGAAAATATAACTGAGACAAGCCGGGCAAGTTTTTTACAGAGAGGGTGGTGGGGGCCTGGAACGCAATGTTAGGGGTAGTGATGGAGATACGATAGTGGTGATTAAGAAACTTTTAGATAGGCACATGGATTTCCAGTGAATGGAGGGATATGGATCACTTGCAGGAAGAAGAGATGAGTTCAGCTAGGCATCATGTTTGGCACAAACATGTGGGCCGAAGGGCCTGTTCCCATGCTGTACCGTTCTATGTTCTATGACACCCCTTTCAGGGAATTACGTACTTGGAGTTAGATCCTTCTGCTCTAGGGCCCTACCATTCACTGTGAAGGTCCTGCTCTGGTTTAACTTCACAAAATGCAATACATAATTTCTATGAATTAAACTCTGTCACCCATTCCTCAATCCACTTGCCCAGCTGATCAAGATCCTTCTGTAATTCTTGATAACCATTATCAGTCTACAATGCCACCTGTTTTTGTGTCATCTGCAAACTTACTAATTACCTTGCACATCTTCATCCAAATCATTGCTGAAGACCACAAACAGCACAGATCCTTGAACAGACCATTAGTCACGGGCCTCCAGTCTGAGAAAAAAAGCTTGCACTACCACCTTCTGCTTCTTACCATGGAGCTAATTCAGTGTCTCTTTTTTTTTAACTACAAAAATGACAGGAGTCTTTATAGAGTGCTGGAGGAAACCGGAGCACCCGGAGAAAACCTACGCGGTCACAGGGAAAACGTACAATCTCGGTAGACAACACTGTAGATCCCGTGGTCAGGATTGAATGCGTGTCTCTGGCGCTGTCAGGCAGCAAGTTGCAGCAGCACGACAGATATGCAATCATAGTACTCAGTAGGCACCATAATAAGAAAAAGTTGAATATATAAAACAAATAAACAATATGGTGCAAAGACAAAAGTAATGCCCCCCAAGTCCCTGGTGCAATCAAGGCAGTTCGTAGTTTGGTGTTTAGTTGGAGTTCATAGTGTTCAATAGTCCAATGGTTGTTGGGAAGAAGCTGCTTCTGAACCTGGACGTTAGAGTTTTCAAGCTCCTACACCCTGCGTCAGTTAATAGAAACATAGAAACATAGAAAATAGGTGCAGGAGGAGGCCATTTGGCCCTTCGAGCCCGCACCGCCAATCATTATGATCATGGCGGATCGTCCCCTATCAATAACCCGTGCCTGCCTTCTCCCCATATCCCTTGACTCCACTAGCCCCTAGAGCTCCATCTAACTCTCTCTTAAATCCATCCAGTGACTTGGCCTCCACTGCCCTCTGTGGCAGGGAATTCCATAAATTCACAACTCTCTGGGTGAAAAAGTTTTTTCTCACCTCAGTCTTAAATGACCTCCCCTTTATTCTGCGACCGTGGCCCCTGGTTCTGGACTCACCCAGATATGTAAACATATGGCAGGAGAATTTCTGTGAGAGATCAGAATCGAATAGCAGACTGTCAGAGTTATTATGTGCAGGAAGGAACTGCAGATGCTGGTTTAAACCGACGATAGACACAAAGTCCTGCAGTAACTCAGCAGGACAGGCAACATCTCAGTAGAGAAGGAATGGAGGACATTTCGGGTTGAGACCCTTCTTCAGAAGCTAAAGACGACAAACAGCTCACAGATTCTTCAGAAGTGTCTTAACCCAAAACATCACCCATTCCTTCTCTCCAGAGATGCTGCTGGTCCAGCTGAGTTACTCCAGCTTTTTGTGTCTATCTTCGGTTTAAACCAGCATCTGCAGTTCCTTCCCACACATTTCGTCTGCAATTCCATCTGTGTCCATTAGGTGGAGGCATTGTCACATCTTCCAAATGTTCAGAAGCCTTCCTTCACTCAGAGTCCCCACTGCAATCTGACCACATCCCAGTCTTGAGGCAATGCTGTTCATGCTTTGCTTGAATTCCCTGTATTGGAGATGAGGTGTGGGGCTGATCATCCTTGAACTATGCCTTTAGATCAGAGTCATACAGCAATTCGTCCATGCCAACCTATTTTCCCGCATCTAGCTCATATCCATCTAAACCTTTCTTCTCCAGGTACCTGACCAAATGTCTTTGAAATGTTGTTATGTCTTTGAAATGACTTCATCGGGCGGCTTGTTCCATATATCTACCATCTCTTATGTGAAAAAATTGGCTCTCAGATTCCTCTTAAATCTTTCTCCTCTCACCTCAAATCTACATCGGGAAAATTACAACCCTGTTTATTCCTAGAAACATAGAAATAAAGAAACAAAGAAACATAGAAATTAGGTGCAGGAGTAGGCCATTCGGCCCTTTGAGCCTGCACCGCCATTCAATATGATCATGGCAGATTATCCAATTCAGTATCCTGTACCTGCCTTCTCTCCATACACTCTGATCCCCTTAGCCACAAGGGCCACATCTAACTCCCTCTTAAATATAGCCAATGAACTGGCCTCAACCGCCCTCTGTGGCAGAGAGTTCCAGAGACCCACCACTCTCTGTGTGAAAAAAGTCCTTCTCATCTCGGTCCTAAAGGATTTCCCCCTTATCCTTAAGCTGTGACTCCTTGTCCTGGACCTCCCCAACATCGGGAACAATCTTCCTGCATCTAGCCTGTCCAACCCCTTAAGAATTTTGTAAGTTTCTATAAGATCCCCTCTCAATCTCCTAAATTCTAGAGAGTATAAACCGAGTCTATCCAGTCTTTGTTCAAAAGACAGTCCTGACATCCCAGGAATCAGTCTGGTGAACCTTCTCTGCACTCCCTCTATGGCAATAATGTCCTTCCTCAGATTTGGAGACCAGAACTGTACGCAATACTCCAGGTGTGGTCTCACCAAGACCCCATACAACTGAAGTAGAACCTCCCTGCTCCTATACTCAAATCCTTTTGCTATGAAAGCTAACATACCATTCGCTTTCTTCACTGCCTGCTGCACCTACATGCCTACTTTCAATGACTGGTGTACCATGACACCCAGGTCGCGCTGCATCTCCCCTTTTCCTAATCGGCCACCATTTAGATAATAGTCTGCTTTCCTGTTTTTGCCACCAAAGTGGATAACCTCACATTTATCCACATTATACTGCATCTGCCAAACATTTGCCCACTCACCCAGCCTATCCAAGTCACCTTATGATTTTTATAAGATCACCCCACAACCTCCTGCCGTACAAGGAATGAAGTCCTAGCCCTATCAAATGTCTCTTTATAGATCAGATCCGCAAGTCCTGGCATCATTTTCATAAATGACTGTGCCGGATTCATCTCCAGCCTAATGAAATTAATCACCCTTTCCAGCATAATTACATGGATGGGTGACGTTGTCGGTTGGGACCCTTCTTCAGACTAATTGTGGGGGAGGAAGGGGACGGGAGGGGTGGGGAGAACACTGGAAGAGAGAAGGGGCAGGACAAAGCGTGGCTGGTAATAGTGAACACAGGTGATATATTGGGGGGGGGAGGAATTGTTAGCCGGATGGTTGGACAAAGGCCAGAAATTTAAAACAATAAAAGGTGTGAAGCTAGAGGAAGTTACAATTTGTGAAGCCAGAGGAATTCATGTAGGTGGAGGGAGAGGGGAATGACAGAAGTAGATGCAAGTCCAGGTGGGGCACGGCGGAGATGGGGGGAGGGGGGAGGGTTGTGGAGAAAGGGAAGGAGTTATGATATAAATATAATATATAATGTTATTATATAAAGAGGGGTTGTTAGGGGCTACCTAAAATTGGAGAATTCAATCTTCATACCGTTGGGTAGCAAGCTGCCCAAGCGGAATATGAGGTGCTGTTCCTCCAGTTTGTGTGTGACCTCACTCTGGCAATGGAGGAGGCCCAGGTTAGTGTGGGAATGGGAAGAAGAGTTAAAATGGTTAATAACCGGGAGATCCAGTCTGCCTTAGCCATGTTGGCAAAATGGTACAAGTATCCACCTATCAGCTGCCACATTTAGTCTTGCGGCTTTCTTGCAGCTGACTCTCCCTCCCCTCCCCCCTGACCCCCCCACCAAATCAGTCTGGAGAAGGGTCCTGACCTGAAACTTCTTATGGTTTAATGGTTCAATATTGTCCCCTTTGCACAGCCCCGTGAAATTATTTTGCGGCCGCATGTGCAGAATCGTCACAATTTTGACACTGTTTAAAAAAAACCCAAGAATACACGAATAGTCCAAAGTGCAAACTCCAAAGTGCAAAATGTTGGGAGTCCTGGAGTGCTCCGATGCAGATAAGCCTAGGTAGGCCTGACCCAACGAGTCTCTCTTCTGTCGACCGCCTCTGGGCCCTGGGGGGCACCTCCTGCAGCCGACGTTGAAGGCGCTGGAGGCAATATCCCGGTCGGTCCCTCTTTGACCGGCCCGCTCCTCACACCCCTCACCGCCAGCGGCTCCCTGCTCGGCTCTCCAGTCTTCGAGGCTACGAGCTTCCCCTGAACATGGCCACTGGGTCTTTGTTCTTGTTGGCAGCTGGGCTTGTCTTGTTCTCTGCAATCCTTTGTCTGTAATTACCCGTCTAGTCCTGGTTCTCAGTGGTCACTTGTTCGTGGGTCCAGACTTGACCAGCTCCCCACCTACGGCCAGGGCCGCTCCAGTACAGACCCAGCCTTACCTGTCTTATCTGTACCCTCTGATTATATTCACTCAGAGGTATCTTCAACGTCTTGTCTGTTGCTAGACTGTGGAACAGCATCCCTCTTCCCATCAGAACTGCCCCTTCCATCGACTCCTTTAAGTCGAGGCTTAAAACTTATCTTTACTCTCAAGCCTTTCTTCACGTCCTCTGAGTGAGAGCTATATGTATGTATTGATGTATTTAATCTATGAGCCACTGTTGTATAACGTCAGTACCTCCACCAATGTAAAGCACTTTGGCCAACGAGAGTTGTTTTTTAAATGTGCTATATAAATAAAAGTGACTTGACTTGTCTTGTCTTATCTAAAGGATGGCACTCTGCCTGACATTATGCCCTCTCAAGACAAGTCAGAACCCACTCATTAGTGGAGTCTGTTCTGCTTCAGTCTCTGGTGGGTTTTGAACCCACAGCCTCCTGCCTCAGAAGCGAGAGTGTTACCCACTAAGCCACAAATGACTCACCGCTATGATGCTTCTCCAGCTGCTAGTGATTCAGATGGGGCCGGATCTGTGCCAGGGCTTGGATGGATGCCAGGGACAATGCAGAATGTCCAGTGCTTCCTTTCACATGGGCCAAAGCTGCCACATAGTGCCTTTTCAATGGAACTGCCTGCTTCCACCACCTCAATGGAAACCTCTGTCATCATTCATGCCCCTGTTTCCATCAGTAGATTATATTGAAGAGGTTTAAGTCTCGAAGGAATATACTTTCATGTACCTTTGTTTTAGTTTTACAGAAAGTGTGGAAACAGGCCCCTCAGAGTCAGCACCGACCAGCGATCACCCGTATACTAGTTCTATCCAACACACTCGGGACAATTTACAGAAGCCAATTAACCTACAAACCTGCAATAGACAGGAGTAACTCAGCGGGACGGGCAGCATCTCTGGTGAGAAGAACGGGTGACGTTTCGGGACGAGACCCTTCTTCAGACCGGCACGTCGTTGGAGTGTGGGAGGAAACTGGAGCACCCGGAGAAAACCTATGCGGTCACAGGGAGAACGTACAAACTCCGTACAGTCAGCACACGTCATCAGGATCAAATCTGAGTCTCTGGCGCTGCCACTCCTGACACATGGAGACTGTGAGCACTGTTCAAGTAGATTCACTGTTGAAGAAACATTCAGCAGGTAAATAGATTGAGGTCAATGCTTTGTGGAGAGTTTTTTATTGTCATGCAGTATAAACAAGGTGTGATAGGAATTAACTCCCACAGACCAGTATTGTTCCCCTCTTCCATTATAGACGAGGCTTTCACTAGGGTCTCCTCGATATCCCATAGCTCCACTCTTGTTCCCCATCCCCCCCATTCGTAACAATGACCTTGTCCTCACCTTCCACCCCATCAGCCGTCGCGTACAGCATATAATTTTCCAACACTTTTGCCACCTCCAATGGGATCCCACTACTGGCCACATCTTCCCATCTCCACCCCTTTCCGCAGAAACCGTTCCCTCCAACCCAAACCACCCCCTCCCCAGGTACTTTCCCCTGCAACCGCAGGAGATGCAACACCTGTCCCTTTGCCTCCCCCCTCGACTCCATCCAAGGACCCCTCAGGTGAGGCAGAGGTTCATTTGCACCTCCTCCAACCTCATCTACTGTATCCACTGCTCCAGGTGTCAACTCCTGTACATCGGCAAGACCAAGCTCAGGCTCGGTGATTGTTTCGCTGAACACCTCCGCTCAGTCCGCCTTAACCTACCTGATCTCCCGGTTGCTCAGCCCTTTGACTCCTCCTCTCATTCCCAATCTGACCGTTCTGTCCTGGGCCTCCTCCATTGTCAGAGTGAGGCCCAGCGCAAATTGGAAGAAAAGCACCTCATATTTCGCTTGGGTAGCTTACACCCCAGCAGTATGAACATTGACTTCTCTAAATTCAAAGAGCCTTTGCTTTCCCTCTCTCTCCATCCCCTCCCCCTTCCCAGTTCTCCCACCAGTCTTACTGTCTCCGACTACATTCTGACTTTGCCCCGTCCCCTCCCTTGACATCAGTCTGAAGAAGGGTCTCGATCCGAAATTTCATCCATTCCCTCTCTCCAGAGATGCTGCCTGTCCCGCTGAGTTACTCCAGCATTTTGTGTCTACCTTTGATTTAAACCAGCATCTGCAGTTCTTTCCTACACAGTAATATTTAATGTTCCATTCACAAAGCATTGTAAGCTATAGGCAAAAAACACCTAATATTTGATTTTGAAAATTAATCACTTATTATTTTAATTGCGTTAGTTTGAAAGGGTAATTAATTTAACAGGTTGACAGAATCTTCCAAGTTATATGATCATAGTTTATATTCCATTTCAGTGAAATACATTTTTCTTAATGCTGTTGGAAACTGTGCTAACAGCACTGTGTTTGACGAAGTATGAAGTAGGGCTTATACTGTATCTGGGTTTAGTTTAGTTTAGTTTAGGAAGGAACTGCAGATGCTGGTTTAAACCGAAGATAGACACAAAAAGTAACTCAGCGGGTCAGACAGCATCTCTGGAAAAAAGGAGTAGGTGACGTTTCAGGTGGAGACCTTCTTCAGTTTAGAGATACAGCATGGACCAGGCCCTTCAGCCCACTGAGTCCATGCTGATCATTGATCACCCGTTCACACTGGTTCTATATCATCCAACTTTCTCATCCACTCCCTACACACTAGCGGCAATTTTACAGAGGCCAATTAACCTACAAACCCGCACGTCTTTGGGGTGTGGGAGGAAACCGGTGAACCTGGAGGAAACTCACACGGTCACAGGAAGAACGTGCAAACTCCACACAGACAGCACCCGAGGTCTGGATCGATCCCAGATCTCTGGCGCTGTGAGGCTGCATCTCTACCAGCTGCACCACCGTGCCCCCTAGCTGGGTTCATAACAAAAATAGTTAATTTACCAGGTGCCAATGATTTCCACAGATTCATCACCCTATGACTAAAGAAATTCCTCCTCATCTCATTTCTAAAAGTACGTCCTTTTATTCCAAGTCTTTGGTCTTCTTTCACCCCTTACGGCCTCATTCGTATTGATATTTCCATCATTGTGTAATGTCCCAGTTTATAGTTTGCACATCAATTTACTGTGATCGCTATTTATTGCAGCACCATAATGTATTTATAAAGCTTTCATTGTGATTTATTGACTCTCATTCTCAACTGCAAAGGCAATTATTGTTTTGCCAACAGAATCTCATCATTTGAGCAATAGGCTTTCAATTTCCCTTGTCACCTGGTGCCATTCTGCTGTTTAATCTGCTGAAGCCAGACTGTCCTTGTTTCATTTCTGGTTCGTGGATCCAGAGCTGCAAAAGGGATGGTTTCTAAAGGGCCTGTCCCACTGTACGAGGTAATTCAAGAGCTCTCCCAAGTTTAAAAAAAAATCAAACTCGTGGTAAGCACGTAGAATGTACGTCGCGGGTACGTTTGAGCTCGGGACGTCTCTTAGCGGCTCGTAACGTTAACGGCAGGTACTCGGGAAACGCGGTAAGCTCGTGAAGACTCGCGAAGATTTTTCAATATGTTGAAAAATGTCCACGAGAGCCCCGAGTGCCTACGAGCGGCTGTTACCGTAATTCTCCTAGTTCGAATCAGGGGAAACTCGGGAGAACTCTTGAATTACCTCGTACAGTGGGACTGGCCCCTTTACGCCTCATGCCTGATCCCTGACTTGGCTGGCAAAGCATTATCTACATTTGGCTTAAAGACAGACACAAAAAAAGCTGGAGTAACTCAGCGGGTTAGGTTACATCTCTGGAGAAAAGGAGATAGGTGACGTTTTGGGTCGAGACCCTTGTTCAGACCGAGAGTCAGGGGAGAGGGGACCAAGAGATATGAAAAGGTACGTAGAACAAATTAATGTAAGGTAAGCAAAAAGACAGATCAAAGCCAGCAACGATAACTTTGGAGCCCACAATGGTCCATTGGTGGCTGAGGGGAAGGTGATAACAAGTGATATGAACAGTGAAACTCGGCAAAACGACAGTGAAACTAGTACGATGACTCGGGTGGGGGAGGGATGGAGCGGTAGGGGATGAAGAGTTACTTGAAGTTAGAGAAGTCAATGTTCATACCGCCGGGTTGTAAGCTGCCCAAGTGAAATATGAGTGGAATTCATTTGGCTTCCTTGGCAATGGTATTGCTGCCAGTTAGTAAAATAAGTGTCCCAGATCACAGTCACAAAAGTGTGTGAACTCTAAACTGATCTTGATTGTTGGACCGGGCTGTTGATAGGAACCGTTGAAGATTTGTGAGCATCATCATGGAGCGGACGTGAGATATCCATGTCCGCCAGCCAAATTCCGGCCTCATTGGGCTGCTCGTCGGCAAACTGCAGGTGCAGCACCACAGAAGAACAGCGGGGTCTTCTGGCTGGCAGAGATGACCATTGTCACTTGAGAAACAAGTGCGGCTTTTGAATATCACGTGCTCGAAGTAGCCACTGCCATTTGTGAGGAACTTTCTTTCCAAACCTGCAATGGGCCTTCATGGCTCATGCTGTAGTTTATTGTTCAAATGCAAAGTTATCTTTCAAGGAATGAACGTAGCGAAACCTTGGGAGATGTACAATAAATTCCTACAATTTGATTTTCTGCAGGTTCAAAACACATCAGGCTTGTTTCTGTAAATGTAGAAACTGCAGATGCTGGTTTACCAAAATGGACACAGAGTGCTGGAGTAATTCAGCCGGTCAGGCAGCATCTCTGGAGAGTGTGAATAGATGATGTTTTGGCTCGGCTCCCTTCTTCAGTGTCTGTTTTTTGTAAACCAGCATCTACAGTTCTTTTGTCGTCTGTCTCCACTTTCACCCCATTTATCCCCCTCTCCCTTCTGGACTCTTGCTAATCTATCTCCTCTTCCCCTCTATCTCCACCCACGTTCCTGGCTCCGGCTTCGCTATTTGTAATTCTTTAATCCCTATGTCTCACACCTTCAATGTTAATCTCTGGCCTTTGTTCCAGCCATCTGTCCACCCCTTGCCTGTGTCTGCCTATTGTATGCCACGCTTTATTATGTCTCTCGTCTTTCCCAACATTCTCCCCCCATCGCAGAATCAGTCTGAATCTTCCACGCTGCATCTCTAAACTAAACTGAACTGAACTAAAAGGTGTCTAACCACCATCTAACGTACAGACTGTGCTTACAAATGAGCATTTGGCAGAAGGGTGGGATGGATTTGCCGGCTGCTACAAGGCTACAGGTATCTTCTGCCATGTGTGAACTCAGTTTGCTACAATCTCCGAATGGTTGATTTACTTGCCCTGGTTCCGCTACATGTTGCCCTGGGTTGGCCTATGCTTGTATCGCCAGATAAAAGTACTTGTGACCTGTTCCAGTTACAAATAGTTCTCAGGAATAGAAGACAAAAGGAACTGTAGATGCTGATTTACAGGAAAAGACACTGAAGAAGGGTCTCGTCCTGAAACGTTGCCTGTTCATGTGCTTCAGATGCTGGCTGACCCGCTGAGTTACTACAGCACCTTGTGTCTATTGTTCAGGAACAGAACCATGTTGTAACAGAACCATGTTACATCCTGAGGAGGGCTCGTATAGATGGTTTATTAATGTTCAGTAAACAAATGGTTGGGATTAATATATCTTTTTCAAATTGGCACAATGGAACAAATGGGCAGAAAGGGCCTTTGGCATTTTGATGAATGATTAAGTGCTCTTCCTGCAATATGTAAGATTCTGAGGGGACTTGACTGGGCAGATGGTGAGAGGATGTTGTTTTGTTTGGAGATACAGTGCGGAAACAGGCCCTTCAGACCACCGAGTCCGCAGAGACCAGCAATCCCCGCACATTAACACTATCCTACACACACTAGGGACAATTTTTACATTTATACCAAGCCAATTAACCTACAAACCTGTACGTCTTTGGAGTGTGGGAGGAAACCAAAGTTTTCAGAGAAAACCCACGCAGGTCAAGGGGAGAACGTACAAACGCTGCACAGACAAGCATCCATAGGCAGGATTGAACTCAGATCTCTGGCTTTTGCAGCAGCTCTACCGCTGCGTCGCCGTGCTGTCCTGCTTTAGAACTGGACAATTGTGCCAAGATAAAGGGCCAACAACCTTTCCCTGAGGGTCGTTAATCTTTAGAAGTCTCTATCCCATTGATCTCATCATTAAATAGATTTAGGCAGGCGAATGCTGTTTATCCATTATCCTTCTGAATGACAGAGTAGACGTGTAGTTATTTTGATCTATTACCTGTCTTAATGCTATTATTAATCCACACATAGGTGTTACGTAGATGTGTTCTAAAGGAAAGGACATTATATACGAGCCAGTGCTTTCTAGGGCGGCAAGGTGGGGCAGCGGTGGAATTGCTGCTTCACAGCACCAGAGTGCTATATGCATGGCGTTTATGTTCTCCCTGTGATTGCGTGGGATTTCTCCGGGTGCTCCGGTTTTCTCCCACACTTCAAAGACGTACAGGTTTGTAGGTTAATTGGCTTCAGTAAAAATTGTAATCTATCGCTTGTGCGTAGGATAGTGCTGCTGTACGGGGATCGCTGGTCGGTGCGGACTCGGTGGGCCAAAGGGCCTGTTTTCGTGCTGTATCTCTAAACTAAACTAAATTAAATTGCCAATGGCATGAAGTTTGGAAGCTAAAAGACAAAAGAGTTTGTTTTTTTTGGCGCTGTATGTTGCTTTATTTTTGATTCCATTGTTTAAAGAAGCAGATTACATAGTAACTTTGATCTATAACTTTGAATTAATACTCAAAAAGATTTTTGTATTTCTGTATTTAGAGATACAGAATGGAAACAGACCTTCGGCCCACCGTATCCACACCGACCATCGATCACCCGTTTACACAAATTCTCTCTTACCCCACTTTCTCATCCATTCCCGACACACTCGGGGCATTTTACTGCATCCAATTAACCTATAAATCCACACAATTTTGGGATGTGGGAGGAAACGGGAGCACCCAGAGGAAACCCACACGGTCACAGGGAGAAGGTACAAACTCCAGCCATACAGCAGCCCAGGTCAGGATCGAACCTGGGACTCCGTGCTGCCTGAGGGTTGCTTTGATTAATCGTCTCCACTGCAAGAGCAAGGGAGAGGATTAATGGGGTGGTTTATTTGAAGGGCCGGCTGACATTGACAAAAGGGGCTGAGTGGTCTCTGATTGAATTATTCTCTGAGCCTCTGTGAGGTGGTGCTCGTGACCCAGTGTGAAAAAGACTGCAATCTCTGGGATATAAGCGGTAATTAAAATTCAATTATTTAATAACTGTTGTAGCCAGGAAATCATTATCGAGTTAATAGCTGTCGAGGGAGTGGAAAAATGTAAAATGCAGTGCTAAATTAAACATAAGTAGGAAAATTGTCTAAAAATTATTAATTATCTGCTCTTAATGAGGAAACAAACTTTGTGAATATCAATGTGTTATGTGGGGCTGGGGTGGGGGGAGAAAGTAACGAGGGCTGTTTGATTGAAGGGAATAGAATAAAACCAAGAAACAATGTGAATGACTGAGTCCTTGATATGATTTCTGAAGGTGGATTTGATAAACCAGATAAAGATTTCTCAAATGGCTAATCCATAATTGATTGCAGGCTAATACAGTTTGAATATTAGCCCAACTTATAACTCTTCCGAAATGATTTTTTAAAATTAAATTGGCTGAAGAGACCTCTAATGTCATTTTTTTCCCTTGGATAGTCTTGAAGAACATTTCATGTTTTGTCTTTCTTCTGACTGGATAGCACGCAACAAAAGCTTTTCACTGTACCTCGGTACACATGACAATAAACTAAACTGAAACCGAAACATTTAAAGGTGGCAAAAACATTTTAGGACATGAGGTCATAAGAGATAGGAGCAGAATGAGGCCATTCAGCCCATCAAGTCTACTCTGCCATTCAATCATGGCTGATCTATCTCTCCCTCCTCACCCCATACTCCTGCCTTCTCCCAATAACACCTGATACAATTTTGGAACATTTATAAAAAACATTTGGACAGGTACATGTATAGGAAAGGTTTAGAGCGGTATGGGCTGAGCATAGGCAGGTGGGACTAGTGTAGATGGGACATGTTGGTCGGCATGGGCAAGTTGGGCTGAAGGGCCTGTTTCCCAACTAAGACTCTATGGTAAGAGCTTGACTGTAATAAGGTTTCAGGGGCAGGATTTTTACAAAATCAAAGGTATTCCCGGTTTGGCAACCAATCTCGCAATGGCTGATGCGATTTAATTAGTTGTTAAAATAACTTTGACCAATGTGACCAGCTGCTGAAATATCTTAAACATGTAAATAACAAAACTCTTCTGAAGCTCGATTAACTCCCTGCTGAGATTGCACCAAATGATTTGGAAAACACATTGAGGTCTGTCCATTCCCTCCACAGACGCTGTCTGATCTGCTGAGTTCCTCTAGCACTTTATGTTTTGCTCAGGATTCCAGCATCTGCAGCCAAGGGCGGCAAGAGTGAAGAGTGTTTTATTGTCGTATGTCCCAAACAGAACAATGTAATTTTTACTTGCCGCAGCAACAGAGTATATAAACATAGTACACTGCAAACAATATAATAAACAAAAATAGATTATGCATATATACACACACACACACACACACACACACACACACACACACACACACACACACACACACACACACACACACATATATATATAAATATATATACACATATGTACTGAATTTCTTTATGTTTATTATATTGTTTACAAAGTACTGTGTTTCCATATTCTCTTGTGTATGTATATATGCATACATACACACATAGATTCACACACATGCATACAAACATAGATGCATACATACATACACACATGCATACATACATGTATACATACATGCATGCATGCATACATACACACACACACACATACATACATACATACATACATACATACATACATACATACATACATACATACATACATACATACATACATACATGCACACACACATATATACATACATACATACATACATACATACATACATACATACATACATACATACATACATACATACATACATACATACATACATACATACATACATGTACACACACACATGTATACATACATAAAACAGATAAACAAAGAAACAATAATGGTGCAAAAAGACAAAGCATTGGCCCCAAGCCTATATAGTTCAGAGGTTATTTGTAGGTTGCAGTGTTTAATAGCCTGATGGCTGGAGGGAAGAAGCTGTTCCTGAACTTGGACGTGACAGTGTTCAGGCTCCTATATCTCCTTCCCGATGGTGGGGTTGAAATAAGTGTTTGGCCAGGGTGGTGTGGGTCTCTGACGATGCTGGCTGCTCTTGTGTCCTCATTGTTCTACAACTTGGGACAACACAAAGTGAGGTTCACCATGTGCAAACACAGCCAGCCAATTAAAGTTATATATGTCGGCAGGAGGAAAGAAAAGAAACCAGATTTGGAAACCTTAGAGAGGAGAACATTACTTGCATTGATATAATGGGCAATTTGCAATTTGCAATTTGCAATTATAACAATGGTGAAACTACTGATTTGGATCATTACACCGTGAAACTGTAACAGTCCCTTCAATTCTCAGAGTCCGTAGCTTAACTTCAAAATACATTAACGCCACAGTCAGTAATTTCTTACTCCTCTGCTAATTGTGCAGCCTTCTCTACTTCAGTTGAGATAATTTCATGAGTTCTTCAGGTATTTAGAAACTAATGTCCCTTTAAAATATTCTCAAAATCTATTGCTTTATGTCGTGTCCTAGCCTGTGATTGATAAAAGGTTAGCATCCAACCGTGGCAAGTGACCAGGAACGTTAACAGCATGTCATAGTTCATTGCTGGGGGAATTGACTAAAAATTAAGGAGATTATCATTCAGTTATGTGGGACATTGATGGACTGCTGTGTGCAGTGTTGGTCTATTTATTTAAGAAGGATGTTGTTGTGATGAGATAGCAGCACAAAGCAATTGGACATATCAAGAGGACTGGAATACAATAACAGAGAGGTAATGCTGAGGCTCTATAAGGCGCTAGTCAGGTCGCATTTGGAGCACTGTGAGCACATTTGTGCCCCATATCTGAGGAAGGGTGTGCTGGCTCTGGAAAGGGTCCAGAGGAGGTTTAGAAGAATGATTCCAGGAATGAGTGGGTTAGCATACGATGAGAATTTGACAGCACTGGGCCTGTACTCGCTGGAGTTTAGAAGGTTGAGGGTAGACCTCATTGAAACTTACAGAATAATGAAAGGCGTAGATAGAGTGGATGTGGAAAGGATGTTTCCACTGGTGGGAGAGAGTCCAGGACTAGAGGTCATAGCCTCAGAATTAAAGAGCGCTCTTTTAGAAAGGAGGTGAGGAGGAACTTCTTTAGTCAGAGGGTAGTTAATCTGTGGAATTCATTGCCACATAGGGCTGTGGAGGCCAAGTCAGTGGATATTTTTAAGGCAGAGATAGACAAATTCTTGATTAGAACAGGTGTCAAGAGCAATGGGGAGAAGGCAGTAAAATGGGATTAGGAAGCAGAGATCAACCATGATTGAATGGCAGAGTCGATGAGCTGAATGGCCTAATTCTATTCATATAACGTGAATTTGTACTGAACAAAAACTTGGTTTTTTATAAGGAAAAGCTGGATATGTTCGGTTTGCATCATTGGTGTTTAGGAGAGTGAGAGGGACTGTGAGGAATCTTGAGTGGATGGATGTGGATCTGTTGTTTCTAGTTCGAGAATTTAGAATCAGGGTGGGGGAAAACAGGATTTAAAAATAAAGGCTTGCCCATTTTAGACAGAGATGAGATGAGTTTAACTGGGCATCATGTTCGGCACTAACGATGTGCTGAGCTCGTTCCTGTGCTGTACTGTTCAATGTTCCATGTTCTATGAGGCGAAATTGTTTCTCCCAATTGATTGTGAGTATTTGGAACTCTCAATGGACGGGGGAAGCAGAGTCTTGAATAACTTTGGCAGATGTGTATAGTTTTTTTGATAAGTAAGTGCACGAAAGGCTACCGTGGCTATGTGAGAATGCAAAGCTAAGGTCACATTCAGATCAGCCTGGATCTTATTTAATGCAGGATCCTGCTTCTGCTCCGAATTAATATGCTGTGTGTATTGTTGTGTGGTGTGAGATTTTTGTGGCTAACTATGCTATAATTACTGCTGCAATTGACCCAGTAATTGTATGTGTTTGAAAAGTAATTCTATCAAGTAAATATCTAGAAACAAAACCTGTTCTATAATAATACAGTGCTTTTTATTCTTGAAATTTTACTCAGACTTCTTAAGTCTGAAATCTTACGTGATTATTCCAATTTTTATTTTGTGCCCTGTAAATAATAATTATTTATTAATTAATATTTTCATCTCTTCTTCTTTTCTTCCTAGTTTACCATCCATGGAATTCTTCAGTGATTTGCTGCTGAGGCCAGTTGATAACTCGGATCCTTTAGAACCGGTGGCAAAATCTTTATCTTTATTTTAGATCCAATTCACGCATTGGTCTTTATCTAACATATCAGTAGCCATGTTAACATTTCTGTTATATTTTCTGCCAATTAATTACTTTTTTATATGTAATCGTTTCTTTACGTTTACGGATGACGAGGGGCACCACAATTGCTCACTGGTAGAGTTGTAATAAACTAGACTAAACTAAACTAGACTAAGCTAGACTAAACAAAGCTAGACTGAACTAAACTAAACTGTAATAAACTAGACTAAATTAAACTAGACTAAACTCAACAAGACTAAACTGAACTGGCTTCCATTCTGGTTTTGTGGTCTTGATAGCCAATGCAATCAGCATGGAAACCACATTCTCTTCTTCAGATTTGGCTTAGAGTTCTGGAGTTTAGGTTGTGAGGTGCTGTGCTCTTTCTGGTGTTAACTGATTTCTTGTGTGTGTGTGTGTGTGTGTGTGTGTGTGTTTAAGACTCTTGCAGGGACTCAAGGGATGTTCAACACCATCGCAAATGCTCCCTATCCACTTTGAACAGTCACAGGCCTGATGACTGCAGTGGTTTGAGAAGGCCGGCATGTTCCAGTACAGTGGAGGAACGAGCATGGAATGGCAAGGCAACAATAATAGTGTGTAGGTTCTCCCCGTGACCTAGGTGGGTTTTCTCCATGTGTAGGAGCAGTTCATAATATCTATTCTAGAACTTTTCTCCAGTCTTCTGTGCAATGTAGACGGAGGCAATTTCCGCTCATCAGGTTTTTTCTAATGCCTCCCAGTAATTTACAGTGGCAATAAACAATAGACAATAGGTGCAGGAGTAGGCCATTTGCCCTTCGAACCTGCACCGCCATTCAATTTACAATTTGACGTGCAAAAGAATTGACAAGTAAGTAATAACAGGTGTGACTAACGTTTGCACAGGTGAAACTCAAATCACAAGCAAATGCAATTGTAGCCTTACTTGTAGCTAATATCCTGACTGTGCCGCCCACCTCGTTTAAGGAATTCCAAGATGTTGTTCTTCTGGATGGCATTGCAAATATCTATATAATTAAAAGTCTCATCGTGGCCATTTCGTGTTTGCACTGGGCATTGATTTTAGAAAAAACGCTGCCACATACGGCTGTGATTTTTTGGCCATCTTACTCGGAGTCCTCCTCCACTGCGCAGGCCCTGAGGATTTTTCCCATCGATGAAAAATAAAAGACTTATTAGTGTTTAAAAAATCTTGAGATTCGCTCTCCTGTCAATCACCGCCATGAAAGCTACGCCCCTTCCAGTGGGAGGGGGGAGGGACTATAAAACCCGGAAGTGTGGGCGTGGCTCTTTCTGTCTGCAAGATGGTGAGGGAGAAGTCACGATTCTTTGTCTGAGCTGGGAAACTACAGAACACTGTGAGTATGCAATGTACTTGAATAAATAATTTGTTAGCCCTTAATGAAAAGGAAATGAGTTGTTTGGCCTGCCCTGAGCTTGAAACTGTAATGGCAATGGAAATGAAGTGAAAATGCAATGAGCTGTTTGGCCTAGACCTGCCCTGTGCTTGAAACTGCAATGGCAATGGAAATGGAGTGAAAATACAATGAGCTGTTTGGCTTGAGCCGGCCATGTGCTTGAAACTGTAATGGCAATGGAAATGTAGTGAAAATGCAATGAGCTGTGTGGCTTGAGCCTGGCCTGTGCTTGAAAGTGCAATGGCAATGGAAATGATGTGAAAATGCAATCAGCTGTTTGACTTGCGCCTGCCCTGTGCTTGAAACTGCAATGGCAATGGAAATGAAGTGAAAATGCAATCAGCTGTTTGACTTGAGCCTGCCCTGTGCTCGAAACTGCAATGGCAATGGAAATGTAGTGAAAATGCAATCTGTTTGGCTTGAGCCTGCCTTGTGCTTGAAAGTGCAATGGCAATGGAAATGAAGTGAAAATACAAGCAGCTGTTTGGCTTGAGCCTGCCTTGTGCTTGAAAGTGCAATGGCAATGGAAATGAATTGAAAATGGAATCAGCTGTTTGACTTTAGCCGGCCCTGTGCTTGAAAGTGTAATGGCAATGGAAATGAAGTGAAAATGCAATTAGCTGTATGGCGTGAGCCTGCCTTGTGCTTGAAAGTGCAATGGCAATGGAATTGAAGTGAAAAGGCAATCAGCTGTTTGGCTTGGCCTGTCCTGTGCTTGAAACTACAATGGCAATAGAAGTGAAATGAAAATGAAATGAGCTATTCGGCCTGCCCTGTGCTTGAAACTGCAATGGCAATGGAAGTGAAATGAAAATGCAATGAGCTATTCAGCCTGCCCTGTGCAATTGGAAATGAAATGAAATGAGTTGATTGGCCTGCCTGAAACCACTAATTTCAGCCCGCAAGGCCCCTATTAGCCAAAAAACCTGTCCCTTTTGCCCAAAATGCCCGTATTAGCCCAGGAGGAGCCGTGCCAGGCCAGGAAAAGTCCAGAAAAAGTGCCTTTCACTGAGATTTCACTCAGATTTCACTCAGATTTTTTTTTAAAGAGCCCCTTTGGCCCATCAGGCCTGTACTAGCCCACAATCTATCCAGGCGAGGGTAGACTTTCCTCCTTTATTGCTGTGATCTGCAGAAAAAGATGAAAAATGTCTAAAATTGATTCTCCACCCTCTCCCCCTTCTCTCTCACGGAGTCTCTCACCTGTTTTGGTCGGAATTTCTGGCAGTTTCTGAGCTGCCAGCCCACCAGTCCTGAGTGACTGAGCTACCAGCCCAAGAATCCATTCGGCCCACAATGTCCATACTAGCTCTCTGGAAACCAGTCCCTTTGGCCCACAACACTCACATTAGAGCTCCAGACATCCCCACACCCCACTGGCCAGCAATATTGGAATTGGTGGAGAGGTGGAATATTGCATTGGGGGTCCAGCCCTTCCATGTGAACATGGGACCCAATCGGTCCCACTTAGTTAAGTTGGGTACTAAAAATTAGATATAAGGAGTCTAAAGCCATTCCATCCACTGGCCTTTTCAAAAGCTACCAAATATCGCAAATAATCAAACACTTTTAGACAATAGACAATAGGTGCAGGAGTAGGTCATTCAGCCCTTTGAACCAGCACCGCCATTCACTGATTATGGTTGATCATCCACAATCAGTACCCCGTTCCTGCCTTCTCCCCATATCCCTTGACTCCACTATCTTTAAGAGCTCTATCTAAAGGGGCTGTCCCACTTGGGCGATCTAATTGGCGCGTTTAGAAGAGTTTGAAAAAATGACATGTTGAAGACCTCCTTCAACTATGTAGAAGACCTCTTTCGACTATGTTGTGTTGAAGACCAGCTTTGCCTAACTTCGGGAAAATTGGACACCGAATAGTTGAGAGTGAAGACGACCTCCTTCAATCTCCTTCGACCCTTCGACCTCCCTTCGACTATGATGAAGACTATCTACGACTACCCTCGACCACGCTCGATTACCTACGACTAACATGCCAACCTACTACGACCTACTATGACCTACTACGACTAAACCTATGAGTAAAAAAAGTATAGATTTTTTCCATGACAAACTTTTTTTACTTGCCGGCATTTTTTAACATGTTGAAAAAAACGTCGCGACTCAGCTGAGGCCTCGAGTACGCGGAGGCCACTCTCGAGCATGAAGGAGAGTTATGAAGACCTCCTGCGACCTCATGTCGACCATGCTGCGAGTATGAGCCAAGGGCAAACTCGCCAGAACTCGCGGATTAGGTCGCCCAAGAGGGACAGGCCCTAAACTCTCTCTTGAAAGCCTCCAGAGGTTTGGCCTCCACTGCCTCCTGGGGGGAGAATTCCGCAGATTTACAACTCTCTGTGTGAGAACGTTTTTCTTGATTTCCGTACTAAATGGCTTACCCCTTATTCTTAAACTGTGGCCCCTGATTCTGGATTCCCCCAACATCGGGAACATGTTTCCTGCCTCTAGCATGTCCAAACCCTTAAGAATCTTATATGTTTCCCTAAGACTTCCTCTCATCCTTCTAAATTCCAGAGTGTACAAGCCCAGACACTCCATTTTATCAACATATGACAGTCCCGCCATCCCAGGAATTAACTATGTGAACCTATGCTGCACTCAATAGCAAGAATATCCTTTCTCGAATTTGGAGACCAAAGCTGCATACAATACTCCAGGTGTGGACTCACTAGGGCCCTGTACAACTGCAGAAGGACCTCTTTGCTCCTGTACTCCTCTTGTTATGGAGGCCAACATGCCATTCACTTTCTTCACTGCCTGCTGTATCTGCATGCTTACTTAACCTTAGCGACCCTGACATCATTGGGATGTGGGAGAAAAACCACAGCATCTTTGGGAGGGCGAACGTGCAAACTCCACATCAACAGCGCTTGACGATTGAATCCCAGTCACTGGAGCCGTGAGGGAGCGGCACGCCACCCCACTGTGCTACTAATGAGGATAAGGATTAATGCATCCAAAGATAGGCACTGGAGTAACTCAGCGCGTCAGGCAGCATCTATGGAGAATATGGATTGATTACATTTCGGGTCAGAACCCTTCTTCAGACTGAAGAAGACTGGGTCTTCCTTGGTAAACCAACATCTGCAGTCGCTTAGCAGGTCAGGCAGCATCTCTTGAGAAAAGCAATATGTGATGTTTCGGGTCAAGACCCTTCTTCAGACCCAATGCTGCCTGACCGTTGAGTTACTCCAGTTTTTTGTTTCTATCTTTGGTGTAAACCAGCATCTGCAGTTGCTTGCTTATAGACTGAGAATTATGTCCGGTGGTACCCATGGTTATTCCTCTCAATACTTTGGGATGTACATTATTAGGCCCTGGGAATTAATTGCCTTTCAATTCCCATAGTTTCTCTTGTACATTTTTTCATTAATACTAAATTCCTATAATAACTTTTTTCATTAGACCCTTGGCTCCTTTGCATTAGAATGGGCTTGTCAACTCTCACTGAAAACATAATGCCATTGACCTTATTTCAATTAATATTAATGATCTGAATTAATTTGTGCAATACATTTATTTAAAGCAACGTTCAGCTTATTTTTCTCATTAAAAAATGTATTTAAAATGCGTTCAGCACTTTACTGGATGTCTTTGATGATCAGAAGCAATGGGCAGCAGTGGTACAGAGGCAGAGTTGCTGCCTCACAGCGCCAGGGACCCGGGTTTGATTCGGACTATGGGTGGAGTTTCCACGTTCTCTCTGTGACTGCGTGGACTTTCTCCAGGTGCACCGGTTTCTTCCCGAAGATGTGCAGGTTTGCAAGATAATTGGCCTCTGGAAATAGCCCCGAGTGTGTAGGATGCAAAAGTGGGATAACATGGAACGAGGGTATGGGTGATTAATAGTCGGCGTGGAGGCAGAGGGCTGAAGGGCCCATTTCCAGGCTGTATCTCTGAACTAAACTAAAGTCCCTCCAGGATGTATACAGCTGAAAACATAATCCCCTTGTGCACTGTTTTCAGGAGAACATGCGATTCCTCTACGTGATGGATCTCAATTGTGCTGTTCACTGACTCAATGCACGAGAAGGGGGTGGTTATGTTACTGGGCTGCTAATCCAGAAACCTGGATCCATGTCCCAGGGCTGTGAGTTCAAATCCCACAATAGTTGCTGGAGAATTCGATTCAGTTCAGTCAGTGATAGCATATTCGATTCATATTCAGTCAGCGATACAAAACTTTAGGAAACAAAGTGCTGTCTTTAATCAATTAATTCACTCTAATGTTAACATGCTGCGCCAGTTGATTGTATTCTTGAGACTGATAAAACTCGGACTGGGAACTTGTTGAGGGGAACATAAAGGACGGGGGAGGGGGGGGGAAGAGGATGTAGCATTTGTAGCTATTTAGAGTTTGACTTGATTGTCTTTACGCACGGTACATTTTATCTGTTTGGATGGAATGCAAAACAAAGCTTTTAACTGTACCTCGGTACATGTGACACTAAAAAACCTGGGTAAAAGACTCTGCATACACCTTATCTGTTCCCCTCTTGATCGTATACACATTTATAAGATCACCCCTCATCCTCCTGCACTCCAAGGAATAAAGTCCTAGCACGCCCTTGATACACCTTTGCGTTTGGGCTCTTTCGAATTTGGAAATGATTCCCTGACAAATGATAAACCTAAACCTAAACTTTGCCTAAAAATAATTGTATATGATTGTATCGGATCATAAACACCAACAGCGACTATACACTGAATGAATAGTCACCGACTTCTCATTTCATAGGTGCTGGTTCATCTGCTGAGCAATTTAGATTAGAGATTACAGTAGAGGGGTATAGTGTGGAAACAGGCCCTTCGGCCCACCAGTGCCGACCAGTGATCACCCCATATACTAGCACACACTTCTTCTTCTTCTTCTTGCGTATGGCGTGCATAGCCTAAAGTTGTAGGTCAACTTGTAGGTCAATTTGGTCTTGTTTGTGCACATCGGGTTGATTGCATTAGTCGACAGAGCGTACCACGTGAAGATTGCAATCTCCCGCCCCACTAGCACACACGACACACTAGAGACAACAACCAAATTTTGTCCAAGCCAATTAACTTCCAAAGCTTTTGGAGTGTGGGAGGAAACCGAAGCTCCCAGGGTAAACCCACAGGGAGAACGTACAACTCCGTACAGAGAACACCTGTAGTCAGCATCAAACCCAGATCTCTGTCGCTGTAAGGCAACAACTCTACCGCTGCACCACCGTGCCATAGAATCATAGAGTGATGCAGTGTGGAAACAGGCCCTTCAGCACAACTTGCCCACGCCGTCCAACATGTCCCAGCTACACTAATCCCACCTGCTAACATTTGGTCCATAACCCTCCAAACCTGGCCTATCCATGTAACTGTCTAACTATTTCTTAAATGTTGGGATAGTCCCAGCCTCAACTACCTCCTCTGGCAGCTTGTTCCATGCAACCACCACCTTTTGTGTGCCACCCCAAAATCTAGCCTTTTATATTATTTTTGAATTTGAGCAAAAGCTAAATGTTGCACTTGTGTAAGTTAACACATTTTTGGAGTTATGTGGCCATTTGGTGGCAGTGTTGGTGTAGTTATGCTCTCAGAGTGGATCAAACAGATAGTTTCAGTTTGATTACAGACCAAGCTATTTTCATTCCTGCATTGAATGAACTGTTCTTAATGTAGAGAGACGAGGTCCCTCCAGTTTAAGGATGATCTTCAGTCACAGAATACGTCATCGGTGGCACCCAGAGCCATAGTTCCTATCAATTTTCTACAAGTTCCAAATATCCTTCAGCAATCAGGAACCTTTTACAGTACTCGGAGATGAAAGAGACTGCAGATACTGAAAAAAAACGGTCTACTGGAGGAACATAGACTTTTCTAACGAAGTAATCTTTTCTAATGAAGCATGTTGTTCCATTGTTTAAAAAGGGTTCAAAGAATAAACCTAGCAATTATAGACCGGTTAGTTTGACGTCAGTGGTGGGCAAATTAATGGAAAGGATACTTAGAGATAATATATATAAGCATCTGGATAAACAGGGCCTGATCAGGAACAGTCAACATGGATTTGTGCCTGGAAGGTCATGTTTGACAAACCTTCTTGAATTTTTTGAAGCGATTACTAGGGAAATTGATGAGGGTAAAGCAGTGGATGTTGTCTATATGGATTTCAGTAAGGCCTTTGACAAGGTTCCCCATGGAAGGTTGGTTAAGAAGGTTCAATCTTTGGGTGTTAATGGCGGAGTAGCAAGATGGATTCAACAGTGGCTAAATGGGAAATGTCAGAGAGTAATGGTGGGTGGCTGTTTGTCAGCTTGGAAGCCGGTGACCAGTGGGGTGCCTCAGGGATCTGTGTTGGGTTCACTGTTGTTTGTCATGTACATCAATGATCTGGATGATGGGGTGGAAAATTGGATAAGTAAGTATGCAGATGATACTAAGATAGGTGGTGTTGTGGATAATGAAGTAGATTTTCAAAGTCTACAGAGAGATTTGGGTCATTTGGAAAAGTGGGCTGAAAGATGGCAGATGGAGTTTAATGCTGATAAGTGTGAAGTGCTACATCTTGGCAGGACAAATCAAAATAGGACGTACATGGTAAATGGTAGGGAATTGAGGAATGCTGTGGAACACAGGGATCTAGGAATAACTGTGCATAGTTCCCTGACGGTGGAATCGCATGTAGATAGGGTGGTAAAGAAAGCTTTTGGTGTGCTGGCCTTTATAAATCAGAGCATTGAATATAGGAGTAGGGAAGTAATGTTAAAATTGTACAAAGCTTTGGTAAGACCAATTCTGGAGTATGGTGTACAATTTTGGGCGCCTAATTATAGGAAGGATGTCAACAAAATAGAGAGAGTACAGAGGAGATTTACTAGAATATTGCCTGGATTCCAGCAACTAAGTTACAGAGAAAGGTTAAACAAGTTAGGTCTTTATTCTTTGGAGCATAGAAAGTTAAGGGGGGACTTGATTGAGGGCTTTAAAATGATGAAAGGGATAGACAGTGGATAAGCTTTTCCCATTGAGGGTAGGGAAGATTCAAACAAGAGGGCATGACATGAGAATTAAGGGACAGAAGTTCAGGGGTAACATGAGGGGGAACTTCTTTCCTCAGAGAGTGGTGGCTGTGTGGAATGATCTTCCAGCAGAAGTGGTGGAGGCAGGATCGATTTTAACATTTGAAAGTAAAGTGGATAGGTATATGGACGGGAAGGGAATGGAGGGGTATGGTCTGAGTGCAGGTAGATGGGACTAGGGGAAAATAAATGGTCGGCACGGACTGGAAGGGCCAAGAGGGCCTGTTTCCGTGCTGTAATTGTTATATGGTTATATGGTTATAACCCTTGCTTTTCCTCTCTCTATATCCCTACCCCTTCCCAGTTTTCCGACCAGTCGTACTGTCTCCGACTACATTTTATCTCTGTTTGTTTTGTTGTTACCTTCTTCCAGCTAACAATGATCTATTTATTCTACATGTTCCTCGATCTCCATTCCCTTTGTCCTATTTTCACACCTTACACTTCCGTATCTCTGTATATCCCTCTCCCCTGACATCAGTCTGAAGAAGGGTCTCGACCCAACACGCCACTCATTCCTTCTCTCCAGGGATGCTGCCTGTCCCGCTGAGTTACTCCAGCTTTTTGTGTCTATCTTTGGTTAAAACCAGCATCCCGTTCCTTCATACACATACTGGAGTAATTCAGCAGGACAGGCAGCATCTGCGGAGGGAGATGGGACAGACGACGTTTTGTTTCAGGACACTTCTTCAAACTGCTGGAATAGAAGAGAGATAGTAGCAGCGAGGGGAAGTGTTGGAGCAAGGGTTGGGGAGAGTGATAGGTGGATCTTTGAGGGGTTGATTTCCAGATGAGTCGGGTGGGGGAGAGATAAGGGCAGATAGTGATCGAGACTGCATGTGTAAAGACAAAAGGGTGTGACGGTGGAATTTGACATGAAAGCGGGGTGGGGAGAGAAATGTAGAGTTCGTGGGAGGGGTGGTGGGAAGAAAGCGATGGGGAGGGGGAAGACAAATGGGGTGGGATGGAGTGGAAAAGGGGGAAGATGATGAGTGTGTGGAGAATGTGGAGCAGAGGAAAGAACCGGGTGATGGGTGGAGGGGGTCGGAAAGAAGGGCATGTGTGGGGAGGGGGGGGGGGAGGGGTGGGGAAACTGGAGGGGACTGGGGGTTGTTAACCTGAACTTTGAGAGTTCAGTGTTTGTGCTGTGGGTTGTCAGCTACCCAAATGGAATATGAGGTGCCGTTCCTGCAGTTTGCATGTGGCCTCACTCTGGCAATGGAGCAGTCCCTGGACAGAAAGGTCGGTGTGGGATTGGGAAGGGGAATTGAAGTGGCTTCCAGCTGGCTCCAGTTTACAGATTGTGTGTTCAGGGCAGCGCTTGCCCAGTCTATGCTTAGATTCACCAATGTGGAAGAGGCCACATCAAAAGCATTCATCGTCTTCTTGTGTACGACGTGCACAGCCTAAAGTTGTTGGACAACTTGTTCTATTTGAACTTATTTGATTGTGCACGCCAGGTTGATTGCATTCGTTGAAACAGGGCGGACCACGTGAAAGTTGCAATCTCCCACCCCATCGAAAGCATTGAATGCAAAAGGCAATGGAGAGGGTGGCGCCGCGCCCGGCAGCCTCGCCAACAGCCTGTCCGTCCTTTCACCCTGTTTGTTATTTTTAGTCTGTTTAAAAGTATGTTCCTGGAGGTTTCTTAGTCTTTTTTATGTGGGGGAGGTGGGGAGGGGGGAGAAGTTTCCCAGTCACTTCCTGGTCAGGATGCGTCTATTCTCCGAGTCGCATCTTCGCTCTACCCCCTCCCTCGCGGTCTACCATCTGGATTTGCGTGACATTTCTCGCCGGAGACCGGCCAGAGCTTCAGCGGCGGCGCAGCCCTGAATTACCATCGCGGAGCGGGCGATGCCTGTGAAGCTCCGGAGTGTTGGGCCAGCTGACGTGGACCTGTGGTTTGCGGAGCTTCCAACCACAAGCGGCGCTGACTTTAACATCGTGGAGTCCTGGGATCCGGGGATCGCCAGTGAAGGAGCTTCGTCCAGCTCGGCCTGTGGACTTCGGGAGCCGCGGTCTCCGGTAGGTAGCGGCCGATTTGGAAACTCCAAGCCGCTGAGAGGGTTCTTCCGTTCCGTTGTAGGTTCCATCATCCCGGCAAGAGGGCCTGTACATTGGACCACCCGTAGCGGCGACTGCGGAGGGCTCAAAGGCCCCGACCATGGGTGAACAAAGAGGAAGAGGACTGAACTTTATTGCCTTCCCTCACAGTGGGAAACGTTGATTCCGCTGTGTGGGGATGTTTACGTTAAACTCTATCGTGTGTTGTGTTCTTTTTATTGTATGGTAATTCAAATCTCCCTGTACCAATTGGTGTATGTGACAATAAATGTAACTTGAACTTGAACTTGTGGACAGGTTTACATAGGTCGGACCGGTTTAGATGGATATGGGCCAAATGTAGACAGGTAGGACAAATACAGATGGGACATGTTGGTGGGTGAGGGCAAATTGGGCTGAAGGGCCTGTTTCCGCTCTATATGACTATGACAAAGTTGGAGAAAGTGCATGTAAACCTCTGTCTCACCTGAATGGGCTCATTGGAATCTTTGAATGGAGACGAGAAGATGTAGGGACGGGTGTGTAGGAAGGATGCTGGTTTACACCAAAGATAGACACAAAATGCTAGAGTAACTCTGTGGGACCGGCAGCATCTCTGGCAAGAAGGGATAGGTGACGTTTCGGGTCGAGACATGCAGAAGGGTCGCGACCCGAAACGTCACCCATTCCTTTTCTCCGGGCGTGCTGCCTGTCCCAATGAGTTACTCCAGCTTTTTGTGTCTATGTAGGGACAGGTTGCAGGGGAAACGTTTGTTGAGGGGAAGAGGTGCCTTCATTTTTACCATTGGAGGTCTATCCCTTTACACCTCCATTCCCCATCAGGACAGCCTCAGATCACTCAGTTTCTTCAGAGAACAAAGAGCTGTAAGAAACAAGTAAGTAAGCTGAAGTAGACCATCAGCCCGACCATTCCGTAAGGTTGTATGGTCCGTAAGACATTATATCTCAGCATCTCTTAATCCCAAGTCCCACAATGTCTAAACATCCAGCAATTTCATCTTGAATATCCACCATGTCTCAGCTAATTCCATACAGCTCCCCCACAGCTTTTTCAAAGTACAGTCATAGGATCATACAGCATGGAAATGGGCCCTTCGGCCCAACTCGACCAAAATGCCCCACCGTAGCTAATCCCATTTGCCTGCATTTGACGCATACTCCTCTAGTTCTTTCCCATCCTTGTACTGGTCCAAGTGCCATTTTAAAGGATGTTATACTATCCTTTAGTTCATAGAAAACAATCCCAGTCAAGCTAATGTCTCGTCAAATCGGTGAATATTTCACCCAGGCGATATCATGGACAGATCTCCTTTGCACCCTCTCTGGAGTTTTGTTTAATTTAGAGATACAGCATGGAAACAGGCCCTTTGGGCCACCTCATCCGTGCCGACCAGTGATCCCCGCACACTAGCACTATCCTACACACTAGGGCCAATTTACAATTTTTATCAAAGCCAATTAACCTACAAACTGGTACATCTTTGGAGTGTGGGAGGAAACCGCAGCACCCAGAGAAAACCCGCGCGGTCACAGGGCGAACGTACAAACTCCATGCAGACAGCACCCGTAGTCAGGATCGAACCCGGGTCTCAGGCGCTGTAAGGCAGCAACTCTACCGCTACGCCACCGTGCCGCACCTCAGAGTGAGGTGTGACCCCCACCCTCCTTAAAACTTGGCATCAGAATTGAACTTTCTTTCCCCTTTTCCTCCATCAGTTTTGCAGCAAGTATTGCTTCAGGCCATTTGTGAAGACCAGGTTAAAGTATGCAAGGGATGGTGATGTACGAAGATAGCTTTCTGCTGTTCTAATATGACAACACTTATGGCGGCTAGACCACTTGCTCTCTGCTCACTCTGGAGAGAAGGAATGGGTGGCGTTTTGGGTTGTGACACTTCTTTAGGTTCTGCTGAACACATTGAGTGGCTTCCTCGTGATAAGGTGCAGCCATTTTGTGACGATTTAACCTGAAGGAAAATAATTCCCCATTTAACTCTCCGATTCCTTGTGTGTGTTAATTCCAAGACTGTCACATTATTGAACAATACATGTCGCTACTTTTTCAAGCCTGATGAGTAGATTCTGTGAACGAGAAGGTCCAGAATTAACTTTTGTCAAGGGTTTTATGCGGGTTGCTGAATTTAGCTCATTTTTTGACATAAAGCCAAAAGAGATTATAATTAAAAGATCAAACTGCCTTCAGCTACCGATGAGAATTAAGTACATGAGGGCTTGAGGTACAGTTTAATATTTGCTTACCTTTGAATTAGCAAGTGATACGCTGTGTACTAAAAACAGTCTGTCTTTATTTAACAAGTGAAAGCAGGATGATATCACCATTCATGTCACCATTTCCGAACAACAATTTATTTTAATGGCACCGCAGCATAATCGGCAGATTTTAGTTAAGCACCACCTGATATTAGCTTCATGATTAAAAAATATTGGTGGTGAATCTGTGGAATTCTTTGCCACAGAAGGCTGTAGAGGTAATGTCAGTGGATATTTTTAAGGTGGATAGATAGATTCTTGGCGTCGGAGGTTATGGGGAGAAGGCGGGAGAATGGGGTTAGGAGGGAGAGATAGATCAGCCATTATTGAATGGCGGAGTAGACTTGGTGGGCCGAATGGCGCAATTCTGCTACTATGGCTGATGATCTTATGAAAAACAATGCACTGTGCAAGATTGCTTTGGGTAAAATAGGGTTGGCTGGGCAAGTCATGTACCAAGGACATGTACATGGATGGGAAAGGTTCAGAAGGGTATGGGCCAAATGCAGGTAAGGGGGACTGGGGAGAAGGGACACCTTGGTCAGCGTGGCGTGGTATGAAGGGCCTGTTTTCATGCTATATGATAACAAAAATAACTATAAACGCTGGGTTCGATCCCGACTACGGGTGCTGTTTGTACGGAGTTTGTACATTCTCCCCGTAACCGCGTGGGTTTTCTCCGAGAATCCGATTCCTCCTACACTCCAAAGACGTACAGGTATGTAGGTTAATTGGCTTGGTGTATGTGTAATATTGTCCCTTGCGGGTGTAGGGTAGTGTTAATGTTCGGGGATCGCTGGTCGGTGCGGACTGAAGGGCCTGTTTCCGCGCTGTATCTCTAAACTCAACAAAACTCTGTGCCTCTATAACTCGATGACTAAATCAAGGTGGATTGAAAGTAAAAGTTTACCCGTCTACTTGTCAAGTATAGATGTTGCCAGAGAAGATCTAGTTTCCTTTTGTTAGTTTACTGGTCTGCAACCCCAGTAATTGGCTTTCAAGCCCACTTTACCAGCATATTTTTACTCTTGTTATCCATTTCTCACAAAGCCCAGTCTATCCTGTTAGATTAGAACAGATTTGTCTTGAGTTCTTTCAAAGCCTTTTATATATTTCCTACTATTTATAGTTCTTTTTAAGTTGTCATGCATTCTTTAAATCTAACCTTCCCCGAAGATGTTAGATTATTCATTCAGTGACTGTCAGCAGGAAGATGTGTCATCCTTCCGCTAAAATACCAATTCCAAAATAGCTTGGTTGAGTGGATTTCAAAGCAGTCCATTAATGAGGATTACATGGAATGAGATGCCATTTACAGGATTCTGCTTTAGTTTAGTTTAGAGATACAGCGCAGAAACAGGCCCTTCGGTCCACCGAGTCCGCACTGACCAGCGATCCCCCGCACCCTAACACTATCCTATACAAACGAGGGACAATTTTACATAAACACAAAACCAATTAACCAACAAACCTTTGACGTATGGGAGGAGACCGGAGATCTTGGAGAAAACCCACGCAGATCACAGGGAGAATGTACAAACTACGCACAGACAGCACCTGTAGTCAGGATCGAACCCAGGTCCCTGGCGCTGTAAGGCAGTAGCTCTACCGCTGCGCCACCGTGCAGCCCTTTTCAAAATCAAAGGTCTGAAGGTGCTATAAAATTGAAATAAAGCAGTAAATGCTGGAAATGCTTTGCATGCCAAGCAACATCTGTTGAGGGGAACAAGAGTTAACGATACAATTTGACAGTCGTGAAAAAAGCACTTAAAACAAAAGGGCAAAAACATCACAAAATGGAGCAGTGCACAATGGTACGATATGGTCGATATGCTTGGAATGGAGTTAGGGCTTCTTCATGTGTTGTATGACTGTGACTCCAGACCGCATCATACAGCATGGCAACATGCCTTTCAGCCTGCCAAATCTGCACTGACTTTCACACCCATTTACAATA